>OZ021692.1:17575085-18789442 GCA_963978525.1 Ornithomya fringillina | reverse complement strand
AGAGAGATCGCATTCCAATTGTTTGAACGTGACTGCTGTGACTTTAGCAAAGTTTTTTTTTCTTATAATCTAATAAAAAGGAAATTGTATGTGAGAATAAATACGCATATATGAACTTATGGTTTTGTTGATAAAAAAAATTCGTTAAACCAAAAATAAAAAATTATGCGAAACAGAACATTTATACGAAAAGCTTTAAAGTGAAATTCTTAAAAAATAAGTGGAATATTATAACGGTTTTGAATTTTTTATTTTATTTATAAATCAACATAAAATAGATAAAAAAAAATTATTAAAACTGTGCATAAAATTGATTTTATTTACTTAAAAATATTTCACTTTTCACTCAAATGTTGATCTTTTATGCATTGTGTACTTAAATATTATAAAATTTTAATTTCAATTAAATGATTATAAAATAATAATAATTACTTAAATAATTTTTAATTTTATTTAATTTGACATTAAACAAAAATAATAAAACCTATGAATAAAGTACTAAAACTAATAAAAAATAAAACAAAAATTTAATAGCGATCTGCGTGCAGGAACTAAGATTATCTGTACAAAATTTCAACTCAATATGTCAAAATTTATGACTGTGAGAATGCCAATAGAAGGAGACATGGACGTACGTGCAATGGATACACGTTACACAATTTTATTATTATATAAAGCTTAAAAGTAGACATTTGAAATTGATATTGTTAACTAATTAAATAAAATAAAAAATAAATACACACGATTGTAAAAATTAATTAAGATCGACTCAGTTTTTGATACTAGAGCTTTATATGGGAAAATATCCTAAAAAGGCCATTCTTGATGCAAAAGGCATATTCTGTGGACTTGATTAAATCGATTGTGATATTAAACCAATCGATAGGGGTTACAAACATCCGCACAAGTACAAGATCTCCAAACTTCAAAACTCTGAGGTGTAGCGTATAAAAATGAAAAACTTAAAAATTTATTTTTGATTTTGTTTTGATTATTTTCAGTCGGGCCTTTGTGGTTGTTTCGTTGGCTTGAATTAAAATTGTTACTTAAAATCTTTTCTTATTTTTCATGTTCCTTTAATAATTGAAGCAGCACTTTGCATATGCTTATGTTTAAGCTTCTGCGGTAGATGTATGCGAGATAGTGTTAAGAAAATAATAAACTAAACCCAACGAAGCATACAAATGCTAGGTAGTACCCGTACATGACGTTATACAATCTAAATTGAATTGAGAAGAAATAAAAACAACAAAACAACAAAACAAAATCATGAAGTCATGCACTCACTCACGCACTTACAAAAGTAGACTGAATGAGCTTAAATCCTTTTTTGTTCACAATTTATATACACTAACTCTCATTTAGAACTGTTTCAAAGATTTTTGTTTTGTTATGTTTGTTTATATCACGCTGTATAAGAAGTAATAGAGTAGGAAGCAGAAAGAAAAGAAAAATATGAAAAATATATAATTTCATGCTTCGTTGCTTCGTTGCTTCGTAGCTTCGTATTAACAATGTAGGCATGTATGTATGTGGAAAAGAGTTGTAAAGAAATCTTTATAAATAGATTTATAAATAATTTTAGATGTCGCATACACAACGAACAGTTGTTTGTTAATGTGGATAAAGAAACCAAGAGTTAGGGGATGGGGAAGTAACAATATCAAATTATTATTTATTATATGATGTTGTAGTAAAATATTTGCTTGGTGAACTTAGCGATGATACGACAGCGTAATATAATTTAATGATCAAGTTAAGCCATGAAACCGTGGCAACTAGTTTATGTATAAATTTATTTAAATTGGATTACCGTTCTTTGTTTTAGAAGAGATGGCTTCGAGATAATGTTTATATCTGTATACTCTATATCAGATGTTGTGATGTAAAGTGGAGTTAGGTTTTTTTCCAAATATGTGGATGAAATTTTCATGATTCATTTAATAATAAACAATAATAAAATACTTAGAACTTTCATCTGGAATTGACGACATTGAACATTGAACATACATTAATTATTAACATTTATTAACAATTCCTTGTATCGTAAACTTTCCATAAACAGGGGATGGACAAAATATTATGAACACCTTACATAAAGCGTTTCGCCTTTTTATGAATGTTAACTTTGCGGATCTCCCGCCGTACTGCTTTTGTCAAAACAAGAGGGTGTGGAGTTCTGCTGTCACTTTTTCTGCGGTAGTTTCATGTTGTCTGGCCACAATTATTTTTTATGTTCATCGTAGGTCTCTGTCAGTTAACTTTGCGTTTTGCCCACTATTCCTCTTCGCCGATGATGTTTTACCATATTTTCTGTACGCTGTCATTACGGTGGATACTGTTGCTCGAGAAACGTTAAACAATTCAGCTGTTTTCGTTACAGACGCTTCCGCTAACTAGCGCCAATGATTTGCCTTCTGAGAGATCACGCATTTCACCGAACGCTTGTTTTACGCGACGCAGAAGAAAGCGTATAATACACTGAAATATAACCGACAAGACTTGGCACATAAACTGTGCAATACAAACCCGTCGTATTATTTACGCGGAAGTGGTGTTACCAACATACAATAAGATGTACTTTATTGCATGGTGTTCATATTATTTTGTTCTTTCCCTGTAAATGATAATTTTACGGTTATGATAGATAATCCCTTTCCCAACATTTACATCACCAAAAATCCACGACATTGTTCATTTATAGCTTTATTTCATATAACAATTCTTTGAATTGTAAATTTTGGGTCATTTAATATTATTTCATTATTTTAGTGGATAAACCAATTTGCAGCACATTCCTATACTAAAAATTTAACTCAATATTTTACGCAGAGCACAATTTTGATAATATAAGAGAACATCATAATCCTTATAACGATATTTTCTTACTTCGTTTACCATATTGAGCATTATTGCCCAATCCTCTTACCAAACATGCCATTTAAATAACTTATACTATGAAATTTTACGTTCGTCATACATTACAAAAATTTTGTAGAAATTCTTTTTAAAATTAAATGCAAAATAAAACAATAGTAACTGGCATCGCTTAAAAAAAAAACACAACTACATCACAATAAACTCCTACACTACAGAAAAAACATTTGTTTGAAACAATACACGCGATTGTATGTAAATGTGATTTTAAAGAATCCAAAAGCAAAATAACAGAAACCAATTTGCAATTTGAGATGTTGCACATCTCTGTTTATATCCATAGTACAACAATAATAAAAATGGTAACACTAGTACTAGTGCTATAATACATAATCGCCATGCAAAAATTGAACAGAAAAAAAAAAAAAAAAATTCAACTGAAAGTGTGCATAAAATGTACCGGTAACGGTACTTGATTAAAACAAATCATCATACCATGAGAAATCCATTTAAGATTTCTCAGGATTTCATGAAAAGTGAACCCTAGCAGAAAACCACATAAATTACAAAGAGATTATTAAGTAAATCTCTGTTATAACGAACGAACAGTTAGGTGGCTGCTAAACGCATAAATATGTTAATAAGCTTAGGAAAACATAGTGCACACAGTTAAAGATCTTCAAAACTTTAATACTCACCTCCTCAGCTTCACTAAAAAGAGATATTTCCTGTAATTTTTCTTACATAAAGTACCTCCGGCTTATGATTAAACATAGATCATAGAAATGATACTATTAGGGTCAAGTAAATGAGTATTATAACATCAAAGAGGACATTCTTTTACCTTAGCGTATTACAACACTACGATTTGTCTCGATTGTAATACCAACTCTTAAGTGAAGAATAGCTAATTAGTTAAATAATTGGGTGTGCCAAATTTGGACTCGATCAGACCATTTTTAGAATTGTTTTTCCATATAATGATATATGACGACGTAAAATATATGGCACAGCCTCGCGTTTACGGATACACAGTGAAAAAGTAAACACACTTGATTATGTCTGAATATTTTATTTCATTACAAATAATAAATTGAACTAAATTGATTTAGTAACACAATAAATGTTCTTTGTTCTTTGTTCTCTCAGCTACACACGGAGTGCGCGAGTACAGATATTTTCTCATTTATCTTAATAATATCTTTCATTTATCATAATAACAGTTGTTCTACTTAAAAATCTTCTCTGCTATAATATTCTGTTAGATGCAGATTATGTGTTATTCACTTAAAAGCAAAAAAATAATGTTATGCTCTCTGAAATTCTAGCTTTTATTATCTACAGTTTATAATCAAGAATTTTCTCTGCATCACACATACACATGTAGGCATTTGTATACGTATACAACTTATATTTTATAATTATTCGTTTTCCCTTATGTTTCTCAGAGAGTGTTGTTAAATTTATATTGTAATTGAATCATCTGTTATAAGCTATGCGGCGCTTTTCGTCACATTTATTTTCCTCGAATTTGTATGAGATTTTCAAATAGTAAAAGAAACAAAAACAACATTGGCTGTGTATTATTTTGAAAAACTTGAATCATACGAAACATTCATTATATTTACAATATGCCTGCATGTACAATATTTACTCAGACGCAGACGTCATTATTTATTCGGTTTATTAATAACGATGTGTAATGTGTAACCACGGACGACCTTCGTTTGTCATTTTTGGAGATTTTCCAATTAGTGGTGCTGTTGCTCTCTACTTATTATGGTTGGTAGTGTTGTAGTTGAACTTGCACCTATAGTAAGAAATTTTCATCATAATTATCATCATGACTGTAAATATGCACCAAGCAAGTATGTTGTGCTTGCTTAAAATATGTGTTCGGTTCCCTCCGCCTAGTGGTTGTGTGTTGGTGTGTTGGTTGATGCGAATGCATTTCAGTTCGTGTTTTTAGAGATTATCTAAAAAAAGTTTCATTGTCATTGTTTAGCACTAACGCAGCTCTTGGGTTTTGTGTGGTTCATGTTCATATGCATGCACATGCGGTTGTATGTTGTTATCTAGGTACCTTTCCTGCAACTTTCACTTACATCACACATTTTACCATCTTAAGCAACCAGCCAGCCAGCCAGCCCGTCAATCAGCTATCTAGCCAGCCAATAAGTATGTGTGTTTATACAAATGTATTCGACTCTGCCTGCATAAGTTGGCCTGTTAGAGACATTGTTATCAATGTACCTCCACTATGTGGATAGGGTAGGTGTGCGCGTTTGCTTGTTTGTTTGGTTGCAACTACTTGCCACGACAAGTACAGGTGTTTTTTAAGCAGTGGTATTAAAAAAATATTAAAATAAATTTCCTTTTTTTTAAACGTGTTTTCAGAGTTTACTTATAAACAGCCACCATTCCCAAGTTACACGTCAAGAAAAGGTTTCCATCTACAAGTTGATTAGTCGTTAGGCTAAACAAAAAAAATCATTTGTCATTTTAGTATATTTGTGTCGTATTTACCCTATCTGCTAATTTCATCTAAAGTGCGTGTACTTTAATGAACTTATGCTGTTTATTATAAAACAACACTTTTATACCCTTCACTTTAGGATGGGCGGTAATCCGTTGAAATCACGCATTAATATCGTAAATTTACGATAATGATTTTTATTGTTACTTTATGATAATACAAATAATTGTAAACATTTTTGAAATAATTTCAACCAAGCGTTTTTTTAACATAATTATTAATTGTCAAAAAACTAAAAAAAAAAAAATTAAAAATTTGTGTTCAAGAGAAGCAAATGAAAATATAAAAATTTAATAAATTTTTTTAATTTTAAAACGTCTTAAAAATTAGGCATAATTATTTTTTAACGAAAACTTGACCAATAAAAAATTTAAATAAAAATAATAATAAATAATTAAAAAAAAAATTATATAAACTTTTTTGCAATAAACAACTTAAAAATGTTCATATACATAGAAAAAATAATAAATTGAAAATTTATTTCAGAAAAAAAAAAACAACAACTTAAAAATCCCAATTAAGGGATTTTTATGAAATCATATAAAAAAAAGAAAGAAAATAAATCATGTCGTGTAGTCAACCGGCCAGTCAACCGGAAAGTATTGATTTGGCCTATGATATGTGGGCGGGACAATTTGAATTTGTTGGACCAGCCGACAAATCATCAACAGCAACAACAGCGAACACAAAAACAAATGCCTCAAAATCCCATTTAAATAATTTTTTAACATTCGGTGATAAGTCCACAACCAGTCGAACGCAATCCACAGAAAGTTTAGAAGATTTGAATTTAAATTTCAACACACAAACATTACAGACATTAAACTCCAATAAAAACATTTGTGAAGCAAATCACCACTACCAACAATACAATAGAAAACCGTTACTCATCGATCAAGAGACGTTTTTAAGTTTAAATCCACAAGATTTTGATGATGTGAATAGTAGTGATGAAGAGGGCGGAGTGCCATGCCAATCAGGCCCAAATTCCTTAATATTCATTGATAATAAATTATCAGAAGATAATAACAACAATAATAGTAATAATAGTAAATTATTAAATTTGGATAGTTTAACAAATAAAATTATTAAAAAAACCAACAATACCAACACTAATGGTTTCAAGTTGGAAAATTTAAAGAATTTTAAAAATAAGTTCATTTGTAATTACGAGGATAAAGGAATGGCAACAGAAAATAACAACGGCAGCGGTAATAATAATATTAATACTCACCTTAATGGAAGCGCCAATAAAATGAATGGCATTAGTTTGGAAATGTGTGAAAATTTGAATGAACAAGTAAGCGTTTGATATCAAAACATATATAAATTATTATATAATATTTCGTTTTTAAGTGAGAGTTTTTAAGTAATAAAAAATATCTTACTGTATAGCCAAGAGTTAGAGAATGAAATTTCGTTTGAGAATTACGTATAATACTGTATAGCTCCAAACTCTCTCTCTTTCTCTTTTGGCACATTGATTACAAATAAAAATCATTGCTTAATATTTGTGGCAGTTAGACAGGTTTTCGTTGACTATGGGCGTGGTTTTCAACAGATTTTTTCAATTTAATTAGGAAAATAGAAATGTTCAAAATATATAAACAAAATGTATCCTCCACAACTGAACATTTACAACCATTTAAGTTTCAAAAACACACATACATACAGATATATTTTTAAGGCAATATTTAATTTAATAATGAACAAAAAATTGAATCAAATGAATGGCAAAGTTTTTTTGCAAAATCATTTTGTTGCGCAAAAAAAAAAAAAATCCCACTTGACCTTTAGGCGACTGTTGCTTGGTGGTTTTTATGAGGTTGAATGCAGTTATGTCAATAACTGCAGTAGTGGTGGTTGTGTCGACATATATGCTTACTAATTAATGGTAGCATTGTGTGTAGTAGTGTAGACAATTACTTACATTTGTTGTTTTTTGTTTGCTTTTATGTGGTAAACGTTTGATGAACTTGTGTAGGGTTCAGTTTTGTCAGTTTTGTCGTGCTCACTCATAACTCACTTATAAAACACGGCAGTTACTGTTGTTATAGTATTTCCGTGATTTATCATTATCGATTTTTTGTGATAGATTTTTGCGACAAAATTACTTTGTTTGGAAAAATGCATAATAACAAAACGTTAGATAGAGTAGAGGAAAAAGAGGGAGAAGAGGAACATTATAATAATGTGAGTATTTTGATAAATGATTTCCCAGAGTAATGAGTTTAAAACAATAAAAAATAAGTGAGAGAACTAAATATAAATATATGTATATTTCGCACTCTATTTTTATGGTGAATATATGTTTTTGTAAATTGTGAGCGTGTCTGTAATTCGACCACGCCCATTTTTGGCACATCGATGGATGGGATAACTTTAAATATGTGCACCAAATTTCTAGTTCATGGGTCAATTTTTTCAATTTTTGTGGCAGGTATTTAAATTTTTGTTGTTTGTGGGCGCGTCTGTTATATATAATTATGGAGTCGCATACTAAATTTTAAGTTCAAATTTATGTGGTAGATATATAGATTTATGTTGATTTTGGGCGTCGCCCTTGATCGATTTTGCTCATTTTAATTAGCGATCTGAGCGCTAAAACTAAAAGTTTTGTACAAAATTTCAGCTCAATATCTCAAAAATAACTCACGTGAGAACGTTAACAAAACACGGACGTACATGGTTAAATCGAATCAGTTTTTGATGGTGATCAAGAATATATAAACTTTGTAGGCTCTCTGATACGCCCTTCTGAGTGTTGCAAACCGAAAAACAAACTTAATATATCTCCCATGTAAAGGGTATAACAAGAACGGAAACTAAATTCTCTTAAATACGGTAACGCACAAATTGTGGGCCCGGCAGGTGTCAAATAGGCGTCGTCGGATAACAGACACGCCCACAATTTATGAAAAACTATACGTAAAACTTGACTTGACTTACGTCCACCGTTGTAGATGTGGAGGGTATTTGGCCAAAGCCGAATTTAGTTTTTTTAAATTCTACAAATTTTTGTTTCCTTTAATACAATTAATCCAATCAAAAGTTTAAATAGAACACTTTATTAAGCGTTGGCCCAGAAATTTATCAAAATTCATTTATAACAGAGGATATGCGCAATAATTTGCTGCCATACCTAATTAATAATACTTACTAATCATTCATATGAAAATAAGAGTAAATGAGAAACAAACAAAGGCAAGCAAAAGCATGCCCAACTGGTTCGCCATCACAGTAATATGTATATGAATGAGAATGAGAAATGAATGAATTATAAAACAATACTTCGCAAAAGTAAAGAGGGAACATATTCAACTTTTTCATTTGAAGCTCTTTGTAAAGAAACTACTGTAAGCATAATATGTAAATAGTTTGATATGTTAATGAGATGAACAAGAGAGCGGGGGTAGCCGTAGTGGTATACGATGGTGAATATAATGCATTGAGCAATAAAAAATTCACTATCAAAAACAATACACTTTTAAACGTACAAAGAGCAAAGTGCACAAAGCAAAAGATAAATTTTTTAGAGCAATTTAATTATAACCCCTTTTTTTGAAGGACGCTTAATCACATATTCATATAAATTTATGAATGATTAACAATTTCGAATTGAAGATGAGTTAAGTAATAATTTATAATATAATCTTTTATTTATATGAAATTGTAAATGATTAATTTTTAGTATTAGTGATAACTAGATGAATAATTTATATGTTTTTACTGTCCACATGAGATACGGGAGCTAAGGAAGCTACTTCAGGGGGGAATGTCTCTATCAAATATCAGTTCAATATTTTTGCGGCCGCATGCATTGGAACGCCAACGAATAGACGCTCAGACCTACGGACAAATTAACATTAAATATTCAATTGTTTAAATTGGCTTAAGTGCTTAATAGAAATGGATTCTTTTTTATTTCATTTGATAAACACGCACACACACAATTACAGATAAATGTATATATAAACAAGTATATAACAAACACTTATAGTTCAATGGCCATTTTCAAATAAGGAACAAGTACTTAAATGTTGAATGCATAAGCGTTCGCAGTAAATGTGTATGAAAGTATATAAGCACAAACATGCCTACATATGTAGGTACATATACCAATTTTTATTTTTATATATTTACATATAGATTTTATGCTTGGTAGTGTAACAATAGTTTGTGCTGAGTACATACGTACTAAATGCTAATGATGTTGTTGCTGTTGTTAATGTTTGCAATGCTTGAAAGGCAACGTATGCGGAACATAAGAAGAATGACTGCCGGTAGTGGTGGCCCCAATATAACCTACTTGTTGAAGAGAATTTTTATTAAAAGAAAAAAAAAAAAAAGAAACTAAAGAAATATTCAAAGGCAGCAACACTCTTAGTTGATATTAAAAGCACCAACGAATTACACACACTTCAATTGATTTCGGTTAATAGGCAAAATGATTGCAAATATCTTGTTTATTGTTATAGTTTGTTGTTGTTGTTATATCTTTAATATTTTTGCATGCATATTTTTAGCAAAATTTTTCAAGCTTTTTTAATGTAAAATCCAAAAATTATCAAATAAAAACAAAATAAAATAATATAAAATAAAATATAAATTAATATTTTATAATAAAATTGTTTAATTGCCAAATACATATAAACTATGTGAAATGCTATAAAATTAATTTTTAGTTATTGTCCTAATGACAATTGATAATAAATATAAATGAGAGAAGGAATTGTTCAGAGAATGTAAACAAACGTTTAGTGAGGCATTAGCGTTAGCAAAAAGAAAATTTATGTGTGCCCACGTATAATTTAAAAAAAAAAAACAAACATGTTACGAGAGTAAACTATAAAAACACTTTTGAATCAGATGATCTCTCCACTACATCTCTCTGTATATGTACATGGTATGCCTTTCGTAACGAAATTGAAAAAAAAATTAATAAAATTATCTAATAAAAATAACAACAACAACAACAACTACAACAATCAAAACAAATAAAACAATAACAGAAAATTTATGACTACTCTAGCTGAACTATGTGGGCGATAGTGAAAAAAAAATAGAAAAAACAAATAATTAACGCCTTAAGTGCGCCTCCTTTTCGAACCATGAGTATACTCGCAGTTGTTACGGCAGACGCCTGACTCTTCGTTCATTTTAAGTTAAAAAACCCACTCACATACTTACAGTCAGTCACTCACTCGCTCACTCACTAGCTTATATGATTAAATATCGAAGATGATATTTTCAGTTAGTTTACAACATATTTAGCATTTGGACGTGTTTATTAATCAAAATAAAAAAATTCGTTTAAAATTTTACATATTTATGGTAATTGTGCAGAAGGGTGAGAGAGAGAAAGAGGAGATTGCATTGATTTTAAATAGTTGAATGAAAAGAAAACTTATTTACAAATGTTTATTAAAACCTCTATGGCTAATGCATGGGCTGACGATTTATTGGGCGATGTTCTTTTTTTGAAAAATAATTGTGTTAGTACAGATTTGATCGAAAATACAATATTTTTGTTCAAAATGTTTATAATAATTCAATGATTTAATGCAAAATAATTAATTTTTTTCTCTTTCAGTTGGAATTACTGCAGCGTCAGGTCACGGATTTGGCGGATACACAAAATAATATCGCCGACGATCGCACCACACGCACAAAAACTGAGTATGCTGTATTGCAGGCACGTTATCACATGCTTGAGGAACAATTTCGGGAGGTTTGTGTATCCTTGATTTTCTTCAAAATCTTTATTTTAAGTGTTATTTTCCCCTTTTCTTAGTCTGAACTAAGAGCCGAAGAACGTTTGGCTGAAGAACAGAAACGTCACCGCGAACTGTTAAATCGTGTGGAACGTGAAGCATCGCTCCAAAATGAAAATTGCCAAATCAAAATCAAAACCATTGAAATAGAGGCGAATGCTTTGCGTGAAGAGAATCAGCGTCTTCGTGTTTTATGTGACAAGCAATCGAATGATTTGCATCGTACTGAAGAAAAGCTGGAAATGGCTCAGGATCATATATCATCATTAGAGCAGGATCTGGATGAAGCCCAACAGCTGGAACGTAAATATGAACAAGAGAAAAAAACCGCTGAAGATTTAATGCTGGAATTAAGTAAAGAGATGGAACGTTTAAGAGCTGAAATGGGACCCGCCCTACCTACCACATCACCCGAATCCATACGTTTAGAGGAATTGCATCAAGAATTAGAACAAATGCGTGAAAGAAATAGAGGTGCGATGAATTGATTCATTTTGTTTGTTTGTTTGTTTGGAAAAACATCATAATTTCTATTTATGAAAATTTCAGCTTTGGAAGAACAAAATGAAGAATTGCAAGCTGCTGTTTTAACACGTGGCGTTGAAGAAGGTCGTCATTTATTGAATGGCACTTTAAACAGTTTGGCCCAAGAATTGGAAGAAATGTCCCAAGCTCAGGTATGTTTAACTAATAGTTAATTGCGAATATATTTACGTGGCTTTACTGTGTTTATGGCTTTTGGTTGGCCTTCTTCAGCTTAGACTAGATCGCTTTGTGTTTGTCTTGGCCTGTCTCATTTTTGTATACGAATGCATTCCTTCTAGATTCTTATGCTATTTATTTAATTCATAACAACATTTTCAAATCGAGTTCATTTTGGGAGAATAATAAAAAAAAATTCAGGGAGGCATTAGAGACCCTTCAAAATGATGGTATTTTTGATAAACATATACCCGTGTGTGTGCTTGCGGCTGTTGTTGCAAAGCTCACGAGCGCAAAAACTTTGAAGCAAGAATTCTGCATCAAATAAGTTTTCCATTGTACATCGTGCACATATCTGTTATACGACCACCTATTTCTGGTACAAAATTTTGTGCCTGACAGATTTTTGTCGGCGTGGACCTCAATTTTATAATAATAGTTAAAATGTCAGGTCATCTGTTTGTGACCTTAATCGTTCCAACAACTAACTCACGGTCGAACATGGCCAGAACGAGTCAGATTTGTATGCTAATCAAGAATTCATATAGCAGTGGTATTAGTTCATACTCATTAATGCGTAATGTTACGTTACTTAAACAAGATGGTTATGCTAAGTTTGTTGCTTTTGTTACAAAATTTAAACGCTTTGGAACCCTTATTATTATTGTTACTGCATAGTGTATTTTTCGAAAACTTCTTATATTGTATGTTCTCTCATATATTTCTGTATAATTTCTTATTATTTTTACAAATTTTATTGATTGTGTGTATTGCAGGATTCTGTGGATTCAGCCACATTAGCATCCTTAAGTCAGGTAACACATTTACATAACATGATTTATTCCATATATTTGTCATATATTATGGGTTTTGTTGTTTACTGCCTATAGGAGGGATGGTGCATGGATTTCTCATTTCATTTATTTTAGCAATTATTTATTTCCAGCCTTTGTACGCACATTTTCTTTATATTTCTAACAACGTTTTTTTCCTTTTATTTATAACTTATTTATTTTTTAAAAGTAATTGCTTCGGAAACATTTTTTGTTTAACTAACTTGGGCTTTGACATCTTTAAATTGGGTGCACACATAGTTTTGTAGCGAATTTTTCATTTCACATATGAGGAACACTGAATTGTATTAAGGCAGCGTTTCTCAAAGTGGGCTCCGCGAAACATTAATAAATTCATATACACAATTAGTCTTTACTGAACCACTGGGGTTCCGTGTAAATTATTATGCCTTTGGAGGGCTCCGCAGCTCACAAAGTTTGAGAAAGGAAAAAAATGGATAAAAAATAATTAAATGTGGTCTGAAAGAGAGAAGAGAAGGTCGGGCTCTACTAACATTTTTCGTTTCCTTGTACATTTGTTGAGAATTTCAAGAATATTTATGCAAAAATAATTGGACAGTTTGTAGAAAATCAAAATTATAAAAAATCTATTGTACATGGGATCGCTACGGAATTATGAATACTTCTTAATGATAAAATAATTATTACGGTGATGGGCTTTGTGATTTACAGTTTTGAATGTTTTATGTTCTTGCATTTCTTTTGTTGTAATCGTTTTAGCTACAGCAGGCTTTTCAAGAGAAAGAAGAAGAGAATATCCGCCTCAAACATTACATCGATACCATCCTACTGAACATTGTGGAAAATTATCCCCAATTATTGGAAGTTAAGGCCATAGAGAAGAAATAATTATAAATATTTTTATTGAAAATTAAAAATATATATTATTTATTATTAAAAATTAAAATGTATGTGTTTATATGATAAGTGAAAATGATTTAATTTAGGAAAGGAATTGTTAATGAACAAAAATAAAATCAAACTTGTTACAACAGCAAAAAACAAACAAGAGAAAACAAAAACCAATGTGTCAATATAAATGAAATTTTAACGAATTATTTATATATTATTATTTATTTCATTGTCTGTAAAACAATGTTAGTAATAAAATTTTATTATTTTTAAAAAATTAACATAAGTTTTTTGAAATCTGTCTTCAAATAAAACCCCATTATACATATGTACAATAATGCCAAGTATTGTAATTCTTCTCATTTATATGATTTATATGATAATTGAGGAAGAAAAAGAGCAAAAAATATTTTACAATTATTTTACTATTAGCATCGCAACAGATGGTTAAGGCCAGTCTTTTATGCATTATTTCAAGTATTTTTATTATAATTTTGTGTGATTCCTTTGCCCGTTGCCTACTACATCTCTGATTAATTCTTTAAGTTCATAGGAAGTAATTTTTCATTAGAATATAATAATTTTTTGGCACGTTTACCGATTTGTTTTGGTGTAAAAAATTAATAATATAAATATATTGATCGTTTATAAGGTCGATCCTATAAGACCCGCCGCTATAATGTAAACAAAAATGAAATAAAATATCGTTAAAATGATCACAAAGCGAAAGTCCTTGAATACAAGGATAAAACACAAACAATGCAATAAAAACTTCCTTAAAGGTGTGCAACGATACTATTCAGTACATATTAAATAATAATCTTCCTTTGCACCTAAAACCCTTTTTTGTGCATAATTTTATTGATGTAAAGCAACAACTACAAGACTTCAGTTAAAGAGATTCAATTCAATAAGACAGACAGACGAACGGACATGCTTAAATCGATTCAGACAGTTTTCATATACCAAGTCGATTATCAAACATTGCTGGTAACTTGTACTGTATGTGGTGTAGGGTGAAAAATATATATTTATATAATTTTTTTAACATCAATTAACAGTATATTATTAATCGAGTATATATATAAAAAAAATAGTGTAAAACAAATAATTTTAAAACAATTCATGGATAATAAGAAATATGTATGTTTTCTGGCTGAAATTTAACAAAAAGATTGTTAAACGTATTTTTTTTATATACAATAAAAAACATATTTATGTATATTAAGAAAAACAAACATTTTTGCCAACAATTTATATTAAATAGAATTTTAACAAATTCGCTTTTTTGATCTCAATAGTGTTACTTGGTGTGTACAATACAATATTTCGAAGGGAGTTATATTTTAGTTCTTAGCCCCATTTTTCTTTTGATAAATGTACGAAGAAGAAATTAATCTTTCCCAATAATTTAATTTTTTTGGTCGCTTCTTATATATACTCGTAGATGGTTCACTTTAAGAAGGGGGTGGTCATTCATATGTTTAATCACTTGGATAAGAGAATGTGAATGCGGAATTCGAAAAGTATATAGGAATTTAAATTAAAATTTAAATGAAATGTTTGTTAGGTTTTTACACCCTACACAATTTGCGGTGGATGGTATATTAAATTTTTATCACACCTTTTATTCCTACAGTCTCCCTCACTGCTTGGTCATAGCTAAGGAAGCTAAGCTATGGTCAAGTCAATGGGAGGACAAAACATTATCCAAGGCATTTGACATTCATTCATTTGTACTGAATGAAATTTCTTCTCCGGATACAGACAATTAAAAGCATCCAAAACACACTGATTGGGGAATTGATAGATGCAAAAACCATTGGTGGCACAAACTGGATCTAAAATGAATTTCGATTTATTACACACCAAATTACATTCATCCGCTGATTGCATCTGAAGGGTAACAGTAGTGTCTGCAACTTTATTGCTTCCACTAGTAGTTCTCAAAGGAAAACTTGTTGTAGTTTCAGTGATCGTTTTTGTAGGGTGATTTGTTATGCCATTGTTGGTAAGAAGTCCGCCATAGGGTTTGCTGGTAGGATTGATGGAAGCAATCGTACTAGTATTTATCGCATGCAACTGTGTAGCAGCTACCCATGTAGAAGACACTTTAATGGAAATTTATTTATATTATACATTTATATGAAATATTTGTTATGGCAAAAAATCGAATAAATTTCCACTTACCTGAGAGTAAAATTAACACGAATTTCATGTTGTTCTTTGGTGTTTGAATTTTACCAATATTGTATGAAATTTTGTTGTCGCATTTTTCTTTTTATACCATACCACCAACATTGGTGTATGAAGCTTTGAACTGGCTTAAACATTGTGGTTATAGAGGTAAAAACGAACATGTTAAAAGTAATTATGAATGAAGTCATGATCATTTTATCATTATAAGTGGCCTGAGATACCTCATTTCGCCGACTCGCTATTGCACTTATCCCATGTAATATTTTGGTATAGTTTCGCAGGTAGCATTGTAAATAAAAATCAATTTTTAACTCATTTTACGGGACTCGAACAAGGCCTCTTACATTAGAAATTACTAACGTGATGTGTGTTTTTTTTTAATTTGTCCATCCGTCCATCTAATTTTATTTCTATTATATTGTATTTAAAGCTATTACGTAACAAATAATTTATGGAGCGTATGCGATATATTTAGGAGGTTGTTCAAGTAACAATTTATTTATATGTACCTAATAATTCTTATAAATCTTATTGCCGTTGTAACACTTTTTATCTTAAAGATTTTTCCAAATTTGTGATATGGCTTCAAGTTGATAATGAAATCAATTTTATTGTCATGTAATGGTACATTGTGTCGCAGGGGAATAATTTTTAGAATGAGTTTAATAGATAATAAGTACTGGGACATGTCACTTTTATAGTTGCCAACTTTAATTTAAGAGTGGTAAGGGAATTTGAAACTTTAGTCAATTGACTTGATTCTGAGGCTTATGCCAGACTATTTATGGCTTCTATGTGTAGAATCTTCGCTCAATTAATTGTTTAAGCGGATAAGGAATATAAATAAGGCGTAGCCTTTTTTATTATCATAAATTCACCCATATTGAAAAAATTATGCAAATGCAAAAATGTTTTTAATAAAATTATTAAAAAATAAAGAAAGGCAAGGCGACAGTTACTTAGCATATTTTCTTTGATACAAAGTAAAAATACCGTTCTTTCCCTTTCGCAAATAACAAATAACGTTTGCAATAACTTTTTTAATGATTCTTTGCAATACTTGATGGCCGCTCGATGCTATCTGCTAATTTGATGGTAATTGTTTGTTGAACCGGTTTGTGTCAAAGTGAAGTTTCCGATTTTACGATGTTCGAACAAAGAACGCATATTAAAATTGATATAATAAAAATAAATACGCATAATTTTTTACAATAATTAGACAGACGCGTGCATGTGATTGCTAAAAATATCCGACTATTACAAACACGACTCCTGATGAATTCCGAGAGTCGGGGTTTTTTTCTGCTTCTTTTTAAACCAAAATTACATCATTTACGGAAGGGATTGAAAATAACGTATAAAAGGTAACTCGAGGATCCAGATCGATAACAGTTTTCTGCAAGAGTTTATTGAAAGTGATTGACAGAAAATAAACATATTATGCGGAATTTCATCGTTTTGGGTAAGTGTGGAGTGAAAGTATGTAAAAAATATATTAAAGTGTTGAAATGTGTGCAAAAGTATTAAAAATATATTTTGTCTTAATTTTTAATAAATAATTTATAAACATATTTTGAACTGAAATTTTATATAATCTCAACAAATATTACAATTTTTGTACTAAATGTTGTAAAATATTTTAAAACGTTTTTCAAACCTATTGAAACCTAAAATAGAAATCATTTTGTTCTAAATTGTATGTACTAAACTTTTAAATTGTTCTAAATTACTTAAAAAAAAACATAATCTTTTTTATATACAAAAAACATTTTGTTGTTGTTTTGTTTTCTTCCTTTTTACATATAAATTTCTTCTTTTAGTACTATTGTGTACCTGTCATGCAGCTGAAGAACAACAACAACCAACGCAGCAACATCAGCCAGGACAACAACAGCAACAAGTAGACAAACAACAGAAACCACTACAATCAGCTCAGCATTACCCGTACATCCAACAACAACCACAAATAAATTATCCGCAGCAACCAACGCAATATCCATATCCACCATATCGCCCACAAAGCCAACAAAAAATGCCAGCTATTCTACAACAACAGTCTACCGATGGAGTGCAACAACATCATCATCAACAAGGACACGCACCATATCATACGCAAACAACGACGCATCAAATTGTTATTAGTGAAGTGAAACAGTTGGTACCGCATTATCCTGAAACTGCCGGGGAATCAGGACCACCACATATAATAAACGATAAAGTGCAACAATTACAGCAACATGTTAAAGAGGTAATGCACCAAGTTGGGCATCATATACCACAAGTCATTAAATATCAACAATCTTTACAACAGAATGTGCCACAAAACGGTCATCATGATCATGTCGGAGTGTCCTCTTTATCGCAAGATACAGAGACTGCAGGCGTCCAGCAGCCAGGAACTCAGCAGCATCACGTAGCGATTGGAATGACTCAACAACATGCATCACAAGAACCCGAAGGACAAAGTTTAAAAAGATCTAGACGTGCCACACCTACTACTCAGAATCAAAAAGTACCCCAACAACAACAAGAACAACAACAGCAACAACAAAATCAACAATTATCAGGGAATACAAAGAAAACAAGAGCAGTTAAGGGGCCTGCAGCATCCACCACAAAGGCACCAATTATTAGCCAAGAACAAGACAAGACACAAAATCGTGTAACAAAAACAATGCCACAACAGCAACAATCATTAAAAAGTATTAAGAAAACTAGAGCTCTGAATACCCCAACGACAACAACCACAAAATCATCAAATGTTGCCAGCACGACTCAGCAACATGAACAACAACAACAACAACAACAAGAAAATGTGGTCAAGAGGACAAGACGGGCTGTCCAATCTACTGTCTCTAGTACCATAACTACTCCAACTCCCATACACGTTCATCAACCAGTTATGAAAAAAGTCAGTCAGTCTGACGGTCATGAAAGAAAGCAGCGGGGAGTGTTTGAACCTCAACCTCAACAACAACACCCTCAATACAAACCAAATCATGATCTACCTTTAACTAAACCACCCCATCCAACAAAATGCCAACACGACCACCATGTTGCCCAGCCACCAAAACCAAAACCACAAGATGTTCATCATGCAATGGATCATCATCAGCAACATTTGCCTCAACATATTATGCCACCCTTTAAACCGTATGGTGGAGATCACGCAATGCCGCCCTACCATGAGCATCCTAAAGTCGAATCCCACCATGAAGACTATATTTTTCCGGGACACCATCATGAAATGTACCCCCATTCGGACCATTTTCATTAACGCTCAACCCGTGTCACACATTACCTAAAAACAAGCGATTTTAAAAATTGTAAAAGTTTACCAAAAGCAACATGTTGCTGAAGAGTTCATATTCAACATACTGTAAGAAAAGCAATTGTTATTAAAAAACAACATTAAAAAATACATAAAAAAAAAGGAAAAACATTTTTTTAAAAATATTGTTAAAATCCTATATACATATATAGCTGTAAAAATAGCATATCATGTTATTAAAACTTTGCAAACAAAAAATCTCAAAACATTGTTAAAAACTGAAAAAGACTTCAAAAATAAAAACAATTTATCAAATAAATGTTTTCAAAGGAACCACTGGAATCCCCGCTTAATATGACAACTTTAAGTGTTGCTATAGAGAAAAGAAAAGTTCTCACAACCTTAAACAAGGGGTACAACTTGGAGACCATTTCAAAATGTCAGTACGTCCATAATTAGATTCTAACTCATACACTAAAACGTACACTAACATAAGTTCCCTGTTTGAGTGGTATTATTTTTTTAACAATGTTGCTTATTTTCTTTTTCGCTTCAAAGTTGTAAAAAGAAGAAAAATTGGTCTCATAAAATCTATAATCACATTACTGCCCATAGTGGCAGTAAATTGATTATGTTACACACACTTTTACGCGTGCGCTTGTTCCTCCTTTTTATTTGAACTTTTTTATTGAAATATTGTTGCGTTGCTTATTAAAGTACTAAAAAGTCATTGCCAAGCTACCGATAATTGATTCTTTTGCAAAGAACTTCATGTGATGAGAAGCAGAGTGAATGTCTCTGAACCTCTTAAGGAAGCTGTTGCTTTTCAATTTTCTGCCTTTGTGTTTTTCCTTTTCGTATTATGTGATTATGAATATCAGTATGCAAACACACATGTTCTTTAACTACAATTATTATGCGCTATAAAAGTTGATGTAAGCAATGAAAGAAAGGAGAGTAGGAAACCGGTTGGGTGGTATGTGGGGTGATAAAAGTTACTTTGTTTTAGCTACTAAAAGGTGTTCTTTGGTGATAGGTATCACATCAGATAAAGCAACAATAACAACAACGACGGTTAAAAGGCATTGTTTCTGTAATATAAGCATCGAGCATTGAAAGGAGTGCTACGTGATAAGAATTCAACGACAACAACTCAATAGTTTTTTTTTTGTTATTGTTGTTGTTGTTGCTATTTTTTTATTCTTTATTATACCCTCCACCTTAGGGAAGAGAGTATATTCATTTTGATCATCCATTTGCAACACATCGAAGGAAGCCTCGGAGACTCCACAAACCATATATATTCTTAATCAGCGTGAAAAGAGAAATCGTTTGAGACATGTCCGACCGGGTGTCCGTGTGTCCGTCTGTTGTTGGCACTCTCACGGTCGTAATTTTTGAGATATCAAATTTTAACTGCATACGTATTCTTAGTTCAATTGCGCTGTTCCGTATTGAAATTGGGCAAAATCGGTAAAGAGACACGCCCACAATAAACGAAAATCTCAACATACCTCGAAAAACGCCTATAATTTAAAAAAACACAATTTCTAACATTTCATTACAGCTCTCAAATATATTCAGATGGAAAAATTCATTAGAAAAACACTATTTTATTTTTGAAATAAAATTTGTCATATATTCGTAATACCATGAAATAGTCATATACTCGTACATAAATATGGTAATAGGAACTTATTTTTAGTGGGTTATAAAAGGTGGAGGGTATTTAAGCTTCGGTCTTAACCGACCTTTTCTATCTTGTTATATTTGTTCCTTACACCGCTTATTGAATACTTCTTGTTATGTTTAGATGCATACAGTAAAGTTTTTAGCGATGTTTCTGCTAAAGTTGTATACTACCGTTAAGTGATTTTTGATAATAAAAAAAATTAATAACTGTTAAATTTGTTTAAAAAATTGCGGAAGTGCAGAATATTATTTATCATGGACAACTCCTTTCTCGTTAAATCGTTATGGAAAGAGAAGCTCTCAAAATACTTCACAAACATCTTAATTTATAAAATTAATTTTTTAACGACATAAACAATTATTTGGTGTAAATCCGGTATGTTTTTTTTTTTTTTATTTACTTTTCAGTTCAATCGTGCAAAAAATAAATCATCAGCATTGAGCACTACGTAAATCCAAGTTGAAAGATTTTATTTGAAGGAGATCTACTTTGTGAACTGTATTAAATTAAAACGGCTTAAAATCAGCATTTTTTGTCTACTAATTTTCACCAAAAAAATATTGTGCATTAAGGGGTTTTTGTCATAAAAAGATGTACTTTAAAAAAAATCTTATGCAGGGAGGGGACCCTTCCAATGCAGTCCTCTGCAATTCTTATATAAAAGTGCCCAAATATTTATTTATTGCACTTTTCCCTGAATTAAGAATTGTACCAACTTATGTTGTGTAGGGCATCATTCTTTACATTTATGAATAATAATTTCCTCTATTAACGCATATCCTCGTTTATTAACACATGTTGGTGATAATAAAAGTCTGTTACACTAGTTTTTAATAAGAAAACAAATTGATTTGGTTAAAAATGTTGTCAAGAATTCTTTGAATCCATTAACAGGAATTTGAACAGGTACGAGTATTTGAAAAATAAATTGCATATATTTTCTTGCCACATATAATAAAACCGTCAACGTAATAAAAGGTAAAATGTTGCTAACATGTAAATATGACAAAAATTCTACCGCATGTTGTTTTGGCTTTAATAGCGATCATGTTATAAAGTTTTGTATAAATTAATAACAACAACAACAACAACAATAACAATAATAACAGCTCTGATGTCTAGTGTTTGTACTTCTTTTCAACCTAATCACGTTCACGTGACGCTTATCATTCTAATCCATTAAACTGCATTTCCACTAACTTTGCTCACAACACATACATATGTTCGTATGGTATGTATCTATAGTCTACTTGTGCATATGTGTGTGTATATTTGTTTGTAATTTATACCACAATAAATTGAATTTATTGGAACCGGTATTAATTATATGGCCGCCAATGACCACCGTCCAATAATATTAACAAATCATTTAACACGCCCCATTCCCAAAAGATATGACATTTGTGCCGTTTGTTTGTCGGTTTATTTGTCTGTCTATCTGTCTGTTTATTTGTTTTTGCATAGTTTTGATGTTTGTTTGGAAACCTACAACTCTGTTATTCATGAACAGGTATATTTTTTGTATGAGTGAACGAGAGACAACAATTTATAACAACAATATTATTTATTTAATAATTTCTCTCTCTCTCTTAACGCCAATGGAAGTTATTGAATAATTATAGAGAATAATGATTATTTGCAGTTATTGTTCTAAATATTTCATCATTCTTGCACAAATACCCAAAGCTTTGAAACGATTTACTTCCTCTTTATATCTAATATAACCGCCACGTCTTCTCCGTGGCTTTATCTTATTTGAATCTAACGCTATATAACATGTTAATAAGACAATTTCAACATGTTGTCGTTCGATGCCTGAATACATGTGTTCCGTAAACACCCTAAAATCTTTAATATACGCGTGTTTTTGTGTTGTTGTTTTTTTCCTTCAAATACTTTGCATAGCACAGATCATGTATTACCGTGTTGTTATATGTGTTGATGTAATGAATTATAATTATTATTAGTTGGCTTTTCTAGCTATGGTGTGGTATGCAAGAATGCAAGGAGAAAATTAAATGATAAATTACTTTCATTATTTCCTTGTGGCAAATGTGTTGAAGAAGAAGAAGAAGAAGAAGAAGAGGAAGACAACTAGCAGGCAAACTTCCTTTCGCTGTTTAACTTTCGATTTAAATTAAATGAATCAACAATTTGTTGCTTACACAGCATTTATCTGCTCTTCTTCTTCATCTCTGTTTAACAGTAATAATTATTATTATATACTCTTTATAGGGTAGAGTGATTGTTGTTCTTGTTCTTGTTCTTCTTCTTTGTGATTTTATTTAACCAGCTCTCGCAACTTTAATAACAGGGCAAAGAGTAAAACGTAAATTCAAACCAAACAAAACAACAAACATAAAAAATGTGTTCAAATAACACATGAATGAGTCCGCACACAACACAAAGGAGATGCGCTCGCTTTGTGGTGTTTGGTGAATCAGTGGAATTGATGCAATCAGTATTTACAAGTGGGTATAAATATATGTGTGTGTGTGTGCGTGTGTATGTTTGTTATAATTTAGTAGCAATTTCTCAAAGACCATAATTGCATAATTTTAAACTTGTTGGCAACTTAATTGCTCAGAGCCAAGCAAGGCAATAAGAACAGCAGCGTAAGCAGCGGTAAGCTGCAACAACAACAACAATCAAATCTTGTTCAAATATAATCTTAATAAAAAACCTAAATTTGGCTTGGGCCAAATATTAAATATCCTCCACGTCTACGTCATCAGGTACCTGCCACTGGGCTCGGCAGGTACCTGATGACGCCTCTATGTACATAAGTTTTTTTGTAATTTGTGGGTGTTGTCGGTCCACGCCCATTTTTAGCACTAATTGTAAATATGTGTAACAAATTCAAATTCACTCAATTATTGTGGGTTATAGAGAAGAGACTTTTATTGGTTGTGGGCGTGGCTACTAATAGATTTCATTCCCTTTAAATGGAAACTAAAAATAACTTCAGTTCAATATTTTCATTTTTTTGACCGCGAGGCTGCCAACAACAGGCAGACATACAGACGCTCTAGATCGATTCACATTTTAATGCTGATTAACTATGTATATGCTCTTCAGCACAAAGAGTAAATATGATAACAAAATTAGTATACCTTCCATTTTATAGGTTGGTCAGAAAAAGATTACTCCACGTAATTTCCCTCTTCCTCTGTTACTCTTTAGATAGGGGGCGGGTAGTTGGTTTTAGGGGACAATTGGGTACAACAAGATATTTTTGTAAATTGGCCGATGTACAAATGTGTGTGTGTGAGTTCTTATGCTGACTTTAGTATTCATAAACTACCAAGGAATTTAGCCTTTGGGTAATTTTTTTCTTTTAATCAAAAAATAGTTTTATTAAAATTCTTTTTCTACGGCGATTCTCTGGGTGTGTGTAAAGATTTTTAAAGAGCCGTTGATCATTTTTAATATACTCTTCATAGGAACTTTACATATATACCTTAACGATATAAAGTTATAAATCAAATGAACATCTACATGATTGTTCATCCGTCCATGAAATGTATTGTAAGTAAGTAAGTAAGTAAGACCATTGATCGGTCTCTTACATTTGAAATATTTAATCAAAGACATATATCCCAAGAAACTTCACAAGCTTGTTGGATTATCGGCTACTACCAGTGATAAAAAACGCACTATCGGTGGGATATTCTGAAAAAAGAGTATTTAAGATTCGTTTTATGTTTTACACATTTCTTTACCTTGAATTGTTCCAGCGTTTGTCTGTTTATATGAAGCCTGTGAGGATTTTTTGTCTTCTCTGCCAGCCATTAAACTTGTGTGCTCTAAAGGTATCACTTTGTGGTAAAACTTACTAACTTAACAGATTATTCGAATGTCGGTCTGTCTGTCCATTCGTCTGCGCTGCAAGCCTCTCTAAATACATGTCAGGTTGTCTACTACACACCACCAAGGAAACTAGCCAATAAACCAACCACGAAGCTAGTCAGCACTTGGTTAAGCATATCATTCCTAGACATATTTTATTATCGTTGCTCTCAATTGGATTTGTACTGTTGTGCTCCAATTGAAAATTTGGAAATGTTTCTACAAAATGAAAAAGCAAGCTTTAGGCTGTTATTATATTGGTTTTAAGATAGTAGTGGTAGCATGGTATTATTATGCAGTTTCCTCCAGTCATAGCAATTTTAGTAGGAATGTCCTTACGTCTGTCTTCACTTCTTATATTCGGTAGTAAGTTATGTAATAACGCGAATTTTACCAGACTAGACTTGCATAGAGATTCAATAAATTTTATTTAAATCGATTTAAAATAAAAGCCAGTCAGTCCTTCCTTACAAATTCCTCCCCTTACAACTACACTTCAATGAAACCCCTAATTAAGGTGGTTTCTTAAATCGTTAAAACTTTTATGGAGATTACAAAATCATAAATTTTGTTATAAAAAAGGTTCCAACTACAATCCACTGTACCACTATGTACCTCCAAGCACTCTACCGTCTGAGATATACTTAGAAATTCCGTTAAAATTAAAAACAATGTGCGTTTATCATTTTTGCTGTCTAAATAGCCTTCTGGTCTTATCAACAGTCAATCGAACTAAACGTTAAATTATAAATTATTGTTTATTCAGCAAATAGGAAAAATATCAATCTCTTCTCTGTGTGTCTATCTATCCTTAATGTTAGCTTCACTACGAAGAATTTTTCCATTGAGTCGTGTTTTTACAACAGGCATGTAATGTACGTTACAAAAAGTTAACTGTTATTCTGTTATAAATTGAATTATGATTTCAATTAAAATGTCTCATCCGAGTATACACAGCACAAGAACTTTAAGCTTTCTCAACTTGTATGCTCGAAATGTTTAAAAACCGTTATAAAACGCGTTAGTCGATACTATTTATATACTCTCTCTCTCTCTCTCTCTCTACTTTTATTAGGTAGGTATATTAACACACTAGAGTTATAGATGGAAAGGGAGAGAGAGAGAGAGAGAGAGCAAGAAATTTTTTTATAACATTTTTTCTGGGTATTTATAATATTAAGAAGGCCAAACAAGTTGTTATGTTTTTGTTTCGTTGTAAAAACGATCATTAATTATATGCAGCATTTAGTTTAGGATTGAAGCCAATGCGCTGCTGCTGTTGCTACTGTGACTAAACATGTTGTTCTGTAAATGTTGTTGATGTTGGGCTGTTGTTAATCAATTTTCTATGAAATTTATGTATTCTTCAATGTAGACAAGTTTATCAATTTTGTTGCTGCTGTTTCTTAATGTTGTTGTTATTGTTGTAAACTGTTATTTAATATCAATAATTAGAACATTAAACAATCAATTAATCATCTTAAGCAAAACGGCCAGTTAGATGGTCGGTACATTACGTTCGTTATTCCGTTTGAAAAACTTATGTAGAAGAGGGCATCAGAGACTTTACAATGTATATGTATTCTTGATCAGCATGGGAAACTGAGGCGATTCAGTTCATGTTCGTCCGTGTGTCTTTGTGTATTGGTTCTCGCACGCTTGAGATTTTTGAGATATTGAGCTTAAGTTTGGCATAAACACATATAGCTTCCTTAAGTAGATTCGTATTTAATTAAAAACGATCACATTATAAAAATAAAATTGCGCGGCTAGGAGAAAGTTACAAAGGTTAAGTTCGTTATATGTATACGAGTACACATTTCATTATCATTTAGTAGGGGTTTGACGCGCATATTCAAAAAACTCTCTCACAGCTACAAAAAGAAATCTAACATAAAATTTGCTGTACGTATTCATAATTAGTCCTTTTTTTGATAAACTATGTAGAAGCGGGTGGGGTTAGTTAACATACTTTACATGCAACGCCAACAGTTTAATAGATGTAAAGGGTGGAAACGATTTGACCAATTTGAAGTCAAATACAGCTGTTTTACTGGTTCTCTGTTGGTTTATAGAAAAATCAAAAATGAAAAAGTATGAGAAGTAGTTGATGAGAGTAATATACATATACAACATATATATATGTTGTCAGTACGATAAGAGAACAATTGTTAATTATTTGTAATACAAGTGAAAAAGCGTTATTTGGCTGTTAGCTAAAACTTGTATATGGAAGCAGTGGGTGTAGCAGATGCATTTTATATACATAGAATGTTAAAATATGTGCTCGAAGGTTTAAATATGCCTCAACGATCATTTATCATATATTTGTTATTTGATACCGTCTATTTCCAATGCATCGACGATGCGTGCAATTAAAAAATAATTGAACTTTTCGTTTTCATTGTAGGCGAGATTGTGTGTGTTATCCGATTGTTTTTTTATTTTAAATAAAAAATTATTTCAACGTCAACTAAGAATTGTTTACAAAATTTCAATGTCTTTGTTGTTGTTGTTCGTTCATCAAATTCTGATTCATGTCTATCTGTACGTCTGCCCTAATAATAAAAAAATATATTTTCTCACTTAAATCATGCGAAGAAATTGGAATAAATGTTCTTCTTGTACTGTATTTATTATACATTTACGCACCTATCTCTATATGCTTTCTTTCAGTATTTAACTTTGTTCACTTTTTTATCTTAATTCAATTTAGTAAAACTTTCATCGAGATATGTAATAAAGTGGAGTAAAAAGTGAAGCAAGTAAATGAAGAAATGAGATGCCATATCTAACTGTAACATAAGTGTTGTATTAGGGTGACAGTTTGTAACAAACTTTCCTTAGGTACCGGTCTTCCTCACAAAACAATTTAAGGACCTTTCCTTTCATTTTAAATTATAACATTATTAATAAAGTAGCAATCATTCAATAATTGCTAATAAGTTAACGACCATTATCGATAATTGAAATAAAAATATCATTCTCTATGTGATTCTGAACCTTAAACAAAATGAGGAAATACAACTGAGTAAAGAACAGCTGTAATAATAACCTCATCGAAGAATATAACAGAGATTTAAGAGATACTTTAACTTAATTTTTAAATCATCAACCACGATGAAGAAGAACAAGAAAGTTTCTTATAAACGCTTTTTTTACGCGTGTAAATATAGGAGGAGGAACAAAGGAAGGGACAGAGAGAGAATGTTGCGCACATAAACGAATGGTTTAAGCAATGATCTCTCAATTATACTATATTGTACGCTAAGAATAAAGGCAAATATCCTGTTCTAACCAAACCAACACACGCTTCCATTCAAAAACGTATGCAAATGTTCATTGAACAGAAGAGGCCCCTTGAATTATGGCAGAGCATCTCCATATACATAGAAAATGTAAAAAAAAACAATCTCTATCAATTGACTATTTATACCCCGAAGGTACCACAACAAGATGATTTTTATTTAAATCGATACTTACCATATGCCAGTAGATGCAAAATGATGCTGTATCGCAGTCATCAGCCGACTATGAGTGCAATCATAGCATAACATGAGTGCATAGCTCGCCTCTCACTTAAAGTTATAAATAGCGGAAAATAAATTCTAGTCTACTCCAGCCCCAAACACATTGTAATGCAATTTTCTCTCAGGCTTAGGCAATGTATTGTGGATCTCAAGTGTACAGATTTAAGTATTTATAGAGCGATGATTACGCCTGTGAGTGTGTGTATGCGTGTGTATAAGTTTCAATAGCCGGATACAATTTTTCAATATTTTCTTAAATCAATTTTATTTGCATGTCAAAAGAAAGAAAAAACACCTCACTGACGTGCTCCATCATGATTATGTGTCTACATGCATGTTTATGCATGAGAGCAACTTCAAAGTGGCCAGAATCTTTTATAGGAAGGAATAGAAAACAACTGTTTGTTTAAAACTGAATGGAAGAAGGTTTCAATCGCGCTGTCTTTCTCCTGAATAGCTAACTAACAGTTTATTGTTTGTTTGTTGTTCGTTGAACATTTCTAAAGATGTGTTTGATGGTGAAAGGTTTATATGCATTAACAATAACACGTTCCTACAGAGTAGATGCACCGTTGTGGAAGAATTTGTGGCGTTATATGATTTTCCCAACTATTTGTCATATATGTGTCAGCTATTCCCAAAGTGTTATTGGTAGGTATCTAAGATAATTTAAAAAAAACTTAGTAACCTATCCATTGATGTTCTAATAATTGGGATAATTTACCAACTTAGTTGCCGGTAAAAGAGGCCACATCTTGGATACTTATCAACTTTAAGCATTAAAAAGAGAATTACATATCTTACGAGAGAGATTTTAATGAAACTTAAAAAGTATTTAAACACTCCTAAAAATTTTTGCCTACGTTCGAGAACAAGCAATATATCTGTTAAGTTTGGAGTCGATAGCTTAATTGTTGCGACCGTTGTTGCAATTGTTGCGTTTAACACAGACAGACAGATTGACATCGATAAAGAAGCGGTAGATAAATTTCAGATGAAGATCTGAAATTCTAAGAATATTATACCAAATTTCAATTTCTTGCCCAATTAAAAAAAACAAATTCCAATTTTGTCCAAATTATGATCGTGACTGTTCCAACAACTGGCGGACAACTGATGGACGGATAGATGGATTGTCGAGTCTTTTGTGGAGGTTGTAAATATATGTTAATTGATATACAAATTTGGATAATTGTGCTATAAATTATATGTGATTGCTTATCGATATTATGTGATTTTATCTGAACGATATAATATCGATTAAATGGTCAACAGTTAAGCATACATTTAACGTTAGTTAATTCAATATGACATTAGTATTGAAACATTTTCATTGAGATATAAGTGATCGTTAATTAAACGAATTTGAGACAACAGTATAAGCATGTGCATAACAACAAAAATGTAAATGATTTTAATTTAAGTGAATTAAGCAATTATGGCAAAGTGACCGTGTATGAGTTTATGTGCTTAACATCGTTAGTTACTTGCTTGTCCTTCTATCGTGTCGCTATCGCGTCGTTACTTAGAATATGTAATATTCTTAACGATAATAAATTTCTGGTAATGATTAAGTCATTAAAGTTGATTGCAGTACATGAGCAATAATATAAAAGTAATAATCATTTATACACATGTGTTCCTCAACATTTCCTATCAAAAGAGTCACATACGCGTCCGCTTCTCACCCAGCCACCTGTACATGTATCTTCTTTTATGTAACATTTATTGTATATATATGTGTGTAGATGTTTGCATACCTTGTATAATATAAATGAGTGTTGCGTTGTGTTGTGTTGTGTTGTGTTGTGTTGTCTAACACTCCGCAGCCAGCTTCTACAAGCGATTAGTTATGTTGTTATTGTTGCTGTCTTTCTTCACTACTTATGCGGCAACGCTAACGCTAATGATAGAACCATGGTGAACTTGCCATTTCTGCATATTATATATCGATAACAATAACAACAACAAAATTAGAAACTGAAATTCCGTACAGTTCGGTGCGCTTCTATGCTAATAATTACACACAAAAAAAAGAAAAAGAAGCAAACAGTAACACAGATTTCCTTCTTCATCTTGTTATGGTAGTTGCTGTTTCATGTCTTTTATCATGCTTAGGTGTTTAAACTGCAATAAAAGCCTTTAAGCAAAACTAACTGAATTATGCAATCAAATGTGTACCATGCGCTTAAAAGTTGGCTGGTAGCCTCTACCAATAAATGGTTATTGGCTACAAAATAGAGACACAAGCACGGACACACGAAAGAGTAACGGTGTGAAACTTTATACGTGAATATACGTGAGCACTCATATAAGGTAACCCCGCTAATGGCTATATCATGTTAAGCTAAATAGAGTCATTAACCGCCTAACTTCGATTTTGATCATTTTAGGTAACTAATGCAATCAATTGATTATTTAGAATAAAAATACCAGCCTTAGTAAATATTTCCAATATATTGTGTAAGTAGTTAATCAGTTATAGTTATAATTATAGTTGGTAATTGGTGGTTGTATTAAAAAGTTCTCTAAGGTTTACTGGGTTATTTATTGCTTTGCAAAATCCAGAAAGAGGTGTCACAGACCCGAAAAAGTATATATATCCCGATCTAATCTAATCATATATCGATAAACATCCATATTATTTATTAACACGGTTGTGTTATTGTACTCATCGATAAATTATGCACATTTACACTCTCGTATAATTTGTAATTATTTGTATTATCGACAATCATGCAAAATTATAAATAAGGATGTTGAAAGTACTATAGACAACACCGTTTTATCGATAGTTTTTTTTAAATTTTTACTCACATAATATATGTTGATGTTGTTGTCCTACCCTCCACATAAGATAAGGAGTATACTAAGTTTGTCATTCCTTTTGCAACACCCAGAAGAAGAGACACTACACAGTACATCTATTCTTGATAAGCATCAAAGTCTGTGAGTGTGTGTTCGTGTGTCTGTCTGCCGTTGAAATTGTGTACATATTACATACACTTTTAGTCTCTGCACCCCCAAAACACTGTTCGAGAAGCGTTGATTAAAAAGCACGCCCACAATCGACAGGTATCTACACACACATCTGCCACAAAAATGAAGCTATGAAATTGAAATTTGGTGTACAATTACCACATTATTAAAAATAGGCATGGTCAGATAACATAAACGCCCATTTACAAACATTTACAAAAGAAACCTTTTGAGCATAAAATTTGACTTGCGCAAGCCGTAATCATGTACCTGCCACATCGACTGCTGATATGTGGAGAGTATTTAAGACTTGGCTTAAACTACTTACTCGTTTTAAGTTATTATCCGTATCTAATTAATTAATGTTCTCAATATTGTGAATTTTTATCGCTAATAATTATTAATTAGCAGCAGTTGATTAAATTATGCAAATAGAATTACAACAGGCAATATACACTACTCGTACGTCTGACCAACACATTTAATGACTGTAAAATTTTGTTATTGTAAGAGTATTTTACTATTTTAGTCAGTTGAAGTATTTAAGTGATCTGCAGCTGTCGAAATTACTATCAACAGGTACATAAAAAAGAAACACTTGTTTGGTGATAAGTGATAGTAAACAATAACAACAATAATAATCGTAATTCATAAGGATTTGTTTATGTATGAGTGCAATCCATGTTTATGTTTGTATGCGAGTTCATTATTGTATGCATACACACCTTATGTAACGTTTAACACCTTTGGGGCAATCAAAGTAACAATAATAACAATAATCTGTATGAAAATCTCATTTATCCAAAAACAAGACAACAACAAAAATTAAAATAAAAAAACAGTTTTTAACTAAATACTCGTATAGTTGTTGCAAGCCATTCAATGAAAACATGTATTTGTTGTTTAACCATGTTAACGGTAAAAATCTGAGCTAATTTTCAAAACCATATAATCACTAAATTTACGATTAATTTAATGACTTTTAAGAAAAGTTATCAATGTATGATTTGTGTAATATTTTCCTTTTTTTGTTGCCTTAAACGTGCTGGTAGAGTGTGATATAATTGAGCACCGATACCACATGCAATGAGAGAAAATATAAAAATTTGTGGTTTGTGTTGTAAAATTGTTTATTCATACTTATGTCGCCTATGCTCGTGTATTCAATTAATATGAAAGATGTGTGAGAGAGTAAGAGATTAAATGTTTAATGAGTGAGTGTGTTTTAATTAATCGATTAATTGACCTCAATAACATGTTGTCTCCCACATAATGAGCGTGTAATGTATCCTTCTTTACAATGTTATAAAATTTCTATACTTTTATGCATACGTACGTATACACGTTTGCTCCACTGCACATCTCATAGGTTAGTTGAATTTGTGATACATTCGTTTTTTTCCCTTTGCCATTTTAAAAGACTTCATGGACTCGTACCATCCAAAGTGAGTCATGCTCCATCAATAAATTATTTTTAGGCAAAACACATTTAATGACAAAAACAACACAAAATTGTAATTCAAATTTATCTTATTTTGATCACATATGTAGAGAGTGGAAGTGATGCCCCTTGGAATATAAACAAGCAAAGCACAGGCACGGACTTGTAGTGTGTTCGCCTGTATGATAAGAACATGCATATGTGCGGCGGGTGGGTTTGAATTAAATGTTTTATCAATAGCATAGCTGCCTCTTTGTCTCTCTCTCTCTCTCTCTCCTTTTTGTTTATGGGTTAGATGGCAAAACGATATTTTGTTAATTACACTCGTTTTGAAAAAGGAAATTTATGAGAATTTCATGTTTAGTTTTGTTTTAAAAGATAAAATCAGTTTAATTTAATTGATGGGTTAGAAGCGAGACAAACGATTGTTTGTTCGTTTATACATAGTACATATAGAGGTAAATTCCACATTTCTCAGTATTTTTTGATAAGACTTGGTTCAATTATTCCATTTACTGTAATGTTCAATGAAGGCAAGATGCAGTTCAATCGGACGCCGTTTACTGTTTTGCCACTTTTCAGGGTCAATTTTAACAAGGTGATGTATGTTACAAAAGCCGAAAAAAATATGTTTTTTAAAAACAAGTAAAACAAGTAAGTGAAACTAAATTTGGCTTAGGCCAAATCTTAAGTACCCTCCACAACTGCAACGGTGGGCCTGGCCTCTAATAGTGTTTTTATTACGCGTCAGGCAAGTCGAGTTTTGAGTACCAATGACACACAAATCCACAGGCACACGGACACGAAATACTAGATCGGCTCAGACTTTTATACTGATATTGAGGCTCCTTCATCATTGTGGTGGGGGTTATAAACATAAAAATTAAGAAACTAAAGCTCAAGCACTTAGTATTAAGTAGCAAGAGCACTAGGTTCCTATTAAAAAATATAGAAGAATTTAAGTACTAAAGTAAAGTTTGTACCAAAAGTTTCAATTCTGTACTTTGAGTATTAGCAATACTCTTTTCATTGATCCGTGTGCTTACACACACATAAAATACGTGCACGTAATATGCATAAAAGACTAGAATGTTATCACTGTACGGCTGTCTGTTTAAAGTAACATAACAGACATGCATTTAAATTTCCGTTATGTTAACAGAACACAGAGGTGATACAAGTAAACCACAAAGGCAAAAAACAACAAAAACAATCATTATATAACAACAGTAATAATGATATTAAGACTTTTCTCTATGCAAACATGTGTTACAAGCAAATGAAAAGCGCTTAACATTCCTAAATAAAACACATGCTCTAATGCGTACGTATGTGCGTATGTGTGTAGGTATACTTATGTATAATTCGTATTTGCATTATAAGCAAAAGTAGCAATTTTAAGAGGTGGCTATGGTTGCGGCTGCTACAACCACAACTCTATGTAAACAAACAAGACCGGGAGTGCAAATACTAAGTATGTACGGATGGGTGGCTGGCTGGCTGGCTGGCTCTGTGGCTGCCTCAAATACAGGCCGACTGACACACCAGGTGAATTTCAAGTCTATACCTACCTGCGTAGTAAGAGTGTGTGTACGTGTGTTATGCCAAAATTAAGCACAAGTCACACGCACGCACACACACATGCCTCACATGCTTGGCTACCGGTTTAACCGGTGATGACTCCGCTGACGCTCTCTAATAAAATTGAAGGCGTTCAGCCTAATGATGATTGGGATGATGATGATAATGTTAATATTCGCACTTTTAAGGTACTTTTCTACATCGATGCTAGTGTCTGTTGTGATACTTGTTATTGATGCATGGCTGCCTTTTGCCTGTTCGTGCTTTCCGTGGTTTGGGGTCCAGAACTGGTTTAGATTTTTAATTCTTATTCCTCTTCTTCTCTCTCCCTTTCGACACTTCGGTTTCATTCGCAGACAGGTGATTTTATTATTAATCTGAAACTTAAGTGAAAACCATTTCAAGATTATCTAATTATAAAATTTTACACACTCACTCACTCACTCACTCACTTCGTAGTGGTGCCTTTTTCTTCTTCTTCTTCTTCTTCTTCTTCTTATTTGACAGTACAACATTCCTGTTTGTTATTACTTTATTTATTCATTCTTCATGCAAAAGAAAAGAACGGAAAAAATCAGTCCCTCAGAATTAAAAGAATAGTTAAAACCGATTATATGACAATGACAAGCATGTGATGTGGATGCTTTTGTAGGTGCAAGAAAAGAGTAAAATAACAAACATGCGGGAATTAAATTCTGAGAGAGACGATGTGACTTTGTGTTAAAATTATAGCAGATTTTGACCGTAAAAAATTGCTTAAATTCCGCTTTTGTGAGGCAAAAAAAAGTTTCCCATGTCTTTAGCTAAAACTCTCCACTTAGAATTTAATATATATAAAAAAACAGGTTAAAAGATAGACTATATACCAGCGTATGAATTCTACCGACACTTCTGTCAAGTTTAAAGTCAATATCTCAATATTTGCAATCGAGATTATCACAATATAAACCGGCGGATAAATGGACTGACAGACATGGTTACTTCGGCTCATTATTCAATGCTGGTTTAGAATATTTGTACCTAACGGGATCTCGACGCCTTCCTCTCGGCGATTTGGCAAAGCGATATATTTATACGATGATGGGTACAAAAGGAAATTTTAAGAATATCAAAGAAAAAAAATGTATACTTAAAAAAATGAATATGAAAAAACTGATAAATTTTCCATTTCGAAAAAAAATTTACAAAAACCACACGAACAATAATAATAATATTGATGTATTCTCTAATTCTCCACAAGAGAGTCCCCCCAGTATGTCCCCACGCCCTTTTTTGAAACATTCATAGATGCACTGAGTTTAAATATGTATTGAATGTGCACCAAATTTCAATTTCACGGCTCAAATTATGGTACAGATGGATAGATTTTTTCGATTGTGGGCTTGTCACGTGTTGAATTTGGCCCAATTTAAAAAGCAACCTTAGCATGGAAACTAGACATGTTTCTTTTAAGTAGCTACAACAGACTATGGTTATGGTTACTTATGGTTAGATCGACTCAGATTTTAATGCTAAAGATAAAGAATACATATGCTTAGTGGGATCTCTGATGTCGCCTTTTAGGCGTTGCAAACAGAACAATGTATACGCACACGAACATAAATACCTTCACATTTAAGTTTGTTTTTCAATTTTGTGAAGCTTTTATAGACCACGGTAAACAGCAATATTGTTGTTTTAAATCTTCTATTTACCCTTATGGCTGGTTGAACACAAAACAAACAATTTATGCTTTATGGTATTATAGACTGCAGAAGAGAAGAAAATAAAACTTTGTTTGACAAAATTTTTTTATAGTCCTCAGTCTCTCCCTATGTTACACTTACATCCTCTGAAGTATGAAAAGTTACGACATAAAATGTTTTTTTCTATGCCTTTATATATACGCTACGGATCTAACAACAACAACAAATATGCAGGATATATATTTTGCTTCTATTTATTTGCAAGTTTCAGCGGTAGAAATTATAAAAAAAGAAAACTTCAATAAAAGCATTTTATGACGGCGTGCTTTCAAGCATAACACAGTGACAGAGCTGAAGAAGTGATTTTCATAAATATATACGAAAAAAGAAAAGAGAATCAAAGAATCAATATAATATGTATAATCTGCTTCTTCCTGTTGTTGTTTATTTTTACACATTTTTGTTATTTTACATCTCACCCACACATCAACCCAAACAGTTTACGCTTCCAAACTTTTTCCAGCTTTTAAAGAGTACCACTCTAGCGTGTAGTATAAGTGAATAATATCACATTAATATGTCTTTTAGGTGCGTAGAGGATAGTAGTACCTAATCAAAGAGGTGGTGAGTGTGATGGTGAAAGTTTGTTAAGCTTGAGCAGCATTTACATGTGAATGCTTTAAGAAAGTTGGTATCATGTTTAAGCATGCGTTAAGAAGGGTTTTAATACAAAATATGATAAAATCTCAGTTTTTGAAAAAAAATTCTATACCTACCACCTTGAGATAAAAGGATACTCCCTTTGTTAAAGTGTTTGCAAGACTCAGAAGGTAGCATCAGAGATGTAGCTAAGTAGATAAGTAGATAATAAATTATTGATTAGCATCAAATTCAGGATTGGTTATGGCTGTCTGTTCCTTTCGATTTCGATTTTTCCTAAACTAAAACAGTTTAATTTTTTTAGAATTTGCACAGAGTCCTCAGAAAGTTTTACTGTTGCATCCAGAAGGTAACGATAGACTTTATTCACCAAACAAATTCAAAGTGGAAAATTTAATGAATTTTTCTTGTAATTAAAGTAGAAAAGTTTTACTAGGACCACGTCCATAGAAGCATTACTACTGGTAAAGAATTTTATTTTAAGGTAATCCAAACTTTGACCTAAGCCATACAACAATAATTAACTTGTTTATTTTGGTTTTAGGTTTTCATTGTTCATCCCGGAAGTTTAGAACACACAGCACGAAGCTACGAAATGTTGAAGCTTTTTAAAGCTTTCTAAGTTGCAGTTGGTAGAGTAGTGTTGTTGCTGGTGTTGTTTGTTGTTATTTTTGTTATTGTTATTATTATTGTTGTTGACAGTTTTTGTAGCTTCTTATGCTGTTGATGTTTATTGTTGTTGTTGGTGTTGTTTCTAATTGTTGTCTGTCACTGCTGCTTGTTGTTCTGTAAACTTTTTATTTTTTAGCTTTTTTTAATCTCACGCTCAAAATAATAGAATGTAACAAATATTTAATTTTTTTGCCCCCTTTAGTTAATAGTTATATTTATGCAGGAGTAATAAAACAAATTCATACAATCTGTAATAAAATATTATTCCAGCTTAAAACTTTCTTGGGGTTTTGGTAGTTTTTTGCAAAGATTCTTTTTTTTTCTTTTGTCTCTTGCTGCGCAAAAAACTTTTAATGGCTTAAAAAGTTTTAAAAGGATATTAGCTCTCTTATGCAAAACTTAATCCTGTAAAACCTTAGTTTACTTGTTTTGGGTTTTACAATATATTCAACAGATTTTTAGGCAAATTGTGTAAAGTTGAGCGTTAACTTCATTAACTTTATGTGCGTGCAAAGTACCGAATAAAAGGACATCATACGGTTGAATACATTTTTATAATCACCCCTGTAAAGTTGGGAGTATAAATCATATTGTTAAGGCGTTTCCAAAATCTAGAAGGAGACTTCGGATATATATTAGCATCGAATAATGAATGAGTCGCTCTAGCCTTAGGTTCTGTCCTTCTGTGCTTCTGTTTGCAAGTCGAGAATCTTTTCCTGTAAACCCTCTCAGGTTTAAGTTAAGTGTTAAAATAATGCTAATTTTGTGTTGTTATACTCAGCAAGAGAAAAAAGGAAAATATTGTAAAAAAAACAAATAACGGCTTTTGCAAACACTCATTTTATTGATGACAGATAGAGTGCACAGCCTCTTTGACTCTGATGAATAGTCAATGAGCATATCCCACCAAATCATATGTAACAGTATTCATAACGTAGGGAATGGAACCAAGGGATAAACCCTGTACGTTCTGTAAGTGAGATATACAAACACACTACAAATAACATGCCACAGCAAGTTGTTTCCTCACACATGAGAACTGTTACGAAATTGGAAAACAAAACAGGACAAGAGAAAAGGGAGAAAAGGGATAATGTTGTTCCTACAACACCTGCAATGAATAGAGTGGCCAAAAGAACACATACACGCAAATGTATATTTATAGTCCGTGTGCATATGTGTTTACCAGCTTGCTGGAAAACCTAAAATTAAGCCACTGACTGACTGGCTATTTGTTATTATCGGGATTGTTGTTGTTATTGCTGTTGTTTTTATACTCTCCACATGGGATGGGAGTACTAAGTTTGTTATTTCGTGCAACACATAGAATGAACAGTATCAAAGTCTACCTAGCCATGCCTGTCCCAGGGACCAGATGTGGTCGGCACTCCAATGAAGAGAACTTTTATATATTATATTAAGATTAAAATTTGTGCCTACATGTTAAGTTTTTGTACAGCAACTTGCATATTTTTTTTTAATTGGAGGAAATTGGTTCAAAGCCACGCCCACAATTGACAAAAATCTATGCATCGACCACCAAAATTAAGCTATAAAGTTGTAGTCCAACACTTTATGAGCCAAAATTGGGCATTGTCGAAGAGTAGACATACCCAAAATATATTTGAAGTAGAATCCGACTTGTTGGCTGATACATTAGTGAGTCCACGTTTTATATATAGCTGAAAAGGATATTTAAGTTTTGGCCTAAACTATATTGATTTGTTTTAGTTGTTTTTGTTGCGTGGTCAGATAAGGGACACGCCTATAATTTACAAAAAACCGTACTCATCGTAAAACTCGACTTCACTACCACTACCATTGGAAGTAGAAGTGCGGGGTATTTAAAATTTGGCCTAATCCAAATTTAGTTCTTTTACTTGTTTTTTTTTTTTCTTGTGTTATTGTTGTCATTGCGTTGGCTATAAGCAACGGATTTTACCATAAATTGCTATAAATTGTCCATAAATTATTATCTGCATCATAAAGGCTAGACATCGGAAAAAAAATATAAAAACAAATCCATTTCTCTCTCTTCTCTAAGCAGACCATATAGACTGATAGATGGGCAATTGCGTGTTTATGGTTGAGGTTTGTAAAGTCACATGTGGCTTATGCTAAATATATCAGTTCAGTCAGCATGGTTGATAGTTCTTACTGGGATTAAATTTTGTTATTATTGTTGAATTTATTTGTGTATCATAAATATTTTTGTATTAAATAAAATTAAATTTTGGGACTTAAATTTTATTGTGTACTGAATACAAACAATTTCAACAACAATTTCACGACAATTATGATAAAAAATGTGATTAGAAAATAATATGGAAGACCTTGACGTTTAACTATTTTCTGTTGTTCAATGTAGTTAGAGTATTTTATGCAAGGTTTTTTATAAAGCTGTTTTCTTTCAAAATAACCCTCTCAAGAACTATAATTAATATCACAATTTGCAGCCTATAATTACATAAAGTCGGAGGCAATGTAATAACAAACATAATAAACATGAACACATACAAGCACATTTCATTTAATGTTAACAGTTTGATGTTAAAATAACATTAAGCAAAAATATAATTTGCAGATAAAAGACTGCTCCGAGAGTACTGTTAAGTTTGATTGGTGAGTGAGTATTCAGTATTCAGCCGTTAATAACGTTACACAGCCGGCACTTTATATTTATATACAATACATCGAACATTTTAAGGTTTTTTTGTTTACTTAACCATTAAAACAGTTTGTTTACGTAAGAAGTAGAAGAAAGAGAATATTTGTGAAAGAAGTATAATAATAATAAAGACCGCGTTTGTTTTGAATATAACAGTTATTGCTATTGTTGTTTTTTGCTGTTTATACAATGCCAATTAAGGTGAATGAATGGAAGCGGAGATGTAAAAATTAGGAAAATTTTCCTTATTTAAAGAAATATGTGTGAAAAAATAATTAAATAATCCACTTTAGTAAATATTTAATTTTTGGCACTACATATACCTCAACTTGAAAAAATAAAAAAAGTATATGTTATTTTATAATTTTTTTAATTGTATTTATATTCATGCTTTATTTATGTATTTTAAAAACAGTAATTAGTAATCGATGTATTGATATGTATGATTTTTAAATAATAAATAAAATATATTAAAATTTATATCAATTAAATAAAATAAAAAATATTTAATTAAATATTATATAATAAAATGCAAATAACATTTTTATTTTCCTTTAATTTCCTTTCCTTCATTTAATTTTTTTTATTTCATTTCATTTCATTTATATTATTTATATGATTTTATTTTTTTATTTTAATTTTTGTTGAGTATTTAATTCAAGGTCATATTACGCATATTTTAAATAAATTTGAAGAAATTCTCTTTTTATCGAGTTCAGCTAAAAGCGTTCGCAATTATTTACGTGCCTTGTATTGTATCACATAGCAATAATAACGTAATATCATCTCCTTAAGTGGATAGTGCCTCTTCTCATTCTCTCCTCCTCGTCTCACTAAACACCCACTGAAACAACACTTCATTAATTTAGCTGTTCTTGTTAAATGAAATAAAAGGATAAAACTCTCTATTTTTGTTTGTTTGTTTTTCCCTCTCAAGCATATTTTACTAATGTCTTCTTCAATGCAATTGTATTCAGCTACTAGATGATTTGTTCAGCCATTTTGCTTTTACTTTTCTGAGAGCATAACATAACATTAGCTCTACATTAAGCTGTTGCTAGTGCTAGTGGTATGACTTGCAAACTTGTTTGTTGTTGATTTTCATTTTAGTTAGTGAGCGTTTCTCAATGTGTGTGGTATAGATAACGGTTGAATAGGGAACGTAATTTATGTTTTCTTTGCGTTGTGGACTATATAAGAAATCGTTTTGCTCGCTTCGTGTATACGCAGTGCGTGTGCGTATGTGCCGCTTGATACAAAATGCCGCCGCTTTATAATATTTATTGATGTAAAAGCCTTAATTTTCGTTTTGGCTTTACAACGGCTTTTAATATATTTTTAATGTGAAATGTTGGCTAATTAAGAGGAAAAGAAGTCAAAGATAGTGAAGAAAGAAGTATTTCAAATTAAGCAAAATAATCACTGAAGAAAGTAAGAAGAAGAAGAAGAGAAAATTTTTAATTTCATAAATAGTTAAATAAGAAGAAATTTTGATTGTTTTATAGAATAAGAAGAAGAAGAAGAAGAAAATGCTTTTAGAAATGTGTTTCACGGCAAGAAAATTGTTATTGCCCAAGTGTAAGTGGTGTGTGTGTGCCATAATGTTTTTCTGTTTTACCCTGTGCCACGCTGTGCAACGTTACGATCAATACACTCGGGCTATTGAACCGGATATACCGTATTATCGTTCAGGCAATTCCGATGAAATGCTTAGCGTATCATCCAGCGATACCTTCCACCATCACAATCGCTGTGAACCGATAACAATAACAATTTGTAAGAATCTACCGTACAATAAAACTATCATGCCAAATTTAATCGGTCATACCAAGCAAGAGGAGGCGGGTTTGGAGGTGCACCAATTTGCTCCCTTAGTTAAAATTGGTTGTAGTCCCGATTTACAATTATTTTTATGTTCTCTCTATGTACCCGTGTGTACAATATTGGAACAACCAATACCGCCGTGTCGGTCGTTGTGTGAATCGGCTCGTGCCTGTGAAACTCTAATGCGAACTTATAATTTTAATTGGCCCGAAAATTTAGAATGTTCCAAGTTCCCGATATGGAATGGTGGTGAAACGTTATGTGTGGCAGAGAACAATACCTCTTCAACGCCCACACCGTCGCATGTTCTGCCAAAGATGACTACACGTAAAAATTATGCTGGCATAGACAGTCCTCATCGGGATATTGGTTTCGTCTGTCCTGTACAATTGAAAACTCCGCAGGGCATGGGTTATGAATTGAAAGTGGGTGGCAAGGTGAGTACCCCTGAACCAATTTTAGTTACTTTAGTCTCTGTTAGTTTTAAATGAATACTTTTTTATATGTGTTTGTAAAGTTAGATAAATTTTGTTCTCTGAATGAGTGCTTAATTTCATTTTGCATTTGTCTCATATCCATTTATAGCAAAGTTCATACACTTACCAAAAATTTTTGGCATTTTGCTTTAAGCTAAACCTTTCCTTCCCTGTTAATGTGTGTTACATCTGTCCATTATACCAGATTTAGGATTTGATGTGTTTGGTTGAGGAATACAATAGAAAATGGTCTAGAAATTTTACGCACGTGCTATTGAATCCAACCCCTATTGACAGAGAAATTTTCATTGTTTTTTGTTTGTTTGTGCACTTTGAAAATCTCTTTATCTCATCACCCCTTCAGAGTGATAAACATTTAATAAGTTGATATAAGGGAAATATTCAATACGTTACGAAATGTTTTAACCTATAAAGTACTAATGTGTGCTATTAGGGGCGTGGCAAAATCATAATCCCAATAATAATGAATACACCGTTTGCAATTGAAATTGGAAAGAACTCAAATCGGATTGAAGTTTGTTGGCTTGGAAGTGAAAAGAAATCAAGTAGAAGTGGAGAGAAAATGTTTTCTTAACTTTCCTTGCAATTCCGTTTAATTATTAATTATTTGCGTTCTTTTTATTTCCATTCTAACCGCTAAAATTATTTTCCATTTGAATACTTTCCATTTCCATTTGAGTTTTTCTGATTCCAAACGGACAAAATTCTTTTCTCCTTAATTTCTTTACAATTCTATTTGAGTTCTTTGCAATACTAATTAAGTTCCTTCCATTTCAAATTGGAAACGATTGGAACAGACTTCTTTTAACTCTTCTGAAGACTGCTAATATTTTTTATTTTATTAGTACGACAAGAGGTTTAAATTTGAACTCTTTTTAACAGTTTCGAACAAAGTAAAGGAACTAAATTTGGCTTATGTAAAACCGTATACACATATCTTATGCACAAATATATATAGATTTAGTAGGCGTGGCAGGGAACTGATTACGGCATCTACTAGTTTACGTATTATGTCTTTAAGTAAAGGATATAAAAAAGAGAAGCCAAAGTGGTAGAAGCTATTGCTGCTTTAAATGTATACAACACATGTACAATTACTTTGGGTTTTGATGAATATTAAATAGTTATTTAGAGGTCGGACTTGGCCCCTTCTCAATGGCGATAGTTTTTGAACAAAAATATGCTCAAGTACAAAATGCCATTCAAATATTTTCGAACATGCGATATTTAGTTAAAACTTTGGCATACATTTTATATATTTTTGGTTAAAGATATATTTGTGCAAAATGTATTATTTTCAGTTTCCTAATTAATAACATCAAATAATATAATTATAGTCGGTCAAGCCCGATCATCGAATACCCTACATCACAATTATAACATGATCTTATACGAGAAGGGGTTTTGATCCGATCCTATCTATTTTCTTCTATTCTCGTACAAAATTTTATCGAAAGATTTCTAAAATTTATAGTACCTCATATGAAGAGGGGTTCTAAAAATGGTCCAACCTGGTCCATTTTCAATAGGGTTTCCTTTGGAGCCAATACATGTCCTTGTACCAAATTTCATTGAAATATCTCAAAAAATGCGATCTCTATCTTGCGCACAAATTTACAAAAATCGATGCAATATTGATGCTGATTCGATAGGGTGTGGCATTTGCCGCACATCCGCACAAACTAAATATACCCTTTGCCACAAGTGGTGCAGGGTATAAGAATTTTAAAGAAAACGAGAAGGGGAGAGCTTAACACCTAGTTTACGTCAATATTTATACAAAAAAACATTTCTTCTAGTCTGAAAATTTCTTATTTATATATGTATTTACACGAATAATACAACATGTATTATATGTATATGTATACGTAAATACTTCTATGTGTGTATCAATGTATATAAATGTTTATAATTTGCTTGAATAGAGTTAATAACGTTTACTTATGCTGTACGTGCTCTTTGTTAGTGCTACTCACTCTAAAGTGCTAATCGATTGTTTATCATTGTATCTGTGCATAAATTTTGTTAGTGCGTGCGTATGTGTTTAAGTAAAATGATATTGAAATTTATAGCAGTGGGTGGGTGGTCTACTACACTGATTGATATTTTAACTGGGCGTGTACGTATGTGTACTGAGGTGCTGAAATTCCTTTCATCACAACTCAAAGCCTTTTCGCTTTAATTAATTCGTATAAATTCATTGCAGAAATGCAAAGCTTTACATAAAATATTTCACCGATAGCAACAATTCCATTAATGGCTGGGATTAGTTATTGGATATAATGCTGTTGCCGTTGCCATGACAATGTAAAATATTTCATATCAATTAGAGGCGTTTGTTATAATTTGCTCACCAGGAAGCTTAATCCCACTCATTGAGGAGACTTTAAAACAAAATGATAAGGAAATTAATTTAATTACGAATTGTTGTTAAATACTTAATGAATCGATTTCTTTCTATCTGCCCATCTCTATCGCTCTATTTATTAACATTTTGTTTGATATATAATTAAAATGATCTCAATTTATGGCTTGAAGTAAGATTGATAATGAGCGTTAATTAACAATAGATTAAAATGATAATAGATATGAGCACTATTTCCACTGTAATGATTAAGTAATTGCATGCAGCTACCGGAGTTGAGAGGCTTAATTAAATTGCATAATACCAAGAGACGAGATGCCTATTGTTTAAAGTTTTCCAAAAGAGGCGTTGGAAATCCAAATAATGTATTTGGCCCATAGTTTTGAAAGTGGTCTAAAATAATTTATCAAACAGATCGATTTAGTTGCTTTAAGAGTCAAATTTTGTCAAAAATTTACATATTTATATTTTTTTAGACAATACGACTTAGAACACTTATAAAATTGTGGGCACATGCACACACTCTGAATCAGCTTCACACACTGAGTCTGTTTTTCACAACATTTAAGCGTCTGTACGTGTATCAGACCTCTTGTCACAAAATTGAGATATCGATTCAAAACTTTGCAGAAATGCTGATAGTCTCTGAACGCTAATTGCTTTTGAAATTGAGTAAAATGAGACGAGTAGTGCCACGTAAATTGCGTCTTAAACTGTTTTTTCGTATTATTTATAAATTATTGCAGATGGATAGTTATGTGTAATTATGTTTGCCTCCCTAAAAGGCTTTGGTACACAAGTGGTGCGTATTCAATATTTGGCCTAAGCCAAATTTATATATATTTGGTAATTTCTTTATTTAGAACGGTTTTTATGATGTTTTTATGATGCAAAGAAATTTGGAAATTTTTAAAGTTAAACATTTTTTTTCAAATTGAAATAGAGCTGAAAAGTATAGATTCGAAAAAGATGGTAGACACGCCCACCATTTAAAAGAAACCGTTTTAGTTGCAAAAATTAATTGTTGAGAGAAAAAATGTAACTAATGTTGCATCATAGAGAGAGAGAGAGAGAATGGTTAAGAAAGATCGCTAGTGTATACATACCACGCCCACCATCATTACATATAAGTCTAGAGGGTATCTAAGAAGGGTTACAAGTTGTGCATTTTTGTCAATTGATGAATATGAGCATTTTTTAATGTATTTGCGGAACACATGATTCCATAAACATTTGAAGTGAAAAAAACACCAGGAATATTTTCACAATTATCAATGTTTTTTGTTAATGTGGAGTAGACCAGAAAACCAGTCATAATGATAACAACAACAACAACAACAATAATAATAATAATAATAACGTATAAACGAAAGCAATATAATAATTTATGACTTCTTTATCAGCTTTAGCATGCACAGTCCTTTGGTCACATTTCAAGTTACGAATCGGAAATTTATATTTTTTCTCTCCTTATACATTGCACACCACACATATCTATGTACATATATGTGTTATATGTTTTCAATGTATATCTGTCTGTCTTTCTGTTTAGATGTGTATTTGGTTTTTGAACAACAATCCTAAACAGCTCCAGGCATGCAGTACTAGTAGGGAGCGGAGGCAAGAAAAGAAAAAAACTAAAACAAAATGCAGCCATCAAGCAAAAGGAAACTTGTTTGCTAATACATGTAAGACGACAAGTAACATGTGAAAAGAGTATAAAAGAAAACGCCATACATTGCTATTTAGTGCGAGTACAATATTTTTAAGTCAGGTAGACACATTTTATAAGTCTGTGAATGTATGTGCTCAGACAGATCGGATGCTCTTCTTATTCCCTTTGTTATGTTTTTCGTTTTTTTTTTTATTTCGTGCATTTTGCACTTCTTCTTTAGTTACCCGTACCTTAAACGGCACGCATGCCGCTTAAATTGAGCTGAACGTTTCGCGCTCCGACTACAACCATCCAGCGTTGTTACCTGCCTTGGCAGTAATTATATGCAAATTTCCTTGTATGTAATACGTAGGGTTTACAAGACAGTTTAACCAGCTTTTTGCGATTCATTGTCTTGTTCTTGTTTTTAAATCTTCTTCGGTTCTCATACCAATAGTAATTTTAAAATCAACTTTAGACAAGATAAAAGTTATAAAACACAAGTTGTTGTTTTATGAGATGTAAGTATGTGTGTATGTTTAAGGGACGCCTGATTTTGTTCATAATGCTGCGTAAAAGAATCACAGGTGCCAGAGACCCTTTTCGATCAGCATAAAAATCTAAATCGTTCTGGACATGTCCATCTGTTGTTGGTACTATCCCGGCGGTAAATTTTGAACTGAAATTTGTACAGACATTTTTAGATTCTGTATGCAGGTTGCTATTTAAAAATCGGTTAACAGATCAGCCCCAAAAATTGAACTAAGTACACATACGTACAATTAGTCCAATGAATGGGAGGGATAACAGATACGCTTATAATTTACGAAAAACTTTTCTCACCCAGAAGCGGACGTGGAAATTAATTCGTATTATATACACCAGCGTTTTTAAAGTGTGCTCCGCGGAGCCCTGGGGCTCCGTAATCCAACTCAAAGGGCTCCGCGAATCTCTTTGGTGTTAGGCATTATCCTCCCAGGCTGACATCCTCTGACATACACTATTAAAAGTCGTAATCAGGTACTTGTCAAGCCCACAATTTGTATATATGTGTAGAGCACGGAACAAACCTACTTTTTGTACTTGTTTGTTTTATAACAAATTTTCATTTTGTTGTAAGTCTTGAGATTCATATTGGTTGATTGCCCAGGCACATTGTTTAAGTTTATTATGAACAATGAACACGTACCGGTAATGAACTTAAATCATTAAAAAAAAAAAAATGAATTTTAGAGCAAAAAACGTTTAGTTCACGTAAAAAACTGTCTACGATTTGTTTATGTTGACACCTTTTTATATCATATTTGTACAGTACGGTACAACCAGGTAGCTCTATAAGTTTTAATACCCACATACGTACATATTTATATTTAAGTTGAATAGAGTACAGCATGAAAAAAGTTGAACAAATTGAAATTTAAAGATTTTTCTTATCATGAAACAAACACTAGAAAAAAGTAAACACCGTTATGTTTAAATAATTAAATAAACTTGTTGATATACTGAGTGATGGGGATAATTCACAAAAATAAAAAATTAATTAAATATATCAACCTACATACACACGTGTAAAATAAACGAATGGATTATTTCGATAATGGCGTAAGTCCGTTTTCCTAAAACATTAAGTTAGCTGCACCATTTGTCTCATTTGGTCATAACCTCAAGATTTTTAAGAAAAAAATGTCCAATATATCTAAAGTTTTCTAAAGGAGGTTTCTAAAGGAAAAACTCACTATTAACAAAATAAAAAATTGTTCACTTTGATGGTGGCGAAAGGAACATGCGAATATGTTTGGGAAAGGAGTACTTATATAAGTAAATATACTTTGCAAAATAAATAAACTAATTATGACTATTTAGGGAACCCAGACTAATAACGCTTCAAAAATAAAAAAACTTTGGAATGGATTTAAATTACATACCACCAGGATATTAAAATTAGTTCAAGTCATTTAAGCATTCGGATCCATTTTTGAAATCAATATAATATTGGTTTTTCCCCTAAAGAAAAAGCATTATCACAATTAGACGATTTAAGAATCTCTCCTTTCAAAGCCGTGACAAATGATGAAGCTGAAGGTTATAAAGTGACCCTTTCTGACGCCCAAATACATATAACTTTGTACCATTTTATACATATTGTTTAGGTCGACTTGAATATCTCAGTTTAAAGCAAATGGGACTTACGCTACTATCAAAATAATTCTTGTTGTTTAATGCCTGTTGCTGCCACTCTTAACCGAAGCTTACTGGCGTACTGGTGCTTGGCACTTGACAAAGTCATACCACAAAAACAATGAACTGCTGCATGTATAAAATTATATACCACCTAACTGGGAGAATTATAACTCGCCACTATCGACTGTCAAGACAATCAGCCAACACCAGCTATCAGCGCCATTTAAAAGGTAGCACATGTTACATATGCACCTACTCTTGGGTGCAGCGCTTTTCTTAACAAAAAAAAGTAGAAAATATAAAAATCTGATTAATAAATATATGACTTTTTGTTCATAATGACATAATATGCGGGTAATTAAATGGCTTTTAGATTTTTTCTTTTTTACCCTGTCGTTGACGGTGATTTATTCGTGATATATGGATACTTAGTGTAGAAAATGTTTCTCCTTCAAGTTGATAAACAACTCAGGCTACTGTGTATATATATACATATATACAGGGAATTTCGGTGCAGCCACCACTTTCTAAAATTTGTCAGATCGATAATAATTATATACATAACACTATGATTAGAACTTAGAAAGCTAAAAATAGGTGGGAACTACAACAGTCCTCGCAAAACTTATGATTTACTATGACAAGGTAAAAAAAAAAAAGCAAAAAATGTTTATCATGCTCAATTATCAAATTATTATTAAACATAATTTGTTTGAATCTAAGCCAGCATTTATTTAATAATAAATAAAACAGTGCGTCAATATTTTATCATTTGTACAAAAGAATGCGGAAAGAAATAATGAAATTTTTACATTCTTCAGAACTACGAAAAATATGTCCAACGCTTTAATACCTGAGCTCCTTCAGTGATAATCCGATGTGCAAATTAGTAGCACGGTCTGAGGGGTGACGTTCAATAGCTTCGTATCTTCGTACAGAAGCTGCAATGGAAAGCAAAGTTTTCAAGACAAACAGTTGATATATAAGGGTTAACAAATACTAGCCATAGTTAATACTTTTTGGAAGTCTGGCGGTGAAGGAAGTTTACATATATTCTTAAGGAAGGATAAATTCTTTACATTTACTTTCTAAATGTGTTTGTTTGTGAGTGCAGGGCATAAAAATTAGTTCTATGTCCTTTAAATTTTGTACATTTAATTATTACTTTAACCAAGGTTATATACATACTTTGAAATAAAATTTTATACGGGATAGAATACCTAAACGTAGATTATATCTGTTTATTTATTATCAATAGAAATTTTTCGTGGTCCAAAATCATGTTGTGTACCAAACTTTTTGGAAATATCTTCACTGCGACCTGTGCAGGTTAATTTCAAAGCATCAATGGACCGATGGACCGACGGACCTCAATTAATATTTCTGTTGCTAATAGCGTCAGAAGATTATGTAGACTGTTAGCAATGAAACAAGGAACTTTAATGCAATCACGATCTTTATAGGTTGAAAAAACCTGGGACCCAAGCACATAATGAAGCGAATTAAAAAAGTGTTTCCCTATAATAATAAATGTAATAAAAGTTGAGACCATCTTTAATTATTTGAAAAGCTTTTGAAAGCGTTGTAGGGTGGTAAGTGTTCTTCCCTTAAAGGAGAATACTGCAGACTTGCTGTAATACTAAAAACTTTAATTTACCTAAAATAATAAATACACTTGGAATGGACAAATGCATGATATAGAAAATAATCAATTTCTCCTTTTCCCGTCTTCGCTGTTGGAGTCCTTTTTTATAATTAAAATACCAAACTTTTTGATTTACTTTTTTTTAAATTCTTCTAAAAGTCAGGGTGTGGTGTGAGGAATGTGAGCGAACGGTGAGTGAGAACTGTAACTAAATGTATTAGTACTACGTTGTTGTTCCTTATGTTTTTATTGTTATAAAAACTTAGTTCTTAGTTTGGATTAGTTTTGTAGTTTTTTTATGCATATGAAGCAAGCAAATGATAAAACGAAATGCTGCACAAATGTACAAAGCACAGGATATGTAGGTAAGTAAGTACACAAAAAATGGAGACAACCCCTCCAAACGTACGCGACATACTATATATGGGACAATACAAACGCACAACAACGCAAATGTAAAGTAAAGTAACGAGTGAGTGCGTGAATGAAAGAAAAAATGTAAATGTGAATAAGAAGGTAAACGAACACAAAAAAAAGAGAAGAAAATAAATAAAAAAAAAAAAACAGAAAACAGAAAACATGAAACAGTCGTTGCTTGTTATTGTGTTATATACTTGTGTCTTTCCTCATCACGTATCCTTCCTCACTCTGCGTTTTCTTGCATTTTTAACTTCGCCAAGATGATATTTATTGCGGTTATAAAATATGCAATTTTACGATCAGTCGGAGCAGTTAAACTGTCGGACCTCTAAAAACTATAACATCTTTTCTTCTTATGCTGTATAAGTATAAGTATTCGATTGTTTTCTTCTTCTTCTTCTCCTTAATGGTATATTTAATCTATGCATTTACATTTTAAAGTTGTGTTGGGAGGCCAATGTCTTTTTTTTTTTTTTGAATTCTAGCTTTTTTCTTATTTGGCGTTTTTAAGGGTAGAATGTTTTTCATGAGATAAGCTGACTATTTAACTCGCTTAAGATTCGTGGTGAAGTGGTTTAAGATGAGTGTTCGTTTCCTTAATGAAAGCCATGATTTATGGCCTCACTTCAAATATCACATTTTATGTGAAAGTATTGTTGTAACGAAATGATGTTATCCTTCAGAATCGGAGGAGAACAGACGTCTGAAGTTGTGCAGCTTGTTAAAACGCCTCATTGTTATAAATCAATTGCTGGCAGCAAAACACGCAAAAAGCGTATAGTTTGGCCTATAATCAAAAAAAAAAAAAAAGACATACTCCACCTAATTTCATTTTAATTGCATTTCCATGCAATTTGAACGATGCTTCAAAAATATTGAAGAGCAACTTGCTATTCATTTTGAATGAAATTTATTGTTGCTGATGTTGTCGCTATTCTTCTATTCTAAATATTTTAAAAAGAAAACCAAATATATTCTCCATCCAAGCTTTTTGGCAGTTTTCTCCTACCACTGTGCAGTTGGAATTATCCCGTTATAACTGGTTATGTTACGAATGTCTCATATTTCTTGTAAAATTGAAACTAACTTCTGGTTAATCAATTTAAACTTGATCATTGCTTATATTCAAAACAAGACAAACAAGACGAAGAAAAGAAGAACACTTTGCCCATGTTTACAATTCGAAATAATTCATTTTCTGCTTCCTACTCTTTGTGATATTGAAGTCTTCTTCTTTTTAATTCACTTTAACGTTATATTATATTGTACTTTCTTAATAGCCAGAGTTCTTCTTCTTTCAGGAAATATATTTCCATAATAATGTATTTATATAAATGTGGTTTGTTACTTTTCCGCTGGCGGCGTCTAAAATGACGCAAAAACGGTTCATATTGAAATTTTTCATATTCTCTGAAAAAAAGTGATATTTGCAATACGTAAAATGAGACATCAGAGAGCCCATAAAGTTTACAGTGTGAAAATCTGAGCCAATATAGCCATGTCCGTGGGATTGTCCGCCTCATGTATATGTAGATGTGGAGGATATTTAAAAGTTACCCTAACTCAAAGTTAGCTTTATATATATTGAAGGGTTACAAGCCGGTCCTAACTGACTTTTGTATAACATTCACTATTAAAGGCGCAATTATGTACCTGCCGTACCTACCGTTTGCTAAGTTAGGCACAGCCTAAATGGACCCACCGATGATGGTTGGACATCGCGGTAACTTTTTTTTTTATTTATAATTTAAGGCTATTTGTAAGCATTATTTCGGTAGATCAAATATTGTACGATGTTTCTTGCTTAAGCATTATTTTAATATATGTTGTCCGATACCTTTTTTATAAGCGTTGTTTTAATCAGATCAAGGTATCGTGCAATTTTTGATGAGTTCTTTCACTGGTTATAAAAAGCCAGTGAGTCAACTCTCAGCGGGCTTTATCGTAATGAATACGGTCGATTGCGATTGTTAAAATATAGAATTACAAGAACAATATAGTTATTGTTTATAAAAATTAAATTGTGCGTTTATTATTGAGATAGTTAATTATAGAAATAGAAATACTTAACTCTAATAAATGTGTAGGGTTATGTCTATTTTTCTTCTTTTTTTGTTTAACATTACATTCCGACTCATACGATGTACAAGCTTTTCACATAATAATACTTAAGTAACCTGGCAAAACTTAGAGACACTCAGAATATTAGCAGCAACTATTCATTCAGAATGATTTTTAGTTTTGCACTACTTTCATAATTACACGAATTACACGAATTTCTCCTTTCCGCTAACTCTACAATAAGTGTGTGTGTTACATGAAAAACTTTCGATTAAGTCATAAATTCCAACGTTTGTTTCCGTTTTGTACTAAACTAAAACGAAGGTAATCAAAAGTTTTGATCTTCAAGCAGAGCAAAACGTAATTTTCGCATTTTCTGTTTTGTTACTTTCTGTTTCGTTTCCAATACGAACTAATTGCCAATATTCTCACGAACAATTTGTTGTGATTTATAAACCCAACACAATAATAACAACAACATATCAAATGATAAATATAAAGACGAGACACACTCTTAAAGTCCATTTGTGATCATTTACCAAAAAACAAAAAAAAAAAAAAGGAAAACCTGTGCCTCGTAATTAAGTGCAGTTCAATCCTACTGGTCTTTAGTATTCTTGCAATTTTGTAACCAATTAACAGCATATTTTAAATGTTATATTTTTCCTACGAAAGCAACAAATAAAGTGAAATAAAAATTAATTAAAACATCATCTAGAAGAAAATATCTGGCATCGGTACATGAAATGGCCGGCCAGGCAGTACGCTTCCCAAGCAGATAATATGAAAATTAAAGGAAATATAAAAACAAATGTAACCACTACAGTCAATGGTTGCGTAAGATGTTAAGAAGAAAAAGCTACAACACAGTTGTGAATTTAAGAACAACAACAACAATCAATGTTGGCCCCACTATAGCTAATGCTGTAATATGAATGAACAGGCACCAGCTATTGATTACAAGAGAGGCGTTGCCACTAACTGGCGCATAAAAAGTAATAAAAGTAACACCGATCTTTACAACGAACTCCAACGAATAGGAAGAAACCTTATAAAGGTGATATCGTAACAAATTTCGATCACATGTGTGTGGTTATGTAGGGTATCGAACGTATCATTAAGGTATTGCTGGCTATTAGATTTTAAGCAACAACATAAAAACAAACATGAGAGCGCATTATGTTGTACTGTGTATGCGGTCGATATGTATAAACATTGATATTGCATACAAACGCTATCTTTGCAACAATAACAACATGGGTTGATTAAATGAAGAGAGAATGCCAATAGTGTGGTAAGCGTATGTGTAAAACAGGCCCTGGCTGCATAAGTGTAAGAAGCTATAGTGTTGCACACAACAGGAGGCCGTTGGCATCAAAATACGTTTGAATGAAGCCCTTTCTTTTATCAAAGCACATGAGTTCAGTACCCTACACTTTATAATATACACATATATGTATCTGCAGTTATATAAACAACAACAACAAACATTTTCTGCGTTTCTTCCATACATCAGTTCAACTTACAAGGCTGCTACACATCTTTAGAAAAGCGTCTGTGCGGTTAGATTTTGTTGCTGTATGCACAAGAAGCATCAACATTGCTCTACATTTGTATACCTTACACATAAGGTGGGTGAGTGTATCAACTGGTAGAAGTACAAATTTACATATCTCATAAAGTACATAAACATTCTTAATCAGGAATAAAATTTGTACATTTCTTGTCTGTCCATATTATTAAAACGGTCACAATGGTCACACAATTAATGTGAAATAAATTTCTGCACGTGGACCACAAAAATAAAGCTTTGAAGTTGATACTAAATTAGAAGTTGAAAAATGTCCCGAAGAGTAGGCGGGGTAGTAGGTAGTATATATATATAGATAAATGACACGCCCACAATTAAGGAAATCCTTATTTCTTATATCTTCCAGAATCTCATTTGTAAGCTGAAACGTTTTACATGCGCCCTCCACGATCCTAATCTAGTCTTTGTCACGCCCACTCTTTATTTATACAAACAAAGGGTGTTAGCAATGTGGCCTAATCGTACTTTTTGTTCGGTTTTTGTTTACTTTTTTATAATGTTGTTCTTTGTTCACTATTACTCTAAAGCTGTGTGTGTGTGTGTGTGTTTTGAAAGATTATGTGTGTATATTAAAATGATCCCTTTTAGTACTGCTATACAGTATAATATAACAAAATCAACAACAACAACTACTGCGTATTATGTAAACTAACACTTACCACAAATGTTGTGCAAGGCTTTGAAATGTTAGCAATCAAAACATTTGCAATTCATCTGCATAACAAATTATAAAGAAGACTAAAAAGAAGAAGAAGAAGAAGGGGGGGATAAAAATAGAAATAAAAAATTAAGTTAAACTTTGTGTTCTTTTCTCAACTGTGTAAAATAACTTAAGTCTGCAATACACGCATCAGTCTTGCATGCATAACTCGTTCCAGATGAATCATTTACGAAGATTGTTACTCCCCTAATCCACTTAGTTCAAAACTATTTGAATGGCCTGCTTAATATCTTAACCAACTAAAGGCTCGCGTCGAAGTTGCTTCGAACTTCAAATTTTTCAAACTTTAAAAGTTGAAGAATTCATCATATGTCCCCTCAGCTTTAAATGATGATCAAAGAATGTGGTTTTTTTCTTCTAAATATATAACCCAAATTTGGAAAGGTTATCTTTATCTTTTCCGATATGTTTGGCTTGCTCCATTCACGCACGCTAAGAGCTGGTGAGGTTGTGGCCTGGCGTATGAGTTCTACCACACAAATGAAAAAGTTCGTGTTACTCGTTTCTGCATAGTTTTCTTGTGCTGCTTGGTACATGAATGATTGTTTTTGTTTATGATATGTATTGTGGTGGCCATGTGCTGACTAAACGTTGTTGATGATGATGATGATCATGAAGATGATGCGAAGTTTTACTTTCGTTACCTCTGAGAGATATGCGTGTAGGTACGTGTTGCTAAAGCAATTATGGTTAAGACTGTTGGTGTTCTTGTTCTTACTCAATTATTACTATTGTTGCTGTTGTTATTATTATTATTGCATTTTGCGGCTCTCAATGCATGTGCCATCCACCAGATATTATCGTTTTCAGTTGTAGAAATTTTAATTAAATTAAAGATTCCTTCTATGTTCCTTCCTTCCCATCAGTCTTTCTTTTTAGATTCACATTATTTCGTTTCACTTCTCCTGGCACGCCATGGATGGAGCAGTAGTCGCGCTTTTGAGAAATCTGTCTTTTTAGCAATATTTTGCTACATGCTTGTCTGCTTGCCTCTTTTTTTAGATTTATAGCACGTGATGATAGTGTAACATACTCATATGTATGTATGGTTGTAGTGTTGCATATATTTCAGAAATGTTTATTGCAGAAACATGCGAAAACAAAACGAAACCACAGCGGCGATAATGACAACACAGTCTCCACATGAACAACAACAATTCATTCATTCCAAACATACAGATAACAAGTTGTGCAACTGTCGTTAGGAATTCCAAAAATTGCTTCAGTTTTCAGTTTTATAACCGCCACATAAGATGAGTGGTGTACTAAGTTTGTCATTCCGTTGGTTGGAAGAAGGAGGTGTCAGCAATCTCACAAAGTGTATATATTTTTGATCACCGTCAATCGATAAAAAGTTATGTATCAGCCAATCACACTGGACTACGAAGTTCTGTACACATATTTATATTGAGATTTTCTACCAATGTAGGTGGTGCTGGATAACAGATACGCTCACAATTAAATGGTAATTAGATATATGCCACGCCCCCACTTTATATGAATTTTTTTTTTTAATAAGTAACTAATGCTCTCAAGTATTGTCTGTCAAATATCAATTATTTCTTGATTTAGAGAACGAACACTTCCAATACAACATAAATGCTTTCAACCCAATTGCAGTCCAATTAATGCTTTTTCTCAAAACCATTTTTAACAATATTTATAACCTCTGTGATCTTGTAATAGAATTTTGATTAAATTAATGATGCTACCCACCAAACACATTAAATCTAATGGGAGAGGATTTAAACAAGATAAAAAAATTACAGCAACAACAAATCAAACCGCTGTGGTTACAAACGCAAATCCTTTCAACGTCATTTCTGTCTTTCTACTTAAAAAAAAAGTGTACGTACAAGATACCTTTGAAAAAAAAAAAAAATCCATTTTCTTTAACAGCGATACTCGAAGCAATGGCAGACAATTACAAATGACTTAACATTAACACAAGCGACGATAAAAGAATTGACCAAAGAAGAAGAGTTTCTTTCATACCTACGCCACGCATTAAGAATTTTAAGTGAAATTCATTAAATCTAAACTAACAACAATAATAACAACAGCAACAACAGCTATTTACATGGTATGGCAAGTTAAGTAGAGAGGTGTAGACGACATATCAGCAATAACAATAACAACAACAACAACAAAAAATCTGAAAACAGCATCATTTATCAATGTTATTGTTGTTATTGTTGTTGTTATTATTGTTATTGTTATTATTGTTTGTGTTTATGTTAAATTATACAAGAAAAGAAGAGATTATTTATTACAACAATAACAACAATGACAACAATAACAACAATAACAACAACAACAACAACAACAAAAGAAGAAGAAGAACAATATTTCAAATGTATACAAAAGATGCGAAAATATAGGAACAAACACACCCCTCCCTTGTGGTGTTGTAGCTTATCTGTTTTTTTTTTACAAAAAAAAAAGAAGAAACAACAACAACAACTGTAAAAACATGAATCTCTAAATAATAAATGAAAGAATTTTTATTGGCAATTATCCGTTTTTGAACTTTAGTAACGTCACCATTGGCGTACAAATCATAACCTCTAGCTGCCTACCTACTTACCAACCCACTTAAATGCTTTCATGTATGTGTATGTATTACCCTGACAACACAACACAGTAACGTTAGTTGTACCATAACCAAACAATAATTGTTGCAATATGTGACTTAAGACCGTACAGCCTTAACAGAGTGTGTTTATGTGCATGTGTGTGTGTGTGTGTGTGCATTTTAGTTCGTTTATGTGCGATTATAATAAATGACAGAATCATTTGTTTACTTCAGAGCAAATAAGAAATGTTCTTCTCACTTAAATGCTGTCTTGCTAGTGTTTTCGTCATAACTGCTAAAATGCATAATCCTGGCTCAATGTGTGTGTGCGCGCGTTGGCTGCAAGCGAACAGCCGAGTCAGCCGTTAAATGTAAATTTTCAGTATTTAACGTGCGATAAATTCAAAGTGTTGCTTTCCGTTGCCTTTTCATTTATTTTCGTTTTGTTATTATTATTATTATTGTTGTGTTGTTGTTGTACGTATTCGCCCTCCTGCCAGTTAATATAAATAGCTGGCAATTTATAGTGTTTGTATACACTTTTTGAGGCACGAAGTCGGCAACGTTCCTTTTTCTTTTTTGTTGTTGTCAGTTATTCTGTTTTCATCCTTTTTACCCATACACCAGCACTGACAAATGTTTCAACACCATTTAATATTCATATTGCTGCAAAAGCACACCAAATACTTTTTACGAGCAATATTTTTTTTGGCGGGGGGAAATCAAGAATCGGTCCCATAAAACAAAACGCTAATGGTTCACATAACATACACAAATCACGAGTTTCACCTGAAAATATGATTTCCGGATTTTGTTGGTTTGGTTGTCAATGAAAATAATGACTTTAGCAAAATATTATTATTAGGGGTCTTCAGTTCAATGTCCTTTTGTTAATGATGGCTCTTCGCTTTATTCGAAAGTGGCGGTACACCGACGCTGAAGCTGGAGCTTTGAATAGTTTGTATTTAAATTCTATCTATAATAGAAATTAAGTCAATGCATCTATTAATTAGGAGAGGAGTTGGACATAAACTTTAAATCAACAAACGGCATTTTCTTTTTTTAAGACTATCGGTTTTTAAAGCAGTTTAAGGGAGATGGGCTCCCGTCCTCCAACGGATTTCTCGTCTTTCCTTCGAAAATTGATCATATTCCAAACATTTGAGAAGTAATTCACACACATCAATGTGGCCGACGTAATGTCTTTGTGTAGGAAGATGTGAAACTCATATGTCGGGTTTTAAAATTAAGCCGCAAAGGCGATAAATTCAAACGATCCCACAAATTGTTATTCAGCACATTGGTTATTTATGAGAAGGATTAAAAGTCCTGCAGGGTATTGAGAACAGAGTTGTTTAATGCATACGCATCAACCTGTGGGATTGTGGTACATTGTGTCATACATTTAAGTACCTTCGCCTATGGAGAGATAACTCGTTTCTTCACCGAATGCATACAGAGAAGCATTCAAAAGAATTCTTTTCTTTTCCAAGTTAAAACGCCCCCTATGAATACAATTTCAAAAACATCAACAACATTAAACTTAAGTCTTAACGGATTAATTGGAATTTGAAGTGAAAACTTAAGCAATTGCTTGTAAAACGATGAGCACGGAGGCAATATTTTTAACTGAAATCGACATTTTAATGAATTTTATGCATGTTTTGCCACCTGGAGAATTTTTATCTCTTCCTCCTGATAAAATGCTATCAATTATTATGACTTAACATTAAGATATACCACACGCAGATTGTTAACTTACACACTGTACAATATACAGACGTAAGTATACTTATTTTCTTATTAAACGAAAACTCTAATATCTAAAGAAACCAAAAGAAAAACATTTTTTTTTTTAAATCTATCAAATGAAATATTAATTAGGATTGGAACGCATCACCCGGTTGGTGGTAAAGGAAGGAAAAAATTCTATTATCGCGTGTAACAGGTTACAAATGAAGAAAAGAGAACGAAACAGTGATTTCTAAACAACAACAACAACAACAACAACAACAACAACATAAAGTATTAACAATAATAATAAAGAACATTTTAAACACCATTCATATAAAAAATAATTTGAATTGGTTGGCTTTGTAGGCTACTCGTGTATTGCTGGAGCTTGAAATCAAGATTTTCATAAATTAAAAACTAAAGTGTTTCCAGTGGAATATTTGTTATTCGGCTTGAGCATCAACACAGAAAATAACTTGTTTTTGGAGTTGTAAGTAATGCTAATAAAATAATAAGAACAAGAACAAGATTTCAAACACGTAAAGACTACCATGTAGTCAAACATTATGCGGATACGTGAACATGAAATATATGCATGATGATGACGTTTTTAATGATAATGATGATTGGATGATGATGTTGGTCAGTGTTAATGCTGGTGCCGCTGCTGCTGCAGCCTGGTCATGGTATGAGGTCTTGTCCATTAGTATTGAACAGAATGAAAATAATTTGTATATGGCTGGTAATTACAAACAATATCGCATCATTTGTGCAGCAAAAAGAGGAGAACAGGTGCCAAAATAAGGTTTGCCAAGTAGTTTATTAAAAACTCTACAATTAAATGCAACCAAAACTTGGGAAAATTGTAGTTGTGACCGCTTAAGTTGACACCATTACTCAGCGCTTAACAAAATATTTTCCTTTGTGAAAATGCTTCCTCAGTGATGTGTAATTTAAAGCGTAAAATTTAATTACAAATTATGTGGCAACTCTTTGCTAAAAACAATAAAAACGTTTCCCGCTTTCTTTTCCATCTTTTATACAACCCACTTTCTCTCTTTCTTTCTCTCTCTCTCTCTTTCCCTATTTCTTCTTAGTATTTCTCTAGTGTGGCTTTTGGGTGTCAACTGTGTATAATTATGAATTTAAAAAGAAAGAAACTTGATATCATCAACTGGTTACAATTTTTTTCCCCCAAGAGCTAGCTGTTGATAGACTAATTATTTGTTCTAAAATTACAATGCGATTCCTTTTAATACTCAATTCAACGCGCTTCGTCTCCCTCACTCCCTCTCGTGCTTTTCTTGGCTTTTACAATCTGATGACGTACGATGACAGTGTTTATGGTACATTAAGGGGCGTTACATAAGCTGTGCATAACTTGAAAACCGATATTACGGCAATAATTTAACAATTTATACATTTACCAAAGATTTCATCTCTCCTGAGTTTGTATAAAACACGTGTTATTAAAAAAAAATTTATATTGATTTTGAAAAATTTATGAGCTTGTTCTTTTTATTGATTTTTATTACACGCAAGATATGTAGGTTGGTGGTCATTAGACGTTTGTTATGTTATTTCAGATGTCAAGACAGGTTTTTAAACCTTAAATTATCTTACCTGATTGCACATGGTTTATTAACTTTAAAAGGACATTTATAGCGTTTAAATGTCGTAAGGTTCACCCGCCGACTTGTTATCGTTCTTAGAGTCACGGTAACTTTGTCTTAGTAAACTCTGCTGGCTAGGGTATGAAGAGCAATTCCAATTCCTTCGTGCCTGTTACCCGATCACACCCACTTTTACAGCCGCGAGAGTACCAACAACAGGCGGACACACGGACATACATGCCTAGATCGACTCAGATTTTGATGCTGATCAAGAACGAATATAAGCTTTTAGCTTGGTTGTTGTGGCATTGAATTAAAATTGAATATACTTTGTGGGATTTCTGACGCCCCGGATTTACGAAATATTATTTTTTAAATCACGAAATGAGAATAAAATTAAATTTTCAAATATTAAAATTTTTCACGTCTTCTCCCAAAATAATAAAATTTAAACATAATTGCAAAGAAAATAAACAACGATAGCTGTAACAATAAAAGAACCCAATAAGAGGAAAATAGACAATCAACCAAATTACAGGTTAACAACATTGAATGGGGATAGAAAAAGAAATGTTGAAAAAAATTATTTAAATTTCTGCACTAGCCCGCAGTCGCATATCCATGGAAACAAGAGAAAAAAATTAGATTTTTTTTGTATTTCGATAATTTCTATAATTTTCCTATTGCATAAGTTTCGTTTCGATGTATGTTTATATTCAGGATGAAAAGAAAATTGAAAAATAACGATAAAAGACATGACTTATCATTTTCGAGAGTCTGTCTGTCAGCCTGCCAGTCAAATGAAGCCTATGCAGAGGTTGCCTGCCTGGCAGAAAGCTTCCCTGGCTGACAGTTAACTGGATTCTTCTTTCTCTCTGTCTTTGTTCAACTCTTTCACTTGGTTGGCTAGTTTAATGTCAAGCATTATTTAACGAAAATAGCGTGGCAACTAGTTTTAACGGTTTACAGCATAAACGAAATAAATAAAAAAGTATGTAAAACAATTTCGTGATGGACAGACGGACAGTCGCACAAGTATACTTGCCATGGCAATGGTTTAAGAAGAAACCGCAACATCACCATCACCATCGTGGTCGTCATCATCATCGTTGAGCACATCAGCAGCGCGCAAGCGATTACATATAAACTAACACATGTATACAAGTGTTATGTAGTACAATACCACTTATGGAATGGCGGAGTGAGCCTCTACAAACATTATAATATATAATAGGTAATGGTAATAATGTGGTGGATGATGCTGATCTGAGTTGTGATGCTGTTACTTGCTTGCTCGCTTGCTGGCTTACTTGCTTCAGTGGCGAAGATCAGGCGAAAAACCCATATTGTGTCTACACTTGGTTGATTTTTTTTCTTTCTTCAATGCGCATATCTTTGGGTTTTAGCAATTTTTCTCATTTGAAAATAATTTGACATCAAAATTTGTTTTAAACTCAGACAGTCCACTTACTCTACTGTAACATGGACAGATTAATTTCGAAATTTACAATAAAAGAAAGACAACCAGTGGCACCTTAATTTTCAAATTCCAACTGCAACCACTTTTCTGACTGTTTGTGAGTGTAATTTTTATTTTCATTTATTTAGAAGAATTTTCAACAACGTTCTAGTTATTGGAAAATGTGCAAGTAATGCTTTATACAGTATTTCTCTCAAGAGCTGTTGATAAATTTTGCATTTTTTAAATAAAAGTTGTAAAATTATTTATCTAAAGTCTGTTAGCTGGACGGTGAGGATTACATTAATTTCAATACGCTCATTGTAAGCATTCTTGATTAAGGTGTCCATCGATCCTTACATCCGTACATCCATCGTTATATTGTTGTTATCCTTTTAGTTATTGTCGATGTTGGTGTGTATTGCGAACACATTCAGAGATGATTTAATCATATCTAAATGTCCGTAAGTCCGTTTGTTGTTCTCCTCACAAATCTTAAGAACCATGACTGAAGATAACGCTTTACAGCAAATTTTTATTTATTATTATTTTTGTTGTTGCTGCTTATTACGTACGAATTCAAAGCCGATTTAGCCATGTCCATCGGTTTGTGAATGCATGCGGTATGAGCTTTTTGTCTGTACGTCCGTTCATGTCATTCATTAACCATAAGGTCCGTTGCTGAACGCGTTTTTTTATATCTAAAATATGTTACTGTTGTTGTTGTTACTATTGAACAAAATTAAATTTATAGAAGATTTATCAGTTCGCATGTATCAGCCCGCATGTCCATACGTCTGTTCACATGAGAGCTAAACTTGAGAAGCTTTTCATTGTTGTTGTTTTTTCATATACATACAACAACAAACAGGAATCCCTTTGTAGTTAAAGTGAAGTACATTAACTTTAAAGTTTCAACGATATATAATTGCGCCTAACGGCATAAAGCGGCATCTTCATCGGAAAGCTATTGCAATGCATTGTGCCGTGCTGCAGCCATTGTACGTGTAAGCTAGATGATTAACTAAACGTTCTTCCCCTAATCATATGTGCCATGCTATAGATGATAATGAATGTTGATGATATATGGAGTTGGTGGAAAAGGTATTAAAGTCTAGTTTTAATATAAACCAAATTGTAGATACCCTAACAAAAAGACGAACGGACAGATGGACGTTGAATACGTCTACATCTCATCGTATTCGTTTTATGCTTGATTCCGATTTATTTTATAATAAATAAAACGAAATTTATTTTAAATTTCAAACCCTTTAATAAAGATTTTAAAATAAAAGCTCAAAAAATTTAGTATAAAATAAACAATTTATGCTCGTATTAAAAAATATATTAGAAAAATATATTAGGATGAACTTAACAAAACCACTAAACAAAAGATAATAGAAGAATGAATCAATTTAGATTTAATGGAGCGTAACAACAACAACTAAAAACCTAAAACGAAATCCAAAGAATAAATCCAGCTTCGGACAAAACTAACAACAACAACCACAACAACTACAATGAAATATAAACATATTTTCAATTTATACATACATGTTCAAGCCTTGAAAACGTTCATATTCATGTTTTGAAATATACAAAATATTTCATATTGTTTGTCATTGTGTTTAAACGTAAAAGCAATATTGTTTGTGACTCTTTTTACTTATATCTTCTAAAAATAATATTTTCTATTCTATAGTGTTCTAATGGCATTCTCCCGGGGGGCTCTGTATTGAATGCAATATATTTACGCACACATATGCTGTTTGTATATGTGTGTGTAAACTTGTATGTAGTAATAGCACGTAAATAAAAATTATCATGGAGCAAGCAACACTGCTTAAATATCTTCTGATAACCGCATACTTTCTCTGTACAATGCCTGCAAGTCATCTATTTGCTCTTCAGCATCAACCTCATCTTCATGCATAATATTTTGTGGTATAAATACATTTACTTGTGTGTGTGTGTGTGTGAGTATGGAAGCTTTAAAATAAACGACCTAAAATTGTATGTGGCTACAAAAATTGTGTATTCCAATTTTAACCACAGGGTTCACTTATGTACGAATAAGCTACAAACAGCTGGCTCTGCCTTCTTCATTCATTCATGCTCTTGACAACACCCCGTCTGACATTGTACGACCACCTTAACTTTAGTCCAGCATAAGTTTAGCCCAGTTTAGCCCTTGGCGTTTATACTTTGTTGTTGTTGCTATTGTTACTATTTACCGTCTCCGGCCAAACGTCACGCTAACTTTTGGCAGGTAACAAGAAATTAACTTCTTGATGGTAAAGGAAGAGGTGGTAACTCTTTAATTTTTATCATCCACATATAGTCCATCATCTGCTAGTGGCTGTTATTGGTTGAAAAAGAAAACGTTATACTAATAAAAAAAAAAAAAAAAAACAAGTAAGACAACTAAACTTGGCTTAGGCCAAATCTTAAATACCCTCCACAACTGCAACGGTAGGCGCGGCTAATATATATATATTACGTCCTCTAACTTTGTTTGTATTTATGACGTTTCAGCTTGCAAGTCTAGTTTTATGGTGAATATAGTTTTTCGTAGATTGTTGGTATGTCTGTTATCCGACCATGCCCATTTTTATCAGATCGATGAATGAAATGACCCTTAATATGTGCACTAAATTTCTAGTTCGTAGGTCAATTTTTGTGGCAGATAAACAGATTTTTGTTGATTGTGGGCGTGGTTCCCGAACGATTTCTCCCATTTTAAATAGCGATACGGACATACATGTCTAAATCGACTTAGTTTTTGACGCTGATCAAGAATATATAAACTTTGAAGGGTCTCTGACGCCTCCTTCTGAATGTTGCAAACGGAAGAAAAAACTTAGTATACCCTCATCACTGAGGTGGAGGGTAAAAAAATAAAGGATTCCAAACAGAGAAATGAATTGTGTTTAGTAGAGTGTTAGGAGAGGTTGCCAGAGTTGAACGAGTTATTGACGTATCAAATTGATGGCTGTAAATAATTTTTAAAAATCTGTCGACACACCCCTTTTTTTAATAGCCAATATAAAAGAAATAAAAATTGTTGATAATTTAAAATGTTTAAGTGATTTGAGAAACACAAATGGCTTCTGAAACCATTTCGCTTGCTAAGAAATTTTACACTCTCAACTTTCATCAGAGATCATCTACCTAGGTACAGTTAGATACAGTTTAACGTGCGCACCTACCAATTGGTCTATCACACGGCGTCTCAAGCTAGAGCTTAAGACGCAGGGGAACTTTTAGGCGTTCCCAACGCCCCAGGAGATACCAAATTTAGAAACCATACTGTACGTATACAGGTTCTTCCCTTGGTGATGGAAATTTATCTACTCTCTATACAACCACAACCCCCGCGATGCTCCCACAAGAAGGCCAACCTTGTTGTACTGGCAGTAACCATCTGTTCCTGCGGCTCCAGTACCCTGCGGTACAAGACATCGTCTCTGGTCGGACATTCGACCCTGTAAAAACAGAGTCTACCAGTTTGAGTTATCTTACATCTCCGGGCTGGTATCCTGAATAAAAAATTTGCTACCACAAGCGGCACCCAAGAAGGCAACAGATGAATATACAATACAAGTATATTCATTGTTAACCCCCACAAATTGTTAACCCCTCGTAAATATAGCGTCGGCAAATCTGGCCAGACACTTGTTATGCTCTCTACTAGAGACAACTTTACCAAAGTCATATGCTCCTTCTACCAGACGGATCCCCATGGCATCTAGGCTCCTCATGGCAGAGAACATGAACAAAGTACAGGCATCCAGTCTTCCACAGGACACCCACATACACATGATCTGGAATCCACCAAGCGCCTATTATACAAAAAGTCATTAAGGAGCCAAGTCCCGTCAGTATAAATCCAAGAAAGAGCGAGAAATTCGGCTAAAAGACTTGCCCACAATCGATATAAATCTACATATCTGCTACAAAAATTGACCTATGAACTTGAAATTTGGTGCACTTTTGTAGGTGAGCCCATCCACGGGTGGTAGAGGGTATTTAAGAATTGGCCTAAGCCAAATTTGGTTTTCTTACTTGTTTAATTTGCCACTAAGTTGACCCGCAACTGACCTAAAATCGACACAAAATTCATGGTTCCAGCCTACATGCACAGGACGCAATTTTTCAGCAGAGATATAAGAAAATTTCATTCAATTCTTTCATCATAAATGTGATTGAAATTTGGCAACATTGCTTTAAAAGTAAAAATCTTGATTTGAGTTTTACAAAATCATCCCTGATTAAATTGTTTGAGCTAAATATAGAGTGTTCCAACCATTAGCAATAAACACAACAACAAACAAGCAAGTGCCATCACATATTTAACATTTTCTACAACACGAGAATTATACCCTTGGGTATTTCTCTACACACACATTCAACATTTTTTACCTGAGCATGAATGAAAAGGAAATAAACGAACAAAAACATTTTTTCAACTAAAAATCCTTATGAAAGAACGTGATACGCTTAATACCTGCAATATAAGCCCTATTCACAAAAAAAAAAAAAAAATTTCGAAAGGGACAACATGAAAAAAGTACATTTGACCTATGTCAAATCTTAAATACTGCATATACTCGTATATACAAGCAGTGGGCGAGGCAGATACATGTTAAACCTTCTAGTGTATATGAATGTGATGTATAGATTTTTTTCGATTGTGGGTGCGGTTTGTGATAGATTTTGCCCACTTTAAGTAGCGATCTGGGTGCAAAAATTGAAAGAGTTTGTGCAAAATTTCAACCCAACATCTCAAAATTTCCGTGGGAGTTCCAACAACAGATATACGCACGGACGGAAATATCTAGATGAGATATATTTTGTAGGGTCCCCGACTCCTCCTTTTGGGAGTTGCAAGCATAATAGCAAACTTAGTATATCCTCACACGTACCCTCAACATAGTGCAAATGACTTTAATAAACTGATGGACAAAACAAACAGACGCGTACACACTATATATACAGTACACTCATACCATACTGATATCATAAAAGTCAAGTGAAACGAAGTGTAATGGTGTTGAAAAATTCCGGCAAAACAGCCACAATCCAAAACAAATGATGGACATAAATTCTGAAGGGTACAAATGAGGAAAAATATGGAAACACTTGAAAGCTTTCGTTTGGTTTAAAAGTGAGTTAAATGTTTTCACAAAGCGGAAAAAAGGGCAAAAGTGAAACAGTGAAGAAGAGAAAATTAAAATCGTAATTGAGCAACAGAAGCACAACAAGAAAACATTCTGTTCACAAAGGATGCCAAACAAATGCTCGGTAATATTATGTTTTTGACATACTATATAATTTGTGCTGGGGGTACGTACATAATTATGGATAAAGCGAGGAGGAAGGAACAGGTTTTAAATAAACCCAAAAGCTTAAACAACAACAGTTTTTCAAACGGAGAAAATATATTAAAAATAAAACCAATTTTAAACACTCGTTTAAACTGTAAAATTAAGTAAGGTATGAGTGAAGGACGGGACAGGCCAGACTTTAAGGGATATTTAGATTAACTTTATACTAACGGCGAAATATTTTATGATGGTACAATGTGTACATTGCGAAAGCTAAGTGTAGTCCAAATTTGTATTCAAATCAGAGGAAAACCTAAGTGCATAAATCTGTCGCGCTTTTAATCATATTGGATATATCTATATATAGACGTACGGAGTACTTAGGCGACGTTCTAAACTCAATGTCCAGTTTGGAAAAGTTTTCGTAATTTTTTGTTTAATTTTTTTCAGGAAGAAAGAAAGGAAATTATTATTACTCGGTACGTACACCTTGTGAATGCTAAATATTTTACTGTCATTGCTATTAATAATGACGGAAAATATTAATTGAATTAACTTTCATTAAAATATAAAATTTATTCCAGTATATATGGCATAATGTATACTAGAGTCATCCTCTTTTTTTATAAATTTATTAAATATTGAATTTTTCGTTTTCTTTTTTTTTTTTTTCTTTAGGAAAAACGCGATTGTGGTGCTCCCTGCCATGCCATGTTTTTCCCCGAAAAAGAACGCACCATTCTACGGTATTGGGTGGGCTCTTGGGCAGCCGTTTGTGTGGCGAGTTGTTTATTTACGGTAAGTAGCAAAAGCTTAGAAGCAGTAGAATCGAAATGAGTCACATTTCACCAATGAACGTAGACGATTTCTACATCGTCTAAGAGCTTATATTCTCAAAATTCATTTGAAGTTTATAGAAGATGAATATTTGACGTGAAGGTTTCTCAATTGCAGTCCTTCAATGAAGGTTAGCTCCTTGGAGTTCCCGTCGTACTGTTTTTGTCGAAACAGTATTACTGAAGGGAGCTCTGCTGTCACTTTTGCCGCTGTAGTTTTGTGTGTTTTATTTATGCTGTCTATACCGTGGATACTGTCTCTGGTGAAACAAGCAACAATTCAGCTATTTTCGTTACAGACGCTCCCTCTAACCGCACACCAACGATTTGTCCTCTTTTAAAGTCTGAGAAATCACACATATCAGCGATCGTATGTTTTGAACGTCGCAGAACAAAGCGTATAATACTCTAAAACATAATCTACAAGACTTGGCACGTAAACTATGCAGTATATATGCGTCGCATTTTTTACACGGAGATAGTGTTGCCAACATGCAACAAGATTGCTGGTTGTTCAGATTATTCTGTTCATTCCCTACGTATTCTATTTTTGCGTGTGTGATTCATTTTAAATCGAAATGAGCCACTTTTGTCTGATATTCTTTTAAAAGACGCCTGCATTGCAGTTTGAAATCATATATGTTAATATCTTTGTATGTATGTACGATGTATGTATCATTTATATCAAAATTATGGTCGATTTTCCAAAAAAATGTTGCATTTAAACTTGTCTCAATTCAAAACTAAAGAACACAGAATTTAAATTAATCAATGTTTTATGCTTTACCAATAATGGAAATTGAAACTTTTGTCGCTTTATTTAAATATGACTCCCAATGGTAAAAAGCTACCCACCTACTACCTACAGGCTAGAGGGTATAAAATGGTATTTTGCACAAAATTTACTTCCACAATAAAATCCTAATTTTTGACACATTTTGGTCTTGCTGTAAATTTTTTAAAACTCTATTTAACTCACAGATTGCACCAGGTCCCAAAATTTCTACCTTCACGCCAAAGGTTTTATAAAATTTTGTGAACCTTGAATTAAATATTATGGGACCCATAAATTAAGGCTCTTTTTGTATATATGAAAATGTAGTAACAATAAAAAAGGGAATTAATTGACAAAGACTAACAAAGCAGTTGGAAATATTTTCTTTTAAGTACTTATGAAAAAATACATATAACGCATGATGGCACGACAATTTCAAGGCACTTGAATGCAAAGAAGTGTGTAAAAATTGTGTAATGCCGGCAAGAAGAGACACGCATAGCTTGGCTTCTTTGTGGGGGGAAATGTATGTGTATATTTACAAATCATATATCATACAAACACACACTTTTATTTGTGTCATATGGTGGAGAAATATATATTTTTCAGTATTTGTCTTATTTTCATACATTTCCTGCACACATCAAAGTAAAAGATCAAATTATATATATATATATATATATATACAAGGTTGTATTTATAAAGACGAACAGTTTGACTTGCACTTAAACTTTTATGTTACACTCGTATCGGCACTTATGACACACATTGCTCTACAAACAATAAAATTTTTTCGTACAGCTTACAATAGCCCCATACGCATGCATGCAAAGCACAATGGTGAACTTAATTGCTTTGTATGTGTTTGTCAATTTGTGTACAAATATTGTTGTTTTTGCATATATTCTCCATATGCTTTACTTAAGGATTGACACAGTATTTAAAAAGTAATTTTACATCTCATAAACATGTGCGCAATAATACTCAACATATATAAGTATGTACAGTGTACATACATCTAACAAGCCATTGAACATATAACACACATGTACGTAAGTATCATTGGTTTTGATTTCCTTCATAATCTTGTATAACAAACGAGTATTACAACGCGACAAATTTATGCATTACAATTCCATTTTTGTCATACACCTTAAAGGAACTAGTGTACGTAGATTATTATTCCATTTGTTACTAACAGAAGAGGGCTGAAGATAAATGGCAATGTTGTTGTAATGTTAGTGCCTGCACGTCCATCTATTGTTAAAATTGAAAAAAAATGGCCCTAACTAAGATACTAAAGCGAAATGTTAATTTTGTAGAAAGGGTCAAATTTGCTAACAGCCGCGCCCACATTTCTAGTAAATCAATTTTGGCTTCAAATATAGAACTGCAAGAAGAAATTAAGTGGTCATGCATGTGTTACAAAGCATTAACATTAAGTATTAGACACGCCCACTCTTCAAACAAATTTCATATATAAAAATATTAAAAAATATGCGTAACTGCATACTTGCCACTCCCTTAAATTATTTACGAAATAGAGAGCATGTAATATATAACCTGAGTCAAATTTCAATTTTTTTAATAATATTTTTTTTTTGTGTTGACATATTTTTAGTTTCGTTGCTTATTTGTTGATTTTAATATATGCGCCATGCCTGACATGATTGGCACATACGCAAAAGTTGATAACTCGCGAGTATGCATATGATTTGATAATTTCCCATAAACCACATAATGAACCATATGCACGAGGTTTTTGTGGCTGCGACGGTAACTGTGGCGGTGGCGGTGGCTGTAAGCACTATATCAAAATTGCCTGACACTGGCTGGCTGACTGACTGAGCCAATGTGTCATTTGTTGTTGTGCATTCGCTTCAATATTTAATATGTATGTTAAGTGGAAAGTTATTCATTTATTATTGATTGGATACATTGCAGTTATTGTTCCCTTCACATTGGGATTTGGGGTTCAACAATATAGAAATAATAATGCAGTGCCTTAGGGAGGACGTTGATTAAAAATTATTGTGCTTTTTGCACACCACATAAAAGTGGGGGTATACTAAGTTTGTTAATATATTTGTAATAATCAGAAGGAGACGTTAGATGCACTGCAAGTAATCAGTTTTAATATCATTGCGAGCGTTCGTATTCGTAAAACTTGAAATATTAAATTGTTTTTTTCTACCCATCAGTTTAGTTTTTGGATGTGGGCTTCTTTTGACATTGGACGTTATCAGTTCATTCGACAACTATGTATCTTTTAGTCATAAAATTGGAGCTATGAAGTTAAAATACACATATTTGTAAGTGGAGCTATCATCGATACATAAAAAAAGGGGGCGTTCCATAACAAACAGGTCCACAATTTGAATAACACTTTAATTACAAAGAATGCAACAATTTGAGCGAACGCCTAAAAGCGTTGAAAGCCACGCCTATAATCGATAAAAATCTATGTAATTGTTTTAAAAATTAGTTATACAGTTAAAATTTAGCACAAATATTTATAATTAGCTCATCCATTAATGTGGCAAAAATGGACGGGATCGGAGGGTATTTAAGATTTGGCCTAATCCAAATTTAGTTTTATTATTACCAATTAAGGGTCAATTATTAAGATTTTATTATAAATTTAGTTTTCTTAATTGTTTTTCTTATTTTTTGTATAACTATTATGAACCTGCCACGTCCATCCTTTTGCGCATATTAATTGAAAATTTGATCCAAGTCAAATTCAAAGTTCTTGGTGACTTTAGTAAGAGATTGCCACTCTTTAATCCGTACAACCTTAACTAAATGTCATGGATGTAGGGGCCAACGTGGGTTAAGCTGCCTTTCTTAAAACTAAGTACAAATCGTAGTAAAGTAGAAGTATGAGTAAGAGAATATGTGTTTTTCTCTTTATGTGCATACGTGTATATTTTATTTACAATTTTACTCTTCCATTTGTTGTTGTAAATAAATGCTGTTGCATTTAGTTGTGTAATAAAAGTAATGTTGATGATGATGATGGCAGAGGTAAGTGAGGGTTTTTTTTAAACATTAGTATCAATTGAGGTTGTAAAGTTATTGTTGTTATTAGTATACAATGTTGTTGTGCGTCGGTGTTAATTTACGGTTATGCTAATTACATAATAAAATTGTGACAGCTGTCATAACATCACTTGGTGTGGTTATATATGGACTGCATATATATCCGTTCATAAATTTTCATCAAAAAGTACTTTGTACACAAACCGAAAGTAACTAAATATGAATTAATTTATTATTCATGCATAGACGTGCATGTATTGTATTTAGTGTTTATCAACAACTACGCATTTTATGCTAATTTCATAGTCACAACTCACTAATGTTGACAATTTATGGGAGACACAGAGGTTTGTCATACACTGAAAAAAAAAAAAAACGACACATCTAATCTATGCATATGTGTGTGTTTGAATATGTGTATATTGTACATAAATTATACTAAACGTCGCCTATTAAATGCATTTATATCTGTTGTCTATTTAAAGTTTCTTTTTCTTTCATGTTCCTTTTCGTTTGGCTCCGTTAAGTGTTGTGAGTTAAAAATCTCTGTAATATGAGTTCATTTAAAATGCGTTTATTTTACACCACACACATACACATACACATATATGCAACAGCAATCATAATAATATCATAACATTGCAGTAATGACTCTTTAAGCATTAGCACGATAATAGCCTAACTGTTTTTCCTTGTCTCTTTCTATCGCTCTATTACCAACACAAACGGTATGATTAGGGTTAATTTTAACCGAACAGGAAAAACGAAACACGAAACGAAACCGCACAACATAAAAACATAACTAAAACATAATTTATTTTGTCCCACCCATTTGTTAAAATTTTCAAATTTACAAACTCTTTAGAATGTAGTTGTTGTTGCTGGTCTCTTACATACGAGTACACTCTTTTAATGTCATATTTAATAAAATTCACTTAATCGTTTTAACAGGCCCTGTCAACGTCTAGCTTGCGTATAACATTATTTCCACTTTAATTAAAATTTCAATAAGTATTTTATTTATTTATTTTGAATATATTTTTTTAAAAAGTCTGAGATGAAAATATCTCTTACTTGTCTGTGTCAGGTTTCACTTTGGCGGACCACCCTAAATACTCTGTACACTCCTATTTGTAAACAATTATTATATTTTATGAATTATTTATTATCATGAAAAACGATTTTTTTTATAAATGAATTTTCATTATTTTTAAGTTTATAGGAGAGAGAGAGAGAGTTATTATGACATCAACAACTCAATTTGCTAAAATTAATTTCAATTAAGAAAAGGAAATATTTTATAATACGTGAACTGTAGCCGAACCCATAAAATATTTTATATGAAAACGTAGCACATATTTGGAATAGATTTGGAGACCTTACACGTCCGTCGGAGTCCGATATGTTTTGAAATGCTTTCTCAAGCAGTACTTAATATATTTAGCAAAAATTTCGTAAATATGAAAAATGTACGGAATTACTTATTAGTCACGCCCTTATCTTATTTGAAAATGTATATTCATAAAGCTGAAGATCAGTTTTCGCGCGTATTTTAAATGTATTTATACCCTACACCACATGTGGTAAGGGGGCATATTAAGTTTGTACGGATGTTTGTAACTCCTGAGCGGCAAATACTACAGCCTCATTCACGTGCACCGATTGAATCAGAATCTAAACCTATTTAACCATGTTCATCTGTCTGTCCATGAAAATTTGTGTGCAAGCTACAGGTCTCATTTTTTGAGATATTTTAATGAAATTTGTTACAAAGGCATGTATTGGCCCAAAGAGGAACCCTATTGAAAATGAAGCGATCTATTTATTTAAGTTACTTTAATAAGCGTTTGTGGACTTTTTGCCTATAATTCAAGTATTTTTAAAAAATTCAACCACGTAAAAAAAAAATAAAAAATAAATTACTTCAAAATGTTCTTCATTTCCATATTTCAGGTTCTCACATTTCTCATTGATTCATCGCGGTTCCGCTACCCCGAACGTGCTATAGTTTTTTTGGCCGTTTGCTATCTAGTCGTGGGGTGTGCTTATGTAGCTGGTCTAGGGGCAGGCGATTCAGTAGCTTGCCGAGAACCCTTTCCACCGCCAGTTAGATTGGGTCGCCTACAAATGATGTCCACCATAACACAAGCAAGTATTCGGTTATATGAAACGGAAGTGCATGGAATAATAGAAGTCCTTAAATTTATTATTATCATATATTTTCTGAATAATATAATGAAAACAATTTATGACTAAAAAACTGGAAAAATGGATTTACTTTATAATCTTTACTTTCTACATTTGCTTCCTATCTTCTCTTACCAGGGTCATCGGCAATCGACTCCGTGTACGGTCTTATTTATGGCCTTATATTTTTGTTGTATGGCCGCTTTTGCTTGGTGGTCATGTTTAGCATTCGCTTGGTTCTTAGCTGCTGGCCTCAAATGGGGTCATGAAGCCATTGAAAATAAATCACATTTATTTCATTTGGTCGCTTGGGCGATACCAGCTCTACAAACCATCTCAGTATTGGCTTTAGCAAAAGTTGAAGGTAAGTCAGCAGCCATGTGCCATAAAATGATGAAATATGTAATAAGTATATAAAGCCTTATAAAGAAATCATTCTTATAGGAATAGGAGTATTAAATGAATGTATAAAAAAGAATAAGAAGCATAGGAGCTTAGTTAAAGAGACCACTTCTACAAATGTTTTGAGGCGATCGAAAACCTTTTTTCAACATTTTGAATGGTAGATAAGAATGCAAACGTATTGTTCTTTCTAGTTTACTAAGTTCTCTTTTATGCAATGATTAATTACAAATCTAAAAACAACAACAACAACATTTAGCACTTCATTTGTCTTCAATTCTTAAACAAAAAACTGGTACTTAAAAAAATGCTAAATAATTGAATGGAAAAATGACAAAAGAAAAAAATCATTCTTAGGAACCCGAAATGAATTTATAATTTCATCACGTTCTGACTTAAGACCAAAAGCAACCAAAAGAAGAAGAAAAAGAAGTAATATGAAACTTTAACCACCAACACGAAAGGAAATGTGTAAATAAACGCAAACAGTACTCAACCATTGAATTAATCACTTAAAGGGCTCATACCGAATATAAAACGATTTTTAAGCTCGACTTAGAGATAGCAGACATTTATTTTAAGTATTGAATTACGTTTTTACGATAAGATTGAAGATTGATTGACTAGTAAAGACTTTAATAAGATCGATTCCGTAAACGATTAGGGACTCTACGAAATATTGGACTTCATTGGACTAGGGAGAACGCCAAAATATCACTATAGGGTGTAATGTTTGTATACAGAAATTCGTAGAATAATAAAGAAACGCGTTACCTCGAGTCAGCCAGCAGTTTCCACTCTTTCACTTATGTTAATTTCTACAATGTGGAAACTTTTTCAAATCTTCTGAAAGTAATCGAGGAAGACTTGCTAACTTTTAAATAGAATTCGTTGTGTGCTTATTTCCTTTGTAGTTGCAACTGTTTAGATCCATTAATTATATGTTTCCGTAACTATAAATACAGGTTCCAAAGAAGACGGATTTCGCATTTAAATAACAACAAATACCACAACTTTTCTAATGAAATCGCTCTCGCCTTTACCCATTTGCATAATATTCAAGGTATTGACTTTCTTGGCGAAGCTTTAAAGAATATATAATTTTCAACCTCTCCCTTGTTCCTTTCCCTACCCGAAACTCTCCACCACTTTGTCATTTGAAAATTTTCCATTTACATTAATTTTGTTCTTTTTGTAATGTGTTTTTTGTTGGTTCTTGTAAAACCATAAAAATGGCAAACGAGTGTTTGGACAAAACCTATATTTACTTAGCTATCCCATACTTCAAACTAAGTGGTGATGCAATAGGCGTATAGGTGGGTGCAGGTAGGCGAGTGTCATGGATTTGTGTTGTCTTTTCTTTTAAATTGTTTGCTTTTATTGCCATAGTGGTTTATGGCCAATAAAGACTGTGTGTGTTTTTTAATGTACAATTTAAGTGTCGTGTCTGTTTTGGAGTTGGTACTAAAAATAATCAAAGACAGATTTCTTTTTCTTTTTTTTTTTCATAATACACTCAGCTAGGAAGTGCTCACTTTTACATAATGAATTAAGCAATATTTTTGAAATTTTTTTTAAGGGCAAAGATTATTTTTTGCATACGCGTGCGCTGTATAATTCAAAAAACAACATAAACTTTCATTTGATTAAAACGTATTATGTTTACGTTAAATGAAAGGAGACATTTTGTGGTTTTGAAGACTCAATCCTGTTGTATAACCTGTAATGACGCATTTTTGATTTCTAAAGAAAAATCGATTTTTGTTTATAATTTTTTCAAAAATCGTTCACTACAAAGTCATATAATGGATGGTGGGTATACTAAGTTTTTCAATGCGTAAGCAACACTTTAAAAGAGAGTCGTCACATGATCTTCAAATCCACATTAAAGTCCTTGTGTGCGTATGTTTCTCTGTAATTTCAAAAATTAAGATATGAAAATGAAACTAGTCTTTGTAAGAGTAGTGCACAAAATTTGTTAATTAAGAATGAATCGTGGCCACAAAAGCAAAGCTACAAAGCTTAATAATTAGAATACTTATTTGTCTCTTGAGTACATCGAAAGGCTTAACAGGTTTTAATGTATAGAAAGATTTAGAAATGGGAAAATTGGTGCAAAATTCAATTGCTGAGAACACATGTTTAGCTCATACAGGTTAAAATACAGCGTACATCTGTACTTGCCACGCCTACATAGCTCTTGTAAATGTGGAGGGTGTGAAATATTTGGTCAAAGGCAAAAATGACGTTTTTTCTTGTTAATTTTTTTGGTAACGCAATAAGTTTATAAATTTTTTCGACTAAAGTTGTGGTCTTAAAAATCATTAAAAACCAACCCTCTTAAAAAATAATTACTAAGTAATTTCCTCTTTTAGTTACATTCAAATAACGCATGTTATATTTATTACGTATATGTTATTTCTTTCGTTATAATTTTTCTTCTTTTTTTATCCAAAAAATCGTTGATTTCTTTCTTTCATTAAATAAGTAAAGCTTTAAGGCGTTCCTGTGTTAAAAAAAAAATCAAACAGCAAATTATTGCAATTTTATTATAAAACCGAAAGTATACTGACAAATTTTATTGGCTTTCAAGTAAATTATTAGGTTGAAAAAATAAAATTGGCATCCAATTAATTACTTGTTTATTTTACACTTTTCAAAACTCAATTATCGAATTGATTTATATGCAAAAATCAATTTTATTAAATTGCGCTGAAGTCGATGGATGAATAGTTAAAAACAGTGAAAATTTGTTTATCAAGTTTTTTATATTATCGTAGTTAACCATTGGAGTGTGTACAAGGCGAAAGTATAATTAGTTAATGCAGATGCTTGTATATAGAAGTGGAGTGAAAATGGGTTAATTTCACTTTTGACACATACCGTTACATTTTACCCTCATTTTAGGTTTTATCCAACTATATTCGCCTTTATATTATGCGTCACAATCGAATCGGTTGAAGTTCTTAGTTCTCAAATCACTATTTACAATGGTTAAAATCGGTCGCAAGCCACACCGACAATCGATAAAAATCTCTTTATCTACCACAAAGATTACTCTATCAAGTTGAAATTTGGTACATATATATACAGTTCTTAACCATCAATGTGCCAAAAATGGGCGTGGTTAAATAACGAACACGCCCACAATCGATAAAAATCTATTTATCTGCCACAAAAAATGATCTATAAACTTGAAATTTGGTACGCGTATCTATAGTTATCCCATCTATGGTTGAGCGTCGTCGAATAAAAGACGCGTTCACAAAAAACCGTACTCCACGTAAAACTGGACTTTCAAGCTGATATGTAATACATATATTATTAGAGGACGTAATCATATATCTGCTACGCCCACTACTTTAGATGTGGAGGATATTTAAGATTATGCCTAAGCCAAATTTTGTTATAATTCTTTAGTGGGACGTTTAGTAAGGTTATATACCCTAGAAGTTTGCTTAAAGTATATACATGTATATTCTTAATAATCCTCAAAATATAAATCGATCTCGACACATTTATTCGTCTGTCTGTTGTTGGAAACTTGGGTCATAAATATTGAAACATTTCTAATTTTTTATACAGGTTGCTATATAAATTGGACGATATTAGAGCCACGCCCACAATTGATAAACCAGTCCTACAAATCGAACTATGAAATTACAATTTATGAAATATATTTATAATTAGACCATCAAATCAACGGATCAGAAATGGGCGTAGTCCATCAGGTGCAAACTGCGCCCACCGTGTTTGTGGAGTTTCCTAACATTTTTAAAATATTTTCATTTAACCAAGAACTTCTCCACAAAAACAATTAAAATTTTGTTTTCCAGGGAGTTTCCATTTCTGAAAAAGGAAAATTATAATAAATTTATGTAACAAATTTAATAATTATTTTCAATATTTTTATTGCAAATTTGGTTTCTTACCAAATTAGTCATAGTCCATTACATTAATAATTTTTCATAAATAAAATTATGTTGTATAAAAATAAATCCTATACAAACAAACAAAAAGCAACAGCAACACATGTTTTTCAAAACCATATTATTAACTATCGTGCAAGCTGCGGTTCGATTATAGAAAACCATACAGTCAAACGATTCTCTTTAGCAAATTAATCAACTGCTAACGGATAACTGAGACATATCATTAAATTGTTGGAAATATGAAAAATTGAAAATTTATGGCCTTCAAGTGTGTATAATAAAATACGCTAAAAATGCGCCATTAACTTGTTTTCTTAGTTTTTCACTTCAATGAACGGATTTTAATGAAATGTTTTATAATCACCGTTGATTATGGTTATGTGTGAAGGATTTGTTATATAATCCATGGGCACTTTGAAGGCAATTTACTTTAAGGATATAAGGTATTAGAATGATTAGCAGAAATAAGAAAAATATTAATATTTTAGTCAAGTGGAATGCGGAGCATTTACATTTAAATTGCGTGATTATGGCCCATAATGCACCGGGTAAAAGTCGTGAACGGGGTATAGAAAATATATAAATTCTAATTTACAATCATAACAGATCTACCCGCAAATGATCAATAAAAGTGTATAAACAGTAAATATTTTAAATATCCTTCTTATTAATTATCAAAAGCTAAAATATTTTAGAGTAAAAGAAGCCCAAGGCAAAAACGAAATTTACAATCAAACGCAAAAATGCGTTATTAGTCATTATTAGAAAAGCGTAAAAAAGAAGCAAAACCACAGTTATCAACATCATCATCAATTATGTAGCTTAGTAGGGGTTCCACGACGCCTGAAGCGATTCTCAAATCGTTAAAATAAACACCGTTCCCATTATACAGTCATAGTTAATTTTTTCTAGACGAACATTTCCTTAGTTTTACATAAAATTTTTATGTGAAAATATGTTGTAAAATTGAAATATTTTTATTTAAACTTTGTTCTTCCTTCAATCTCTTAAACCAGCATCTTTGCTCATTAACCTAAATTGAAGAAAAGAAAGAAAAAAAGAAAAAGACTTTATTTTCTTTCTATCAACTGAACGTCTTCCTGAGTGTCAGCCAAGTTAATTAAGCAGTTGTTTATGGCAGAGATGGGCAATCGACTGTTACATTACAAACAGTTACATATTTTAAACTCTTTAATATGAGATCTTTTGAAGCTAAATCCACCCAATCATTCAAGAGTTGTAACTTTAAAACAATTTATGCGGTATTATGTAAAATTGGGCTCTTGTGATCGCAGTGAAAATTCAGAAATTTTCAAACAAATTTTGTAATTTTTGCGATAATCGAGAAACTACTATGATATTGTACGATTTCAAATATCGCATATGCCAAGTTTCAACAAATTTTGAGCATGTTAGTGGGAGCTGTTAAAAACCTGGCGTCCGGAGCCGTATTTCTATAAAATATAAGATTTTGGAGCTCTCGGGGTGATGGTAATTAAGTTTGATTACTTTTTTGTTTGCGTTTCACTTCATTTACAAAACGTATTTACCATACTTCGTTAAAATACTTCTCTCTTCAATTCTACAAAGAGGACAATCACTCACCAGTACTTCAAGTAATTCAAACAAGTATACTTTTTATAAAAAAAAAAACTCCAAAAAAAAATTCGTTTTTGGGAAGAGGTAGCAGAAATATAATACCCATCAGGAAGCCTACAGTAGTTAGAGTTGAACACGTTAGCTAATGACTAAGCCGGTTTTGGTGTAAAACAAAATCGTTAATCATTTCTTAATGAATGATGGAGTTAATCGGTTAGCTTACGAGGTGTTAAATATTTTTCATAAACAATTCGTAATGTTCAAAATTAAAATTCATATGTAATTGCTTAATTTTGTTAAACGATCAATAATAAATATTATGAATTTCAGCAATTAATATATCACCCAATAATATAAATTACATACAATTTCATTCATGTCTTAAAGAAATAGCAAAACATTAAATTCACAAATCAATAAAGTTTAGTTATGCGTGTATAAAAATAAAGTATAGAAACTTATTAAGAAAGGAAGGGGTTGGCACTTGTAATAAATACGAAAGTTATTCGATGAAAATCAGCATTAAATTTACTTTAATGAAATGTTTCAGTGTCACGCTTTAGAGGATTTTTATAACGTTTTGCAAACCACCCCCCATTGAATGTCTTGATCATGGCGTCTGAAGTCTGATAGCTAAAAGACAATTTTTCAAATGATTGTATTTTTTTACTACTTCACTCTTTCGAGAGGAAAGTGTATTAATTTTGTTAATTTGTTGGTAATATGTGGGAATGAATCGACCAATATGCTTTGCTGTCTGTATGATAGAGCTCAATTGTAGGAAGAATCGGCCGCTTTACCCTTTTCGCCATTTATTGTAGATCTGGTGAGTTGGAACAAGTCAGTTCCGAAATAACTGTTTGCGGATATTATCCTTCTAAAGTATAAACTTGTAGCCTAGACTTACAACGTATAAATCTTTATCTGCTTCAACAAATGTAGAAAAGTTAATTCTACCACACATGTCCGATCTGTACTTTAACTTCAAAGCAACAAAAAGTAAACAAAACTAAATTTTTGGGGCAATTAAGCGGATTTTCACAATTTTTAACCTTCGTTTGCAGTTACGTGGTCCAAGATTTGAGGTTAGCCAAATATAATTTTCTTACTCTTTATACTAAAAGCATGTTGCAAAAACACATCGTATAAGTAAGAACGAAACTTTAGGGGCTGAGCTAAATATTTATGGTTATTGTAACCAGAACATCCTCCTCGGTTTGGAAAAGGAGAAAACAACTTTTGAAAATGGCAACTAATATGAGGGGGTTGCTGGAAAGCCTCTTCAACAGAAATATGCTTTACAAAAAATGCTTGAAAACGAGAGCTACACAATCCAAACAGAGATTCCAAGTTTTTGCGACACATCCTTATGCAATGGTCACATATGACTTGGAGTGAATAATTAATTTCTTTTTTATTATGTTTTTTTTCATTGTAATGCTTTGTTTGCATATTGCAGCATAACCAGCGTAACCAGCGATGTCAGATATTGTACTTATGTCCAATTACCAATACCTTGTATAAACATCGAACGTGTTTAGCAGTACCGCAGGTTATTGTTCTTTCTAATTATAACTTTTTTTCTATAATTCGCTATAATTACATTTTTTTTTATCATAATCATCATTTTATCACGTAGTAGGGGAGTTTCATAATTACGACTTAATGCAATTATGCACACCTAGTTTATTTGCCAGGTATGGCTTTCACGCACTCTGCGCTGGTATCCATGCGATCTTTGACTGTGGTTATGCTGCTTTTTTATCAGCTGCTTTTCTCATGATTATTTCAAATTGATTGATTTCCAAGTGCATTAATTTATTTGTGAATTTTATTATCGGAACGGAAAAAACGGATAATTTTTCTCCATGTACAATATGTGAAATATAATATTATTGTACGGTGGGAATTTAAAGAAAATTTATTGTATAAATGTCTATAATAGAATTTTACCACGACCACCAATAAATCATAAACATGATGTAAACAAGGCCGACAATGTATGTTTTATTTTTTTTTTTGTTCTGTTTTTATTTCATTTTTTTATTATTATAAACATTATAAGGCGGCGGCATTTGTTTGAATGGCTATCTATGTGTATGTTTATACAAATAATGAAAAAAAATAAAAACATTGTATGTTTAGATGTTTTTGTTGTTTTTATTACTGTTGCATTTAATTCCAGTTATAAATGTCTATGGTTTGTGTTCTGTTTCTGTTTTCTTTCATAGATTTTATTACTTATCGATTATGGTCCATGTATGGGTAGGTATGTGTGTGTGCGTATAATTTCGTTCTGGTATTTTACCGATTCGTTTTTATTTATTTATTGTTGTTGCTGTTGTTACTTTTTATATAAATTGTTTATTGGTTGATCTTGTTTGATCTGTTTTTTTCATTTTCTCGTATTTAGTACTCTTGCGGTGGCGCGTTGCTATAATTTTTGTCTACAAGTATATAGCATGAAATATATTTTATGGGGCTTGTATTCTAACAAAATCGTTTTATCTATTTATTTCACATTTACTTTGTATAGTTCCGCTGTAGTTAGAGTTTGTGTGGCAAAGTTTTTGTTCCTTCCATTTTCTTGAAATTATAAAACCTACACAGCACAGAAAGTTATAAAAATTTCAAAATCATGTTAGCACTAAAAATAGGACCAGTTTTATAATTATACACACAATTCCTTATTGAAAGATAAGTGGGATCAATAGCCATGAACACCTAGGGAAGCAATCATAATTTTGTATATGGAAAAATTTTTTTTTTTTTTTGTAGAAAACAAACAAGTTTAAAACATATAAATGCTAAGAAAGAGTAATTCTGCTATAGTAATAACTTTTTACAATTTTTTGTTTTGTTTAATATGTACTCTTTATTCCCTTCACATAGGACAGGGAGTACGCTAAGTTTGTTATTCCCTTTGCAACAAGGCATCAGAATGTTGTCCTTATATATTCATGATCATTAAAATACCAGTCAATTTAACCATGTTCGTCCGTGCGTTTGTCGCTTCTTAGAAGACATACGGTCAAAAATTTTGATACGCTGCATTAAAATTTTATACAAATATATCTTGCTTGTTTATATGCACGTGGGTTGCTTTTTAAATTGAACAAAATGGTTTGAAAAATCTGTCTATAAGTGTGAAAAATTGAACTTAAAAATAGAAATTTAGTACCCGTGTTTATTAATAGAATATTCATCAATTCACCAAAAATGGGCGCAGTCATGAAAAAAGCACATGTAGAATATACGAAAAATCGAATCCGATTTTTTAGTTGTTACGTAATACGTATGGAGGACGCAATACAACACCTGCTACATATAGCTACGCCTTCCACGTTAATTTAGATTAAATATAAACACAAGTACAAAAAACTAAGTTCTTCTTGGGCCAAATCTATAGCACATCTCTCTGCATTTCTATACATTTTGGGACCGGGACAGCTATCTGAGTATGCCCTCTAATAATGCACTTATTATGTGTCAACCTTCAAAATTGTGGGCGTGTCTTATTAGACCACACTTCCCATAGATGGAAGGATGGAACAAGTTTTAAATGGATGTACAATTTTGTGTACGATAGGTAGATTTCTCTTGATTGTGGCCGTGGCACTTAACCAACTTTAACCACTTTTTATGGTATATGAGGCTTCCTTCAGGGTGACAAGCTTAGTACACCCATAAGCAGTAAAGGGTATAAAAACTCATGAACATGACAAAATCGAAGTCAAAGAATTTAAGATTTGGTTTAAACCAAATTAAGTTTTCTTTCTTTTTATACCTTCCACATAAGATATACTAAGTTTGTAATTCCGTTTGCAACATTCAGATGGAGGCTTCAGAGACCCTACAATGTATATATATATATTTATTATCAGCAATAAAAACTGAGTCGATCTACACTATTAAAAGGTGTAATCATATACCTGCCACACACACCGTTTGTAGATGTGGAGGGTATTTAATATTTGGTCTAAGCCAAATTTAGTTTTCTTACTTTTTTTTGTTCCTTTTTGTGTTAAATGTTTATATTGCCTGACTGCACTAAATTATAATTTCGCAATTTTTTCATAAATATTTTTGTAGTCCATTCACGCAAACGTTTCCACTGAATGAATAATTACCTCACTGTGTGTTTTTGCTTTATCTAGTTTTCATACGTTAGTAAAAGTTCATAAAAGATCAAAAGCCACCAAAATAGCACATTTTTGCTAAATGTTGTTTTATTGTAAACACAAATATGATGTAAGATTGTTTAGTAGAAACACCCCAGACGCCAGCACAAATTTCGTAGTTGTGGTTGTTTGTTTATTTTTTGCTTCAGATGATGATTTATTATATGAGTTAATCTTTGGCACGCACAAAATGGAAAGTGAAATGTTATTTATTGTTGTTGTTGTAATCTTCTTCGAAGTGATATGGAATCAGATTAGATGGTAAAATCGATTAAAGTGCTGCGTACACAAGATGATGATGAAGACATTATGTACATCACATTTTACTCACAGAAATAATCCAAATAAAATTCAAGTTGCGTAAATTTTAATTAAATAGTCAGTCACACTTATACGTATATGGGGGTATGCATCACTTGTCGAAACGGTTGCAATACTGAGTAGATCTAAACATGTCTGCCTGACCGTCTGTCCGGTGTGTGAGTTCTATAATAATTATTCTTCCGGTCGAAAAAATTGTGATATCGATTCTAAACTCAGCAGAAGTGATGATGAAGTTCATACGCTGGTTGGTATTAAATTGGTTGGGCACAACCGATCAAGCGACACGCCCACAATAAACAAAACAGAAAAAGAAGCAATTTTTCAAGTAGATTTGTTGACTGCTCGGAAAGTTTTGGTTCATCGATGGTGGGTATTCAAGATTTGACCACAGCCAATTTTTTTTTAAATGTTTTAATTGAAATCATTTTAATTTATTGAATCTATAAGAATTAAAATTTTTTGTTTTTTTTAACTTTGCTCAATTCTTTGTTCGTGCTACTGTTTTCAGTTTTAAAGCGAGACCACTTTCAATGGGAAAACTTTCAAATATTATACAATTGAACTGTTGAACAAAAGCACACAATACAAACATACACAATTAATACATTATACAAATACAACATTGCCATCATTCAAGCATTTTAATAAAAATCACATGAAAAGACGCCAATGACAGGAAAGCAAATCTAAACTAAACTAAATATATGACAATGACATTAATACTGGTCACAAAAGCAATTATAACAGTATGACTGGGGTTGATAACAACAACAACGTTTACAATATCAGCATTTTATTATAATTAATGATAATAATAGAAAAGTGAAATGCATTTAATCGAGAAATATTGTACGACCCGAATGCATGTGAAACGCTTACATTGGAAAATAATTATTTTTTTAATTATGACGTATAATGGATAAATGAAAGCGTATGAGTTTGCTGTAGCTGAAGTGTGAAATGTATTGTGTTTTACATACAATAACAATTATAATTTATAAAATAAATGTGCGTTGCACGACGGTTACATGCGGTGAAAGTGTATGTTTAACACAAGCAATATATTGAAGTATTGTTATTATTTCTATTATTGTTATTGGGGAATTGTTGTAAGGTTGCACGCGCATCTACGGTGCAATGGAAAATTCGTGGTTGCAATGAATGCTGACAACAACAACAACAACATTATGCAAGTTATTAACTACAATGCCAACACTATACGTGTTATATGAAAAAAAAAAAAAGTCTTACACGAATGATTGAATTGTATTAATACATTTATTGTAAAATATTTGGAAAAGAAAGTGTAAAAGAGTGAAAATCCATCATATAATGCTTTGGTTAATATTTGTAAAATCGAGGGAGACACATTCAGAATGTGATTATGTTTGAAAACAAGTCATATAACGGATTTTATCTAAACCAAATCTTAAGTACATCCACATACAAATAATGGGTGTTGCACCCTCTAAAGTAGTATTTATAAACTTTCAAGTCCAGTTTTACGCTGAATAAATAGGGTCTTATCCGACCACGCCCATTGATAGAAAAAGCAATTAAAAACACATTTAATAAATTTAAACTTCACAGCTTTATGCCAGATAACGGCCAAGAATTTTTTTTAAGCTCTTGACCGAATTTATCAATTTTTATCAACTCAAGAGTTTTACTTTGTAGGGTCTCTGAGTTGCAAACCAAACAACATACTTAGTATCCTACATTTTTCTGAAGCCAAATTTTTTATTCCTTCCTTGGATTTAATGGAAAAATATCATGAATTGTTGATTTTTTCCATATAATCATCTTTTCATAAGTGCACCACGTGAAGTTTTCATAACAATGCAAAGTTTAAACTGTTGTAATATTGCGAAAAATGAACGTAAAGGAAAAACTTGACATCACTACAAAGCTTGTATTCTACAAATTTGAATGATTTTACTGGCGTGATTTATATTGCGTCGAAATGAGCCGCTTTTCTCTATTACTGTACAAGTAGGTTAAGATCATAATATTCTGACCAAGCTCAAACTACAACCATTAAATTTGTTGGGTCAATTTCTATCGATCGAATCAGAAGCTAAATTTCAATATAAAAAATTGCAATTTTTATGTCGGTTCAGCGTGTAAAAATCGAACGTGCAGTCCCCACATTATATGCTTTAACAATGAAATATTAACAATTCTGCGGCCTTCTATATTACTTCCTAATGAAAATGTAGGCTTTAACGGTTAGTTCTCTCTAATAATAAACGTTCCTTGTCATTCTTTTACAAAATTAAAATTAGTATTAAATTATTTTCTTTCTTGTGTGTGCTTTTTACAAGTATAAAAGACACACATTTCCTTAGTAAATTTTGACCATTTCGTACATATAATATAGTTCCTGTTCTTTCCTCTACACAAGTACACACTAATGCACATGGATTTATTTGTTTCATAAAAACAATAGAACTATAAATCTTTTCTGTTTTCTCTAACTTCCACCCCCTAGAGTGCTTTTAGCAGTAAACCCAAGAAAACGAAATGATACCAATTTAAAAACATGCGCGCATATATGTTGCTAAAGCCCAAAAAGCACACAACACGAGACAAGATGCTAAAATCGTTAAATTTCTTTTTTATTCTTCTTGAAATAATACCCCAAGTCCACTATAAATGATAACAATAGCATAACATCGTCCTCGCCATCTCATGCTCATGCTTGATGTTGCGTCGTAACAGAAATTCTCCAAAGAGAATTGAACTGAATACAAAATTCTTTCTTTCTTTCATTCTTTATATGGCTTATCATTTAGACAATATAAAAATTTTTAGGTATAAACATTCGAGTTTAGATCTTTATATAGAAAAAAAAAAAAAGAAAAGTTAAGAAAAATGTGGTTTTTTGTTATTGTTTTATGAAAAAATGCTAAAATCTTGTTGATTTCATCGATTAGCCTTTGTATGGACGTACGGACATTAGGGCGAAAAATGCTGTAAGAGTATGATACTTGTAAAAATAATTGTTGTTCTTGTTATGTACGACCATGTATAGGTTCTGTAATTTTTTTGGTCTTTATAATATCCTTTACATCCATCCGTCCGCTTTGTGTAGGTTTATATTTATCAATAGTGTAGCTTTTGAAATTAATAAAAATGTTGTTGGTATTGTTTTATTTTTATGTTACATTCAGGTTATAAGAAAAAAACTAAACTTTATATGAACATGTAAAGAAGGAGTCATGTGTGGCTACATATGAATAACTTATTGGAATTGTGCATGGCAGTGTGTGTGTGAGCAGTAAAACACAATTCCAACTATAAAGAAAGCATAAACATTTTATGGAATGTTGTACCAGCTCATTATGTGTTATAAAACACAGATTAGTTTGATGGTATTTATCTCTTATCCCCCATTGAGACTAATTTCTAAAGCATTGAAATGTATTACATTCGTATAATTGTTGAAGGCTTTTATAAAGTTTTTCGAAGTAATGTTTCCTCAAATATCAATAAAGTCGATAACGTTTGCGTTATAAAATAATTCGAACTTTAAATTTGTTCAATTCAAGTGTAAAATTACCCAAAAACTGTTAAACAAACGCGTATGTGTTTGTAGTCTCTGTACAAAATTGGATTTCATCAATAAAACTGACGAATTTTAATCAATTGCAAATCAATCATTTTTAATTAAAACCACAAACAAGGCAGTAAAACGAAAAGAAGAGAAGACTCCTCAAACAAACAAACAAACTAATAAAAAAAAACGAATCGACGAGGCACCAGCGAAATGGCATTGCCACCAGTAGCAGATGCTACTCCCATCACATCATTCAATAATTCCAGTACTCTATACAAATAAAATGAACAACTGTAGCCATCGTGGTCATGAACGTCATCTTCATTATTCCAATCATCGATATTCGATAGTCACACAATTGTTAGCATTGGAAACAGTTTACCATTCTCTGTACTGTTTTACTTAACAATTCTAGTTACAGGATCTCTACAATAAACAAGTTTTTCAAGTAAGTCCTTTCTATCTCTCTCCATCTCTATGCACATATGTTTGGTTATAAGAAAGAAGAAATCAGATAAAAAACATGTAAGAAAACTAAATTTGGCGTAGACCAAATCTTAGATACCCTTCACAACGACGGGCGTGGCAAATATATATATTGCGCCCTCTAATAGTGTCTAACGTTAAGTATGGTTTTTTGTAAATTGTGGGCGTGTCAATTATCCGACCATGCCCATTTTTGTCTCATCGATGGATGAGCTAAGCAATAAATAAATGTACCAATTTTCAAGTTCATGCGTTAATTTTTGTGGCACATATCAAGATTTTTGTTTATTGTAGGCGTGTACGTTATTCGATCACGCCTCTTTTTGGCACATCGATGAACGAATTATTTATAAATACTCGCTCCATATTTCAAGTCAGATAAATAGAATTTTGTCGTTTGTAGGCGTGGCTCTTGACCGATTTTACCATTTTTAATAGTGACCTACGTGCAGAAACTAAGCCTGTACAAAATTGCAGTTTAATATCTCAAAATTTATGCCCGTGAGAATGCCAAGAACAGACGGACACAACGACATACAATTTTTGATGCTGATCAAGATGCATACTTGTAGGGTCTCTGACGCCTCCTTCTGTGTGTTGCAAACGGAAGAACAAACTTAGTATACCCTCATCACTAAGGTGGAGGGTATAATAATACCAACAAGTAAAAAGCTATATTTAGCATTAAATCAAATCTTGGAGAATTGTTGCTACTACTGGTACTAAAGATTTTGTGATATTATCTGGGATGTGTTGAAGTTTTCACATCTTTTCTGGGTATTATAGTGTTTTTGAAACAAAATTCCCATTTAAGAGGTTTTAAATACTATTGATCCCTATAAATCTTTAATTTGTCTAAAGAATCTCAACTATAGAGTTAGTGAAACATGTGCTATTTCGAAATGAATTTTCCATCTCTAAACAAACCAACAAGAGAAATTGAAAAGTTTCCTTAGCACCTCTGCTGAAAACCTCTGAAGCGTTTTTCGAAGGAAATTGCCCAAAAACCGAAGCTACATAATTGAAATCACTGCCTAGAATACATAATACCGCTGCTACTGAATAAGCAAATTTTTGATAGTGAGAATTTATCGTTTTCCTAAGAGGCAACTTTACTGGTCCGCATTCACAGGGTAGCAAATCGATTCGCTTTTGGTAAGCCATCAATAGTTTTTAGTAACAACAGCATTAGCGGCATCGTTCGTTGTTCTTCCATATCATGATTGTGTCATGTCGTCAATCAATTTGTTGCATATCCATCCAAGCTGTACATACATATTATACATATGTACGTTTTGTGTTTATATATGGAATGCATATATTTGTTTGGGGCAACCAGCAGCATTCATTCAATAGGCGGCAGTGGTTAGTTTTGCGTTCAGAACAGTCAAAGAAACTTGAACATGGCAATTGACAATGTTGCCGCCAATTGTGCTGAAGTTTTGGTTTTCACTCACTCACGTTTACGTTTTATATTTTCCTCCTTCTTCCTTTACGCTCTATAAATTTGCTCACAGTAGGATAATAAATTCCAAGATCAACAACTACCAACGGTGCACTATATAAGCCGGTAGCATAGCAATGATTTCTCTGGAGGAGGGAAACTATTAAAAAAAAGTTTTCTTTCATAGCCGACAGACACATTGTCACACAATTATTGTGTTGTAAAATGAATTAAAATGGAAATTCTAGCCATGCTTAATATCTTCTTCTTCCTTTTCTTCTCAATATGTGTTTTTCAACTAACTCCATAGAAACTGTGAACATATTTCGAGCAGAAGTTGAAAAAATGTTAACAATCTAGTTTTAGTTGTCGGAAAAGAGCAAGAACGCTTTAAATCTAATAAAATGGAAGAATGATTGAGAAAAAACCAGCATAAGTAAATATTGTTCAATTTATATAACACTCGTTATCCCGAAGACTTTTTCATTAGGCAAAATAAGAAGACTTTGCTTTTTAAGTTGTAATAAATAATTTAAACTACTCACAAGGGAAAAAATGGAACGTTTATACGACTGTTATAAGAGCTTTGTTTTATTTGCATCCTGAGCTAATTTTACTATAAAACTGTTATACTGTTAATTATTTCAAAAAATTGTGTACACAATAAATTTTTTAAAGTTGAGAAGGAAATAGTTATTCACGTTACAACACTGTTATACAGTACTTAAAGTCATTACAAAACTGTTATATATAATATACCAGTATCATAATAATGTAATAAATTAATGAAAAATATTTAAAAACAAAGAAATTTTAACTGTTATGCTCAAAACGCAACTGTTATAAATTATATTTTGCTATTAAAAATTATTTAAAAACTTTAGCCATAAATAGATTTTCGTAGTAGTAGGTAATTAACTGTTATACATGGTAAATTAAAGACAGTTTTAATATATTTTTTATATTGAACATAAATATTGGACTGATGAAAACTTATATTCTAACTCTATATTGCATATTATATAACTGTTATACTGTTTAAAACCTCACTAAGATTTTTGCCAAGTTTAAACAAACTTTTGCAGAAATGTTGTTAGCTCCATGGAACCCTCTTGTACCCCATTACCATAATTACAATATAACTTTTTAACAGTGTAAAACTATCCGCTTGATTAGTTATATATGAGTTTTTAATTTTGCAAAAAACAAAACCTAAAACAAAACTTACATTTCTTATATCGCCACAACCAACTAGTACATGGTTTGTACACTATTAACTATTAATTAATTTTAAGAGTGACTGACTAAACCCACCTATATTGTGTTTGCTCTTATAGTTGTTGTATTTGTACTATGTACTCAAATTACACCAATACAATAATGAACTCCAGCAGAAATATTGTACCAAGGAAAAACAAGTAAGAAAACTAAATTTGGCTTAGGCCAAATTTAAATACCCTCCACCTTCACAACGGTGGGCATGACAAATATATATATATTGCGCCCTCTACTAGTGTATGTATTACGTGTCAGCATGCAAGTCTACTTTTACGTTGAATAGTGTTTTTTGTAAATTGTGGGCGTGTCTATAATCTGACCACGCCCATATTTTCAAATTTCAAGTTCCTACGTCAACTTTTATGGCAGATATAAAGACTTTTATTATATGTGGACGTGTCTGTAATCCGAATACGCCCATTTTTAGCATATCCATGAAGCTAATAATAGATTTTTGTCTAATGTGGGCGTGGCTCTTGACCGATTTTGCCAATTTTAAATACCGATCTGCGTGTAAAAACTAAAAATGCCTGTACACAATTTCAGCTTAATAGCTCAAAATGTGCGCCCGTGAGACTGCTAACAACAGACAGACACACGGACACATGGGCATACATGTGAAAATCGTCTCAGCTTTTGACGCTGATCAAGAATATATATGCTATGTAGGGTGTCTGACGCCTCCTTCTGGATGTTGCAAACGGAAGAACAAACTTAGTATACCCTCATCACTGAGGTGGAGGGTATAAAAAATATAAACTTGTAAATAAAAAATTATCTTTAGTTGGTAATCGCTTGCAAGCTAAATAAAAACAAAGAATAACACCAGCCTGCACATGTATGCTTACACTCTACATACATACATACATACATACATACATGCATGGAAGCTGTTTGTTGTGTTCTTGAGGGCGATCCAGCGTGTGCAGAGTTTTATTTAAATAACTTGTAAACCGTAAATAAAAGTCTTACAATTTAATAAATCATTTTTAATGATTATAAAAAAAACATACACAGACAGCGTACACACAGAACGACAGATAACAATAATAACAATAAATATAAATAACTGTACAAATAATAATCATAGTAATGCAACTGTAAACGTTCGATTTTTATTTTAATATATTTTCGATGTTGTATTGTTGTTGTTGTTTTATATAATTTATGCATACATAAAAACACTGCACTGATACAACGCATACCTGTTCAGAACCAAGAGATTAAACTCTACAATTATAAGCATTTTTTTTTGTTTGTTTAAGAATTGCATTTTTTTTTTTTTTTTACTGCACACCTCCCTTTCACTCCCCTTCTCTGGCAACAAATGCTTATGGATTCTGTGAATTGTGGGCGTGTCTCTTATCCGACGGCGGTCTATCTAGCTTTAGTGTAAAAATGTGTACTAAATTTCAGTTTCAAAGCTCACTTTTTTTGGCTAGGGGGTAGATTTTTATAAAATGTGGGTGTGGCTCTTAACCGATTTTGCCTAATTGTATGTGTAATATATAAAATTTATGACCGCGATTACTTAACATACTCCATTCTAATGTGGGAGGTATAAAAATATTATTATAGACCATCCCATCCTTTATCGCTAAAATAATGTATATTTGGAAGACGTTAAATGACTGCGAGTTTCTACGTTTGTACCTTTTAGTCACCAGACCTGGTTCTGTATATAGTCGAGCCTTTCGTTGTTTGCCAATACCTTACAGTCTTAAACATCTGCTAAGATAGTGGTTCGATCTTTAATATTTTTTTACTTTTATATTTTTACAACACTGGCAATAGTTTGTTTTATATGTCTTAAGTTCATTTAGATGGAAAATCAAATCTTTAGTTTAGTCTAAATTTACGTCTTTGCACATATACGATATGACACAAATTCCGTATTCGTGAACATATTATGCGTACAGGTTATAAAAGAAGACTCTTATGCGTACATTCTTGTTGCTGCTGTTATATTGTTGTTTTTGTTGTCAAAGTTTATGCATCTCCATCATGTCGAGATAGTATCGTGGCACCATTTTTAAAAAAATGTAAACAATGCGTGAGTGCGTGTATTTTATATATATGGTAGTTTTGTTGTTGTTGTTGTTGTTGTTGTTAGCTTGTAAAGCACCGTTAACAGTCATGCATGCCAGAAGATAACCATTAGATTAGTACCAACGTAAATGTTGCAAATGTTTACCATTCTTACGATAGTAAGTAGACGGACTAACGTACAAGTGCGCTCCATATAGGTAGACATTTATTATTTACTAACAAAAAAAAAAAATTAAACTTAAACATAATGGTGTACAAAAAGATGCACTTTTTCTAAAAGGTAAATATTTGTTGGTATTCAGTTAGATAACATAAATGATTTATACATTTTGGTATGGAGAGGTTGGCATTGAGAAAGCAATTTTACTAGAAGCATCAAGAGAATCCTATGCTTGCCTCTTAGAAAAAAATTTACAAAAAATATTGTATACACAGGCAAAGTTTAAGGTGGGAAATGCAAACGGAGAACCTAGAACCGATTATTATGTACTATATCCTATTGGTGGGGAACGCACGGCTTCGAGACCCTATCCGCCTTTTAAGAGTTTGGTTCGTTTCCTTGGTGTGCTATTACATGCTTTAACAAACAAATTTATCAACAATGGAAAATTAAAACCTGTCACAGTTGTCTGATCAAGCTCAAATTTGCACCATTAAATTTTTCTAATCAATTACTATCGTTTTGAATATAAACACTTTCGGAATTTTACCACTTTTGCCTTGCTCTAAACTGTGGAAAAAATGTGGCAAAAAGTAAATATGCTTCGATTGAATTTGGGCTTATAATTACTAAATGGAATTAATGTGCCAGGTTTCGTTGTACTGAGAGGTTTGATTACACTCAAACCTGTTTTGGTGCGATGGACAAATTGAAACCTAATTGATTGTGCATCAGTAGCAGATGTTACTGATGGGCAAGAAAAACCCGATTATGTGACAACAGATAAAATCTATACGGAACTCTAACTTTGCCATATATAATAATGTTATTTTCTTGCAATCGATTCCAATGCTGAAAGAATTCAAAATTCCACAAGAAGAAGCTTCAGTTTTGTATATCTGGCTGTATATACAAACGATTTTTATGCAATTTTTTATTGCGATCCCTGTCCACCGCACAAAAGTAGGTCTGAGTGTATTACAAATTTTCGATTTATTCAAATATCGAGAAATTTACCATTTTTGCTATAACCCAAAGATGCAGCCTCTACATTATATGTTTAACCAAATAGTAATAAAAACGATAAAAATCCCGCAGGATGGTACTAGTAGTGCAGTATTATTCACTGCAGATAAAACTAAATATGCTTACAACTTATAATTAAACAATATAATCCAAGTAATTCACAATTGCTGGATGGAATTAAGTTAGATTCCTTGGAAATACACACCCCCCGCTTGGACGCTCTCTTTTTATCTATTTTTCAAAAGCAGACAAAAGCTACCTAATTTGAATGGCGGTCAATCAAATTTTACGGTTAAATAAGACCGAGTATAAAATACATTCATACAAAGCCTTACTCAAATGTCCGTTCTACCACGACCAGTTTATTAATTTGTAATTTAATAGCATTTGGTATATGTTCGTTTGCTATTAAAGTCTCTACAAATATGGTTGACTTAAACAATTAATTATTTTCTTTACTTACCTTGACTTCTTTGTGATTTTTTACTTTTGTCTTCATATTTGCTTAAGCAGCACACACACATTTTGAAAAGTTTATGAGCTTGTCTACATTGTAATCAGATTATAAGAATTAAATTAAATTAAAAAAAAACTACAACGACTGCTTATGACATAATGTTTGTAAGTGTTGCATATAAATTTATTGCAAATGCAATATTTTTTAAATTTTAATGTAGGCTTCTATTTCCACAGCGCTGACATTTAAGACTCTCCCCGCACCTACCAGTGAATTATTGATTCAACCATCTACGTAAGAACATTTGTATTTACACAAAAAACATTGTATTCTACACTAGTATTTGGGTCAATTATATTTATGGTAATTTATTGGGTTTGAAAAGGCAAAACGAAACAAAAGTTTTATTTTTCATTTAAACGGACACACCACTGCAATTTCCATAAAGCAATGTCAGACCTGCTGATAGTTTTTTATTGTTCATATATAATATCTCAATATATACAAATGCCAGACAATCAATTCCATGGCCAATAAACTGAAGAGCTTATAAATTGACAGCAATTTACTTCTACTGTAATACACAATCCAATGCTGTAGATAATAATAAACTATGCCTCTATTTTGTAATTAAAATAAATTATGGATCAGCAAGAGTTGTAACAAAAACGGTAATTTGAATACAAAAAGAAAAAAGACCGGTGAAAATAATATTGTCTAAATGGTGGCGACAGCTAGTGTAAGGTTTGCCTAAATTCGTCCAAAGTATATGAGTATTTTTATAAAAAAATAGGATTCAGAGTCCACTTTAGCGTCTTTATTTCAAATTTTACGACCGTGAGAGTGCCCGCCACAGACTGACGATACAGACAGAAAAGTCTAAATGGACTCAGATTTTGATACTGGCTTCACCTAGCAACTATCTGGCTTCTTGTTGAAAGGGGGCTTTAGATGGGAAGAATCCAAATATTGCCCTTTAACGCCAATCAGTCCAAGGCAATCATTAGGTAAATTGTCTTCACTATAAGTCTCGCTACATCTCTTGTTGACTTATCAGTCTCACTTTTTATATAGTTTCCCGTTTCACTTTTTATACTCTGTCGAAGAAACACTTATCAACTCTAGGTATCTGGGTTTTCTTATAACAAGTTTTTTAGTTCCGAAAAAATGAGTTTTTTCATGGAAAAAGCATTGATTCCCCTCCTCTAAGCTGCGCAACATCCTTCTACTTTGCTTCGTTCTCTATGATTTTCTAACTGCCATATAAATAGAGTAATTATATTATGATTATTTTAACCTTAATGACACACACAATTCCCATGCATCGCGGCTTTAAAAGTGTATTTTTTTTTATTTTCTTCGTTATATCCCTCCCGTGTTATAAACTATTGTATAATGTACGTATTATAGCGAAATAATTGTAGTAATTTGTTATAAAACTAGAAAAACACTATGTAACCCAACACTCATTTATTTCGTCTTACAACAAAGACTTTCCACTGTTTAGTCTTCTAATGCAGCAAGAACAAGTTTTCTTCAAAAAAAAAAAAAAAAACAGAACAACTCGAGATAATTCCATTTCTGCCAGTGCGCGTTACAATAATTTCATTTAACTCTGATAAATTTCCAACACACGCCACAACATGACATTAAACAGAAAAGAGAGTTTTATTACTTCCCCACATCCGTCCATCCATACATCTACCTTTAATGCCGGTTCTGTCATACTTTGTCCATCTTTCGTTTTAAAGCTGTATAAATCATAACAATCTGTCCATTGTGAAATACTCTCATTTTAATTATAAATCATTGTTATATGAGAAAAATTTGTGTTCTTGGAAACCTTACTTCAGTTTGCTTTTCTCATTTTTTAATGTACTCTCACATGCCAAGCACTGCAACAAATACTTTGTTACTTATTGCATACAAATGTAATCAAATCCGTTGGATAGCCAGTAGTCTACTTAAATTTTATTAAATCAACAAAAAAAAAGTAGCAAAAGTGGGAGGGAATGTTAAAGGAGGAGGACAGCCTTTAGTGCTTGCCAAACCTATTCAAACCAAGCCGCCGTAGATGTTTGTTGCTACAAAAGTTTTAAGTGTTGTATGAATAAATATTATTTTTCACATGATTGAAATAAATTAGTTCAAGTTGTTTGTTGCAAATATGGTCACTTCACATACATACGTGAGTATATCTGCACTGCCTGCCAGAAGTCTTGATTAATATATATAAAGCAAGCGTTCAACTATTAAGCGCAACTTTGCACAATTTCGCAGAAAATATTTACTATTCAACCATGTTGTTGTTGTTGTTGTTGTTGTTGTTTTTCTGTTCTTGTGATTTAATGAAAAATGTCTTCTATTACTATATGTTTAAGTGTTTAGTTCACTCTATCCCCTACCTATACTTTTACGTTATACATATTTTTATATGTGCATGCATATATTTCATGTCCATACCAACTGTTTTTTCCTTTTGTTTTTTATTTTTTTGTATAAGGAGCATTTTACCGTGAACATATTAATTATATAAAATTCCGTTAGTTAGCAAGCAATACATCACAATCATTGGCTGCACGTTGCAAAGTTGTTTAGCGTGTGTGGTTGTTGTAGTTGTTGTATGGTACAAATCGACCGCTGTCGACTGCTGGTTAGTGTCGACATTTTAACCTAACCATGATCTAAATACAATTGAGTGCAACATAACGTAACAGTAAAATTTCATGGTTGTTAACACAAAATGTTAATGGAAGCGAATACAAGGATTCGACTTAGGTATATAGATAAAGTTCAATTGGATTGATATGAACAATTTTTGACTACTTTGTAAACTGAAAAAGACTCTTGTAGAAAGTTAAAAATAAATTCCTAAATTCTTTGGTGGCCAATTTCTTCCATAAGCCTTCATTATCTGTATAATTTTTCTGATTAAATTTTTTCGTCGAAGATATCTATCCGATCAGTTTCACACCATATGGGTTTTTCTTTTAAAATGTGCCAGCCACACCCAAAATTACAAAAAAAAAAAAACGTATCTATTTATCACAAATTAATGGATATGCTGAAAATGATCGGGGCCGGATAAGAAACACGCCTCATGTTCTAAAATGAATAATATCCTTGGCGCAGGATTCGACTTGGATACACGATACGTACCCGATTAGAATACTTAGTACCTGTCACGCCCCACGCTTGTATATATCTGTGTAGATTATTTAATTAATGTATTAATTTTTTTTTTTTTATCCACATCAATCATTATTTTTGGACTCTGCTTTAGGTACATACATTCCTCCTTCTTCTCCTTTTCGCATTCTTCTTATTCATAATATTTATAACAACACTGTAATAACAATTGCCTTTAAATGCTTCTTTTAAGATTGTCAATAAATTCTTTCACTGCTCAATGCTGCTACTTTTTCTCCAGAAAAGAGCATCAAATTAACTGGTTAATGATATAACGAAGAGTCTCTTTCTAAATATATTAACTCCTGTCTAGTATTCTGTTAGCGTTAGCATTACAAGTGAAAATTATTTATAGATGAATTGAAGACAAAACGAGTCTGTGTGAGTCAGTTAGTTACAAAACAAGTTTTCCGTTTAACATCGAATGAAGAAAATAAAGGATGTTGATAGCTGTCTCCTGTGTCTTTTTTTGCTCATCTTTGGTCTTTGATAATAACTAAAGAACTTCCTATAATGTCCACGCTCCGATATAAATGCTATATATAAACCATTCAATGCCAAATGCTTGTTGATATTCATCTCACCAAAACGTCCGTTGCGTTATGTTGAGTTATTTATGTATCATGAGTTGATTTCTGGTTTGTTTTTAGTTTATATTATTTGGCGGCAATGTTAAACTCTCCAAGGGTTTCTGCTGATCTGATGTTCTTGTTGTTGCTTGATTTCTTGATGTTCTGTAATCTTACTTTAATGACTATTGTTAAATACATTTAATGATATGGCGAAGTTGGCGGTGGATGCCAATAAAATTAAAAATTCTTTAACAAGACTTTGCTCGCATAACGGCGAATGTACGAAACATTCGATTTTAATCTTTCGGATACATAAAGCGATGTTTAATTAGAACAGATAGAATCTTGGAATTGAAGAACAGACAGTTGTTACTCTTAATAATCATCAATGCTTTTTCCATACCCTCCATTTATTATTCTATTATTCCGTTTGCAATGCTCAATTCTTTGCAATGCAATTCCTCATCAACAACAATGAAATCTGAATCGATCTGATCACTTTTCAGTTTAACAATTGTAAATTTCAAAATATTGAACTGAAATTTTGTACAAACGTTTTTAGTTTCTACACGCAGGTTGCTTTCTAAATTGCGCAAGTGCCAATTAACAAAAATCTATCTATCAGTCCCATAAATTTACCCACGAAGTTGAAGTTTACTAATGCGTCACTTTTTACAAGCTCAAATCTTCTTTCGCCTGTTAAACCAACCTGACAATAACCATCCAACGCGACACCTGAGTTAAAATTCCAGCTGAAAAACTCCTTCACTTTTTTACTCAGCTGGATTTGAACCCGTGCTCCACAGTGGGCATAGTTTACTAAGACAAAGCCTTAGCCGACTCAGCTTCTGAAGAATTACTACGCATTTTTATTATTAATGCATCGATCTAGGTACTAAAATTGGGCGTGGTTTGATCTAAAGCAGAATCAAATACAGTTTATAAATAATATAAAATCTATATAAGCACGTAATAGTTGCCACACCCACTGTTTATATATAGATTTGTAGAATATTAGAGATTCAGCGTACGGCGTATTGATCCTGCGTCAGAGATCCTGCAAAGTATATATATTCTAGATCAACATCAAAAATGAGTCGATCTAAACTTGTGTGTCCGTGTGTCCGTCTGTTGTTGGCATTCTCACGGGCGTAAATTTTGAGATATTGAACTGAAATTTTGTAAAGGTAAAATCGGTCAAGAGCCACGCGCACAATCGACAAAAATCAGTTTATCTGACACAAAAATATAAACTTGAGATTTGGTATGTATATAAATATTCTTTTCATCGATGTGCCAAAAAGGGGCGTGATCGGAGAACACCCTCCCACATATTACAAAAATTTATTTATCTGCTACAAAAGTTGACCTAAGAACTGAAAATTTAGTTAATTATCCCCATCCACTGTGCCAAAAATGGTCATGGTCGGATAACAGACATGCCCACTATTTACAAAAAGGCTGATACGTAATACATACACTATTTGTCGTGAGCCAAGTTTAGTTTTCTTATTGGTTTATACTATAACTACGCAATTAACGCGTGTTTCTTATATACAATGTGCAAATAATCTATACCACAATTAATTAATTACGAATGTAATGTTGTTAATAGCAAGTCGCCGTTTATTCCTGCCGCTGCACATTTACCCCAACCACAAGATGTTTGTCAATATAATTATTATTATTTAATTTCATTAATTTAAACTACCAGACTGCAACAAAATGCGGTCAAGCGTAATACAACCAGTGCAGCCAATATTGTTTAAATGTAACTACAAGTGTAAATAATGGTGAATGGGCATGCAGACCAACTAACCATAACTAATTTATTGTACCTGTAGTTAACATTGTCACAGATTTATAGCAGTACTCTACTCTTTAAAATTAAAAAATTTAAACGATCTTAAATTGTTTATTTTTATTTCTCACATTCAACAAAACATAAATTTTTGTTTAAATGTCAGTCGTTCTTTTATTTAATTGAACGTAGAAATTGTTTAAGAAAAATGTACAACTACAAGTTTTGTAAACTTAGCAACCGTAGTACTTGATTTTTGGAAAATTGCATACTGCTCATATCATATAATAATACCCTCCACATAGGATGATAAGAGTACTAAGTTTGTTATTATATTAGCAACACACACCCGGACGAAACGACCACAATTAACAAAAACTTATATATGACCACCAAAAAGGGTCCTACGAAGTTGAAACTTTGCACAAATATTTACAATGTACCCTTTCATATGAGAGCCTAAAATGGGCAGAATTGTGCAAATTTACAAAAAAATAAACTTTTTGAGCATATTCGAACTTGCAAGTTTATATGGAATAGATAAACTATAGAGGACGTAATCATATATTTGCCACGCCTACTGTTTTGTAATATAATTATGTATGTAGATGTGATGACTAGTTAATATTTGGCGTTTTCAATGATGGGATTTGTAGGTACTAAGGTATTAAAGTCATTCAAGCTTCGCCCGTCTCATCTTTCATGAAATTAAGGTCGAAAGTTCACTTTCAAAACAAAACGCCACAAAACTCATTCGCTTATTCATACACAAATACATCCATACATGCATCCATTTATCCATAAACTTTTATAAAATATTATGCAATTTCTTCATGCAATCGATGTTGATTCCTTTCTCCTTCATCTCCTTCCATTCGCATTTTTAATGCGGAAGTTATTGTATCCACATTTTTGTTTGTTTTGTTATAATATATTATCTCTGTCAACACTCTGCCAGTTTTCACATCTAGCCATATTGACAAATGCTATGAAATGTTGTTTCCGTTGCAGTGATTTTATTTCTATATTTCGATTTTTTCGGTTGCCTCGCTTGTTGTTAATGGTATTAATCCGTGCCTCATCAACAGCATTTGCATATTATAATATTTACGTACGTAGTTTTTTCTCCAAGTGTACAAGTAATTGTACACGTTACCAGACACTTTAGCCATATACACAAAGCATGCGTGTAAGCATTGATTATAGGCCGCAAGTTAAGCTTACGGTCGTAGATTATACTTTTTATGTTATTTCTTTTTTTATTATATGGTTTATAGCAAAAGCAAAAAAGACACATTGAAACGTTTATATAAAATTGCCATAAAATTTAATTAATAATATTAAAAAAATGCTTTATTGGACTTGAGATAAACGATTACTACGAATCCAGACAATTATGGTTTTAATGAAAGTGGTGGTGAAAAGACACTGTTCTAGAACTTGTACCACCTACAAAATGGTGTACCAAAAGATTGATGCTTCCTGACGGAAGGCTTCTTTTTGATCCATGGTAAAAACTCTTATCTTCATGTGACTTATAAAACCTACGTTTTGAGTCATTTAGTAAACTATACCATCTTTTACTATCTTTTACTTTTTTACTTGCTTTTCTTTCATTTAGTCGTAGCAATTATTTTAATACTATATAATTTTTCTTCTTCTTCATTTATTTCACAATTACTTTTTTCCCATAGTTTTCTCTTGCTTGAAAGCAGTGCCTTTGTGTATGTTGGCTGTTAACCTTTTTTGACTCCTACAAACCAAACCATGATGTGTTTTTTATTTGTTATTATTGTTGTTGTTTTTTTTTTGTGTGTATTTCTCTTTATTTTTTAAACAAACAAATTTGTTGTACTGCTAATGTTGTTATTATTATTATTGTTGTTTCTGTTTTCTATTGAATTTAAAACGATTGGCGTATTGTTGTTGTATTTGTTATTGTAATTTTAGCCATATTAAGACACTTCAGTCACAGTTATTGTATACTCGATACGATCGTTAGCTGGCCTATTGTTGTTATTGTACAAAAATAGCTGCTGTTATGCTATTATTACAACGTTGTTGTTTTTGTTGTTGTTGCTGCAGCTTTTGATATTGTATTTTTTTTTTTAAGAGATAATAACTGTGTATTTTTTGTTGACTGTTATGTTGTATTTGTCATTGAAGTTCATATTTTTCTTGAATGTCCGTCTCTAGCTTCTCTCTCAACACACTCTGCACCATAAATAAATATGATGTTGAGGTGTTTATATATATAGTTTATAAGAAAAACATTTAATAACTCTTCCCAGTAAATAAGACAAACTATGGGCGGTAAACTGTGTGAATACAAACTTAATAGATAAAAAGCAACAACAACACAAAAATGTATGCTTGAATATTCCTTACCTTACTTAGTTTTGTTTTTTTCATAATTTCCAACTTGCCAAATTCGGCCTCGTATTCCGTTTGTCTGTCGGTCTGTCTATATGTCTGTGCCATATTACTTCTACTAGAGATTTCACCAAAATTGGTTAACATAGCAATACTTATGGCAGAAAGCACTGCTGGTGGTTTTGAAGTGTGTGTATTTTGCGTGTTTGAAAATGGTTAGAAATTGCATGTGGTTATCTTTTCATTTTTTATTTCGTTTGCTTTCTCGTTACATTCATGTGGAAATGTATGTAAATCCCTAAAGCATCATTTATTAATAATTTGCAATGGCACGGCATTACATTTAAACATAAGTGTAAACGTACTCGCACTTAAATTTGAATTCATTTTAAATGCTGCTACAGTGCTTTTTTACTATCCACAGAGATAATAAAGTGTAAATTTTAAACAGCTAGAGAAATATTAAGCGATTTTTGATGTTGATATTAAATAATTTATTAAAACTTGAAAAAGTTTGTTTGGGGACATGTCATAATTCCACCCATAATATATAAGTTACGATCATGTTTTATTGATAAACCTAGACTATGGAACATGTACGAGAAACCATTAAACGCCTGCATTGTAGTCAACCTAAGCTACAGACTTAACACAGACCATGTGCCAACAACACGCAGTTGCAGTGCATGAGACTTCTCATTAAATGTTATACCATTATATTTATATTATTAAACATTTAATCATTTTGAAACGATTTTATGTACAATACAATGCTATGCTAATGCTAAATTTATGGCAAAAGTCGATAATAATAAACGAAATTTATTAATAAAGTTATTCTTCTTTCGTTCAATTTTTACTCATTACTTATTTATTTTTAATAACTATTATTGTTGTCATTGTTGGTAATATTTTGTTGTTGTTGTTGTTGTTGTTGCAGTAAGTGTTGAAATTGGTGTTGTTAATATTGTTGTTGTTATAACAGCTACTAATTATATTATTGTTGTTGTTATAATTTTTTAGTTGTTCATATTGTTGTTGGTGTTGTTTTGTTATTATTATCATTTAATAATAATTACTGCTGTAGCAATTTTTCTATTGTTGTTGTTTTCAATGTTGTTGTTATCATTTTACAATATCTATTGCTACTGTTGTTGCTGCAATATTCTATTTTTTGTTGTTATTGTTGGCATTTTATATAAGTGATTCAGATTGTTGCACTTTTTCTATTTGTTTTTGTTGGTATTGTTGGAAGTTTATAACATTCGCTCTCGACTCGGCAATTTTTCTACCTTTTTACCTCTACTGATATGATTGTTGTTATTGTTTATGTTATAATTGCTGGTGTTGCCCTATTATGGTATATATGTTGTTGCTACATTTTTTCATTACTTTTTGTTCTTACTATTATTGTTGTTATCATATTATTCTGGTTTTTTGTTTGTTTGTTGTTGTTGTTGTTTGTCTCTCTTATTATTGTTCCCTTTTCTGCTGGTGTTTTAAATGTTATAATTGCTCTTATTTCTTTGCTTTCGTTATTATTTTCGTTACTATTTCTGTTGCTGCTACAAAGTTCACTACAATGACGCCCACAAAAACCACGACCGCGAAAAACCACTAAGTAAGGTTTTATATGCTATCATATATTTATACAAGAATAAAATTTGTATTGTATTGAAAACTCACTATGAATAATTCTATTCCACGCAAAACTATATAATAAAAGAATCCCACAAAAGAGAGAAATATAAAGAACAATTTTCATAGAAATACACACACACACATATTTGCACTCATTTGCAAAAAGTAAGACAACTAAGGAGCGAAAGAGAGAAACATAAAAAAAAGAGAAGTTAATGCAGCGTAAAACCACATGAAAAATATTAAAACACTTAAAAATTGAATACAACTCCAGACGAATCTGGAACACTGAAATTATGTCTACTATCACATCAACCACAACACTCAAGGCATTACATCTTCTTTAAAGTCTTAAAAAAGTGTAAGTCATTTTAAAAAGTAATCCTGCTAATAGTGTGCATGTCACACAAAATATTTCTGCTACGTTTTCCTTTCCCCCCTTCTTGTTAGTTTTGCGTATATTGTTTTCTATCCCATATATATAATGTCAACTGTTCATAAATGGCTGAAAAGATATTAAACGCAACGAACGGTAACAAGTAAAAAAACTAACTTCGGCTCAGGCAAAATCTTAAATACCCTACACATCTACACACGAACAGTGGGTGTGCCAAATACATGATAAGGCCCTCTAATAGTGCATGTATTACGCATCAACTTGCAAGAGGAGTATTAAGCTGAATACAGTTTTTTGCAATTTGTGGGCTTGTCTCTTATTCGACCATGCCCGTTTTTGGCAGATTGATTAATGGGGTATTTATAAATATGTGTATAAAATTTAAGCTCCATAACTTAATTTTTGTAACATATGAATAAATTTTTTTTGTTCAAGAGCTTGGCTCTCGATAGATTTTGACCATTGTAAAAAACGATCTGCAAGCAGGAACTAAAAGTGTTAGTACAAAATTTCAGCTCAATATCTCAAAATGTACGTCCTTGAGAATGCCAACAATAGACAGACACACATACACGCGGTCTAGATATGCATGTCCGTTTTTAGTGCTGATCAAGAATATGTATCCTTGTGGGGTCTCTGACGCCTCCTTCTGAGTGTTTCAAATGAAAAGACTTTCTTATTATACCTTACATCTATTGTGGACGGTATAATGAATCGGGTAATGCAAGGTATAGATAGTTTACAAAAGCAGAAACTGTGACTAAGAAACTAACGTTTAGTTAAGCAAGGTTAACACGATTGGGATTACATTACATTACATTACTTTTTTCGACACCTATACACGAACACATACACAGATGTCTAGCTGACATGTCTGCCAGCTAAGAAAACGAATCAACCAAGAAAACCAAAACAAAACCCAAACTAAGGAAACATAGAGTGCAATAAAAGTTCAAGTTGTTAAAAAAGGTTAACTAGAGAAGAAAAGCACACACAACACAACATGGGATTACAAAAAACAATAATTTAAACAAGTAGGAAAAGTAAGATTTGCTTTAGGCCAAATCTTATATACCCTTCCCAACTACATTGCAAAGAGTGGGCATGGCAGGTGCATAATTACACCCTCTAATAGCGTATGTATAATTTATTCCAAGTCGAGTTTCAAGATAAATCCCTTTTTTTATTTCTAAAGTGAGAATTTATGTGTATTATCCGACCACGCACTCGATGAATGGAATAATAATAAATATGTATACCAAACTTCATAATTAAATATCTATGCCAGATGAATCTTTAAAATAACAGTGGCCGTGGGCTGTATATAACTCTCCAACTAACCAGTAGAATTTCACGCCAATAAGTTTTTTTGTAAATTATGGGCCCATGTGTGGTACTAACCCTCCCATTTTACCACATCCATATATAAGTTACTAATAAATAATAATAAATAAGTGTACCAAATTTCGACTTTATACAATAGTAATATATATGTATATATATAAATATATATATGTTGTTGATTATTGGTGTAAAGCTTGAACAAATCAATTTTATAGCGCTAGTTTGCCCCGGTGACTCGACTCAGATTTTGATGCTTATAAAAATAACGTACTTTATAGGGTTTCTAAAGTCTCCCTCTGCGTACAAAAATATATGAATATATGAAAAATTGCTCCTGAAAATTATCCCCAAAAAGTTTATAAAAAGTTTTTGTAAGTCTTGGCTTATACCTTTCTATACAATATAATATTTCACTATTTTACCTTCAGTACGCTTTCGGTTAACTTGTTATTCGAAGTTCACTTCTGCAGTAATTATGTTTAAATTATAGCGCGTCGCTTTGATAATGAAATGTTGATGGATTTCATTGATAAACGTGTTGACGTGACCATAAAAAATGCATTAATTCATTTTCAGAACTCAAGAACTGGTTTCCAAAATTCATACAGGCGTTGAGTGATTATTTTGGAATTAACAGCACAGCTGTCTATAACAGACAATAACACAAAGTTTCGAAAAATATAATTCAACTTATTTTACTCATAAGTTATAAACATTTTATAATTCGTTAAAACGAAATTTATAAAACTGTAAAACCAGTTCAAAAAAACTAAATTTCCGTTGGGCCAAATCTTAAATACTCTCCACATGTACTTAGAAACGATAGAACAATCTTAGTATACCCTCATCACTGAGGTGGAGGGTATATAAAATTTTTACTTATTCTTATATTAAACGAAAAACGGGTTAACATGTGTTAACCCGAACACATATATCCGAATTCTGGTGAATGAAATTTCAAGCGATTGTCATTTTTTGGTGGATAAAACGTAAACACTTTAAAGCTTTTAACTATATACATACATATATACAATGTTATGTTGATGTTTATAGGCAACAACTACTCTCAGCCTAAAACCGGCAAAACATTTTAATTATTCCAAGTGTTGAAATTTTTATGACTTTTCAAGCAGTAGACAGTGTACTGCGCAAACCAACCCATACAAAAAAAATGAAACGAAATAACTGATGTATGTTAAGTAAACGGCGAGAAGAAGACAAAGAGAAATGTTATGCACATGTGACAAAAATTTATCAGACATTCTTTACTATGTGTTTTTATAGATTTTTCTTTTTAATATCCTGCGTGGCAGATATTTGGGAATTATTATCAGATTAAGCCATTATTCTGTTGAAACTATATAATTATAAATAAAATTTGGATATAAACTATTATTCCTAGCAATAGAACACGTACTCTAAGCTTTATCATTGAACAATCTTCGTACTCTTATGTGAAAGAGTACGTAAGTATAAGGCAGGCATATACTTACTATATCAACTGATAGTAATTCTGATACCATAATATACCAAATGGTGTGGTGGATCAAATTCGATTATGTAATGCCCAACAATGCAAGTAAAAGCAATCACAATCTATGCCAAGTCGGCATACAGAGTCGTAAATAATATTTTTAAACACATACTCATTTTTGTTTTTGATTAGCATCAAAATGTTTATTAATGTGGTCATATCAGTCCGTGTCTGTTGTTGGCATTTCCATGACCGAACAATTTTTATATTAAACTATCATTTTGTACGCGAATTAAAATCAAACATTTCTCTTATGTTTGAAATGTTTGAAAAATCTCTCAGAACCATAAAAAATATAACTACGGATTTTAAATTTGATATTTTTATCTACATTTAGTACATCTATCGCAAAGGGATAGGTTCGCATAATATGTAAACCCTCAATTTCGCAAATATATACATATTGATGAAGGAAATGGTTAGTAACCAAACTGCATTGATCCAGTTTTTAATAAATAAGCCATGAATGCCATAAACTTATGGGTGCATACTAGTGGCAAATTTTTTGGTGTGTTTCTTTGTCTTCGGAAAATCTTTTTGTTTTATTTGTCTTATATATTTTCCATTGTTTACAATCATAATTTCTCTCTTAGTCTTTACTGCAAATTCGCCTTTTATACTGTTTGTTTTACAATTAGACCATGGCCATGACTACAGGTGACGTTACACACACTATGATTAGAGTCCTAACTAAGCAACATACTGGTATTCATATTTGTCATCTGAATGCCCAAAGCTTACGTAACAAAATAGACGAATTGCGACACATTTTTGAGAATTCTGATATGCACGTTATATGCGTGTCTGAGACGTGGTTCATGCCTGTTGAACTTAGTTCCCTCTTCAGCCTACATGGTTATACGCTTTTTCGAGCTGACCGGTATAATCATGCTGGTGGTGTTGCCGTTTATATAAAAAGCCATTTGCACTGCTCCTTGGTATGCAAGTCTAGTCCTGACAGTCCTATTGAGTACATTTTTATTAACATTAGTAGGGGACACAACAAGCTTTTGGTGGGTTGTGTATACCGATCTCACCGTAGTACCGATTTTACTGAGCTTGTGATGACAATCGGGGATATTAGTATCGGTTATCCCGATGTAATCATTAGCGGAGATTTTAACAGCAACCTTCTGCTAGATAACAGCTTTATTGACGAAATGAATATGCTTGGTCTTCTCTCCGTTAATACGTCTAATCCGACTCATTACACTGCTCATACTTCTACCGTCCTTGACCTATTTCTTGTCAACAATATAAATAAGGTCCTCCTGTATGATCAGCTAAACGCTGCAAATTTTTCTAATCACGACCTGATCCTCATGACGTATAATTTTCAACTGCAAAATGCTCACATTAACCATGCCTATAGAGATTTTAAGGGTGTGGTTATTAACGAACTTGAATGTGCAGCAAACCAGGTTGATTGGTGTGAGGTCATGTGCTTACCGGACAGCGAATCAAAAATACTTTGGTTCAATCACAATATCCGGTCACTGTACGATACCTACGTCCCTCTAAAAATTTCCACCGCAAATTCGCGTAAACGTCCTTGGTTCAGCAACTACATTCAGCGACTAATGCTAGCCAGGGATGAGGCCTATAGCGCATGGAAGCGTACGCGTGCACCTGAACATAATGATTCATTCAAGCACCTACGCAGAAAGGTTTCTTATGCTATCAGGCGTGCGAAAATTGCGTATTATGGATCTAAGTTTGCTTCTGCTGCTAGCACAGCGCAGAAATGGTCCATGATTAGGGAAATTGGTATCAACAGGAACACTGCCTCAACTCCCGTTAACTTGGACGTTAACGCAATTAATGAAAAATTTGTAAGCATACCAGGGAGTATCCCAGATGTTTCTCTGTATTTGGGGATGGAATCTGAATTTGGTTTTAGCTCTCTTAAATTTGATTGCGTGAGTGAGGCTGAGGTGCTTGAGTGCATTATAGACTCTAAGTCGAATGCTATTGGTCTAGATGATATTGATCCTAGATTCATCAAATTGGTTCTCCCCACTGTTTTAAAGTGTATTACATCGATTTTTAATGACATAATCATGCGTTCGACTTTTCCGAACTGCTGGAAATTAGCAAAAATTATACCTATCCCGAAATCCAATGGAGATCTTAGACCAATAGCAATTCTTCCGTTTCTGTCTAAAGTGTTTGAAAAAATCATAAAAACACAAATTTGTAACTATGTCCGCATCAACTCTTTATTGGTTGATTTTCAGTCTGGTTTTCGGAAAAATAGATCGTGCACCACCACATTAATTGATGTGACCGAAAGCATTAGGGGCGAATTGGACAATAATGACATGTCATTCCTTGTGTTGCTTGACCATTCCAAAGCGTTTGATACAGTTGACCATGCTTTACTAACCACTAAGCTTAAGAAGTTATTTAACTTCGACTCCACATCCGCTCAGCTGGTGGAAACATTTCTCACCAACAGGTATCAAAGAGTATTTGCAAATAACACTCTCTCCGACTCACTCCTAATTAGGCGTGGGGTTCCTCAGGGATCTGTTCTGGGTCCACTACTCTTTTCATTATATGTTAACGATCTGCCTAACTGTCTTAAGTGGTGTCAAGTACATATGTACGCGGATGATGTACAGATCTGGACTAGTGGACCCCCAGATCACATCATTGATACGGCCACCAAAATCAATGAAGATCTGTCTAATATAGCTAACTGGGCCTCCTCCAATGGTCTGTCTTTGAACCCTGTTAAAACCAAGTGTCTTGCGTTTTACAAAAGGGCAGACTTGAGGAATGTTAAAATCCGCTTATTAGGGACGGACGTAGAGATAGTTGATACCGCAAAAAACCTTGGAATGACATTTAGTAGAACGCTTACATGGGAGAACCATATTAACAGGAACATCGGACAAGTATACGGAATGTTAAGATCACTCTGGCACCTGCAGTGGCTCACGCCGTTAAATATTAGGAAATTACTCGCCAAAGCTTACTTGTATCCTAAACTCTTACATGGGTGTGAGCTATTCGCCGGCTGTGATTCCGTTTCCAAGCAGAAATTACAAAAGGCTAGCAATTCTATAATACGGTACGTTTTTGGGTTGAGGAGGTACGACCACGTCTCTAGTTATACGATATCTTTGTTATCGGTCACTTTGGAGGACCTGCTTAAATGCAGATCACTTTGTTTACTGCATAAAATTGTGACCCAGCAGGACCCCGGTTATTTATTTAACAGACTAGAATTCTCAATGTCAAACCGTAATCACAACATTAAACCCATCCGACATAATTCCCTCATGTCTGAACGTAACTTTTTTGTTTTTGCAATCCGTTTGTGGAACGCTCTCCCTGTCCGGCTACAGACCATACAAAATGCTAGTCGTTTTAAGAGAGAGATTATGCTGCACCTTGCACAAAGTTATGCAAGCGATCGATAGTTTGTAACATTGTTTTTATTTTTGTTGATTGTTTTTCTATTTGTTCTAAATTGTTAAACTCTTGTTTTCATTGCTGTGTTAAATAGTTTTTCTTTTTACTTTCTATCAGGTGCACTCTCCCTACTCATATAAGCTCCGAGCTGGAGAGCGGGGAGGCATCAATGTATGTATGTAATTATACTGCCTCTTATAATGAAATAAATAAATGAAAATGAAAAAAATGAAATATTGTAGTCATACCGATATGACGACATTAACTGCCCTGTTACCCAAGAATCTTGAGTCTTTTGTTGATCTATTTTATATTGGCATTAATCGTCTCTAGAGAGTTTAATGCATTTTTCTTGAAATACTCTTCACGCAGCAAGTTTCCCAAATCGTAAGATAAAGGGCCATAACTAAATTGTAAATATAGATTAAACAATAAATTTTTCAACGCATCTACTTTCCTCACAAGTTATACAGATCGTCGATATGTTTAAATCCGATTGGGTTGCGCGTAATCGAGTCAAAAGCATGGGCGGAATCTTGATGGCGTATTCGCCTTTTTATTTTATGGAATTTAAGGTTCTGGTATTTTTGAAGCAACCCAGTGCGAGGAGTATTATTCTCGTTGGACACATTTGATTCATAATATCGTTGAAATATAAAATTCCAATCATCCTCATTACCATGCTCAACAGCAGTACAAACACAACTTCTCTTAAGTCAACTGGTATGTGATCATTTGCATGGCGCACCAATTGGCATAATAAATGGTAGCAGTTTTAATACAATCCTCTATTCGGTACCTGCAAAACCAATTGGTTATAAGAGATTCAAGCAATAACTTGCTTTGTGAAAAGGCTTCGTATGTCGTATATAACTAAAACGTCATTTAGAATAAGTACGAGTTTATACTTATTTGAAAGATATTAATCGACAACTTTCGCGAAGGTTTCCCTTCGTTCCGTATGCATATTTTACCAGAACATCAATTTAATTGAAAGTGGCCGCCCATGGTTCTTTTTATACCCTCCACCTTAGAGAAGAGGGTATATTCATTTTGATCATCCGTTTACAACACATCGAAGGAAGCCTCGGAGACCCCACAAAGCATGAAAAGAGAAATCGTTTGAGACATGTCCGTCCGTGTGTCCGTGTCCGACTGTTGTTGGCACTCTCACGGCGTAATTTGGCGTAATTTTTGAGATATCAAATTTAAACTTGGCGCACTTATTCTTAGTTTAATTTTGCTGTTCCGTATTGAAATTGGGCAAAATCGGTTAAGAGACACGCCCACAATAAACGAAAATCTCAACATACCTCGAAAAAATTGTATCTTTAAAAAATTATATATCGCACAATACTATACCTATCAAGTTTAAATTTGGTATATATATAAGTGGTACCGTTATCCAACACTGTGCCAAAAATGGACGTGATTGAATAACGAAAACGCCTATAATTAAAAAAAAAAACACTATTTGCGTAAGTACATGAAATAGTCATTTACATAAATGTGACAATAGGAACTTATTTTTAGAGGATTATAAAAGGTGGAGGGTATTTAAGCTTCGGTCTTAACCGAACTCCTCTATCTTGTTTCAAATAATTTAATAATTTAAGGACACTGCACATAATTAAGATAACCACTCTGCCACAACGACAGCTATCAATTCAGAACATGAATGCGTTTGTAAATAGTTGGTCAAGGAGAGCCAATTGTATTCATCCTAGGTAACCCAATATAGGTTTGGGACCTGAACGTTGAATAGTGCCCAATCATAGTTGCCGGTTACATACTCCAACGTAAGAGGACCCAATCTATCCTTATCACATCCTAACCAATCGTGTGGTTGAACTTTGGTGAAGTTTAGTTCGCAGACATGGACTTTATATGGCATTGCTTCGCGTTTACTGATACAACTCATTTAAGTTTAATGATCCAAATCGTAATTGATAGAACCACGTGTGGTATGGTATTATATGTGCGAGCTTGGCCGATTCCAACACTTTCACTTGTTTTCATTTATGATGTTATGTGTCTATGGGAAACATTTTGTGAATAGAAAAATTGAAAAGTAGATTTCCAAATTTGGTTCCTAACTTTATATGAGAGCGTTATTTATTCAGAATACTTAGAACGTGAGTTATGTGAAACTCAATAAATGATTACACAACATTTCAACAAAGTGAGCGTCTCAACTAAATGCATGCAATATAAGTTAAAATAAAGAATGGAACGACATCATTATAGTTTCTAAACATTAAAAGTGACAACTTGAAAAACTGGTTTTTTCCTCTTTAATAATAAAGACTTTATAGTGCTTTAGAGCCCTTATCTGAACCTGTGTGTCTAGTAAGTAAATACTTATATACCTTATCACTAAAGAAGCTCATACAATAAAAAGACTTTGTAAGTCTTTCATTAAATCGAAATGACGGAGTAGTGCATTATGTAGGTTCTCATTATATGATTCTACAACACACAGTGCATGCCTATATATTGCACACTTACTTACTTACTTCGGCATTTGCGTTTATAATCCTCTGCTTATGGTAGCATACGTACGGTAGGGATACAGTAAACATGAAACGTGTGTAAGATTCTTAAAAAAGTTGAACAACAACACAATAAGAAATTCATGAATGTTACATATCAATATGCGAAGGGGAGGGTAGGGCAGTAACAGTCCCATTATTACAAATTGTAAAATCAAAGTCATTCGTTCTGTTGTAAGTCCCTATGTTATATTTTCTGCTATAACAAAGACGATAACTGATACATTGGCATGGCTAAAAATGATAAGAAAAGATGCAAAAATATCTTGGAGAACCCCGTTTCAAGAAAATATGTGGGAGATTGACAAATTAAAACTATTAAAAGTCCCAAATTCTCTTTTGTTCTGCTTTAAATGGATAAATGGATATTTTAATACAAACCAACACAAGAAAGCTATTCCGATATGTAATATTTTATCTCCTTTTTAAGATTCTAAATTAGCTGAAAATTAATTTCCAACTAGGTAGGTATTTTAATTGTATTATAAATGGAATATAAATGGATTGAAAGGTAGCATCGATTATTCGACAAAAATCTCCGGAGAGACCTATTACTTGAAATTAACACAAAATCAACCCAAACTTATTAGTTTGTATTAGTTTTCATTTATGGGCGGATAGATGACCATATTTTGTTTCACGTATTTAAGTAAATTTAGTAAACTGAATACAATCTTTTGAAATCGTTTATTAAGTATTAAGATGTATTTAAAATAAAGAAAAGTATTTTTTTACCTTAGACATGTAGTTGGCGCATCACAACAGGCATTTAAACTGCACTAGAAACAAACAAATGACAACAATCCTTTATGAGGTAATATGTTGTTAAGAGAGGGATACAATGTAGAAGGAGAGACAAAAAGTAAAAAACGGTTCTTTTGGCTGAAGCCAAATCTTGGATGCCCTTTATGTTTATACACAAACTGTGGGCGGGGCGTATAAGTGCGCTGACTTTTATATATAAATGTACTAAATAAGATTTTTTTTTTAAATTTTGGGCTTGCCTCTTATAAGACTCCGCCCGCATTTATTACTTCGATAAATGAGGTTATTATGTCAAATCGCACCTCTGTAATTTTAAAGTATTTTTGCGACTCATTCCTTCAACAAACGGACATGTTTAAGACCTCTGATGCCTCATTTTAGGTGTTGTAAAAGGGTAAACAAATCTTATGTGGTGGGTATAAAAATGGAAACAAACAAAACATAACAACAATAACAATTGAAGTTAAGCGTATAGTGGATATCAACCAGATCAATTGTTGATACACTACATATATGTATATATGTACACACCATAAAGAAAGACATACACAATGGTATCCTCTTCTCTTGTATACGGGAGGAATACAAATAACATTCAAGCTGGACGCGTCACCATAGAGCCAATGAGTTGGCAACCAGGGCTGGCTAGTTGGCTGCCTGCGATTGTCACTGAAATTGGTTACGAAATTGAAAACTAGTTTTTCATTTTTTTTTTTTTTCATATTAACAAATATATATATATTTTTGTATGTAGTTTTCCCATCTTCACGGTTGAGTTTCTGCATATAATATTTCATACTCTTATGGAAAATGAGTGAGAAGTGAGTGAGGTCAAGCCCGACCATCAAATACCCTACATTGCTTTATATATTCAATATAATTTTTTTCTTTGAAAAATGAAAAATTTTGTTCTTCTACCACCACCTACTTGTTGTATTTTCGAAAAATTTCAAAATGATACATATGTCAGAATTTTTTTTTATTTTTTGTTTGTTTATTAAATAAAAAAAAATTATATAGGGAGGGGTTTTAAAAATAGTTTGATCTTATTTGTTTTCAAAAGGGTTTCTTTTTGGTCCAATGCATATCCTTGTACCAAATTTCATCAAAATATCTCATAAATGCGACCTGTAACTTGCGTAACAAATTTAGATGGACAGATAGGAGGACAGGCGGACATGGTTAAATCGATTCAGATTTTGATTCTGAATCGATCGATTTAACGGAAGGTGGGTGTGGCATTTGCCGTTTAAAAATCCGCACAAACTTAATATACCCTTTTCCACAGGATGGTGCAGGGTATAATAATCTAGTTGCTGTAACATTAAAAATCACTGCGCTAGAAACAAATAGTCAGCCAGCTAGGCAACATTATCATCATCACCATTACCATCATCATCATCATCATCATCATCATCAAAATATTTGGTTCGAATTGTGGTGATTTGTGCAGATTTTCATATTGAATTTATTGTTGTGGTTATCGTGCATATACCAACATATACGCATGCAAACACGTGAGTGTATACCGGACCACGAGTGCATATATTTATTTTATGGTTTTGCATTTATATTTAAAAATAGCCGTTTGGTTTTTTATTCCATATGCCTGTCTGATTGCCTTCTTCATCATCTTCCACTTTCATAAAGGCGACAGGTGTTTTTTTCTTTCATTACTTACCAACAACGAATGGCAACAAGTAAATTATAACTTTGTAACATGAAGTTAAAAACATTTTTATAAAAAAAAATTGTTGTCTCAAGATTTTTTAAAGGTTTGCAAATGTGATTATATGCAGTCGTAAATATAAGCATTAAAAAGTTGTTATAAGTATTGTAGGTAAAAGAAATCAACATTTTATGTGACATTGGCGAGAAAACGGCATGATACGTGTTTAAATAAACAACTTTTAAAACATAAAAAAGTCAGTTGAGAGTTTCAATACAAACAATGTAACAATTTAGGATAAAGAAGAAGAAAAAGAATGAAAGAAAATTGTGACGAAAGAAACGGATAAATTGCTAAGTTTTAAAAGGATCAGATGCACAGTTTGTACAATCATAAACAAGTATCAGAGATCCTACAAACTACATGTTCTCTCGATCAGTGACATTCTGAATCGATATAATTATGTCTGTCTGTCCGTCTATAGTAAGATTACATATGAGCACACGGCCACAATTAAACAAAGTGCATTTTTTAACCGGTTTTCACTCAAAAATTCTACTAAACCCTTCCACACAATACATATACGTCATTGCCAATGAGACCTCTTATTTTATTTGTATTTAAGTTGAAAATTTGTTCATTTTAAGCTGAAGATTGTGTAATACCGTCCGTACCTTTGAATGAATTGTTTGAAATCTGTTGACTCATAAAATCTTTCTCACAACCCACCTCCCACACCCTTCCACACAACACTGCTCTTTTGCATATAACATATTTTAGTTTAAATTACCATATATATATATATATATATTTTAAGTAATAATCTGCATGTACTATGAACCATAAAAAAAGAAAAAAAGAAAAAACAAAATGAATGTGGTAACATGATGATAATGATGAGAACATTTTGAGTTCATTGTACATGTAGTAACTACTGACTTATCATTACCACGGCTTATTATAATAAAAGGGGTGACCAAATCATCGTAAATGCATAACCAACTTATACTCGAGTGGAAGAAACCTTTAAAAAACACAAAGTTTTACTTTCTCCAATGAGTGTGTGTGTGGTGAAAAAATATTTTAGAGATATGTATGTGAAATTATTGAAACTTGTCCAATGGTCACCTTAAACATATACTTAGTTATACACACGTATAGTTTTAGTTATTATGATATGATCACTTATACTGTGTAAGAGCTTAGCGAGTATTATGTATGCTATGTGCTTGCTATGCTATGCATACTTAAGTTTGCTTGCTATAGAGCAAAAATATGTGAATTATGTGTAACGTTCTGAGTGTGTGCGTGTTTGTGTTATACCTGGATAGCTTGTCACACTTTCTAAAGGAAGTGTAATGCCCTTTATATTCACAAATATGTCAAATAAAACAAGCAAAAGAAAAGCAGACAAGGTGAGAGTATGAGTAAAAGTGTATAATGAACATATGTACTCTGGTAATAATTAATGTTGACAACAGAAACAACAACAATGCGGTAGCAACAATAGCAAGTTTAAACAGGCCAAATCGGGCATGGCAATTATGCATTCATCTGCGCCTAAATATTCATTCACGTACTCACACACTCATGTACGCTCATGTTCTGTGCTTTACAATGAATAGAAATCCATTGTATGTTAAAAAATGTGTTCTACTCATGGTGTAACATAATATCCTTTCTAAACAATTTAATTGTACATGTGTACTCGAGCAAATATTTGATGAGTTTATTAACGTATTTTTGCATAAATGATATTCAGTTGATTTTTTTTTTTTTTTTTTTTTTTTTTTTGGGAGAGTTCCTCTAAGATGCACTTTATATGTAGAAAATGAGTAAAAATGGGGAAATGTGGGGGAAAAGTGTTTTAAAAATGTATCCAAAATTTTTAAAACATTTTGTTTATAAAATTTTTATAAATCATTGCGCTTTTAACTGAATTCTCATAAGAAAGCACTTTAAAACGAAAAAAATTTAAGAGAAATTTAAGTTACCAGTGTTTCACATAGACACTCTTTACCTTTAGACAAAAGGTATAAAATGCGGACGTGGCAGATGCTTTATTGCGTTCTTAATTAGTTTATGTAATATGATTCAAATTCGATGCCGAATTCAACACAAAAGAGGCTTTTTGTAAATTGTGAGCGCGTCTAATTCGCTCAGTTCTTTGTGCATTAGTGAGGGGGCTCTTTATAATTATGTTTATGTTTCAATTTCGGTACTCAATTCTTTAAGCTCATAGAGGGATTTTTGTCTATTTTGGACGTGACACAGAACACATTTTACCCATTTTAAATAGACACGCAGGTACAATAGGCCCATGTGTACAATATGTATATTTATTATCTAGTATTATGCAAATGCAATTTATTAATTTCTTTCTTTCCTTCTATTTACAGGTGATATTCTATCCGGTGTTTGCTTTGTGGGCCAATTAGATACCCACTCTTTATGTATATTCCTTATCATACCACTGTGCATTTATTTGTCGATTGGCGCTATGTTTCTGTTAGCCGGTTTTGTGTCACTCTTTCGTATTCGAACTGTAATGAAAACGGATGGCAAACGTACCGATAAATTGGAACGTCTCATGATGCGAATCGGTTTTTTTTCGGGTCTCTTTGTATTACCCGCTATCGGTTATTTGGCTTGTCTCTTCTATGAGTATTACAACTTTAACAATTGGATGATACAATGGCACAGCGACATCTGTAAACCATTCTCCATACCCTGTCCGGTGTTAACACCGGATAGTTTAGAGGCGAGACCTATTTTTCAAATTTATATGGTGAAGTATTTATGTTCAATGTTGGTGGGAGTTACATCCAGTGTGTGGTTGTATTCGAGTAAAACGGTAGTTAGTTGGCGTAATTTTATAGAAAGGTTACAGGGTAAGGATAGCCGCACACGGGGGCAAGCGTATGTGTAAAAGTGTTTATATGTAAAAAAAAAAAATTATATCATAAGAGATCAGACTATTTTATAGATGACCAAGTTTTGATAAGTTATGTGCTCAAATTTTTGTCTATATATACTAACTGTGTATAAATATTTGTATATAAAATATATGTATTGGTAACAAAATTTTTGTAAAATATTTCTTGTACGAATATTTCATAATTTTATTCTTAAATATTCTTTTTACGAATTTTGAAGCGCTTCTTCAGCTTCGAAGCTTTGTAGTGACACCAAATGTTTAGCATTATTTTTTCGTAAGTGTATGAATAGATTTGAATATCCTCAAATAATATTCTTTAGCTTTATATAAATATTAAGACATTTTTCTAAAAATTATCAATTAATATCATGCTATAATCAAATAACTTCGAGATCAGTTGAGTCTCACTTATCCTCTTTCTATTTAAAAGTCTTCTTTCTTTGACTTCAGTATAAAAAAAATGTTCCATCCTTAACCTCCTATCGATCATGTACGGTTCGTTGCACTGGCCAGTTAAAGGCAATCAGCCTTGCGTGGTAGTCTCGTCCACTTTTTCTAAAACTGCTTCTATATTATGGAAGAGAGATTACATGAACTGTTTAATCTTTAATTATGTATATTGAACTACCCACCCTCAAGAATCTCTCTCTCCCACTTAGTTTTATCATAAATTAGAAGCGCGGGTAAAGGTGTGAGCTACAGTAGTGTAATATAATAACATTAAGAATATGTATAATTTTTGGAACCCTGAACGATACACACAACACAGTATTCAATGTGAGCAAAATCTTTATTATTTATTATTACTTAAATAAAAAGAATTGGACAACGTTTTAATAAATACCGCAAGTTTTTCATAAAAAGCTATAAAAACAAAAAATATTGATACATGTAAAATAAAATTGGTTTAATCCTCAGGGAAATCTCTACTTATCTTACTTTTAAACTTTATTCAGATTTTAGCCACTTTATAAATCTGTCAAAGCATGCATTTAATTTTTTATAAGGTGCAATTTTGGGAAAAAATTATCAACCATTATTATGGAATTTTTAGAAAAATCGACAGAAAAGAAAAAGGAAAAATAATTATTGGAAAGTTCAATATGAATAATATTTTGAATAATGAAATATTAATAATATTATTAATTATCCCTTTTTAATTCCTATTTTTAATAATAATTAATCAGTTTAAAAAACAATTTGGAATAATTTAATAAAAATGTTGATAAATTTCTTTTTAACTTATTATTATATTTTTTAATTATTATTATTATTTAAATTTTTTATTAATTCTTATATGTATTATTTTCATTATCCCGCAATATAACCAATGTGAAAATTATAAAATAAATAAATTTTATATCCTCCACATAAGTTTGTCATTTCATTTGCAACAATTCAGAAGCAGGCATCAGAGAATTTATAGAGTATATATGTTGTTGATCAGCATAAAAAACTTAGCCGATCTGGACCGTCCGCATGTCTGTCTGACGTTGGCACTTTCACGGTCGTAAATGTTGAGATCTGCCACAAAAATTGAGATATTTAATACACACTTCATTCATCGATGTGCCAAACCTGGGCGTTGTTGAATTATAGATACGCCCATAATAAATAAAAATCTATCTATTTATGTGTTTATTAATTAAACTATGAAATTCAAATTTAGTATATTTTATAATAATTACACTATCTATCAATGTGCCAAAAATGTGCGTGGTCGAATAAGAGACATGCCCACAGCGTAGTTCTCGACTTGCGGGTTTATACGTAATATCAAGATTATTACAGGGCCCAAACATGTACCTGCCGTATGTAGATTTGTAAATTTGAATTTTGCTATAATTATTTTTATTTTAAGTAAAATACTCGTATGTTACATTTTTACAAGAATTTTCCTCATAAAAAACATAAAAAACTTACCACAACTAAAACAAACAAATAAGAAAACTAAATTTGGCTTGGGCCAGATCTTAAATACCCTCCACATCCACGACGGTGCGCCTCCTTCTGGTTGTCGTAAACTTGGAGGGTATAAAAATATATAACATAACTCTATGTGCTAAAAGTCTTTAATAGTCATTATTGTTATTGCATTTAAGTGAAAATGTAAAAAAAATATTTATATGATATATTTTTGTAAAATACTTTTATTTCATTTATACAAGAATTAAAAGTTACTTAAAATGAATTGCAAAACGAACTCATTTTTGTTAAATTATATTTTGAATTGTACGTTCCATGAAATTGCTTATTTGTTTATTATTAATAATGACGTTATAGTCATTTTCTATTCAAAATCAAATTGAGTTGGTTTTGTGCTTAAACTCCAAATTTTCCTATAATGTAATAAAACAAAATAGATTTATAAATAAAAAAATACTGCCATTTTTCTACAAAATAAACAATTAACAATTAATTAAAAAATTTATTGTACCTTAAATCTTGATCAACTATTTTATTTTTTATTTTTAATTTTTTTTTTGATAATACTACAAAACCACAAATATTTATTGTAGGATGTGTAAAATATAAAATTAATTTTAAGAAAATTTGTGCGAAAAATTAATCATAAATTATATCTTTAAGTGAGTATTGGAAATGAAGAATTAATGATTGAATAAATAAATAATATTGTTGTTAAAGACTGAACAAACTGCAAGAGTTTTAATTAAAGAAGAGCTTTTTCCCATAAACGGTATAAATAAAATTCATTCTGTCTGTCATGAACTTACTACCTTCGCCAATAAGAGGACACATTATGGCATTTAAGAGATATTTTTTAAGATCGGCGTTCAATGCAAACTTGTTATTAGTGCAGGCATCGTACCGTTGGTACGCTCCATAGATATGAATAAATTTAAGTACCCATTTTTTACGCTGACTCTACATTCACAGTTTTACGCTCTGTAAGTAGTAGTAAGTTCGCTTTAGAAACGAAGAGCCTTTGATCAATAACGTAAGTTTAAGCTGTTGGGCTTTTTAAAATTTTCAATAATTATGAAATATTTCAAATTTGTTGTTACTCTTTCCCTTCTTGTTGCATACGAATTTTTTTATTTGTGATTTTTTTTGTTGGTGTTGTTGTTGTTGTTGTTGTTATTGTTGCTATTGTTTTTACATTGGTTGCCCCCACTTATGTACTTAGTTAGCTAACTATTTGCTGTTTTTGTTGTGTTTCTTCTTCTTCTTCTTCTTTTTGCTTATTCTTGTAAAGATTTTATGAGATTTTCTTAAAAGGTTTAACTTCTGTGATCTTCTAAGCACGATTTTCATGTATCGTGAAGCTTATGGTTTTGTTGCTTGTTTGGTTGGTTAGTTGCTGCTTGTTATATTGCCACTTGGCAAATTTACACAACAACAAACAATTCGAGAAATAGAGAAAAACGAAATACATTAAAATAACCATAACAGTAATCAGAACAACAACAACAACAACAACAACAATTAACAATCTCCATAACGAGCTTTAAAGAAGGAAATCGTGTGTGTTTCGAATTCTGCGCAATTTTTGTATTTCAAGGAGTGCTAAAGAAAATCATGTTCTCTGCAATACCTCAAGGCTTCCTAAAGTAAGAATGTTCTTAACAACAGAAACAGCATAAACCACCATCACCCCCACCATTTTTCCTTTAAAAAACAATGCACAAAATAAACAATCAAAACAAATGGAATAAAAATCGTCCGTTTCGTATGACTTCTTCGTCCTCGAGCACTTTAAGCGTGATTATGAGTGTTGTTGTTTCTGCTGTTGTCGTTATTTTATATTGTAAATGTACTTAAATTCAATGACTTCTCCCCTTTTTGTTCAATTCTAACCTGACTTTGGGTCTTTTTTTTTTTTTGTTCTTTCCACCATATTGTACTCACATGTTGAGTTAACTAACAGCCAGCGAGAGATGGGAACTGAGATTTGCATAATTTAACCAAAAAAAAAAAAATATATTAAAAATACCTTAAGGCCAAAAATGGAAATCACACACATCACAAGAAAGTCAATGCTTGTCTGTGTTCATATAGTCGCACCATGCATAACAACTCCAGGAGGAACCCAAACCAAACCATAAAGTGGCTGGCTTTCCTTCTTGCAGTGAAAAGCCTATTAACTGAATTTTGTCAAGAAACACACTCACAAAAATAAAACACAAAATAATCTAAAAGTTGGAAATCATTATAAAAGCGTACACAGAACATATGTGATCATTGTTGTTGTTATTGTACATGATGCCATTCCTGGTAGGCTTTACTCAGTTTTAGATTAGATGTTACGCTGTCATCTGCTATGTGCTAAAACCGTGTCCCTAACAATAGAAACAACAATGTACACACGCATTGTCGTTTTTTTTTTGTTGTTGTTGTTGCTTTTCTGATTCTAATTTAGCCATAAATGGAAATTTTATAGATTTCAATGTTATTTATTTAACACTCAAAACAATGCGACAGAATGTGTAAATTGAGGTTTTTGCTCCAAATCGTTAAAGATTTATATCCACTTCAGTCTTATGTAATAAAAATACTACGATAACGTAAAAAAGTACACTGTACTAAAATTTTTTGTAAATTTGTAAACACTTGAACGAAAACTGAAACGGTAACAATCTAACTAAAACGGATGATATATAAAAAGGTCGGTCAAGCCCAATCAATTAGAATGTTTAATAATGATAATAATATACCTTTACCGCCATCATTACCCTACCCTGTTAACTTACAACGTATTTAGGGTTTTGATCACGAGAATCGGTCTTCTTTCGTCCGATTGCCGAGATAACTTAGCTGTTGCGTAGGATCTAGGGTAGTCCATACTAAATGCTTTATTAATTCCTTATCTTCTTTTACTGCCTTCTTTGAGACGGATACCTTGAAAAAGAAGAAAAATAAATCAGGGCCTAAAATTACAAACATAATACTCTCCAACAAACTTGTTAATGGAAAAAATGTAACATTTGAAAACTAATGCAGTATCTTCCTTATGAACTGGCATCTTTCGCTACCCTGCCCTTCACATAACATCTAAATTAAGTAGACATTCAATTACTCACAAATTGCATTGTTAAACAAATACTAAAGATAATAATAATAATCCCCTAAGGGAAAAATACATAATTGTAAGAAAACCGAATAATTTTCAACAACAAAAACAATAATTCACCTTTCTTGCCCTTTAGAATGAGATGGCATTACTATCCTTTGAATCAATACTTAACTTCTAAAAAACAAAAAGCAAAGTTTTGCGGGGAAATTCATACAATAATTATTGGTTGTGCATAAGAAGATGCAAGACAGTAAACATGACCATTTCCATTTGCTATAATGAAAGTGAAAATCATTCCATAAAGAGAATACAATAAATGTAATATTTGATATATTCTACAGAGCATTATCTTTAAATAAAGCAACATTTTTACATAACAGACTTCCTCTTTTCCGTTTAATAGAATAATTGTAACAATTAATACAATTTATGGGTCGATCATCAATAATTCTATAATATTCTGTATGTTTTTCAATACTTCGGAAAAATTTGATATTTCAACGATGCTCTTTAAAACTTTCAGTGAATCTTTGACAATTCTTTAGCAATGCTTCACCATTGTTTCGATTACAGTTTAGCAACGCTTTAAGAGTGCTGGCGCCATACTTTGACTACATTTTGGCAACAATTCGGAAAAGTTCCGACAATGTTTGAAGGATGAATTCTAAAAGTTTCGTGATGCATTGGAGATGTTTCGGCACCTTGACTCATACATTTGCTATGTTTTGGCAATGGTTTGAAAAGGTTTTGTGATTCATCGATCATATCATATCAAGTTTTAGTGGTACCTTAGTGATACTATGATATACTGCCTATGTTTTTGCAATACTTCAAAAGTTTGAATGATGCTTCGACAAATTGTTTCTAAACGTTTTGGTGATATTTGGGCGATATTTAAACCTGGCGTTTGTTAGTAAAGGATTAAATTCTTTGTTCTAGTGGTTAAGCACTCCTTAAACGATTTTCAATGGCTTTGGTGGCTTAAATATACCGATTAACTTATGTAACACGAAGTGTCACCCGTTGACAACAAACTATTGAGAAATATTTTAATTCCGCATTTTATTGCAATTGCATTTGTAGCCCAAAGCAAGACTTCTTACACCAATGCAGACATTCAATCCTTACTTGCTAAACTCAATGTAAACTGTTAACAAAAATGTGGCACCAACTGTAAGCGACACCTTAGTATAAACGGGTACTATGTCTATATTAAAAATACGTGTTAGTAAAGATTATAAAACAAACACTAACTACGTGTCTGATTACTCACCAATTACTTGAATTTTTTTGAGAACAACTTTCAAACATTTATTATCTTTTCCCTCTCGTCAGTATATTATGGTTTTTTTCTCTTAAATATATACGTATCCCAAATACAATTTGGCGGCTGAAACTGTTTTAAATTATTTATATCTGACTTGCATTTAAATAAATTCTCTACCTTTCTCTTTCTTTCGCGAGTGTGAAAATATTGAAATAAAAAAAAAGAGTAAATAAATTCAAAACTTTTCCATAACATAAATTTTTAAGGGTTTATTGTACTGGCTTAAACAAAAGCTTTAAAAACAATTTGCCAACACTTTTACAGCTACATCGCACATACACCAATACAACAAACTATCTATTCTAGATTACATGTCTATACAAACAACTGCAACTTGAGTCAGTCCTACACCCAAACGAGACAGAAAGAGGGAGATATTATGATTAAGTAAGAAAACTAAATTTGGCTTACGCCAAATCTCAAATATCCTCCACATCCATAACGCGGGGCGTGGAGATAATTATATATATATTACGCCCTCTAATACTGTATGTATTTTAGTTTTATAGGTAAATTTTTGTGTCGGATATATAGATTTTTGTCGATTGTAGACGTGGCGCTTAACCGATTTTTCTCATTTTAAATAGCGATCTGCGTACAAAAACTAAAAGTGCCTGAACAAAATTTCAGCTCAATATCTCAAAATTTACGCCCGTGAGAATGCTAACAACAGACGGACGTGCATGTCTAAATCGATTCAGTTTTCGACGCTGATCAAGAATATATATACTTTGTAGGGTCTCTGACGCCTCCTTCTGGGATTGGCAAACGGAAGCACAAACATAGTATACCCTCATCACTATTGTGGAGGGTATAAAAAATCCATTTTTCTATATTCATACAACACACATATATATATATATACTATTTAATATACACATACACAACAATGCAGTGTTTTTCTAAAAAAAAAAAAGAAAAAAAACCAAAAACCCCAAAAAATTTTTCTCAGCTCAATGTAGTTTCATCTACTATTGTGATGGCTTTGGATAATAAAAAAAAAATTGCTGCAATTTGTTTTAAATATTTCACAAAAAATGGAAGAATTAGCAGTGTACTACAAAAAGGGAAAACAGAGAGAGGAACACAATACATATATAAAAAATTGATTGAGTTTAATACTTTGGTGGATACATAGGTGACAGGCAGAGTTATTGGTTTTGGTATGGAAAATGTCAGAATTTGAATCAATTAACAAAAACTGTTCTTGACGGAGAATCCGACTTTTAGACCCAACAAAGTATATATATTTTTGAACAGCATCAAAAATTGTGTCGATCTAGACATGTATATCCGTGTGTCCGTGTTTCTGTCTTAAATTTATTGAGCTGAAATTTTGTACAGACACTTTTAGTTTTTTCACGTAGATCAATATTTAAAATGGACAAAATCGGTCAAGAGCAACGCCTACAATTGATATAAATCTATATATCTGGCACAAACATTGAGCTGCGAAGTGGAAATTTTGTATACATATTTATAATTATCAACAACACTATTAGAGGGCGTAATCATATATCTGCCACGTCCACCGTTGTAGAAGTGGATGGTATTTAAGATTTGGCCTAAGCCAAATTTAGTTTTCTTACAAATAATTTTTATTTATTTATCTCACATTTATTTTATTTTAATCACTTAAGAAATTACGATTAAAACTATCTTGTATTTTTATTAAGACGATTAAATATTTTACATATACTCGTACACTTAAGTATGTACATCCTTACCGCTATCGATAATTCACAATCCAACATATTGCTGTGAAAACTATTGCATATCGGACATATACATATTTACTGTTCAGTATATAAAAATTAAAAAGAATTGGAAAAAAAATCTAACGTAATAAATCACGATTATTGCAAATTAATATCAAAACAATGAAATCTCAAAACGAGAAACATCAATGAAAAATGTTTTATTGCATTTGAAAAGATATGCAATAAATATAATTGGTGGCCACATCTTTAACAAGAGAGCTCACCATGAACAATATGTGATAATGATGTTGATAATGATGATTATGAAGAAAACCAATAAACGCCATAAAATATTGTACTCCAACCAAAGAACTATAAAATATCCGCATATGATGATAATACAAAATAAATTTATGTATGCATGTATGTTCACATGCTAAGCTAAACAAAAATGCAGCAACAGCAACCAGTTAGCAAAAGTAAATTCAACGAATTTCAAGCACTCTCTACAACGCTCCACTCCTTTCCTTCTCACCTTTTAAACAACACCACTGCATCCGACCATAGCAGGTGATACTGCTATTAGTAGATTTTTATACAATTTAGTAAACTGATAAAATTGGTTAAGTAAACACAATGCAACGCCTTTCTTCTTCCCACATGAGAATGATGGGAAGTTGTGTGAAGGTGATCTAAGCCGGCCGGCCAGCCCAATATGAATAAACAAATTAATAAAAGAAAAAACAATAAGACACCTACAAACAGAAACCAGAAATCAAATGCACTGGGGTCGGTTAAGCGAGACCATTTAATACGCTGCACCACTTGCATTACGTTATTTTAATGTTTAGCGAAGGATTTTCAGAAACTCCACATTTCCTTGAGGCGCTCCAACATGTCCATCAAAAAATATTGAAACTTAGTGACTTTTGTCATATATAAAACGGTACTCTTGGTAGGGCTCACTCACTCACTGTAAATGTGAATCACTTATAAATCGTAAACGGTAAATCTATCTTAAGTCACAAAAATCTGCACAAATTTAATATACTTCATATAACAAATACTGTAGGGTATAATAAAGCAACAACAATTACAAAAATTTACATATATAAACATATCAAAACATTTAGCTGACCCCACACTACAACCAATCCTGTTCTATGCAGTATGAATTGAAGGAATTGTAGGTAAAAGTTGGCAACTCTAACTTTCATGTGTATGAATGTAGTAGAAACGTTTTTATTGGTTTAAAACAATGTTGCACACTCTTCACATTTACATAGGGCGAAAAAGTCTTCCATTACGCCCTCTGTTAACGATCTAAAGTGTTTGTTACAGTACAACTCAAAGGGACCAAACACCGCCCAATCATGAATTCGCATAAAAATTTCAACTTTGCAAACTGTGGAAGTTTTTTGTCGACTTTTTGCGTGGCAACTGACTGATTTCGATTCAAATAATTATTTAACCAAATCTCAGCTCAATATCTAAAATTTACCAACGCGAATGCCCCCAGATCGAACGAACAAGCGGACACACATGTCTGGATCCATCTAGACTGAGATTTTTATGCTAATCAAGAAAATCTAAACTTTTCTTTCAAGCGGTACATAGTACTCATTGTAATCCCATTCAAAGCACAGACATATGTAAGTGCTAGTACAGCAGTTTCAAGAGTACAACAAAGTGCAAAAGCCTGAAACTGTTACAGCTATTGATTTGTGATGCCATTGTATGTGCTTTCAATGTTTCACTAAAGACAATGCAAAAGAAGTTACACATATTTGCAAGTATGTGTGCAAGTGTGTGTTTTTTAGAAATTCACAAAAAAAATCTTGGCACTATAACAGTATTTGATTATCTTTTGGCAAGACAAGAAAGCTAGCCAAACACGGACAGGGGTGAACATTTCATAGAAGGTGGAAACAAAATCATTTGGTGTCTATTTCTTTTCTTTCTCTTTATACAAAATCACGCAAAGAAGAAGAGTATTGAATGGTTATTCCAAAGCCTTTACTTCTATTTTGTTTTTCTTAGAACCGTGCATGTATAGAAGGTTGGCCCAAAGATATGCTCTTGTCGATTGGCACTGAATAAACCAAAAAAAAAAAAAAAAAGGAACAACAAACAATGCTTTAAAGTTAAGAAATATAAGTTAACGTCAATGAAGCCAACGAACCCTCACCAAGGCAGAAGAGAGAGTTAGTACAATTTAGAGACAGTAATCAAACGGATACGATGCTAAAGGTTACGTTCAACAAATATTCTAGGCATTACTTCTAACGAATTCTCAATTGCAAATATATTAAAAAGTGTAGGACTGGCTTAGAAACAAAATAATGACGCGGACTTACTTATAATATCAAAATTGAGTACAGGGGGACTTTGGTAAAAATAACTATTATAAAAGTTTATTCTAATGCATTAAACAATAAGGTTTTCCTCTCTCTAAAGTATTAACTCGGTGTTAGGCGGTCACCATTTCAAGCATATAGCCTTTCGCATTGTTTTAAGTCATAGACTAATTCGAAATCCTTTACTTTTACATGATTTCAATGAATGAACGTTATAATTTATTAGCCTAAGATTAAATATAACAACGACTGTTGCAACCGAGGAGAAGAGCTGGGACCGCACTTCGGTAATAACTCGGTGAATCGTTCATTGTGTTAAATCTAAAAAAAAATCTATTTTCAAAATGTTAATTAAAGTGTATGAAGATATTACGAGGTACTCGTGGCTGCATTAATACTTATATTCTCTACCCCTTTTTTTGAGTGTTCGTTTAATGATGTCGAAATAAAGACAGATCATGGAAGTATTCAACAAAAAACACAACAAAACCCCAAACTGATGAAGTAAGGGTGATAAAACGACATAATGCACGTTTTAGTATATTTTTTTCAAATGTATAGAAATAACCCAACTAAAGGTTTTTTTATTTGGATTTTAACTAAGTACCCAACACTTGGTTTCCACAATATAGGAAGCAAAAAATAAAAAAAAAAGAACACACAAATTTAACACAATGAACTCTAAAGTACAGCTGGGAGTAGGGAGGTATAGAGTGCAAAGCACAAAAGACAAAAGCAACAATAGGAACAAGAATTGTTCCATAAGCTTGATTAGAGGCCTTTATATATAATTGTTTTCATAGAGAAGCATACGTGGTATAGACTCCTACACTACCCCCCCCCCCCCATTCCCTTTCGACTATTAATATATGCCATTAGGAGATACGCTGTAGTCTTCTTCCAGCAACAAGGTCTCAAAACTATTTAATGAAGCGCTAAAGGTCACTAGAGGCAGCAGTTGGTTTTCTTCGAGATTTTTAAAGATTATTTCTAAACAAAAAAAAAAGGTTTTTAGTTTTTAACGAAAACGTGAGAATTGGAAGTTTTGGTTTAAATAGAAAAACATCGTATTCTAAGAAGTGTTTGACTTTTTTTAACACAGTATGAACAACTGAAACTAGTTTAAAATTGGAGGAACTTTTCAGTTATAAACAACCAATATAGTAGTATATGTATATATACACATAATAACAGAGTTTTCCTTTATATTTTTTTATTTTATTTTGTTGGTAACTAAAGCCAAAACCATTAAAGCAAATTCAAAGGCCAATGGCAATTGCAATTGTGTATCAGAGCCGATGTGCTGATTAATACTGGTTTATGAGGCCAACTATTACTATAGAGCAACTACAACAACAGCAACATCATTTATACAATGAAAAATAGGAGGGAAAAAAGCAACCAACACCAAACTTAACTCTAAACTTCAACTCCAACTAATGGTTAAAGAAAACACCAACAACAACAGTCAGCCGGGGGATACCACCATACCAAACCATACTATACCACAAATACTTATAAAAGCATATCTAAACAATAATGTAATGCAGTTTGGTGGGTTACTTTAGTTTAGTTACACACTTAGAAATAGATAAAAAGTGTTTGTCTGTGGTAGTAAGTGTACGCGTTGCAAACGTGCATTCAATTAGTTCAAGCCACACACAACAGTTATTTGTTGGTTTTATACATAAATTAGATTAACAATTAACCCGAGTCGTTGCATAAGTGTGAGCGCATCTACAAGTGTGTGTGTGTGTGTGTGTGTGTGTACTATTTAAAATTTTGCAATACTTGTTAGTGTTATTCAATACTATGTTAACATTCTAAATACCCACAATTTATGAACAAAAACAGGAAATTGCTCAATTGTTGGGAATATGTATCGTACAAACACATACATATATAGAGAATATAAGAAAACTTGAATGGAGCACTTCCCAAAAGAAAATATAAAGTTGAACAAAAATTTAAAAACGAATGTTTTTATTCTATATTCATTCAATATTGTCTTTCATTTAAATTCTTCGTTACATACTAAAAACCGATTGCAAGGTATTCATATTTCTTTCATCTACTGCAAAATAAATCATCATGATTTTCGGATCTTGTAAGCATCTATTCATACCATAACCATTGATGGTTATGATATTTTACACACATATATTGGGCAGACTTTAACCTATTAAAATAAGCAAAAATAAATTTGACTTGGATAAAATCTTAAAAAATCAGCACATCTACAAACAAACCGTGGGTGCGGCAGTAAATCTAAGTTAAGTTATGAATTATTTGTTAGGTGTTTCAACTTTAAATTTTTAATTTTTGCGGCTAATAGGTTAATTTTCATAGATTTGGGGCATAGGTAAACTCAGATTTTTGTATTGATCAATAATATATACTTTATACAGTGTCTGATGCCTTCTTCTTAATATTGCTGCTCGTATGTATTATCAAAGTGCTAATAATCGTCACAGTCATTTATTGAACATTAAACAGACAAATTAAACACCTTTGGTACATCGAAACACCAAATAAAAGCAACAACAGCTAAACACATTATCAACAACCGCAACAACACCTAGTTGTGGCCAACTTAATAGGTGTACATCCGCGTCTCTTTCATGCTCTTACTTATGCCCCCTTTAGCTTCCTCACATTTGCCTCAATAATACATTAATGTCACATTCCATACAGCGGGGAACAAAATGGGAAAAATAACAAAGCTGTCATATGATGATAATCTGCACACATGCCGAGGCCTTCACAAAGATATGACAGTTTATAGAAAATGACATGAAGAGACATTAAAACCAACTAAAGCCAGTGGCACGATAAGTGTTGAAATTCAAAAAAAAAAAGGAAAGGAAAAGCTTATAAAAAAGAGAACAGAGTAAATAAAAAATGATGCCTCCATAGAGAAATCGGAAAGAATGGAAAAAGGACAATATTAAAATAATTTATTGTCGGTTTCATTCACTTTCTTAAATCCATCAGTTCAGTTTTTTTTTATTAATGAATAATTGTCAAGTGCATCAAAGTTAACGAGAGAGAACAGAAACTTATTGTAACACTTTTTTATTTTATAATCCACCTTGTTAATACATTTAATATCAGCCAATGACAGTAAATCTATAGAGAGGGTTGAAAAAAAAGAAGAGAGAGAAGTGCAATTAATATACTCGTCATATAAAAGCGAAGAAATGACTAATAAAGTAGAAAATTATGTAAATAACTGTGAAAGTTGGCGACGGAAATATTTTCACAAGTGAGAACTCAGGCAAGAATTTTTATCTATAAGAATCTATAAGAAGTTTATCCTTAAACAATGTTTGGCGGAGCGTATTATTTATATTACAATAATTAAAACTGTGATCAAACAAAAGGGGTTTGTAGTGCAGTCTTCAGTTTTTTTATTTTTAATAAATTTAATTTTATGTTTTAACTGCTTGAAATTTTCTTCTGACAACAATTGTATTAAAATAAATAACATTAAAATTAAAGGATCAAGTAAAATGATTAAATTTTATAATTGCCACATTGCCACGCATACAATAGATATTTATTAGTTTCAAAAATTTAACTATGACGTTGAAATTTGCACATATTTATAATTAGGTCATCCATCGATTTCCCAAAAGATAACAGACACGTCTTTAATTTACGAAATTCTTACGAACAGCATCAAATGAATTATTATTATTATTATTATACAGAACGGCTAAATGTTCAGCCGAATATAAAAATACAATTTCAATACCAAAATTATAATAAGTAACAAAAAAAAAAAAAAAAAAAAGATTGTAAAAATAATACAAGGGTAAAGTAATACAATTTAGATACAATATAATCATAATAATTTATATAGTTAAAACTAGCAATAAAATAGTAATGATAATTAAATTAAGTAGTGCGGCATCACAGCAACAACAACAACAACAACAACAGCAGCAGCACAGGAGCTGATGAACTTAAAACTAAGAATTATAATTAAGCACTTAAATATAGGTTGAGAGAAAAAAATAAATAATATTTATAAATATATGTATATAGTAAAAGTAATCAGTAATAGGACGTAGAATTAATTTTAATGGGTACAATATATATAAATATATATAATCATATATGTGCGTAAATGAATAACAACTAGTAATGTACACACACATACAGTGCGGTACAGTACAGTCCAGTCTGGCAACAATTAGTTAAGTGTGGCTAAAAATTTAATCTTAAAGGACTCCACTGAATCATGTAATGAAACTTGACCATAGAAGTCATTAAAATTTTTACAAGCCATACGAAACGGCCAAAAGAGCTCGTAATTAGTACGGCATTGGCGAAGTGTAAGTGGTGCGAAATGCCTAGAAAAGCGTGCAGGAGCATTGAAATCTAGCTCACCGAACAGGAAAGATGAATTAATTTCACCTTTCATCAGCTTAAAGACAAAAGTCATACCCAACAATCTTCTTCTATTTGCGAGTGAAGGCAGATTTACAAGTTTCAACCTATCTTCATACGATGGTAGAGGAATGGAAGTGTCCCAGCCCAACCCACATAAGGCAAAGAGTAAAAATTGTTTTTGTATGGATTCGAGTGCATCGATATAAATTGAATAGTTAGGTGCCCACACAATTGAGGCGTATTCTAGTGTAGGCCTAACTAGAGATGTGAACAGCCTTTTTGCTAAATAAGGTTCATTAAACTCTTTTGACCATCTTTTGATGAAACCTAAAGAGCATCGCGCTTTATTTATTATCGAATTTATATGACGATTAAAGTTCATTTTTTGGTCAAATAAAATACCCAGATCTACATACGAATCAACATTTTCCAAATCTTGGCCAAAAACGGAATAGGTATAATTAATAGGAGAAGTTCTACTGAACGACATTATTTTACATTTAGAACAATTAAGCGACATCAGATTAATCCGACACCATTCAACTAGCTCAAATAAGTCGCGATAGAGAATGTTCATTGTTACGTCTTACATAAGCAGTAAAGGGCCAACTTACCATGCCCACTATTGCCTTTAGAGAAGAACCTAAACTCAGAAGAAATTTCAGAAGAAATTATCAACTAAAATCTATTTTCATGTAGTACCCTCCCACATACATTTCACCTTGATGCCTTATTTAAGTATTTCATTTTACATAGACTGTTTTTGTTGTTTGATAGTTCTTAGTACCAATATGGTTGAAATGCACTTTTCGGTTAAGTACGTACTCCATTGTGCATTTGATAGCATACTTTGAATTTTCCCTTTGAATGTAGAGTATTACACCACACACATACGTACATACTGTATTTATTTGAGGTCGTTTTTGTGAAATCGAAAAACATTTCGCCATTTATGTCATATTTCGTACAATAACTTCAATAGCTATAAACGAACAACAAAAACAAATATAACCACGCTGCAATACGTTGCAATTTTATATAGTTGCAGCGGTTAGCAGTCGATTGGGATTATATGTATGTACATAGTGCACCCACTAAAACCCCTTCGATCGTCCGTCGGCAATTCCCCGTTAAGTCTACGTGCAAGTCGTTCATATAGTGTCAGTCATATATTTGGTATTAAGGATAAAAAGAAGCGGTTGAGTAAATTTTGACAAGTATTTGCGTTTTAATACTTTTCAAGTCTCATATTACGTAATAAACATAATGGATCGCAACAATAAAGGGGAGCAAGATAATTATTTAAATAAAACTAAAGGCGACCCTTAAATATAAAACTGTCCATGTAATAACAGCAACAAACAAAATGTAATCTCCTCAGCTGTGTTTTAGCAATAATAGGAACGGACGTATAGACAACGTACATGAATAAATCGACATTCTGTCGCTGCAAATTTGACGCTACAATTGGACGCGCTTTGGCTGTAACTAATGTGTTATATTTTAAATTAAATTTAACCGGTGGGCGTGGCATGTACATATTCTGAACTCGTCACAAAGTTTATGTTGCATCAATGCGTAGTAGTGTAATAGTAAAATTCTAATGTAGCACCAAAGAAAATGTTTTGTAAATTGTGGGCGTGTCTGCTATTTAAATCCACACATTTGCAACGATGAATACATATAAACGCACCAATTTCAACTTTTTAACTTCAACCGTAAGAAATTTTCGTCAGAGGTGGGTGTGGCTATTAATAAATTTTTTTAATAGGAATTCGTCTGAAACAAAAATTGCCCTTACATATATATACAGACATATGGACAGTGCAATATTTCCATTTTTCGTTAATCTAGTAGAGCTAAAAAGTTTTCATTTTAAGATGAAATTGTTCGCCATGTAATAAACATTCTGTCATAAATAAACTGTTTACTCTAACAAAATTCATTATGTTAGTGATGGAAATGAAAGGTTTTTGTAAGTTCAGTCAAAGTCCAATTAAATTTCTATTATGTGGTTGTAAAAGGCGTACTAAGTAGAACAAACACTCTAAACATAACAAACATGCTGGAGGTGGTAGAACACTAGAATAGTAAATTGAGTGCCAAAACACAAGGTAACATACACCTATAGACTATGGAATGGAATACAAGTACAAACACTCACCAGTAATGTTATAACGCCCTCTCGCCTACAACGTACTTATACTTATAGTTACGTCGTTATATGAAAAAAAAACATACAAATTGCAAAAAAATAAAAAAAATGAATTCCAAATCTGCTCTAGCCTTAGCAAAAGCACAAGTGTGTTTTCAAGTGCCTACAAAATCTTCTCATAAAGGATGGTTAGTAGCATAGTAGTATATACTCCACATAATTGGATATGTGATATAAGGTAAATACACTCTGGGTGTATAACCTTGTTAGAGATGTATTCAATTAGAACACCTCCTTTTACTAACACTCTAAAAATAAACTTATTTAAAAATTTGTTATGTGCTAAGTACATAGAACTTTTATTATATAACTGTTGGAAAAGTAAAACGATAAATAGTGTTTCGGTAGAAAGGACGTTACATTGGATAACCAGGTTATGTACACAAAACATTACACAAATTAGATATTTTGGAAAAAGTGCCAGAAAATACCAACTACGTACAATAAACCACACATGAGCCTTATGACAACTATAAGTGTCTGTACAAAATTTCAGCTCAAATATCTCAAAATTTACGCCCGTGAAAATGCTAACAACAGACAGACAGAGACGCACGGACCTGCATGTTTAAATCAACTCAGTTTTTGACGCTGATCTCTGACGCCTTCTTGTGGGTGTTGCAAACGGAAGAACAAACTTGGTATACCCTCATCCTAAGGTGGAGGATATAAAAGTACCCCCGCTTGATGGAAACTTTTACACTCAAGTTATTTTAAATTATATGTTATTTAAGGATAATTAGATCAGCATGTCACGTTTACTTATATGCCTCTGATAAAAATTATTGATCACAGAAATAATGAAACATATCAAGAAGGACAGAGTTACAATTCAAAGTTTTACATATATTGCGATTCAATGGTGCGACAATTTAAAAAAGAAAATACGACATAAACATCCTGCTATTTTATATTGTTTATCACATTTCGCTTCTTACAATAGATTGTCAAACCCTCATAAAACCCCACTACAGCCTACCTTCTATTTGAATGCTTATGGTCCGCTTTGTGAATGCTCGGATAACATCTTTGGCATGTGCCTAAGTGTAAAGCGGTTAGGTTATCGTAGACACACTTTACTTTACAACAGAATAAAAAGCAACTTGTTCTTAAGACGCATTTACCTTTAACATAGAATCTAGAATATCTAATTCCAAACGCATAACAAATAATAGCCATGCTTGGGGATATTTTTTCATATGTTTTTAATGACACCAGTACAGCTACGCTTCTGCATTGTACAAGTATGCTACGATTACAGTTTATTCCCGCCCACACACATGTTGAGGTATAAGTGCATTTTAGGTAATGTATAATACATATTATACTAGCAAAGCATTCATTTATGTGGGCCATAAACTTAAAGTTCACTTAATTAAATTTACATCATTTTTATACCCTTCATCCTAGTGATGAGGGTGTACTAAGTTTGTTCTTCCGTTTGAAAACACCCAGAAGGAGGCGCATAAACCCTAAAAACTATATATATTCTTGATCAGCATCGAAAACTGAGTCGATTTTGACATGTGTGTGTCCGTGTGTCCGTGAATCTGTTGTTGGCATTCTCACGGGCGTAAATTTCGAGATATTGAAAATGGCCTATGAACTTGAAATTTGGTGTATATTCATATATACTCATCGTACATCGATGTGTCAAAAATGGGCATGATCGGATAAAAGATACGCCCACAATCAATAAAAATCTTTACATGTGTATATGGAGAATTAAAATCTAAATCGATTTAACCATTTCTGTCTATCCGCGTGTCTGTCCATGTAAATTTGTGCGCAAGATTGGACCATTTTTAAAACGCCTCCTAAAATGAAATATTTGATGGTCGGGCTTGACCAACTCTAATATTTAAAAAAAAATCAGTAAAAGTATTTTCATGATATTTAAAATATTTTTTCATATATAATTTTAGTATTAGAAATGTATTTTAATAAATAATTTTTTTCATTAAAAATATTTTTCTAATAATATTTGTATACCTTACATTTTTAATAATAATATTATAATAATATATTGTATTTAAACATTTTTGTGCTTCGTTTTTCAATAATTTTTCATTTAAAAAAATATTTTATATATATAAAATTAGAATTAAATAAATTAAATAATGTATTTTTAACAAAACGAAAAAATATTATTATTCACCATTTTATACATTCATCTAATTATTATTTATTTTATATAAAAATATTTTTTAATTTTCACGAAAACGTTTTTTATTATTTTTTATACAATTTATGAATAGTTTTTTATTACTTTTGTTATTGAGGTTGTTATTGTTGTTACTGTTGCTGATATTGTATTTTTTATTATTTATTTTATTTTTATTTCCATTCAGAAAGAAGAAGAAACTCTAATTTTATTTTTATTCTCCTTTTTAATATATTACAGGAAGTTAAAAAATATGTAAATCCAAACTAAAAAACCGAAATTTTACCTTTACCTTAATGAACCAACAAGACAAACGAAAAATATGTCCAACTCGTTAGAATACATTAACCTATCGAAACAAACACACTTAATAAATACCAGTATTTGTTGCGCTATATTTGTTACTTCATTAGCACGAAATAAAGTCAAACTCGCTGAACTGCATATACGTCCAACATATTTCCTAGAAATTTATCTATTCACTAGAAACTATATCCCCAACATTAGGTGGTATTGTGGGCAACAATTTTACACATTTAAACACCATTAAACCACAACATCACTATACCGACATCCTTCGCAAAATAGTTAAAAACACAACTGGAGTCCAAAATGAAACAATTCTTTATGCTTAGTTAGTATGGACAAGAGGCAGACAGCAAAATAGTAAACACTAAACAACGCTATAGTAAGCGTTGTGGTGAAAAGAGTCACATAAGTAAAACAGAATCAGAAATCATGTTGACTGTAACCGAGACTTATATAGAACAAATGTAAAAGTGAAAAAAAGAAACATATTACAAAATTTATACGGCCCAGACCATTCACTAGATACTCTACACCCATTTAGAGTAAAAACATATCCAAACTCTTAGGCTTAATTGCCAAGTGTAAAAGTAAATGTTTTCTAAATAAATTGGCATTCTGCAATGGTCAATCGGGAGACATATGTGTGTATTGCAAATGGACATGAGTAAGCCGACTCAGATTTTACTCCATTAAAATAAAATACCCAAGAGAACATTTTTTTATTGCTAAGAGCAAAACTTATCAGAGAGTTTCAAAAGTAGTGCAATTTTGAATATATTGTACTAAACAGATTTTGTCAACTTGTACTATAAATATGTACACTACTTATGATTTTGGTTGGTGATATTGGCTAACAACGCTAAAACTACTATTAAATTTAATGAAAACCCGTTCGATGCAGACTTTCACTTTCTGAACAGATTTGACCATATTCGTCTATCAGAGAAAATCGTCCCTATCGTAGTCGTTCTTTCTTGATATAGGTTGTTGTTCAGGTAGTATTTCAATGAAATGCCTCATCGAACTGGATTCGACTATTCTCCACCTTAGTGATGAGGATATACTATGTTTGTTCGTTTGCAACACCCAGAACGTGGTGTGAGAGACCCTAGAAAGTCTATTTACCCATGTCAACCTATACATCTATAAATCCAGCGTGAATAAAAACGCTAACGGTTGCAAAAATTTAAGTATGAACCTCAAATTTAGTACAAAAATTATTTAATAAGGCTAACAATTGAATTGGGCGTAATCGATCGAACCACAATTGACAAAAATAGCGATACAAAGTTAAATTTAGGGGAAATATTTATATTTGCTACGATGTGTTGGAAATGGTAGAAATCAAATAAAATATACGGCCACAATGACGGGTATATAGAGTGGGTGCATTTTAAGCCATTTATAGGTAACAAGCACCCACTTGGAATACCACCTAGCATAAAGAATAGCTGTACATATGTATGATTCCCAGAATGAAATTTAGTCTTGCATTACTCGCGCGGTTGCCAACATTTCTATAAACTAAGCATTCCTTTTTGTAGCACTCCATGTAGTGTTTACAAATTGGCCAGTACAATAATGCACCATCATGTAAGTTTATACAAATATGTTTGTATATCACATCTAAATGGATATTATGGTGTAATATAAAACAACAAGGCATTGGCTAATGCTAGATGGCAAGCAATAGTATACATATGTACGTGTTGTTTGTACGCTTGTTTGTCGCTTATTTGCTGCTCTTTCATAAACATTACCAGCATGTATGTACAGTACAGTACATAACGTATATAAACACAAAGAAAACCATGCGTGGGGGTTAGTCAACAACCAGTATTAGCAACAAAGAATAGAAAACGCATGAACTTAAACATATTTATGTACATATATTACACAAGCACAGCAAGCTTATGCGTTCTATAACATTTTAACTCCACTACGAGGACTTTACTCTAAGCAACTGTAATATTTTTTTTTATATTTTCAACCAAAGATTAGTTGCTTTGTACAGCTAATAATGTTCAAGTATTTCTTTTTTTGTTTTTGTTTTTTTTTTCATGTTTCCTACCTATTGTCATTTGATTCGTTGTTAACATTGTAGTTGTTGTCATTATAAAATTGACGCTATTCACTAAATACACACAAGCTCACAAATGTATGGTGTGCGTGTGTGTGTGTGTGTGTGTGTGTGTGTGTGTGTGTGTGTGTGTGTGTGTGTGTGTGTGTGTGAAATTCCCGTTCATTTGTACGCACAACTTTAATCCCGTAATAAATATAAACATTGGGTGAATGTCTGTAAGTAGGTGTCTAAGTTAAAGTTTAAAGTATTGTAGATGCATACAGCATGGTGGAGTGTGGCGTTGGTGTGCTGCAGTGTGTATTGCAAAAGCAAACAAAAACATTGTTAAATGCTAAGATTACAAAATATGATGATACTGCTGTAACATCGCGTGATCACCTCCCGATCGTGATCACCATCTTTCTCTCTCTCTCTCTCTCTCTCTTCCTGCTTCTTGATATATCCTATCATTACAGTTTTATTACAAATCCGGCCATCATAAATTTATAGTTGAGGGTAAACACTAATAACAATAATAATAACAACAACAACAACAACTCCATATATATATATATATGTAAGAGATATTTATCAGGGAAGTAGACAAAAACACAGTAGCAACAAAATATCTCAAGCAGAGATATTTGTAATTATTTCTCGTTGAGCAAATTCAATAAAATTGTTTTTTTTTTTTTTTGTGCTGCTATTAAAGAAAGCAGAAAAAGTCATCTTCGGTCTCCTGGAATAACCACCAGAAAGTGGTGAATTGAAAAACCAAGTTACAAACAACTTGATTCTTTTCACGTTTTTCTCCTATAACATGGACAGACACTTAATAACTACAATCTAATAATAATAAATTTTTAACTCAAACAGGTGCATACACGCATTTAACTGCAATCACATCCACGTACTTAAACATCTATTGAGAGAGAGACCAAGTGTAAATCCGAAAAGATTCCTCGTGTAGTAATTTGTGGACAATTTATGGGAACATTAAAACACAAAAATTTTGGACTGTATCGCTATTCTCATGAATTTCATGGACATCCATGATGTGAATAAAATAATTTTAAAAAAGTCTATTTTAGCAAATTTATTTTTTACATTCAACATTTGTTTTGAATTAGCTACAGGTGGGGTCTCCATATGGGGTTCAAGCCAATAGTAAAATGTATTGATATTTATATAGAGAAAGCAAGAGGAGAGTTCTTACAAATGATTTTAATTAATATTTATCATATTTATTTTAATTTAACGGTTAAAAACTGCGCCCATAATTGGTATACATCTCTTAAGGCTATAAAATTTTAATTTGGTATTTATTTATTTACACTTAACTACCAAAAACCAAAAATGGGCGTGGGTTAATCAGAAACACGCCCACTTTTTATAAAAATAAAACGGATTTTGTGTAGTAATCGATCATCAATGTGTGTTAAACAAGTTAGAAAACAAAATTTGGCTTAGGCCAAATACCATTTTAAATACCCTCCACAACTGCAGCGGTTGGCATATCAGATATATGATTACGCCCTCTAATAGTATATATTGTAATATGTATTGTATGTATATCAGCTGGAAAGTCGAGTTTTACGTTGGAGATGGTTTTTGTAAATTTTGGACGTGTTTGTTATGCGATCACTCTAATTTTTGACCGATCGATGGATGAAGTAACTATAGATAAACTAAATATATTTACTAAATTTTAGAATTTAAGTTCATAGTTAAATTTTTTTAGTCGTTTTGCCTTCCATTGTTATTCCAAAAATGGGTGCGATCGCATGAGAGACACTATTTTCAAATTCTTGGCACAAAATTCTACTTGAATGTTAACCATTAGAGAACGTAATCAGGTACATATCACGCCCACTACGGAAAAGGTGCTGGATGGTATTTAAGATTTGACCAAATTTTTATTTTTTTCTTTGTTACTGTATGCTAACAAAAAAACTAAAACTTTTCAAGTCACAAAATATATGTGTATGTAAATGTGACCGTTGTTTATCATTTATTTTCTTTATCATTACCAAAAAACTGAAAAATTATGTTCCCCCGTGGATGCGAATGATAATAATCTTATACTTGTGCATTCAATTTTATAACTTATACAAGCTCTCCTCGACACCTGTTTCATTAGAAAAAATTAATTTAAAAAAAATCAGAGACCATCCAACCTTCACTATTTTCAAACAGCAAATATTTATTAATTTTTGAATAATTTATTGACCTCCCATTTGGTAAAACAAAATAACCATTTAAAGCTGCGGCTGCAGGTACCGGCGATGTTAGATAATAAATTTGAAAATGTCAGATGGTGAACTTGCTGTTTAGGAGTGTTCACGCGGGAGCCATACTTAGCAAGTGCAGTGTAGTGATTAAACATTTAAAAAATAAATAAATTTTCTTAGATTCTTATATTGTATGATTGTTATTAATTATGTTTTAAACGAAAATATTGTGCACGGCATTAATTTTAGAAAAAAATAAAAAACAAAATAAATCACGAAAAGCAATTAAACAGGTTTTCATCATGTCATGGTATGTTCTGTTTTACAACAATAAAGAAAAACACTTGGTAAATTTAATCGCTTTTGACAGGACTGCTGTTAATTTCATGGTTAGCTTGTAACTCTTGTAAGAAAATTATTGCGTGTCATTTGCTAAGAAATCACTTGTTTATATGTAAATACGTTTTGATTTGTTGGTTTTTGGTAAATTTTTTGTCGTTAAGCGTCGCATGTTTTTCTTTTTTTTTTGCTTTCGTATGCAATTTTTTTGGTACGGAATGACCACTTCAAATATTGAGTATTATTATTACACCAAATGACCGAACTAAGTGAGTTCGGCTTATTTTATTCATTTTAAATTCAAGCTTATATGTTTTTATACCCTTCACATAAGATGAAAGTATACTAAATTTGTCATTTCGTTTGAAACACCTAAAAGGAGGCGTCAGAGACCCTACACAGTGTTAATAATTTGGATCAGCATCAAAAACTGATTCGATGTGTCCGTATGCGTGTATGTCCGTGTTCATCTGTTGTTGGCATTCTCACAAACTTTGTACTTACACTTTAGTTCCAGATCGCTATTTAAAATGGGAAAAATCAGTCAAGTGCAACGACCACAAAATATATATATATCTGCCCCAAAAATTAAGCTATTGAATTGATATTTAGCGCCCATATTTATAATCCATCGATGTGACAAAAAAGGGCGTGATCGGTTAACGTACATGTATTATCTAATTTATCGATGTGCCAAAAATTACCAAAAAAGCCATAGCCATATATCTCATACAGTCATTGATAGAAAATTGGCTAAAGTCTAATTTTCAGACGTCCTCAGCACAAAAGCAAGAAGTAAAAAAAAACCGATATTCAGATTCACCAAAAAAAATTTCATGTTTTATTGAACAATTTGATGAATTCACTCAATTTGAAATCGTTCAAGTCCATTACGTGCGTATTTTATAATAGCCAACGCTCTAAAAACTATTGTAAAATAAACTTAAATTATTTGAGACCCCACATAAATAAAAGTTGTCAAACCTAACTAAACAAATATTCCAAAATGAAACAAGTGAATACTTACTTGTATTTTCAAAAATGTCAAAATGATAATTGTGTCAGAAACCTTTTTTTTTATTTGTTGTTTGTTTATGAAATCAAAAAAAAATATTATGGGGAGGAGTTCTAAAAATGGTCCGGTCCGAAAAAGATTACTTTTTGGGCCAATACATCTAATTGTACCAAATTTCATCGAAATATCTCCAAAAATGCGACCTGTAGCTTGCGCACAACTTTACATGGACAGGCAGGAGAAGAGACGAACAGACGAACATGATTCGATTAAGATTTTGATTCTGAATCGATCGGTATAACTGAAGGTGGGTGTGGCATTTGCCGTTTAGGGTACATGGTATAAAATTTCGGTCCAGCACCTTTCAAACTAAATGAAATGGAAAAACATACTTTGTTTGATCTTCAAAGGCAACATTTGGGTGTTACAACTGTTTAACACTAAAGCTACCGCGAGGGGTCAAATGACCCTTTTTAAACTTTTTGACAGAATTTCATTGAAAATAACATTATCACGTAACCATTTGCCTTTACTACTTTTATTAAAAAATACATCGAAAGTATTTTTTAATATTTACTCCTCTCTTGTTTAATTTTTTACCGAGAAATATATGTAATCTGTCTTAACTACCACAAGGGGTCATTTGACCCCTGCAAAGATTCATGTAATATCATCATCATCATCATCACATACAAATCGTATGTGTCAAAACCATTGCACTAGGCATTTTTGCTATTGCAAATACTCCGCTATTGCATCGTATTTCACCTGGTGTATATTTTACCTGCGTTATATTGAAATAGCGAATTGTACTCTACTCCAAGCGAGCTTTACAGTAAAATTTCAAGTTATAGTGTATTTCGCGAGTCAAGAATTTATTTCATTATTTTTTCTAATAATTCTTATCGTAAAAATGTCGAAACATTCAAGATATATGAAATCATTGAAATTTATAAATAACATCGATGAAGAGTGTTCGGAATGTAGTGGAGAGAAACTATCTGGAAGTGAAGTGGATAGCATAGATCAATATGACGATTCATTTGACACTATGGGCGAATGTGAGTCCTCAGATAAAGAAAGTGAAGACGAGAATATTTTGAATATACGTAGAAAGAGGAAAAGACCGTTATCGAGTTCAGAAAGTGAAAGTGATGTGAAAGACACATGTACCGAAATTGCGGCTGATGGTACAATTTGGCAAGAAATAAAACCAGGCTCAACACCTGGACGAGCGTCAAGTTATAATATTTTTAGAGAGGTTGTAGGCCCAACAGCATATACCAAACGAAACATTATGAAAGGCAAAGTGAGGACTGCATTTTTTTTGCTTATTGACAATCGTGTAATGGACCACATAAGAAAATGCACAGAAGAAGAAGCCTCTCGAGTATTGGGAACTAAGTGGAATCTTGTTCCTGCAAAAATAAATGCATTCATTGCTCTTCTATATGCACGTGACGCATATCAGGCAAACCATTTGAACATCTCATATCTATGGAACAAGAAATGGGGTCCTCCCTTTTTTTCAAAAACCATGAGCAGGAATGAATTTTGTGAAATTATGCGGTTTATCAGGTTTGATAAAAAAAGTCAACGAAGCCATCGTTTACAAACAGATAAATTTGCTCTAATCTCTGAAGTATGGTACAAATTCATCGAGAATACCCAAAGTTGTTACAAGCCAGGGGAACATATAACTATCGATGAACAGCTTTTCCCAACCAAAGCGAGATGTAGGTTTACGCAATATACCGGATAAGTTTGGTATAAAATTCTGGCTAGTAACTGACGTCAACACCAAATACATTATAAATGGATTTCCATATTTGGGAAAGGATGAAAACAAAACAGCTTCAGTTCCGCTTGGAGAATAAAAAAGTATTTTTGAATCGTTATATGAAAAAAATTGTTTACTTCAAGTACTAAATTATGCTACAATAAAGAAGGGTCATTTGACCCCCTTTGGTAGAAATAGGTATATATGAAGTGTCGGTAGCTTTAGTGTTAACAAAGTCATATTAAAGGGAAAAATTTTTATTATTTTCTAATCACATTTTTTATTGGCAATGAGTACCGAACGTAATCTTCTCTCTACCTCTTCTTTTCATTTTTCATTTCATTATTAATTGTAAATGAGTGAATGAATGAAATTTGTTGTAAAAAGTTGAGACTTCATGTAATCATCACAAAGAATGTTATACAATTATCTAAACAAGGAGTGTATTCGTGGCCCCTTCTACTTCTTCAAAAAAAAAAAGGAAAAACCCATCTTTATTTTGTGGGTTAATGTTGTCATCCGATGTTAGTCAGTTTTGATTAACCAAATTCATGTTCATCTTCTCATTTTTCTACATCCAATCAACAGTTTTTTTTATAATATATATACACTGTGAAAAATTTTCATCGACGGAACCAATTTGTTTTATTTCTCTATACAAAAAGTAAAAGTCTTGTATAATCCAGAAAACGAAACGAATTGAATTTTCCTTAATCGTACTTTTCAGTGAATTTACTTTCACATGTTGTTTTTGTTGTTGTTGTTGTTGTTTTTTGGGAGTGTATATTATAGAAAATTAATTTTTTATTTTGCGGTTTAGTTAATAAATCATTATAAAAAAAAAAATACCCCAAGTTATCACACAAGAGCTCATATTGAGGTTAGTACAACTCTTGCCAAATTTTTTTTGTGTTTTTTTTTATGGATGGACGACAGCATGAGATGGTGAGTGAGGGCTACCAACTCTAGCATTTGGGTCAAAAATAAATTAGAAATATAGAAAAAAAGACAGCAAAAAATGGCTTAACTATTCGTTTTTTTTTTTGGAAGTATTAACAACAATTCTCATCATTTTCATTTAAAAATCTTGTGGCTTTGTCTTCTTCTTCCTGCTATTTATATATACATACAGAATTACGTTTATTTATTGTACGATTTGTTATTGTTGTTGTTATTATTATTTTTCTTACTCACAAATATTTTATATTTTACGAATATTGTTATTATTATGAATGTTATTGCTTTGGATAGACAGAAAGAGAGAGAGAGAGAGAGATTCATAAACTTTGACCTTTACTACTATTGCCTAGTTAGATGTACATGGAAATTCCTTAAAACATAGTTAAAACTTAATCGTCCACTTAAGTTAATATAGCGTGCCAAAAAAAAAGCTTGTTTATGATTACGTGCAATGGTGTGAGTGTTTGCATTGACGGCAGACACGGCATTAGCAGGTAAAGCTAACCTTTACCGCTTTTTGTCTCTGTCTCATTTCAACTCATTATGATTATGTTATTTCAATATGTACACACACATAGTCATACACAGTCGGTGCGATAATTATGAATACAACTACTGTCATTTGTGTTATTTATACACAATGCGTACAGATACAAAATAGGTTGTTTAGGAAAAAATGGTCATATTAACCTTGTCTTTCTTAATCGATTTGGAATCCTTTTCAGAGAAGTAAGAAAAAAAATGTGCCTTCTCTCCTCCTACAAAGGAAATGAAAAACAAGTGAAAATATTATAGTCGGTCATGCCCGCCATTAAATGCCCTACACCACTTGAAATATTTTTCAATTAAATTTTTTTCTTTTAAAAAGCAGGGTATAATGAAAATTTTTATTTTTCTATACCTACTTGTATTTTCAAAAATTTCAAAATGGTAATTGTCAGAAAATTTTTTAATTTTTTGGTTTGTTTTTGAATTCAAAAAAAAAATTGGGAAAGGATTCTAAAAATGGTCCGATCCTTTCCATTCTTTCTGGGTCAATACATATCCTTGTACCAAATTTCATCGAAATATCTCAAAAAATAATATAACCTTATACGGGAAGGGCTTCTAAAAATGGTCCAATTTGGTCCATTTTTAGAAGGGTTCCCCTTTGGGCCAATGGGTTCTTGTACTAAATTTCATCAGAATATCTCAAAAAATGCGATCTGTAGCTTGCGCACAAATGTAGATGGACAGACGGACAGACAGACATGGTTAAATCGATTCAAATTTTGATTCATGATTCGATCGGTATAACTGGAGATGGCTGTTGGGAGTTACAAACATCCCCACAAACTTAAAATACCCTTTTCCACTGGGTGGTGCAAGGTATAATGCATATCAAACACATATAAAAATAGTCAATAAAGATGCAGTTTCAAAGTAAACATGGTATGGGTCCGATTCAATCAATTTCAAAAGGACGTATTTTTGGGTCACAGCACATTTTTGTATCAAATATTATAAAGATGTTTTTTTCATTAAACTGATTGACTTATCTACTCACTTTTGCTAATAACTGTCAGATGTGTGCAGCCATGTACGTATTTGGGTGACTATAGATTTACTGACACTTATACCTATAACTAAAACGTGACTTGGGTTTCTTCTTCTTCTTTTCTTCTTCTAAAGTTTTATTTTTTATTTTATGCATATATTACAATTATTTTATAAATATATAAATTTTTTTGTTTACTTACATAAATTCATTTCCATGAGATTGCTGTGACTTTAAACCTTTTACGTTTCCATGTAAAATAATTGATATTTAGTGGATTTCACAACATGGCACTTATTCGGTTTAACGGAATTTTGCAAAAGATTGCTTACTGTGTTCGAGATGGAATGTGTGAAAATTTCTACAGATAAAATAGAGTGTGTGGGAACAACAGCCCCTTATGTTTAAACGGACTTTCACAGTGAAACTGTCAAACAATTTGACATTTATGTTGCTGTAATCATATAACATAAAAAAATAAGACAGTGCGCGCTTGACTTCTGAACTCGACGGACCTATGACTGGGGACTACGCGCACTCATTTTATATAAAATAACGGGACTCTCTCTTTTGCACGATTTTGTGCTTGTGTTTTATCTAAATCTGATGTGATCCTGGCAGTAAAGGCTGTTGGCGTCTTTGTCAGTGCGACTTACTCTGGCTATATGAGTCTTAGTCACTCGGCCATATCAACTTAATACGTTAAAAAAAAAAAAAAATAAGAATTATTTCTGTTAGTTTCTTAAAATCCATAAAATTGTCATTCTTTAATTTCAAATCGAATGACCTTTTATTATCCATGCATGTATGTACGGCTCCAACCGGTCAACTTTAATTGTTTTATTAAGTTTTTTTGGAACAAAATGTCTTTTTTACTAATTTATGTTTATACAACAACATGTTTATAGTAACTGATGGCACTTACCATAAATTTGTTAAGTGTTTAATTTAAAAAAAAAAATTTAATCTTGACATGTGTTGTTGTTTTTTTTTTTTTTCGTAAATTCACGCACTAAATTCCTATTCACATGTAATTTATGCACTCGCACACATACATATTCAGCTGTACATATTTATTCACATAGTCTTACCATAAAATGAATATTTGTTTGGGGTTCACAAATTATAAAATTGTCGGTAAAAAAAAATTAATTTAGCCCAGGCCAAATTTCAAATCTATACACAAATTATGGGCGTCGCAGGCACATAATAATAATATTACGTCTCCACTTGCGAGTTGAATTTTACACTGGGTACGGAATTTTTGTAAATTGTGGACGACTCTGTTACTCGACCATGTCTATTTTTGGCACATCGGTGAGGTATTTAGTTTGACGTTTTTGGGCCAATATAAATAGCGTTCTGCATGAAGAACCTAAACGTATATGTACAAAATTTCAGCTCAATATCTCAAAATTTTGCGACTGGGAGAGTGACAACAACACACAGACGTACAGATACACATGTCCAGATCGACTCATATATTGATGCTGATCAAAAATGCATCCCTCTGGGTGTTGCAAATGGAATGACAAACTCGGTATGACACCATCTTATGTGGAAGGCATAATAAGAAATAAAGATTGTTTTATTATGAATTATAAGCCTGGTACTCATCCAGTCGAATGTGATGTGGCTTAGAAGTATATATAAAATCAGACATCGAGTGAAATTAAAAATTTTGAATACAAATGCATTTTTTTCAACGGACGTACGGATTTTTAAGTTGATATGACTATATTCATAGAAATACATTATGCTAAAAAAATTTAATATAACAGGTGTAGCGGACACTCTATATATCCTACATTATATGTTCTTAATCAAGCATAATCGTTACACATTTTGGCTTTTGACCGCTTTTTTGTATTCGGTCTCTGATTTAATCACTATAATTGTTCAGAATACTTGTTTTATATCAAAGTAAATCGCAAATGAAAACGAATTTTCGATATAAATAATTAATAATTATATAATATAATATTTAATTAATATTATTTTTTTTATATACACCCATCCCTCGTTTTACACGGTACTTGTTTTGCACGTTTTCGATCTTACACGGTTTTTAAAATCAAAATAAAAAAAAATATATAGAAAATAACTAATTTTGACTGCACGCTAATTTATTTCTACTTAATTATAAATTTGGGAACACTTCAGACGTATGTTGTCATGAACTTCTACATATGTTGTACTTTGAGAAAAAAAAAAAAAGGAATTATTATTAAATGAGGTACAATATTTTTTTTCTATGAAATTTATTTCAAATTTTTTTTTTATTTTACAAATAAATTTGACTATTTTTATGTTTTCTATGATTTAAATGATATTTTTATATTTAATTAAGTTTATTAGTTACATATTGTGTTCCATAAATGTCTAAAAAAAGCATATTTATAGCCGTTTTCGTTTTACCCGGTTTTTCCATATAAAAATTATTTTTTCGAAATACACGGTTTTGTCAGGAACACATCTCCCGTGTAAAACGAGGGATGGGTGTATAATATATACATTTTAAAGATGCGTGAAGTTAAAAAGTTTTAAAAAGTTTTTATTCTCTGAGAGAAAAAAGAAGGAGAGAGAGAAAAAAAAGAGAATCCGAGACTCCCTCTATACTAAAGATGGTGCAACCAGGCCACGCTTCTAACTTTTTAACTTCACGCTTTACGTATTTACTACCTTTTTAAAGTTAGAATTACTCTCTCCAGAGAAAAGTAAACAAACCAAAAATATTATAAACAAAGAACTGAAAATTTTTGACCATTTTTGTTTTAAAATTTTACATATTAAATAATAATGTTGTGAAAAAAAACTTTTTTTAATTTAAAGTATGACACATGTAGAACCTTTTTTTATAAACTAATTAAAAATTAGGATATATTAACATAATCAAATAGAGGATGGTTTGTACCCTTATTTTTACTAATAATATAAATAAATTTATATGAATCACTAACTTTTTTTTTTTAACCAGCAGATTGTCGGGCATCTGGACTAATTATTATTGGACTAGGTACAATGCTGAAGGATTCCTGGTATAAGGTATATCCCCAATTTTTTTTGGATCAGAGTTATTGGCACTTGTCTATGACGGTATGTGTGAAAATTGAATTTTTATCAGGTAAATAACTAACTTTTTTTTTTAACCAGCAGATTGTCGGGCATCTGGACTAATTATTATTGGACTAGGTACAATGCTGAAGGATTCCTAGTATAAGGTATATCCCCAATTTTTTTTGGATCAGAGTTATTGGCACTTGTCTATGACGGTATATGTGAAAATTGAATTTTTATCACGTAAATCACTAACTTTTTTTTTAACCAGCAGATTGTCGGGCATCTGGACTAATTATTATTGGACTAGGTACAATGCTGAAGGATTCCTAGTATAAGGTATATCCCCAATTTTTTTTGGATCAGAGTTATTGGCACTTGTCTATGACGGTATGTGTGAAAATTGAATTTTTATCAGGTAAATAACTAACTTTTTTTTTAACCAGCAGATTGTCGGGCATCTGGACTAATTATTATTGGACTAGGTTCAATGCTGAAGGATTCCTAGTATAAGGTATATCCCCAATTTTTTTTGGATCAGAGTTATTGGCACTTGTCTATGACGGTATGTGTGAAAATTGAATTTTTATCAGGTAAATAACTAACTTTTTTTTTAACCAGCAGATTGTCGGGCATCTGGACTAATTATTGTTGGACTAGGTTCAATGCTGAAGGATTCCTAGTATAAGGTATATCCCCAATTTTTTTTGGATCAGAGTTATTGGCACTTGTCTATGACGGTATGTGTGAAAATTGAATTTTTATCAGGTAAATAACTAACTTTTTTTTTAACCAGCAGATTGTCGGGCATCTGGACTAATTATTGTTGGACTAGGTTCAATGCAGAAGGATTCCTAGTATAAGGTATATCCCCAATTTTTCTTGGATCAGAGTTATTGGCACTTGTCTATGACGGTATGTGTGAAAATTGAATTTTTATCAGGTAAATAACTAACTTTTTTTTTAACCAGCAGATTGTCGGGCATCTGGACTAATTATTGTTGGACTAGGTTCAATGCTGAAGGATTCCTAGTATAAGGTATATCCCCAATTTTTTTTGGATCAGAGTTATTGGCACTTGTCTATGACGGTATGTGTGAAAATTGAATTTTTATCAGGTAAATAACTAACTTTTTTTTTAACCAGCAGATTGTCGGGCATCTGGACTAATTATTATTGGACTAGGTACAATGCTGAAGGATTCCTAGTATAAGGTATATCCCCAATTTTTTTTGGATCAGAGTTATTGGCACTTGTCTATGACGGTATGTGTGAAAATTGAATTTTTATCAGGTAAATAACTAACTTTTTTTTTAACCAGCAGATTGTCGGGCATATGGACTAATTATTGTTGGACTAGGTTCAATGCTGAAGGATTCCTAGTATAAGGTATATCCCCAATTTTTTTTGGATCAGAGTTATTGGCACTTGTCTATGACGGTATGTGTGAAAATTGAATTTTTATGAGGTAAATAACTAACTTTTTTTTTAACCAGCAGATTGTCGGGCATCTGGACTAATTATTATTGGACTAGGTACAATGCTGAAGGATTCCTAGTATAAGGTATATCCCCAATTTTTTTTGGATCAGAGTTATTGGCACTTGTCTATGACGGTATGTGCGAAAATTGAATTTTTATCAGGTAAATCACTAACTTTTTTTTTAACCAGCAGATTGTCGGGCATCTGGACTAATTATTGTTGGACTAGGTTCAATGCTGAAGGATTCCTAGTATAAGGTATATCCCCAATTTTTTTTGGATCAGAGTTATTGGCACTTGTCTATGACGGTGTGTGTGAAAATTGAATTTTTATCAGGTAAATAACTAACTTTTTTTTTAACCAGCAGATTGTCGGGCATCTGGACTAATTATTATTGGACTAGGTACAATGCTGAAGGATTCCTAGTATAAGGTATATCCCCAATTTTTTTTGGATCAGAGTTATTGGCACTTGTCTATGACGGTATGTGTGAAAATTGAATTTTTATGAGGTAAATAACTAACTTTTTTTTTAACCAGCAGATTGTCGGGCATCTGGACTAATTATTATTGGACTAGGTACAATGCTGAAGGATTCCTAGTATAAGGTATATCCCCAATTTTTTTTGGATCAGAGTTATTGGCACTTGTCTATGACGGTGTGTGTGAAAATTGAATTTTTATCAGGTAAATCACTAACTTTTTTTTTAAGGCCTATTGGGGATGCCAGCCATCAATAACAATTGGCAACGCATTATGTGCAATACCTCATAGGTAACGTAGAAATTTGCATAAAACATTTGCTAAACTTCATTGTAGTCTCCACCTTAGCATAGAGGGTATACTATGTTTGTTGATCCGTTTGCAACTCGAACAAAATTATGCCTATTAAGTTTAAATATATATAGGCAGTATATATATACCAAATATAGGCAGTATGTATATACCAAATTAATCTTTATATCTATAGGCAGTATATATATACCAAATTTAATCGCTGTGCAAAAAATGGACAAGATTGAATAACGAACATAACTTCATAAAAATGGAGGGTATTTAAGATTTGGCTTAAGCCAAACTTTCTTAATCTAGTTATATCATAGCACTATTTTTTCATCATTGCGGTTCGGCGGTTGTTGTTGTCGCTGGTTCCTGCTATTATTATTTTTAATTAGGTTTAAGTTTTTTCTTTGTTGGCTAATTAGATATTTTGTTATGTTGTAGCTAACATAATTTACATAACATTTGTGCAATTTTTGCACACATACACAACTACAATCAACTTCAACAACCAATCAACAACAATATTTAAGAACAACTAACAATATTTCTATTGTGGAGGAACAGGTAATATTATATTAAAAAATAAATAAAATTGAATTTTAAATATATAACATATATTTTTAGGATAATACACACAATGAAAATTGCCTCAAAATAAAAATTAATTTATAATAATAAATTAATGAATTGAATATGGATGTGGACATATTAATACGGTATGAATATGGATTTTTTATTTATTTCTTTTAAGTATTCTTGGTTTGTTAATGAATTAATTTTTTTATTGCAATGAATATAATGAAAATTAATTTATTATAATACATTTATGAATATGAATATGGATTACTTTTGATTTAATTCTTTTTAAGTCCTTAATTTTCTATTAATTTTTTTAATGAATTGTTTTATTTTTTGTAGAGAATTACTTGTTTGTTTTTAAATTTAAAAATTTTCTGTACTAACATAACTAAACTATTTTAAAAACAATTGCATTATTTTAATATTAATAAAAAAAATTTTTTTTATTTAAAATATTTTTTTTTAAAATTATTTTATATACCGTCATAGACAAGTGCCAATAACTCTGATCCAAAAAAAATTGGGGATATACCTTATACTAGGAATCCTTCAGCATTGTACCTAGTCCAATAATAATTAGTCCAGATGCCCGACAATCTGCTGGTTAAAAAAAAAGTTAGTTATTTACCTGATAAAAATTCAATTTTCACACATACCGTCATAGACAAGTGCCAATAACTCTGATCCAAAAAAAATTGGGGATATACCTTATACCAGGAATCCTTCAGCATTGTACCTAGTCCAATAATAATTAGTCCAGATGCCCGACAATCTGCTGGTTAAAAAAAAAAGTTAGTGATTCATATAAATTTATTTATATTATTAGTAAAAATAAGGGTACAAACCATCCTCTATTTGATTATGTTAATATATCCTAATTTTTAATTAGTTTATAAAAAAAGGTTCTACATGTGTCATACTTTAAATTAAAAAAAGTTTTTTTTCACAACATTATTATTTAATATGTAAAATTTTAAAACAAAAATGGTCAAAAATTTTCAGTTCTTTGTTTATAATATTTTTGGTTTGTTTACTTTTTTTTAGAGAGAGTAATTTTAACTTTATAAAGGTAGTAAATACGTAAAGCGTGAAGTTAAAAAGTTAGAAGCGCGGCCTGGTTGCACCATCTATAGTATAGAGGGAGTCTCGGATTCTCTTTTTTTTCTCTCTCTCCTTCTTCTCTCTCTCAGAGAATAATAACTTTTTAAAACTTTTTAAAACTTTTTAACTTCACATACGTACATTTTAAGATGATTTAACAAAGATAATTCAAAGCTGTGCAATACATAAAATGGTTTAAAAAAATATATCGATACTTAATTTCGATGTTTTACCATCACTGTTGTTTACGTTACTATAAAAATGATCGTAAATTCGCTGTTTAGAAATAATTAAAAATAATTTATTAATCATATTATTAAATTAAAAACGTAAAAAAATATTAATACATTTTAAAATTAAAGTCTTAAAACTCATATATAACCAATGCGTGATAAAACGCGACAAATGTCGTTACGTATTATAGTCTCATCGAACTGACGTGTCGTTTTAGGTTTTACCTACAATCCTACATTATAAACGTTGTATTAAACATAATGAATGTAAGGCAGAGAAAGGAAAGAGATTCCAAAGCATCTCTTTTATCCGTGGAAAAAAAATCATCACTGCTGACAGTGGACACCTTACCAGAACCACCACCCGCTGAAGCTTCTTATGAAGATGGAGAGCATGTAAAGACCGATATACGTGGAGATCGAGCAAATATTGCTATTCTACTCTTTCTTTATATATTGCAAGGCATACCGCTTGGCTTAATTGCTGCCATACCAATGCTATTACAAAATCGCGGAGCTAGTTATAAGCAGCAGGCAGAATTTTCTTTGGCTCATTGGCCGTTCAGTTTGAAATTGTTATGGGCGCCTATTGTTGATGCTACCTACATACGCAGATTTGGTCGACGCAAATCTTGGCTGGTTCCCTGCCAGTATTTAATTGGCATCTTTATGATGTATCTGTCGTGGCAGGTTGAGGGCTGGTTGGGTGGCAATAATGTAGAACCTAATGTGGCAGTTTTAGCTGTACAATTTTTTGTACTAAACTTTTTAGCCGCTACTCAAGATATAGTGGTCGATGGTTGGGCCTTAACCATGCTGAAACGTTGCAATGTCAGTTATGCCGCTACATGTAATAGTGTAGGACAAACGGCCGGTTATTTTTTAGGCTATGTGGCATTTATAGCATTCGAGTCGAAAGATTTCTGCAATAAATATTTACGCTCAGTTCCCCGGGATTATGGCATGATTACATTGCCGGAATTCTTATGGTTTTGGGGATGGTGTTTCGTGGTGGCCACTACATTGGTGGCTATATTCAAAAAGGAAAAACCCTTTCACACCACCGACATGGAAATGCGTTACACCGAACAGCATGAATTGAATTTGTACGAAAGTTACAAAATCGTTTTCGATATGATACGCATGCGACCCATACAAATATTGGCTGGCATTCTACTCACCGTGAAAATAACATTTGCTGCCTGTGACACGGTCACCTCCCTCAAACTTATTGATGCTGGTGTACCCAAAGAGAAGTTAGCTATGCTTGTTGTGCCCATAATACCGCTACAAATCCTGTTGCCATTGGTAATAAATCGTTATGTGAATGGGCCGCGCCCGATGGATATGTATGTTAAGGCAATACCGTACCGTATTGTATGCGCCTCTATGGCTACCATTATTGCCTACTTCACGCCCTACATAATAACCAATGGCCAGGTGCCATGGTATTACTATGTAGTGCTGTTGACAAATTATGGCCTCTACCAGATATTTATGTATTGCATGTTTGTGGCTCATATGGCTTTCTTCACTAACATATCCGACCCAGCTGTGGGCGGTACATACATGACTTTTTTGAATACTCTCTCAAATTTGGGTTACAATTGGGCCAACACAGTCATCTTATGGTTGGTGGATGTGCTGACCTGGAAGGATTGCATTCATCCGGAAAGTGGTCAAATTACGAATAACAGTTGTTCAAATAAGCAGCAAAAGGAGGTAAGTCAATCGTATACAGTGCTTATTAGCGTAGAAAGAATATTTCTACGATTTATTCAATAGGAATGTTTAGCGGCTGGTGGTCACTGTGAAATTGTCTTTGATGGATATTACATTGAAGCCATTTTGTGCATCATTTATGGTACTGTCTGGTTAATGTTTATGCGCAAGTGGATTAATCATCTGCAGAATTTACCCAAACAATCCTGGCAAGTGGTAAATACGCCGAATGTATCGTCGTCCGCCAAGTCGAGGTAGCAATTATTATGTGTCTGACACCCACTTGCATATTAAATATGTATGTAAATAAAGAAAAAACCAATAGAGGCTATTATTAGATAAATTGCAGCATCATTCCTCTCCATGCTGTCCCTCTCCCTTCTAAATCACATCACAAACTAATTTATTTCCTGGTACTTCTCTAATTTAAAATGAAATTATTAGTAATGCATAAGCAACGCATGGACAGAACTTGTTTTTATAAAATTTTATTTTAGTAGTAAAGAAACCTGCTCCCAAATATAGAACATCTTTCATACATATATGTATGTACATAAGATAAATTGTCTGTGTTTAATATTAAAAGTGTTTTATTAATTGGAACTATAATATTTCCATGAGTCACTCGATTCTTGATTCTTTTGCTTACTTTTACGTTCAATCAAAACGGTCAAATGTTCAGAACGCATAGATAACGAGTCAATCTTCTCTACCAATTGTTGGTAGGGGCTAAGTGGCTGAGTGCCCATTACAACGTGTCCCAATTTAGAATCAATCTTAGCATTGAGCCGAGCATTACGTATCAAATTGACGATCCAACATTCAGCCTCTTCAATATTCATATTAAGCTTTTCAGCCAACATACTTATGGTGATGCACTGATGAATGCGACAGAATGTCTCAAAAATCATCAAACGAGCATCTTCTACAAACTCATTTAGGCAAGCGACAATAAAGAAATCATTTAATATAACAGTTTGGCATTCGTGGAGTTTCAAGCGGGCACCTTCAAAATCAAAATTGACGTATAGACATTCTAAGAACTCGGTAATGGGGTCACGATATGTGTATGATTCCTGTTGTATAACTTTAATCAAGTCCTTTAAAGCATTGCGCCGCCCCCTATTTATAATAACGGCTGTAGCTAAATAGCGCATTATATGTGGACACATTGTTTGAATGGCATTCAAGTACAAGGGTTTGTATAAGAATAACTCAATAATTAAATCACGACCCTTTGGATGATTAAAGAACACCAGTACAGACCAATGTATTAGCCAGGTGCGCTGTTGCAAAGCTTGTAATGCATTAAAATTAGCGGTATCGATGTAATCCCGTAAACGTGATAAATCCTCTAAAGCGGTATTCCAATTTAATGTTAAAATTTCAGCTGCCAATTTTCCCCACAACACATTTAAATAGTTCTAAAAAGAAACTATGATTCTCTACTGATATCCATAACATTCAACCACCCAACTTTACCTTATCGCTGGGAGTCATAACTATCATGCAAAAATACAAATAAGATGTAGACTCTTGATAATTGCCACACTCATATAAGTATTTGGCCAATTTATATGCACTCTCCAAATGTTCTGGTTTAAAATTATAATCCTTCTGTAAAGCGTTTACAAACGTCTTCGAATCTTTCATGCATTCGCCATTTTTCAAAATATCGGTAGCCTTCATAATGGGAGCCACCTCATTTTGCAATTGTTTCAATGTTGCTAACACCTCCTCTTTGCGTTGCACCAACTCTTCCGGCATCTCTTGGCTCAAACCCAAACGTTTTCGCGTGTCCATTGTATAATCAATCATATTCGTTTTATTAACCGTTTCCAAAATATATTCCAACAATTCTTTCTGGTCATATATCTAATGAAATACCAATGAGAATGAAAAACATTGATGGTGAAAAATCACACAAGAACCACTTGGAAATTACCTCTTTACCACAGAGAAATTCTAATAATGGAAACGTTAAATGTCTGTCCAAAAATTGACAATTAACTTTTGTTAAATCGAATTGTGCCATATCTTATATTATTAACTTTAATTTTCTGTGTGCACACAAAACTAATATTTTTCAACAAATTCCTGAAAGCGTGTCAATCTATTATAAGAGATGAGCAACAGACGATTATAATTAATAAATACTAAGAAAATTCTTCTTCTTCTTCTTAAAATGAAGCTAGCGAACCAACAACAGATAGATTCGCCGCGTCAAAGTTGTAAAGGTTCAGATAGAACGCAGGGTCCTTTTTTAGAGCCTTAGAAAGGTGAAGGATTAGTTTTAGTATTGAGATAATCGCCACTTTTCCTTAGTGTCTGATTTCCATTAATTGTTACATTCCAGAAAAAAAATCATGTAAAAGCGTATGCTCCAGATAATAATAATAATTTTTATGTCATCTGTTGTTTTCCTTAATTATTTCTCTTTCTTTTCTTCCTCTATATATTTCGATGGATGAGCGCTTTGTTCTTTGCTAGTTTATTGTTGTTATGGTTTGTAACTGTCTTTACCGCTTGGTTGTCCTTGTAACGGTTATTACAAAAACGAAACGACCCTTAGCGAGCTAATACACATTTTTCACGGAATACATAAAATTTACCAATTTGTTTGCCAATGTAGAATTGTATTTAATCGAGCGGCACTACTTTTCTCCTTTTTTTTAATCACCGAAGTTTTCTTATTGCTCCAATCGATTGTTTATTGTTAAATTTTCTCTTCAATCTCCATGTTCAGTCTGTACATTCAGCCTATATACTCCGATTTTTCATTATCATTATTTGTTTTACATAAACATATAACATTTACATCTTATTGTTAATCATACTTATACTCCGCAATATATATTATTTATGCACATAGCGCGTATGCATGCGTCAACAGTCCATTCGCTACTCCGTAAGAAAATTATTAACCGTGTCTATCTTTTTCTCAACATGGCGCAAAATCGGGCAAAACTTTCCCGTTTTCTTTTACTTTTCTTTCGTAAACATTGAATTTCTTAAAATTTGTCCTGCAAAAAATCACAGCATTTTGTAAATAAAGAACTAAATTTTCCTTACTTACTCATAAACATAATAAAAGCTATGAATTTCATATGTAAACAGATTCCAAATTAACAAATAATAGAAAATACAAGAGAGGAGAAATCCCAAAAAACCCATTTATAACCGGATGCTGTCATTTTGTGCGGTCACCATGCTCCAATGTCGGATTATCTCCCGCTTTGCCTAAGGTAAGTACAGTACCAATCTAAATAGCCAAAAATGGTTAAATTTTTTTAAGGATACTATGTAAGTGTATGTCCCGTCTCAATGCTATCATCTGGATATTTGTTGATATTGTTTTTATCGTGACATAAAAATGTTTAAAACCAATTTTATGCTCTCAAAAAAAAAAAAAAAAACATTTGTGCTTCTATTATGGAAAAGGTTTTTTACAATTTTCGTTCTTAAATAACTCATAAAAAAATTCTTTTAAAATCCTCTCTCAATTTATCGTTAACTTAATGTATTTGTTTACATTTTGCTTTAAAAAAAACCAAAATATTGCTCTTTATTGTTTATTTTATTATAAATATAACTCTTTGTAAGTACATATGTGCACATGCATTGTTATTAATAATTTTATGAAAATAAGAACGTTATGTATACATATGTATTGAAAAGCATTTTCCAAAAAACACAATCTACCAAAATATATTGACCCCATCTATATAGATTTATATATGTGTTTATATAGGGGGCGGTTGATTGAGGCATTTGCTTCACATTTTACGTCGGATCATTATGGTATGCTTTTTTTCCGATTTTCATTACGTTGTTCTGAAACTTTTATTACTTAATTATTGCGGCGCGGCAGGCATTTTATTTAGTTTGACATGATGATGGTAGATGACAATTCTATTGTTAATCCAATCTATGTATGTATTATTCCATTTAATGAGTATTAAAAAGTATCACTTAGTAGGAATCTTCCCATTTGTGATGAATTTCAGGAGAATAGTTAATGATTTTTACATGCACAGCTTGAAATTTTTCATTCTTGGGTGGTATAGCACATAAGCGATACTTTACCTCATCGCCTGGCATTGGAACATATTCACCTTCAATGCTGTTTTTTGTGTTAAATTAAGGGAGGGAGAGGAATAATAACAATAATAATACCAGCGGTTTACTTACTCTGATATATGACAAAATATATCTTCACCACCCGCATGGGGTTTAATATAACCGTGACCTTTCGTTCGGCTAAAAGATTTCACCACACCGGTTATTATAGGATTTTGCAATGCTCGTGCAGAGCTGTAAAAAACAATAGCCAAAAAATAATAAAATTTACAAAAACATAAAACGACATGATTACGTTGATGCAGTTCGAGTGCGCCTTGTTATTATGGGACTAGGCATCTGCAATTGATTGATTATGTTTGGGCTACTGCTACCACTACGTCGACATACCGGCGGTTTGCCGGGTACAATCATTTCATTGCAAGTATCACCAGCTTCAGACATTACAAAACGAAAATTTCTTCAAACTTAAAACGATAAAAACAAAACGCAAAAACCGACCGAGTAACCTTGAATTGATTAATGTAACCTGATTTTTCCTCTAGTAGTGATTATATTATTATATTATTATTGTATATTTCTATAAAATTAGAAGTTTGTTTTCCGTTTAATTTTGAGAGTACTTGTACACAATTAAAAAATATATAAATTCTTTGCAATTGCAAATAAATGTATCCCAGTAACAGAGTTACCAATGATTTGAAATTATCGGCATTGTTTAGGTAAAAATTTTCAATGTTCCGAGACTTTTTTAAAAAATTGAACTTAATTTTTTTTAATTATTTATAATTTTATAATTTACGGGTTTTACATAAGAATTTAATTGATTATTATTCCCTTTTTAATTCGTATTCTGTTGAGTTCAATTTATGTTTATGTACGTCATAATAAAATTAGTAAAAAATCATAATTTTTTTTGGTTCATTTCAACCATAATGTAAAAAGTGTAATAAACTATGAACTATAAATTTTTAACATATGTTTTCATTTTGCTTAAAGTTTTATATTCCACCTGAACTAATGATATCGAAAATTCTATGCATCACCAGCAAAAAAAAATGCAGCATTTTTCTTAAAAAAATATTTGCTTCTAGAAAAACGCTCTGCATGAAGTACGAGGATAAAAATATATATTTACTAATTATTAGAAAATAAAGGAAAAATGTTTCAACATTATTGTAGAATTTGAAATAATGGAACGTGAAAATGATCACGACTACGCTGCTAGCCGGCTTACAGAAGATTCTGACAGCGATTTAGATGTGATTGTTGCCCTAAGATTAAGAAGACGATCCAGGCCGATTATAAGCAGTCAAGTTGCACTACTTAACAATTCCGATCATGATTACGTGTCATCGGCCGTTAGTTCAAACAGTCGTCCACAAATTAGACAAATTGAGGAGGATGATGAACGGTCGGTTTCAACGACTGCAACTGATACCGCTACAGTATCGAGTATGGTTAGTGCAAGTATTAGTGAAACTATTTCAATGGAAAGTAATGATATAGATGATATAACTGAAGTGTCAAGCGATTCAAACATAGGTGGGGAAAGTTTTTCTTTTCTCTATAATTATTTAATACATATATATATATATATATATTATAAATAATTCAGATAATCAAACCAATGGATCGGATGTTGAAATAATTGAAGAAATTGCGGACAATGATCCCGTGGAAATGTCTAATGAGATTGCCCCCTTCTCACCCTCGCCGCCAAAGAAACGTAAACGTTTGTTAGTGGATTCTAAAGCCAAAGACAGCCCAAATAAGAAACTAGATAAAACCCTAACGGCAGAAGACGATGGAGAGGGGTCCACATGTGCTATTTGCTTGGATGCCTGGGAGATTTCGGGAGAACATCGCTTAGCGTCATTGAAATGTGGCCATCTCTTTGGGGATTCATGTATACGGCGTTGGTTAAAGCAAAGCGTTAGCCAAATGGGCAGTAGGGCGTGTCCACAATGTAAAACTAAAGCACATCCACGAGAAATTCGCTACCTGTATGCCAAACGATTGCGTGCTATGGACCGTAGTGAAGAGCATCGTTTGCGTGAACAATTGACTAAGGAACAAACTCGTTCGCACAGTTTAGAATTGCAAGTGGCCACGGTTACATTGAGGTGTAAACAGGTGTCCGAAAAGCTGCGGGTCCTAGAAGCTGATTATGAACGCTTACAAACATTGGTACGAAATGGCGACAATCGTAAACTGGAGCCTTTGCAAGGAGAACCTAAATCTTACAAGTTATATTTAGAGCGTAACATAGACATTAGCCGAGAGGCGGGCTGTCGTGTAATGGTTTTCGCCAAAGAACTGTCCAAATTGATTGTCTCGCAAAAAAACGGTTCGGGTCTATTTTCCGGTTATGGTATACGGTTCATTGATGTCGAAACCCATAAACCGACTACATATCTGCATGCATCCACGAAACTGTTGCGCGACGTAAGCCTATCCAGTGACGAAAACATGTTGGCCGTAACTAGCATGGAGGCACGTGCTAAACTATTTGACCTGCGTAGTAAACAAATAACGGCCACTTTCACACCCAGCGATAAACCTTTGTGGTCTTGTGCTTTGGATCGCAATCAAAGGGAAAATTTATTATATCTTGGTGCCCAACAGGGTAATACGTTTGTGTATGATGTACGATTTCCCGAGACAGTGGTCAGAGAGTATGCGTCGAAAAATGATAAAAGTCCCGTAATAAATGTGGTGCCAGTACCATCCAACAAACATTTCCTCAATGGCGGATTTCTGGTGTGCACTCTCAACTCTGTGTGGTTTTATGAATATGCCGAAGGTACGGTAATACCCACCCGTCTCAATATAGAGGGACCGTTTACTTATATGGAATTCAATGTGATTCAGGAAACCTTACTAGTCACCACACGTAAAAGGACTCTATGTCCGCAGGGTCGCTACTTTATTGGCAAATTAGAGAAAGTGGATGGGTGTGTGTTGTTTAATGTGATGATGATTTTCTTTGGCTCAAAGACAACACCTGTCATGGTGCGCTCCACACAGATTCCCGTCGAATCGAATACACTTATTGGCGCCTACCTCCTTGACAGCAAAACGTTAACTTTGTTCGATGTGAACCGCGAACATCGCAAACAAACGCTACCAGTGCAGGACGTGGTTTACGATATGTGCCCCATATACACCAAGAACAATACCTATTTGGCTGCTCTAACAGAAAACAAATGCCGTTTGTACAAATTGTGGAATGATTAGCAAATACTTTAAATATAATAAATGTCACATTATTTTTGTCTAAATGGAATTTGTGCGTGTAAAAAATGTTTCCTCATTGTGTATTAGAAGAGTAGCGTTACGAATTATTTTCGTTTAGATTATATTTTGCCATATGCTAATTGGTGGTATTCTCCCATAAGTATCCATTCCTAAAATGTGAAAAGTAATATTTTTAAATTTTTTTTAAATAAAACGATTTTTTGTTTTGGTTATTTTCAAATACTTTATTTTTATTGAAATGCTTGCAAAGTAGTGTTAAACACACCAATTATTTTATTATTTCAATGTGTTTTATTGAATTGAATGAATGTGAAATGTTTGCTTGTTGTTTTTGTATTTATGATGTATAAAAACTCTTCCGTGTAATGGTATCGAATTTCTATTTTGTTATTACTTTTTTATATAATTTTGTGTATTACGAAAATTACTTATTATTTGTTTTATTTCTCTTCAATTTTATTTTGATTAAGAGTATTAATAAAATTTACGGTTATGTGAAGTTTTCAAGAGAGAGGAATGATTGTGGTGTGTACGCGAGAATGCGATGGTAAGGTAAGGCGAATTATTTACTGTTATTACATATATATATATATATATATATATATAGACATATATCAATAGACAAATTTGCTATGCTACGAGGAAATTAGAGAAAGAAAAAAATTAACGGTTAATTTTAATAATTTTTGAAATCAATTATTTTTTGTTTTCTCAACACTTTTCAACAATATTTAAGCACATCAAAATGCTTAAGGAAAACCCCAACCCTCGCTAATCTCTATTTAAATATCAATCTAATATTATTGCTGGTCTAACACAGGCTAGTCGTTAAATTCGCTTGACAGCATAGGCTATACATCCTCTGTATGGATTCCGTTACAATTCAGCACATAAACACACAACATGCAAATTTTCCGTTCCTTTTCTTTCTTTTTTCAATTTATATATTGATTATGTGTAAATTTCCACTCAACTGAATACCTTTTCAAGTTCGTTGTTGTTCTGTCTTGTAGAGTTTTTAAGTTATGCTATCTCGAAAAGTGGCTTTTGGCTCAGACGCCAATTTCCAAACAGCCCTAACGGCTCATAAAAGCTGATGAAGAAAAATGAATTGCATACTTAGATTCAGAGCCCCAAATATATATATATATATATATAATCCGTTATCTAACCACACCCGTTCCGGAAAATTTTGCGTTTTGTTGACCTGTGTTACATATATTTTGAAATGAAAATATCTCTCTTTTCATACACTTGCTTTACGATCGAAACCTTCACTCAATTCAGGGTTTAGGTTCATACTCTAACGCCATACAAGCATTTATAACTAAATAATTTATTCAATTCATAAAAATATGTTGAAAAATTATGTAAATCAAAGAAAACATATTGCCCCGTTTTAGCGATTCATTTAAACACTACCTCTATAAAATTAACGCCTAAAAATATACTTGTCACATTCTTATATTGTTATATAGTTCAAAATGGAATTGATATAGTTATTGCACCCACATTAAGAGGTAAATGCATTCAATTTTTGTAAAATACTACATTTCAAAACATGTCTTATTATTCGTATTATTATTAAAAAATAAATGGAGAGTTTCTCTCAGAGAGGTGAATAAAAGAAAGAAAATATTGGTTCTTATTGTGATGACAAATATATATATATGTTGTATGTATGATGTATGTATTATCCACTAAACTCTTCTTCGAAAACAGTCTCAGTTCCATAATTAATTATGTAAATTTTAAATTTATTAATCTTTATGTATATATATATAAATATGTATAAATTTCTAGGGGTATGTAAATGCTCTACATAAATGCACTATTTACCTTAAGCTCCACATCCACCCAACTAATCAACGAAAAGTTGCGTCGGTTTTGTTTTGTTTTGTTTTGGTTGTTAGTGTAACTAGGTATTAATAATTTAATTTTGTTTTACTCTTCTTCTTCTTTTATTTTTTATTCATGTATATATTCTTATCAAGTACACATATAAAAAAAAATGTCTCGTTTGATTTCAATTTTTTATTCCAATTACAGATCGATTTTTCTTTTTTTATTTTGTTTGTTCGTTTTTATCTTTTTAATTACTTAGCGCAGCAAAACCATACATGTCTGGTACAATAAAAATAATGATGTGCATGTACTTGCGGTTGAATTCAGTATTTAAAAAAAAAAAAATGAACTTTTACAGTTATGGTTAAAAAAGTTCATTATGCAGTAGGTATAAAATATTATATAAATAATATCTTTATGTATGTATGTATGCATGAATGTTGTTGTTGTTGTTTTTTTTATAATAAAAGAAAATAAAATATTTTTCTTGATTTTTGAATTATTTGAATTATTATGAAGGATGAGTTCGTCCGTATGTTATAAAACTTATGATTAATTTAAAATGTACACAAACTATACTAACTTATTACTAAAAAAAATGAAAATTTTAATACTTCTTCTCTCTCTTTCTGTAATATTTCTTTTGTATATCTCCCCGAAAAATACTCAAATATTTCGCGGTTTAAATTCGAAAACTCTTTTTTTCGTTTTACTTGAAAGCATTTATTACCTTCTTCCACTCCTACATACACGTATGTACATATTTATCCAGCTGGAAGATTTAAAAAAATATTATTACTTACATAGATAATTACGATAATATTTAATCCGATTGATAAAAAAAAAAAAAAAAACAGAGGGTAAAAATTTCAATGGTATGTATGATGGTTGAGTGAGTGAATGAATGATTGAATGAAGCCAGTATATATGGTTCAACTAAATGTCAGTCGTTAGCGAGACGGCGACCTTAAAGCTATTTAATCAATGCGAGCATAACGCGGCACAATGTCGTTACTAATCCAGAAATTACAATTCGGGTAATCATCTTGAGACAAAGCATCGGCTGCCACATTTATAACTCTTCGTCGGGGATCGTATTGTGATAATTTACCATGCGTTACGTAATGATAGAATAATTGTTGCATCGTTGTAACATAACGGCGCTGTTCATCGGTCTTGATTTCATAAGCGCCCAGTATAGCATTGACGTCAGCATCAACGGTAGCCAATTGATCGTTGCCAGCCCCCTGTGTCACCACGTAGAAGGGTACTGAGGGCTGCAGGCGTACATTTATTAACAAGGGACAAATTGTACGTATATCCGTTATCATGGCGATAACATCGCGATAGGTGGTAGCATTATATCGCTGCATGGCCTCCTCGGTGAGGTTCAAAGCACCAATTTTCGAGTTTTCCAGGTAAGCTCTCACTTGTTCAGTTGTCCAACTAGCGCCGCGGGCGTGTAATTTCTCGGTATGGGATTCGTGAGCGGTAGTACCCATTACTAAATTAGGATTACCGTTATGTTCCTTTTTCCACGACTCAGCTGGATGCTCTTGCAAGATATCACCATCCAACACTAACCATTCATGATGGGCTGTTGTATTCTCTTCAATCGTGGGTATATCCCCCGGAAAGTACAGCCAAGTATCTGGGGTAGCAGCCCAAATTTTCTCAGCACTGGCAGAACGCAAACACTCCACGTTATGACATTCCAGAGCCTGCATTATTTCTTGATTTCGCTTTTCCGACTCCCCTAAAGGTTTTCCAGGATAAATGGCCGAGGCTGAAGAAATCCACGCTCGTGTGTATAAACTCTCTACTTTTTTTGAAGTTACAAGAGCTGTTACTAAGGTGCCACCAGCTCTATAACCCAACAATGTCACTAATTTGGGATCACCCCCGAAATGGGCGATATTCAGTTTAACCCATTGCAGGGCAGCTATGATATCAGTCAATGCATAGTTGCCTGAAATGTGCGGATACGAGTCTTTTGTTAACGCCTCAAGTGCCAAAAAACCGAAGGCAGCCAAACGAAAATTGGGTCGTACGAATATGACATTTTGTTCTCGTGCTTGTTGAATTGATGGTTGCAGTATGCCTGGTGAAGGTCCTGTCAACGTTTCAGCACCGATTAATACAATAACCGGTAAAGGGTGATCGTAACGAATATACGGTGAAATCACGTCCAAGTAGAGACAGTCCTCCTCCCCGATTATGGTGCCGTTGCCTAACGTCTGCGAGCAGACAGCACTTGAATTGTGAGCCTGCAAAGTACCATTCCAGCAGTCTTCAATACCTTCTATCATTTGGGCAGTTCGCCAACGTCGCTCTCCCACCGGAGCTTGAGCGTATGGGATCCCTCTAAATGCATATACGCCATCTTCCTTTAAGCCTTCTACCAGGCCACAACTGGTCAGGGCTTCCACAAAGCGTCCTTCCCTAATTGGCGGTCCAATTAAGGTCTCGGTTGACAGCGCAAAGGCAATAACACCAATCAACAATAAAAATAATATTACACCCAAAATAATTAAAATATCATCCAACGAACACTTGTATGCACGTAAACGTTGACAAAATGTTAGCACCCGTACTTCCTGGTCGTCTTCATCAGCGTGCTTTTCATCGTTGGCCAATTTGATATCACCGCTGGGCGTCTTCTTTAATTTTGATATTTCGTCGACGCCATTGTTTTTGTTATTGGAGACTTTATCTGCGCAGTCTTGATCTTTAAGCGAATCATCTAATGTTTCCATAGAGGCGAGGCCAGCTTTACTTAAACCCAATTCCACATCATCATCGGGTGATTTTTTCGGTATCATATTGGCAATGGGCAATTTGATGGCATTCAAGAGGCCACGCTTTTGGGGTGGAGCCTCGGTTGTGGTCTGTTGTCGGCCGTCCGGGGCATCAGTGGCTGCAGCTTCGGCAGTTCCTTCTAGAAAAAATGCAACCACAATCAAGAACAACACTTCAAATAATGAGGATTCAACCTATATGGGACAGTCTGACCCCTTTATTATACAATATATCAAGTTTTGTAGGAATTTCGTTATTGCATCTGTACTAACTCTGTACTACTCTTTGAGTCCAAACACGATATCAAATTCTGAACCAAAAAAAGTATGGTATGGCTTCACTAAAAATCCCCATATTCTAACGTTGCTCATCTAGGTCATAAGGTTTGGTAAGCTTATCATAATAATCAAAATCTGAATCGATCTACACTGAACACTCACATATTGAGACGAAATTAAATTTTCTTAGGTCCGTTATCAATATATTTAAGCCCCGCCCATAATCGACAGACATTAAACTATACAAGTATATGGCACAGACATACTGAGAAGGTATCCCAAATGCGTCTCAAACCCATTTTAGCTTTTTGCGTAGAGGTTCCGAAACACTTGCGATGGATGGATCCATAATCGCTATGTAGCTATTAACCGCGCTCTATACTGTGGTAGAAATCATCTTTTTATTATTACTCACCATTTTTATTGTCAGCTTTACCAGCTCGCTGTTGCTTGACTTGTTTTTCGGCAGAAGTTTTCCGTACGAAAAAATTGCGTAAACGTGCCCCAAAATTTCTAGTTGGTTTCTCTTCTTTTTTAACACTAATCTTACAATCTGAAATGGTCTCATCTTTGTGTTCCCTTTCCAATAATTCACCATCAGCCCCATCACCGTCTGGTTTAGGTTTGGATTTCATGAAGAAACCAGGCAACTTCAAACCTCCGATAGGGATCTTCTTCGGTTTAACTTCCCGATCTTCAGTTGAAATCTTTTTTTCTTCATTTGCGTGGCTATTATGCTCCGCACCATCCTCTTCTATCTGAACGGTGGCGGTGGTAGCGGCAACCGATTTCGCTATTTTAGTAGCTTCTGTTGCGTTATCAGCTTTAACGTCATTTTCCGGTATATTAACGATTTCTTCAATTTTTTTCTGCTCGATTTCCACTTTTTTTACATTCACTGGTGTAGTGGGTTTCGAATTGATTTTCTTTTTAGCGTCCTGCTGCAATAATTTATCGGAATTTTGTTCAATTTCATTGTTTTTCTCAAGCATACGATCTGTTTCTTTAGGTTCCTCTGTGGATTCTTGTTGGGGTGGCGCCGTTTCTGTGGCTGGGGTTTCTTTCTCTTCTAATTCACCCATTTCGCTAATAAATTTATTATTTCTTGTTCAACGTTCTGCTTGTTTTAACTGTAGACTAAAAAGAAAAAAGAAAATGCCATTTATTTCTGGATGTTAATGAATGTATATTGAAAATGGCAAAAGTCTGAGAGTGTTGCCTCCAGCTATACAGCACATGTGATAATATATTGAAAACATGTACGCGAGCTGCAGAGAAATGCGCTGTACACAGCATTTTCTAAGAGACGTCTCTACTAAGCTGTTACAAAGAATAAGGACATCGAGAGAATGCGAAATGCATACATACATACATTTGTTATATACTTATGTACTTGTACATATTTTGTAGGTGCTGTTTGATTTCATTGTGTTTAATGTGTCTTCTTAACGTTAGGTTTCAGGATAATTTTTTTAAAAAGGGTTTCCTAGTATTCACGTCCGCCTATGAATTACAAGTGAATACTGGGAAAAATACATTTACCTCAGGTAAAAGGAACACTGCTATCATTTCAATGATACAAATATTTTACTTATGAGAACAAAAAAATCCAAGTAAAGGCGATAATTTGTTTCTGCTGTTAATATTTTACTTCTCACCCGACTGAATGATTTAAGTTGATCGATATAATTCCTTTTTCACGGGTGTTTCATTAAACACGATTAATTAATTGGCCTTGTAAGTTGTCGTCGCTGTCGTTTTTAATTTCTAGTCGACTTTGCTATCTGGACCAAACTTATTGGGTCAAGTACCACGCCCACATTCAACTAATCTATTGAAGTGCCTAAAATGGGCGCGGTCGCATAACGAACATGCCCACAATTCATAAAACACAATTTTGGTACAGAATCGAACTTGTGAGCTGACAGGTAATACCTACCTTCATAATGATTATGGGGGTATATTGATTTTACCTAAACGTTTCCAAGTAGCAGAAGGGAGCGGGCCACACCCCAAAAAGTATGTATATTCTTGATCAGCATCGTATTCTGAATCAATTTAGCTCTCTCCGTCTGTATGTGTGTCTGTGAAAATTTTCCCACTTTGCTTTGTGACACTCTCACGGGCACCAAAATTAAGACATTGAGCTGAAATTTGGTTCAGCAATAATGTAAGCCCCCAAAGGGGCTGTGAAACAGATGGACGTACATACGTAAGTTGGTTTTGAATATCCTTTTATTCTGCTTAGTAAAAAGCCCTTAAAAAGCACAAATTTAAAACGCATTTAAAATTAGAGCACAAGTGCCACAATGTATAAATAACGACAAGATATGTTTTCAGTTCAACTATTTGAACTTGCACATTCTGCTCTAAATGTTTTAAATTAAAGTTGTTGCAAAGTTGTTGTTATCTTTTCATAAATCATAGGTCAACTATTTAGCAATTACACTGTGTCATAATCTTAATACAAAGACTGAAAATACAAAAACAAAAAACAAACACAAAGGGCACTATTATATAATGGGCGGGTCATCACGTAAGTGGAAGAGAATTTTAACATATATAGCAACAAGTAAATCTTACGATGGGGCGTATAAGTAGACACACACGCATGCACAGTTGAAACTTTTAAACATTTTTAAGCATCTTTTGGAACTTTTGTATTTTTGTTGAACTGCAAGTGTCATAATTCTGTATCTTATAGCTAAACATTGCAACACAAACATGACACACAGGGCGCCGTTTACAAATGGAGCATACATTAATATATAACAACAACAACAACAACAACAACAACACCATTACATACTTACATTCTTATCGATATATCATGTATGCATAAATAAAGCGAAAACTATTACGCACATAAATGCAAGACTACATGCGTGCACATTAAGCAAAACGCAATGACACATAACGCAAAACTGAATGTATTGTAATCCTATGGAATCCGATTAAACAACACAGTATGTCTATACATATATTTTTGTATATACACCCCTCCCTCATTTTACACGGTACTCGTTTTGCACGTTTTCGATCTTACACGGTTTTTAAAATCAAAATTTAAAAAAAAATAAGTAGAAAATAACTAATTTTGAGTGCACGCGAATTTATTTCTACTTAATTATAAACCTGGTAACACTTCAGACGCATACATGCTTTATATCAGACTTTTTCCAAAGAGTCTCAGCAAACTACGACTAAAATCAATACAGCAACTGTAGAAGCAGAGTCTAATCTTTTTTTTTTTTTTTTTATTTTATAAATAAATTTGATTATTTCTATGTTTTATATGCTTTATATGATATTTTTATATTTTATTAAGTGTATTAGTTATGTTTTGCTAAAGCTTATTTATAGTCGTTTTGTTTTACACGGTTTTTCCATATAAAAAATACACGATTTTGTCAGGAACGTATCTCCCGTGTAAAGCGAGGGATGTGTGTACTACGCACTCAGCTGAATGCTATTTTATGTAATTGCAACAAATATTACATCTAAAGACAAAAGTAAGCTGTACAAAGAATAAATAGACAACAACAAATAATAAAAAAAAAAAAATCAGGGCAAAATAATTACGCACAAAGTTTTAACAAAACGACTGGCACTCCACTCCATAAACGCGTGCATGTATTGTTCTCTAACACTAACCCAAGCACACAACAACATAAAATAATTCTAAATAATAAGTTTTTTTTCGTCACACTATTTAGGCAAAATTTATTAGCCGAGTCAGCTATAACAGATAGAGATAAGAAATTTATTGAAACAATTGAAAATTGTGCAAACTGAATAAGAATACGTACGAAATGTGTGTGCATGTACGTTTGTGTGCATATGAAGTTATTAAGGTCTCTGCCAGCGTTTTAGGTTTCTCAATCATCAATTGCTTGTTTGTTTGTTAAAAATTCCACTTTCCCCGGCGTGAAGGAATCTTTTGTGCATTTCATATTTCTCTCTGTACAGCATTTCCAATTTTATTTGTCATAAAACATTATGAGGATATAAATTATGTACGAGTACATAATTCTTTTTTTTTACATCATTGTGATATTTATGACTTTGAAAAAAATGTTTAAATAAGGTCACATATGGGGAAAATGGGATAGATTTTGAGCACAGTATGATTTTGTTAGAGGAGGAGAGGAAACAGGGTCATGAAAACATAAATTTCAATAAAGAAGCGTCACCTACTCCCCTTAACAAGAAAAAGCTAAACCTTGGCTTAGACGAAATCTTAAGTACCTTTCACATATACCCACAAACTGTGGGCGTGGAGGGCTTGTAATTTGTAAGATACGTTTCAACTTTCAAGTCGGTTTCTGCATAAAAAATTATGGTCGTGCCCATTATGCACCCCGCCCATTTTTAGAAAACTTATGGGTGTGCTGACAATAAATGCCGGATTTCGATTTCATGGGTCAATCTTTTTTTCGACTGATAAATAGAGAAGATCTCAATTCAATGTCTGAAAATTTACGACCGCAAAAGTGCCTGCCAACAACACACGGTCACGCTCTACCAAGTCAAAGCTTAATGCTGATCAAGAAGATATATACTTCGTAGGGTCTCCTAAGTCCCCTTCTGGGTGTTACCAACGTAGTGTTTTATACCCCATCTTGTGTGGGGGGTATACAAAATGTTACATTTATAATGGTACAAGGAATAGACACAGCAAATCCGTTATTGTATATTATGCCACATGTCACTATTGTTCATCATAAGCGCATCATTTAAAATGATTCACCGCGTTATACGTTTGCCTTGGAATTTCTGTACCACAAACTATTTATGTTATATTTTTAGGTAAAGTTTCTATTTGCTCTACACATTGGAATACAACATGCAAACAACATAAAGCACAATATAATGCAATAAAGTAAAGAAAAAAAAAAAATATTTAATTGTATCATGCACGCGCTGCCCAAACATACACATACAAATACACAGTCTCTCATATTACAACAATTAGTAACCATCCACTGCATTATAACAAAAGAAATGTTATATGCACACACATCCACACATTCATACATAATTATACCATCACATCTACAAATTAAGTCCATTGCCCGTAAATAATGAATTTATTGTACAATGTGTGTATACGTGTGTGCGTCCATAGTAAAAAGTACAGTTAACAGCTCAAAAAATTTAAGCCTTAAACCATAAAAAAATCCATGCAAATGAATGTGAAACAAAAAATCGACAAAGATACAACATGACGAAGGGCCATTAATGTCAAGTGTGGTAGTTATACGATATAACCAAAAAAGAAGAAAAATAACAATACAAATAAAACAAGAAATGAAGAGAACAAGCAGGGTGGAGGATATACCTTATGCTGCATTTAGTTTGCCGTAGAAAGTCCCACCAGTGAAAATCGTGGAAGATGGTTAAGGCCGATTATTTTAAGCGTTAACCTTACGTAGTTTGCCATTTCGTATGCAACTGCCATAAAGACACTTTAGAAATAACCCCATAATGTATATGTATTGTTTTTCAGCGGGAAAAAATGGTCAATTTAACAATGTCCGTCTGTACGTCATGGTTGACTAATTCAAATATCAAGTTGAAATTAATGATTTGACATTCTTGGTACATGTAAATAATTTTGCATTCAAAGTACTGCGCATAGGTTAACAACCACGCCCACAATCGACCAAAATCTATCCATCAGCCCTACATATTCATCTCTGATCTCTGAAAATGGAACTTGGTGCACATAATTATAAATGAACCGATTAATGTCGATATGCTAAAAGTGGGCGTGGTCGGATACCTTTATATGACGAAAGATTTTAAAAATAGTCCGATCCAGTCCATTTTCAATAGGGTTCCTTTTTGGTCCTATTCATGTCCTTATAGCCAATTTAATCGCAATATCTCAAAAAAATGCGACATGCAGCTTGCGCACAAATTTACATGTGTAGACAGACGGACAGGGTTAAATCGATTCAGAATTTGATTTTGACCGATCGATTATCGGTATAATTGAGCGTGGATGTGGCATTTGTCATTTAGGAGTTACAAACATTCGCACATACTTACTATACCTTTTGCTTATATGGGAAAAAAGATCCAATTCGATACATTCGCAATAAGATGACTCGTAAGATTGACACGTTTTTAAATTAAATGTTATTGAAATAACTCAAAACCGTAACATATTTAAAATCACAACAATTATATATGGACAGATGGACATTATTAAATATCGTTTCAGCGAGTGAATATTTCGCAAAAATTGAAGCATAAGCCTGTACTTTGCTGCTTTATTCAATTTGAGATCGGTAGAGAATGTTAGTTCAATTGATTATGGAAAGTTTGTTAATAAAATTATTAAATCGGAGACGTTCTCTGACTCATTTCATATGAAAAATTGTAAAAAATTATATATAACTTTTTTTCATACTCTCATAAAACTCATTTATTATGCTTAGGTTATAACAGTTTTTTTCAACATTTTTTTTTTTTATTTTATTTACTTGCAGTAGTAAAGCACGCAAAAATACTTTCAAGTCTAGACTGCAGACATATTCATGTTTATTTACAGTATGCAATAATTCCTTAAAAGGAAAACGAAAAACAACAACAATAACAACCTGCAACAACAATATACAGGTAACTTATGAAGTAATGTATAAAAATATTAACACCCTTTTTCGTTGTTATTAAGCGGTCAATGGCGTCATTGAGTCTGTCAGTCCGTCAATATCATGAATAATGAACGATTACCGCCGAAGGGAGTTCATTTCCCAAAACAAACTAAACTATAAAAGATTTTTTGAGCCAAAACTCCCCTAAAAATAAAACTTTTTCACCATTTATAAACACGCACAGTGGAAGTAATTACCAGTATTATATGTATACCTATACACAGCTACTGGTATTGTTGTAAATTATTAAAGATAAAAAAGAAAGTAACATGTGAAATGCACATTTCCTTGATAATTTGCAATTATCCTGTTTAATAAAAAAAGGGGATACCAACTTGTTTTTCAAAATAACATAACAAACACAGTCAAAAAAAGTTTGTGTGGTAAACTTGTGCGCAGTTTTGGAGACATTTTGTAGGTTGTATCTTGATCTAAAGGCGGTTTAAATAGAACCATTATTTAAGTCTCACTCCAAATAGAGCCTTATTCTGAAATTTGTTTTTATATGATGAAAATTTACACTTTTTTAAAACATTTTGACTAAAGTTAGGGAAGAGTAGGGAATTGGCTTAATAATTGACTGGGCTAAATTTCGACCCCATCGGACCATCTTTAGAACTCCTTTCCGCATAGTGCTTTTATAAGGTACTTTATATGACAATTGCTCGCGTTTACCAATACAAATAAACTAAGTGTAGCATAAAATGTGGAATTAAGTGGTGTGGGATATTAACATCTTTATAGTCCCGTCGAGTAACATTTTTTAAATTTCAACAGCAGCGTTACAAAATCTTGATCTGATAGTTTATATAAAATAATTTATAGAGTCTTGCAAAAGTTTCCCTAGTCCTGTAACACTTTATACTACCGCAGAAGAACCATCTTTCAAAGAAAGACGTACAATTTCTTCAACATTCGATGTTGGTATTGAAAATGTACACAAATTGAAGTCTCTTGAAATTATTGTACAAATATATAAAATGGTGGACACAGTAACTTGACTTTTTTCATGAGGAGAAACCAACATTTCAATTTATTGATTTTTTCATGGTTTCTAGCAGAATGACAACTTTTCTCTACACCCAAGAACCAACACATGTTTCTAATGCTGTGAACTGTACAACATTATCTTTAACACTAAACATGCATTTAGGTTTACGTCGAACATTCTATTAAAACTAATTTATTGGAAATTCTTTATTTGTTTGTTTATTCTTGTAAACAGAATGTAAACAACGTTTAGAATAAATTTCGATGCCGGATGTGAAAAATGTTTACTGTGCCGAAAATAAACAAAATCCCGTGCTATTTGTGGCCAAGGTAATATTTATCGGTAACAACCTAATGTGATGCTAAACAAATCAAGTGAACAAGAAACAGAAAATGTAACAGATGCCTTCTCGAAGCGACGTCTCAACAACCGACTCAACAATTAAAAAACACTTGAACTTCTATGTCAGTAAAAACAAAAAGTTATAAAAATACTTTTAGTAGTAGTATATATATATATGTGTGTACATATACCAATACACATGTTGTATATGCCGAGTTAACCCCCAAATATTATTTTTCCATAAATTTCTGATTCTTCATTAAAATTAGTGGATACCATTCCATTAATAACTACAATTTATTCGACTAATGTGAAGAATTTTTATTTACACACACAAACACACATCATATGCTAAGAATTGAATTGTACAGTAACAGGAAACAGATGTTGAAACGCAAAAATGCACAAAATTCTCATTTTTTACATGACGATGGTTGGGAAATATATTTTCTTTTAATAATATGACACCACTCACATTTTCTCTTGAAAAATTGAAAAATCTTTTCATTAAGAATTGAATTCGTTTTTCACGTTTGTGGTAGTAGTTGAATACACTTATATACACACACAATAATATTAAAACATCTAAACCAAACGCGTTCCGTTGATTTTCGTCATATCTCGAAAACGTATTTACGACGTGAAAGCGTTTTTATAACTATTCGCCGGCGCACTGAAAATCTCAACTCAGCCAGGCAACAATAATTGTCTTCTTCATTATTATTCCAGTAACTCACACTGTCAAAGCAAACCATTACATTTTACTCTCTTTCCGCACAGTACGAAGAGCACGAAGCCTGCAAATCATCATATAATCGGATGCAATATTTATTTTATTCTGTTTTGTTAATGCGACAATACACATGAACGAACATGTTAAATAAAAAGGATGCAAAACACAAACTGAAAAAGTCTCTCCAAACTGCCGACTATATTGGAAATGATATGGAAATTTCCAGTATGGAAATCTCTCTCTCGTATTTTCCATTCGTTACGGTATTTATACAGTTTAACTATAAGGGTTGCTTTTGCTTATATTTGCGTTGTGGTGGGTTTCATATTTCATTTAATTCGAAGCACATAATTTACATATATATATATATATAGTTGGTTGGTATATATGTAAATAATTGATTATATTATTTATAGAAGAAAATGTGCTAAAAAGTGCTGCGCTCTTAGAATTTTTTTAGAAAAACTTTTCATTGAGTGTAATACCGTTTAAAGTGATGATGACAGCAAGTCGCTATATGAAATTTAAAATAGTTTAAGAAAGAACAATTAATTTTAATTTGAGACATGTTTCAACCACAAACTAAACCAATTATGTGTGGTGTGGCACGTATATTAAGGAAGATAGTTGTAGGCACAGAACTAAAAACCTTAAACGAACCACTTGAAAGAAAATGAGAACAAGTGAAAATGTTAAAAATTTAATACACTACTACAGCATCTTTTTCTAAAGAAATAGAAGAAGCAGAACTTTATTAAATTGAACGCTCTCCCTACTCTGAAACAAGCCTTTACATGAATCACTTTTTTAATATATTCACCTTGCACCACTTGTGGCAAAGGCTATATTAAGTTTGTGCGTATGTTTGTAACTCCTAAACGGAAAGTGACACACCCTGCTTCAATTATACCGATCGATTCAAAATCAAAATTTGATTTGATTCAAGTCTGTCCATCTGTTTGTAAATTTGTATTTTTTAAGATATTTTTATATGAAGGAATAATTAATTGGCCCAATCGGGCCATTCTTAGAACCCCTTTCCACATCATGATATTTCACAAAGTGACTTATATGGCAATGCCTCGCTTTTATTGATACAACTAAACTAATTGTAGCATAATATGTAGAAGGAAGGGTATTAAATGGGCTGGTTTGTTTTTAAGAAAAATTGATGGATAATAGTTGGTTAGCATAATAATTCTATGTGATACGTTTGGTACCGATCGACCTGCATCACTAAATTGTATTCGTGTCTGTTAAACGACCATGCCCTTTTTTGGCACATCAATGGAATGGCTAAATATAAATAAGTGATCAATTTTTGTGGCTGATAGATAGTTTTCGGTCGACTGTAGGCGTGGCTTTCAGCAAAATTCGAAACCTCAAAATGTATGACAGCTAGAGGGATACGACTAAACCATGACTCAGCTTTAGATGCTAATCAAGCATATACATACTTTGTGGGGTGTCTGATGCTTTCTTCTGGAAGTCGCAAATGGAGCAACAAATTTCAAATCAAATTTTTTTCATAGAAAATTCGTAGATATCGCCTAAAAGCTATATTTTCTAAATCAAAAACAAATCAAACCATTTTCAAAAACTCTCTGTACATAAAGATTTCTTTCTTTCTTTAACTTTTATTAGACAATCAGTCGCAGTGATGCAGCATATTTAATTATTATTAAAAATTAATTCCCAAGCAGCAGCTGGAGAGTGTTTCATATATGTGCCTAATAATAAATCATTGTGAGAAATGTTTCCCCTTACAAGCTTACTAAATAACGTACCACTGTTCCACAACGTTGGATAATAAATTGTCTAGTATATGTGTGCGTGCGTATGAAATTTATTGTATGACAAAGCTGTTTAGAGTTCGCATTTTTTTTAAATTTTATGGTAAAATTTGTTATGTATCAGTTTTAGTGGGTGTTTTAAAGAGACAAGTACTCGTAAATATGTGAATGCGTGAGAAGACACGTGCTGCACGTATAATCCGTAAAAACACGTTCACTCTATAATGAATCTACTTAAATCATCATTTAAGGTCCTTCCAATTTATGAAAAAAATGAAAAAATTAAATTGTTACGGAGATCACCTTTGATAATACTTCTTGGTAAAATTCTTTCCAACATTTCTTTAAGATTTGATACAAATGAGTCTTATATCTCAATTATTCGCTCTAGGAGTGTGCGAGTGTTAACAAATGCATCTATACACAGAAAGACGGACTTTAAAATTTCATGTTAAAAAGAATTATTTCAAGTGGAAAAGATTGAAGACTTCTGCTATCTATTGCATACTGTGCTCATATTTAATTTATAATAAGAAGATATTCATCTCTGGAAAAAATGGAAACACGCCACTAAAAAAACAACTTTAGATAAACTGAACTTTACCAAATTGTTACTTTTTAATCTATTGTAATCTCTCTGCACCAACTGTTAATGTTCGGCGCAGTTATATGGATGTTGAGTCAATTGAATCCTTATCTCTCTCTTTTCCAATCCCTCTTGCTAATATTAAAAAAAAAAGAGACAGCTTTTTATGTTCATTGTGATGCCAGCATGTGCGAGTGACATTTTCTATGGGTTCCTTATAAATAGAGCCCCTCTACCCAATATATAAACATTTTTTTCCTTTGTGTGCATAAGAGTTTTGAACTGTAGCTATGAAAAAAAAAAAAAAAAATAATAAAAGTTAAGTATAGTTAGTGACTCTGGTACACACCAAGAGATTTATAAGACATTGACGCACCCACTGTAGAGTTTTCACGTACTGCGACATTAAATAGCAACAAAATGATGATGAACAAAAAATAATACAACAATAGGAAAGAATTTAATGATAAAGCAAATCAAGAAGAAATTTGTACACAAATATACACACACACTCATACTCAATAGACTTCAATGTTAGTACTTACACCTACAGCTACGTATGCATATATATTTACGATGTATTTATATACGGAGTGTAGGTCTGTAATGTGTTTAGGGGGTTCTCATACAGGAAAATACGTTGACTGTGTTTTCACTTAGATGTGACATTGATTGCTGTTGTTAATGTTATTGTTATCGTCGCTGCTTTTGTTGTTGTTGTTATTAGTATTACTATCTTCGATATTGTTTGTGTTGTTGGTATTGTCTTAATAGTGCTTTGTAGTGGCAACTGTTATTGTCTTTACTGTTACTATTTGTGTTTTTTGTTGTTATTGTTGTTATTATTATTATTATTATTATTTTTATTATTTTTATTAATGCTTTGTAGTGGCAGTTATTATACAAAACATAAAATTCATGTCGAATTCTCTTCTTCTTCTACTACTACTTTTCTTCCTTTCTGCAGTGATGTGACAGTCTTCTGTTATTATTATTATTGTTATTACTGTTGTTGTTGTTTTATTTAATGTTTATATACACAATACATCTCACGTGTTCACTAAAGTGTAAGCAAACCCACACGACATGTATGCGTTTAATAATATTACTCACAATGTAATGTTTGGATGTTTATATATATATATGTATGTGTGTGTATGACACAACGTATAAACTTCACCTTTTATAGTCATTCTTCTTAGCCTATTACAATACTATGTTATTGTTATGTGGGCGGACACATAGCGTGCGTTAAAGAAAGCTTTGTAAATTTCAAATCAAAACCAACAATAATAATAATAATAACAACAACAACAATAGAACAACAAATATTCAGCTTACAATGAATTTAGAACACTCATCACGAACAGCCTGTTGCAAGTATACATAGGTAGTATCTAGTAAAAAATCACATGATTTCAAATGTATTTTAATACGAATAAAAAACAATAAAAGAACACGAAAAAATAATAAAAATACAAATAAAAATATTTTTAAAAAAACGTAAAAACATAAAATTTAATAAGAAGACAAAATATGTTAATACAAAATTAAAATTTAAATATAAACAGAAATTAAAAAAATGCTATGTAGAAGATTAACCGACTCTAGTGATTTTGTCATATAGTCAGTAATTTAGATAAGAGCTCTAACATGAATGAACCAATGAAACATCCAATCGTAGCTTTTAATGAAAAGTTTCTACACTATCAACCTTGTAATGGAAGGTACGGAGGACTGAGAGACGCCGCAAAGCATATAACTAAGATAGACATCACAATATGAGTCAATATAGTCCCGTCCGTTCACAAACAGTAAAAAGTGGAGTTACAAATAATGCAATTATAGCAGGCACCCCTCCCCTATGCAAAATACCTTTGTGGTAAAGAACTCTCCAGATGGGCTAACAATTTTAAACAAACTTTAAAAATCGTCAAAAAGGGGGGCTGCCCACAACTTAAGTACAAATTCGGCCCCAGCTGAATATAATTTCCATCACTAGTTTATCATTCATTTCAATTATTGTGCCAGGAAATCAAAAGACACACCCAATGTTAAGATTCTGGAATCGATTTTTGTAAAGTTTCCAATCTTTTTCAATTGATTGCTTTTATAAATATTGTGTGCCAAACACTTTCTTTATACAAATCTGTTATAAACATAAATCGACCTGAACTAACTAATTTTCCCTGTTGTTGTTGTTGTTGTAGTTTTTTTTTTTATTACTCATTTGTCCCTTCAATTTAATAGCGGCCTTTTTGCTTTTGCAAACATACTCACTGTACATCACCCTGACAAATAACACCTTTAAAGAAATAAGCTAATCGTAAGTAAGGCAATTTAAAGCCAAACACATATACATGCAACTATTTACGAGCTTGTATATGTATGCTGACATTTGGTATATACATACATACATACATACATTGTACATACATATATCTTTAATGTCCCATTTATTTAATCAACAATACATTGCACAAATGTTCACACAGATGTCTGGAGTGAAGCTGATGTGCGAGTGTGTGCGTGTGTAGACGAGGATCATTTAATTTTAAATTGCCATGTCATGGTGCTCATATACATATGTACTCGTTTAATATAGTAGTGTGGGACTTAGGGATGTGAACACCAATAAAATGCAAGAAAAATTAATGTCATTCATTACCATCTAATTATGCACACAATACAATATTATATATGTTAGTGTATATGTAACAAGTAAGAAAATTAAACGTGACTTAGACTTAAATACCCTACACATCTACTTACAAGCAATGGGCGTAGCAGGTATATGATTACGCCCTCGAATAGGGTAATTTTTAAATCAGCTTGAATGTCGAGCTTTACGCTGAGTACGGTTTTTTGTAAATGGTGGCCGTGTCCGTTATTCGACCACGCTCATTGTTGTTACATCGGTAGGTGCGATAACTATAGATATGGAAACCAAGTTTTAACTTCATAGCTCAATTTTTCTAGCAGATAATTACTGTCGATTGTGCGCGTGCCCTTCGACCGATTTTTCTTAATTTCAATACCAAACCTGCCTACAAGAACAATGAATATTTCTGCAAACTTTTGGATCGATATCCTTATTTTTCCGATTTGAAAATGTGTACCACATACAGGCACGGAGAGGAACAGATAATTTTTTGTTTCTTCAGCATAATGATTGATATGGTTTGGGTGCTAAAGTAATGGTCATCCTAGTACATATAGTGAGATCAAATTTTTGCACAAATAATTCCACTTCATAGTCACATTCTTCTTCTTCTTCGTCAAACATTAAATAACGAGAGCATATCTTACTAAGCAATAAAAGTTTTGTTTTTATGTTGATAAAAAAAAAAAGAAAAAAAAGAAAAGAAAAATTAAGCACAACAAGAACAGCAACAATTACGGTAGCTCTTGATTGCAATTTACAACAATTGTTGGCCATTGCTACACTTTACATGTGAAATGTGATGATCAGTTTCATAAATGTGTGTATGTGTGCGTGTTTGTGTGTGTGTTCATGTAAGAAATAGAATAAGCGAATGGGGAAACTTATACTGCTCAATGTTCGGTCTATGTTGTAGCACCAAGGAATAGAATGCGATCGATAATATAAATGTTTAATTATTGATGATTTTTTTTGTGCGTGTAATGTATTTGTATTCCATTAACAAATACCGCCAATCCAACCATTTAGTTCCCGCCTGATTAAAATCATATTACACGTTTACAAAACCTTGTATAATAAGTAGTTGTAGCCACACTGTATACCCCGCTACGTATTACGGACTTTTAAGGAGACCTCTGGTCTTTGATCGCTGCTATAATTATTTTGGTATTCGTTTTGATGTAAAATGAAATTGATGGCTATTAAGTTCAAACGGCACTATTCCACTTTATAAAGATATTGCGTTACAACATTTCGTACGTTGTATTAAGATGGTGCAAAAGGAAATGTTATTTCCTTTTAACAACAACACAGATCGATCGCGTTTTTATTAAACATTTGCTGCTTGCCTCCCCTTATTATCGTCATTATTGTTGGCTTTGTGAGACCTCAGACAACGCATATATGTGTGTCTTTTCAAAAGAAGTAAAAATATCAATTCGAACAAATCTTAAATACCCCGTCCATACATCTACACATAGGCGTGACAAGTGCCCAACTACGTAATTCTCCGAAAGGTCGTGGGCGATGAGTTTCGAATCATGTATGAGCTTTACGCCGACATTGACATAGTCCGTATGGTTGAAAGTGCTAGGGTCGTGTTCGAAAGGGAACCGGAAGGACGTCGCGCAAGAGGTAGGTCGAAAGTCCAGTGGGAGGACCAAGTGCTTGATGCCCTGCAAACACTTGGTGTACAAAACTGGAGAATACGTGGCCAAAGACCTACAGAGCCAGTCGGTCAATAATGCTGATGATGATGATGATAAACAGTTGTACGAAAATGACTTATATTTCCTAATATTATTAAACAAATTACACAAAAATTGTGTTACTTGTATAACTGTAGAATTGGGACTATGTGTATTTGCAAGTAGGGAAGACAGACTTGATCGACAATATGTACACTTGTTCATTCTTTCATTTCATTTTTCTATTGTTTTAACTTTCTACAATTATTTAAACAGTTTTAATCTAGTTTTTGTTGATACTAAGTAAAATTTAACAAGTGAAACAAAGGGAAAAAAGAAACTTTGAATGGCTTCCCGGTAAATGTAAAGGCTACAGTACTAAGTCTATATACAAGAGTAAAGCGTGTAAATAGAACTGTATATAAGGTACATGTCCATATCCAATGTATTTTATATCTGCCACGAAAACAATCCCAACCACCATCGCTGTGTACTTATTTTCAATATATTATAGTCGGTCAAACCCAACCATCAATACCCTACATTTGATGCACTATTAATTTTTTTGTTAAATTTATTTGTATTATCAATAAAAATGGTCCAAACCGTTCTCTTTGGGCCAATACATGTCCTTGTGCCAAATTCCTTCGAAATATCTTGTAGTTTGCGTACAAATTTACATGGACACACAGACGCACAGGCGGACATGGTTAAATAGGCACAGATTTTGATTCTGAATCGATCGTTATAACTGAAGGTGGGTGTGGCATTTGGAGTTACAAACATCCGCACAAACTTAATATACCCTTTGCCCCAAGTGGTATAAAGAAAATTTTTTATATGAAGCGTAGCACAAATTAATGTAAATAATTGAATTTGTTTATTGATCTTATTTTTGTTTATTTATTACAGTTTAGATATACAACACATCTCCTTTCAAGTCCGTTACTTACGTAGAATATACACAAATATTAATGATTACAATTTCACTTTATTTATTATATGGTTTAATAAAGTTTCAAGTTTCGTTTATATCGAAATATTTTGAGTTCGGGGTAAAACTGTTGAAAAGAGGTTAGAAAGATAATGCATCACAATACTATAAAGGATGAGCTTAGTAGGACAATTGGTGAAATTTTTCCATAATTGACATCCACTATGTGAACACTACCTCCTATGAAAATTTCATTATTCTACGTGGCTCCGTTTGGTACATACCAACGTTCCATTCAAATCAGAAAGTGGTCACTCCCACTTCCTAGAAATGGAATTTTCAAAAAAGTGTTATTAGTGCTTATCTATGTAGAACATCAAGATAATCATTTTGGCAAATATCAAAATTCTACATGGGGCCGTTCCATGAAAAACATCGGTTACTAGAAAAACACAGAGGGGCGCCACCTAGTCCCTTGAGTAAGTGATTTAGAGTTATTTAGAAAGAAATTCAATTTCAAATCCTTGTTCCATATTTTTAAAGTATTAAAGTGCCATTTATAAGAAAAATAGTAGTAGTAATAAAGCGACGGAAAAACTTGAATAATTAAAACAAGTAAGAAAACTGAATTTGGCTTAGGCTCCACCTCCACAACAAGCAGCTAACCTTTAATATGTGCACTGAATTTCATGTTCACAGATAAACTTTTGTGGCATATATATAGATTTTTATTGATTGTGGGCGTGTCTGAAAGCCAAATACGCCCATTTTTTGCATATCTATGAAACTAATATTTATAGATATACATACCGAAGCTCAATTCTTGTTGCAGATAAATACATTTTTGTCGATTGTGGGTGTGGCTCTTAACCGATTTTGCCCATTTTAAATAGCGATCTACGTGCAAAAACTAAAAATGCCTGTATAAAGTTTCAGCTCAATATCTCAAAATTTACGCCCGTGAGAATGCTAACAACAGACGGACGTACATGTGTAAATCGACTCAGTTTTCGACGCTGATCAAGAATATATATACTTTGTAGGGTCTCTGACGCCTCCTTCTGGGTGTTGCAAACAGAAGAACAAACTTAGTATACCCTCATCACTAGGATGGAGGGTATAAAAAATATATAAATATTTCAGTTTTGTTGGATCCTAATCGAGCTACTCTTATGGTAGCTATGTCCAAAAATGTGCTTCGTAAGTACTACGCAAATATTTACAATTTCTTATAAGAAATTCTTAGTTTTGCTGAATTCTTCTCTACGCAACAGATGTGGATAAATTTGGTTTCCCAAAAGCAATACTACTGAAGGAGACCCTGGCTTTAGCCGGCGGCATAGTACTGGCACTTCTAATACGGACCTCTTTTGTTTGACTTCCGCAAACTTAAATATGAAACTCAAGCCTCAAACAAACTTTTCAAATAAAATTTTGCAGTTCCCCAACAATTTTGCAGTGCGATTCGAAAAAAGTTCGAACCCAATCTCTGAGACCAAAATTGAAAGGAATTGCATAAATCGACTCGATAGGGCTAAGAATGTGTAAAAGAATTTTTTTTTATATCATGTCAGATACTGAATAGAATATGCCCAACCAATAATTAAAATGATTGACGGAATCAAATCATTTTAATATAACTTTGATTTAATGATAAGAGCTGTTAATTATTCATGAAACACACACCACTGAAGTATGAAATAAGTACGTCCCCTAATCTCTTAATCAGTACATTTGATCGATGCCCACATTTACGATACAAATTTTTATTATTACTAATAAAACAGCTGGATTTTTCAATACAACGAAGCATGCACGCGTATACATTCGGTAAACGCACATTTAAGTGTGCCTACCACTCAGCTTTTTTTTCTCAAATCAAATTAATAGTATTTTCATATGATCTGTGGCGATAAAAGTGCGCTTTATGCATAATGATGATTGTGCATATTATGGTAAATAGCTACAGAGGCAGGCAAACTAACCAACCAAGCATAAAACTGCGATATTAAAAAAAATTGTTCGCTGTAATTAAAGTCCAATCAGAAGAAACCCACAGAGTTGAATGAAAAGTATATAAACATGGCTGAGTAATATGATCATTTGAATAAACAAAATAGTCGCGCTGTTAAAGATGAGTTAGGCGGGGCGTGTGGTAGGACATTTCATTTAAAAATGAATTTTTTTAAGCCATAAAACGGCAAGTGAAGCCAGTCAACGGTGAAAGTTCGATCACACCCTACACTAGTTAAACTTGATGGCAATTATTAAATTGTATCCGTAAGCTGAGTCCAACTGCCCCTTTGGTGTTGATGTAAAATTGTATTCAAATTTGACACACTAGCACTTGTTCCCGCTTATACCGCTTCCCATAACACGATGTGTTTTGAAAAGAGTTTTGTAAGATTTAAGAATTTCGCAATTTTTAATATTCTTAAAAAAAAAATTGATGAAAAATAATTGTCCGGAATAATAATTAACTCTAAGCCCGATTTAAGCTTTATTCCAAAATAAATCATTTTACGACAAGAAGCAGCACTAAAAAAGTCATTTGCTAAGCCAAATATTTGTGTACTTTAAATTTGGAACGGATTAGAAATTTGTAGGACTGACGAATAGACACGTCTTGGTCCTTGAATCAAAGAGTTCTAAAGACTTTCGGAGGCATTGAGGGTCCTGCCAATGTTGCCATCTAGACTAAGCAGACTATTTATAATAATTTTAATGTTATTATTTTAATAATTTCGTATGCTATTCAAATTCCTTATTAAATTACAAACTTTAGAATCGGTTTAATATACTTCAACACTTAATTGCTGTATAGGTTCAAGAATACATTTAAAAAAATAGACACATTGCACTCTTTGTAGCTGCGGTTTGTGGTTAGATAGTAAAATATAAACATTTAAATCAACATTGTTGTATGCATTGGCTTATTATGTTGCATAGATATTCACTTACACATACACGCACATGCTAATACATAGCAAGTGCATAGAGAGACTCGACATGCTCTTGCAGCATATAAATTATAATCAAACGGTTTACAGTAAATGTTGTTACCACTCACGACATCAACTATAATAACTAATTACAAACAGATACACTCGGATATCCAGACAGACAGACAGACAGACAGACAGACAGAAAGACAGACATTTGATAAACGCACACTTTTGGTTAACTTGGAAAGCGCGTGCGCATAAATCTGTTAAATGTTTAATATTAAAAAAGTAACACCAACATGATCACATTTCTATGCGCTGTCATGAATATGCAGTTATTTTTATAAATTTTGCGGCTGCAATAAAATACTGAAATTCAAGTTCAAGCGCACAGGCATGCAAGCGTTTATAAGAAAACCACATAATTTCATTGCAAGTGAGTAAGTATTGTGTGTGGTCATGTATGGTGCAAATTAATGAATTTTCGCCACTTGTTTAAGGTGGTCTCTCTAACACGATATACAAACGTTTATCGTATACACAAGCATGTCATTCAATAGTATCCAAATAGTATAGTTTTTCTGAGAGCGCAATATTTCAGTCAGATTTAATAGATCATCACTCAAATATTAAACAATCGGATATATAATGGCCGGCTCTCACATCGAATTGTACACAAATCCAGTAAGATTAGTAAACACGAGCTTATTGAAAATCGTTTCAATAAGAAAATTCTAAAAATAATCTGGATCTTGCCCGAGTTTACTCCCATTCTCTCCCAGCCAATCTTAATGGGCAAAATAAAAGCTTTTCAGAGGTTGCGTTCAAGTGATGCATCCGCAGATCTATTAGTTCTTAGAATGCTCGCAGTTGTGCAAAAATTTTAAGAAACACAGACATTTTTACAACAGTTTCTGAACACGCTTATCTATTATATTGAAAAGAGAAAACGCGTGGGGTCTCATGTACAACATACCCACAATTTATAAAGCATTCGATTTGTCGCAGAGCTTAAGCGCGAAAATGAAAAATTCTGCATATTCTATTACAGGGCGTAATCGTATGCCTGCCACGATCACATCCTGCATATAAATGTAAAGATGAGTTGCCTAAGTCAAATTTAGTTAAGCTCAGGTTTAGATCTTAATCCGTAGCCTAAAATGTGGATAGATTTTTGTCGAATGTGAACGTGGCACTCGTTCGCAGAAAAACTAGAAATTCCAGCCCAATATGTCAAAATTTACGACCAACAATGGGCATGCCATCGACTCAGATTTTGATGCTGAAGAACACATATATTTTGAAGGATCTCTTAGGCCACTTTAGATTTCCATTTAAAAAAGGCACTGAAATAATTTAGGTGCATTATTTACTGCAGTTTCTTTTTGGGTCAATATATAAAATTTTAACACATTTATGGTATGTCTCCTTAAACAGCCGCAACAGCCTGAACCAAGTAAGTATGTAGGGCGCACCAATAGCACACCTTGTCGGTTTGTGCATATAATTTGAATGCGGTATAATCACATACGATACAACCTACATTTATAGTGGTTTTCTATTTATATACATATGTGTATATATCACCCACAGCGACACTCCCTAGTTTCAGTTCAATAGCTAACAAAAAAGCATTGTTGACTTTTGAAGTTCATCTAGTTTAATAACGTATGACTCAGGCATGAGCAATATCTATGCTCTGTGCTTCAGTTCAAGGCAAATGCATATGTTCAAAACGTTACGTTTCAATGAAAGCGAAGGGTAATGTCAAGGCTCCTAAAATTATGTAAAAAAGTCAAATTTTTTGCTTTGGTGCGATTTAGTCTGATTTCATTACAATCTACGAACACTGGCCACCCTCCGTTCAATTAAAAATACTCTACACAAATACTTTTTATATTTTTGACAGCATGACAGAAGATTTTTCATCTACCGCAGAGCACTTGATAAACAAAACTAAAGCAATGAACTTTTGATAATTTTTATTGAACTTTATGTGAACAGTTTTTAGAGCATAAATAACTTAAAGTGTGCATAAAGAAACGGATACTAAGCGGAAATACTATATAGGCTGGAGGTTGTTAAAATTACAAAACAAAGTAAAATAAAATAAAATAAAATATAAATGTTTTGGAAAGAGCAGAAGTGCTGCATATTCATGTATCCGGTTCCTACTACGCATAACTTTATGCAAAAAGAAAGAAAAATATGCATTTTAACATAATTTGTGTTAATTATACCCACCACCTCAGGGAAGAGGGTATATTCATTTTGATCATCCGTTTACAACACATCGAGAGAAGCCTCGGAGACCCCACAAACCATATATATTCTTAATCAGCATGAAAAGAGAAATCGTTTGAGACATGTCCGTCCGTGTGTCCGTCTGTTGTTGGCACTCTCACGGTCGTAATTTTTGAGATATCAAATTGAAACTTTGCATACGTATTCTTAGTTCAATTTCGCTGTTCCGTATTGAAATTGGGCAAAATCGGTTGAGAGACACGCCCACAATAAACGAAAATCTCAACATACTTTGAAAAAATTTTACCTTTAAAATATTATATATCGCACAATAATATGCCTATCAAGTTGAAATTTGGTATACATATAAGTGGTACCGTTATTCAACACTGTGCCAAAAATGCACGTGATTGAATAACGCAAACGCCTATAATCTAAAAAACACACTATTTGCGTAAGTACATGAAATAGTCATTTACATAAATATGGTAAAAGGAACTTATTTTTTAGAGGGTTAAAAAAGGTGGAGGGTATTTAAGCTTCAGTCTTAACCGAACTTCTCTATCTTTTTTTTTAGCTATAAAGAGACTCACACCATTATATGAAATAATTTTAACCTTTTTTATATACAATTTATGTGTGTTTGTGTCCGTATACATAAAGCATATATCTTAATACGATGATTCTTCTACTATACATTTCATTTCTACACACAATGAATTCATTCAGCTGTTTAGTTATACCTACGAGTACATATGCGTGCATATGTATAATTTGCATATGTTTATGTGAGTGTGTGTATGGCTTTTTAGTGCATAATTTGAACTGACGAAAGCTGCCTCCTGTCCTGTCTGCTTGCCAGCATGGATGAGTGTTTCTATATTACTTATGCCGAGTGATGTTGTTGTTGTTAAAATCACTGAAGCTTTAAAGCAATATATGTACATGTAAATATACAAAACGCATTAAAATGCGGGGGAAGGTACTTTTGTTAGGTTTTGTTTTTGTTTTTTTTTTTTAACATAAATTTTTTTGGGATACGCCAGAATAAATGCAACGCGTAATATATTTAACATATGTGTTTGAATAAAAAAACAACACGTTGCCTTACACAGAGAGCTCACTTTAACGGTGGTTTTTGTTTTTTTGGTTTTGGTTTTTTTTTTGTTTCTTTCTACACTATAAGTAAAGGCCAAACATCATTTCATTATACTCGTATATGTGTGCGTTATAATAAATGGAGAGAAGGAATACACAAAACAGCACCATTCGCTGTACAGCGAAGAATTGCACAGAAAGAAAAAAAAATCAGTGTTCGGAGTGCAACTACAATAGTGTACAATTCAGAAAATCGCCCATGTATTGAATAAATGCAATGTGTTAAAAACATTAAACACAAATCTTTTTAACAGGAAACCTCTGGTGAGAGTTACACAGCAAAAAATCTTTTTGTTTTTTCGTTTTCAAGCGTATTTATGTATTTGATGCAAAGGTAGTAGAGGAGTTGTTGCTGTTGTTATTATCGTTCACTCTCCCCTACTCAATCTTTCAACAAGGAACATTTGCACATTTTCACAATGATGCCCTACTTTCACATTTGTTTCGTATGTTGTTGTTGTTGTTGTTTTATTGCAAAAGTGTAAAACTTAACGACTTTAAGGTCTTTGGTAAGTATGTGTGTGTGTGTGTGTGTTTGTGTGTTGTGTTTGGTTGAATGCCTAGTTTGTTAGCGTTTGCCTTATTGCCTGCCTGTCATAATCATCATCATCATCAGCAGCGTTAGCATCCACAACAAGTTCAAATCTATTAAAAAGCATTCTCTTCATTTACTTCCATACTTTCTAACAACAAAAAAAAAAAAAAAAAAAAGAACGAAACGTTGTTGCATTGTTTTCTTACTTACTTGACTATGACTTTTACTTAATAGTGATGGTGTCGGCTCAACTAGTTATGGTACACAGCTTTTTTCTGTGCTGTGTTTTTCTGTGTATTTGTTTCGGTTAGCCCTGTACTTTGCCAATAACCAAACTAAACCTATTTTATGTAAACTTTTGTGTTTGCTACCAATGGAACGGAAGTTTTATTGAACCCGTTACTTTGTGGCGGAGGGCATACTAATATTTTTAAAACGCTTGTAAGGAATGTAAGTGGCAAACCCTCTTCCGAACGCAAAAATTTAAATATTGTTGCTGAACTTTTCAGAAATATTGGTGCTTCTTGCATGGACGCCTTGAAATTGCACAATATCGGATGAAGGACAATTAAACGAAAAGGAAAGGCTATTAGTATGTTTGTAATAGTATTAGTATTATTCTGTATTAGCGCAAGTGGCCTCAAACAATGACAGACAGACGGATATGGTAATCTACTATTCGACTACGCCCATTTTTGGCATATCGATGTGTGCAAAATCTAAGTGTCTGTACAAAATTTCAGCTCAATATCTCAAAAGTTATGTCCTTGAGAGTGGCAACAACAGTCAGACAGTTTTTGATGCTCATCAAGAATATATATACTTTGTAGGGTTTCTGGGGGTTGCAAATGACATGACAAACTTATGCAAGAGCTATAACTATCACGGTTCAAAATTTTATCACAGATCTATTTTTTAGCATCGGAAGAAATTCTAATTTAAGGAAAAATATACATTTTTAATGAAGGCAACATTATTGGATAACAATAAAAAATAAACATTGTTATTTACAAGGGATTACAATTGTTGTAAAAACGTTGTTGATTTTCAACTGAAACCTCCTCGAAATCGATAATCATTTTTATACGCGTACACACATATGTTTCGATTTCCTGTGTGTGCAATAAAACTTTTTATAATTTCCTTAGTAAAACATGCACGTGTATAATTACCCTGACTAAAGCCTTAGGTATAGGCTGCAGCAGCAGCTCTGTTTGCCTTAGGGGGTCATGTGCAATAGCGAAAGCGCACACGACCAGGCCATAAACTCTGCTTGCAAACGGCACAAATTTAACGATCAATAACCATAACGGAGCTGTTCTTGTTATGACACAATTTAATAATTTTTTAAGCGTTGCACATAGAGTGACTAAAAATTTAATGTTTCGCATTATATGTTGCTAACCGGGCGTTAAGTTTTTGCTAAATAATTATGCGTCTAGGCGAGCTCGCTTTTAGAATTGAAGCTTGAAGATTACACAGCTTCACATCACAATACACAATATGTTTAGGGTACCAATCGTCCCTGAAACAATCATCTCCAACTCGTGTTAAAGGCTTGCTTGAAACTTGAAACTTTGTTTTTCGATTATTACAGTTTCCTGGCAAATAATTTCCTACAATCCTACACGTATGCATGCATTGAGGAACATTCCCTTTCTCTGATGCTCAATCAAGTTGATTGATGACACCTCAACCATCATCTCTAAACAAACAATATAATCATCGGTCGCTTGTTTTTTAATTCTCTTCACGTTTTCGTTGTTCAATCCCATAAAAGGTCAATACCATTATAATTGATTAAAGATTTTCCATCAATAAGAAATAGAATCCAATGTTACGTGTGTACGCACTTATATGGTGGTATATAGAGTGCGAAAGGCTTTAGCTAAAGACAAGACCAGACTGGACTAGACCAGTTTGCAATACTCGTACTTTCCTCGAAGTAGACGACGTAATCTTTTTGCCTCTTGATGTATAATTATTTACTATCGCTGTGATGGGAAATGTCTGGGAAAATGTTTTGCCTCGTACAGATGTACAATATATGTTGTGGAGAGTTTTAATCCATTTCTATCACAGAGACATTAATTTATTAAGCATGGGAACTGTTATAGTTTACCCTACGGCAAAAAGTATATTAAGGCGACTAAGGGGGACATGTCACTCTCGAGAATCTCGAGAGGACGTTCGACTGTCTGAAAAAAATATATTTCTATGTAATCTTATAAGAGGATATGTTTTGGCCACCCACCACCTTGGGTCGGAGTACATATACCCAACTTGTCAAAGCGTTTTCAACATCCATAAGAGAGCCAAGAATTAATTTAGACAATCTCAAGGTGATTCAATCAATATTTTTTGCTTTCACCGGCTTTAACTTCAAACGAAATTGCTTATCGAACAACCCAATATTAACCTACACATGTCGAAATATTCTGCTGTAACACAAAAGTGCAAAAATAAAATTAACTTTGCAAAGTTATAATGCAGCAGGAACGGTTGGCCACCTCTGACAGAATTAATTAATTAAAACATTTGCTTCATTTAACATAAGTGTGTGATGTGTTATACTTAAGTATAATATAAAAACAAACACACAAACAGTTTCAACCACTGGAAAACTACTTGTCACTAAGTCATCATTATTTTATATAAAAAAAATTGAAAAACACTCTATGACGTAATAGTGCAGGAAAATAGAGAAAAACTGTTAAGCAAGATAAAAACCAGTAGATAAGGCATATTTAGTGTAAGCTAATGCCAATGTACCATCTAGTTTTATACATTAACCGTGGACGGGGCATACGTACTAATGAAAAGTTTATATTATATTATATGTAGACATTGTAACTAATTTTGTGATCCAAAGACATATTAGTCAAATGTAGGCGTGGCTTTGAACGGTTTTGGCCAATTCTAGCACCTAATGTCAACGTTTGAACAATTGACGCACACCCGGACGAACGTGGCTAGATTGGTCTATGAAACCATCTCCTCTTCCTTGGCTGCAAACGGAATAACAACATTAATATATTTCTTAACAGAGAGGATAATAATAGTAATCTATGTGTACATATACGTGAAGAGCTTAGAATGTAGTAGAAAGAAAACAGAGATGGAATAAGAGTAAGAAAGATAGAGCAATGAACTTTTCTTGTCTATGATTATAATTATAGTGCACCAGCAAAGGGGGAGAGAGATGACGATGATAATGATGATGATGGAAGATGATGACGACAGACAAAACAAAACAAAACCTCTAGACTTCTATTCATATATTCATACAGTAAAAGTGAACCAGCAAACAAACACACACACCGACAAATATACGAAAAATTAAAACGAATAAAAATTTATAAAAAAGACAGGATGGCCTGATCTCTTCCTTAAGATGAAATCCAACAACAACGGCAACGAGAGCAAGTTGTCACAGTTAGGGCGATACGATGTCGGCAACAGATGCTGTAAATATGCTGAATATGAACAAAATGTGTTTGAGCTGCTGTTGCTTTGGTTATACGAGAGCAAACCATCACATCTAGCGTTATATACATATATATAAGTGGAAAACGTTCATTAATAGAGTGTGTACACACGGAGAGGTATATTCACATATATCTAGAAAATAGTACAAAAAGCCACAACAAAAACAACACATGACTAAAAAAAAATAGAAAATAAGAACAACTTGACTTTAACAACTCTCCAAAGGAAACCTCCTGTTAAGTATGTGCTTACTAACATACACACAACTGTATAGCCCCGTGCCAGCGGCTATAAAAACATACTTCACCATACACATACACACTGTATAAGCGAATGCAAGCATAGTCAAAGTAAACTTGTGTTAAGTACAATTACCACGGAAAGACGGACACATCTACCAGCGTATGAACAAACAATAATGGTCAAGACTTCTGTTTACTTGGTGGCGACGGTTGCTGCCATGGCAGCAGCTTCTGCAGCGCAATAGTTTAAGGCAACTATTAGTAAACGAAGCATAAGCATCTGCGGTCAAAGTAAGAAGATCTGAAAAAATAAAAAGCAACCATCAACTAGCAAGAATAACATAATCAAAAACACATTTCCGTTCGATATCCACATACACAAATACCTGCCTACCTATCTCTCCTATATATACGGTACGTACCACATTCGTGTGCGTTTGCCGCACAACGTTTTTAGTGAAAAACTCGTGTTTGCAAAATTAATTGAATGCTTAGAGAAAAGCTGTGCCTCAATATCCTCTTTCATAAAGATCTACGAACATCTTACATAGACTTATGTACAGTTATACATGTGTTAGCGTTCATTTCATTTAAACCTAAAGGTGTTTATTATGGAGAGGTTAATAATGTTTTCAAGCTTTCTGTAAACGTGTGTTGGCGCAATCAATTTGAATTATTGCCCAACGCAGCTACGGTTGGGAAATCTGTGGTGTAGAGAAAAAAGAAAGAATAATTACGGTAATAATACGATATTTTACAAGTCCATTTTAGGCGTAATGGGGAAAAGTCACTTTGTCAAAATCTTTGCAAAATTATAGTAATAGAAAAAATTGTTATTTATTTTGATCAATCATATACACGTGGGGAGGGTGCTATGAAAATTTCGCATTCATTTCACATAAGGAGATTTCAACGTTGTTATATTTTATGCCCCGCAACAAATGCTTTGGCGCAAGTTTGATCCATAACGGGCTATTTTTACACTTATGATGAAATGGGCGGATTCGGTTGACAAACACGCCTGCAATTTATGAAAAAATAAACTTCATGCACAATTGCACCGTTGAGGTAAATGTATAAAGTAGTGGTTGTTAAAAGAAGGCGTAATTATACAAATGCCACGCCCATACTCTCGAATAAATGTTGAGACCCGCCAAATTTTGCATTTTTATTTGCTATTTTATCACAAATAAACATATCATGTACACAACGGTGGGCGTGGCAAATATATATATATATATATTAATAGTGTGTCTTACGTATCAGCTTGGTAGTCTAGTTCTATGGTGAATATGGTTTTTTTTTAATTTTGGGCGTGTGTGTTATTCTACCACGTTGCTTTTTGTGTCTGACGCCTCCTTCTGGGTGTTGCAAACGGAAGAACAAACTTAGTATACCCTCATCACTGAGGTGGAGGGTATAAAAATAATAAACTGAACAACAGTTTGAAAGTTATGCTTGGATGCATTAGCTTACACATATTACAATATATATATATGTATATATGTATGTACATATTTACAGCACGTCCGTATATACATAAAAGTACTTTTGCAGACTTCATTAAAAGTTCATTTTTTTTAACTATGAACAAAACAAAGAGCCGTGAAAACAAAAAATTTGCAGGAGAATGTGTATATACTCCTATCGCGCGTAACGTACATAAAAGTGTACAGGGAACAATAATAGAGGGAAATTCCTACAATTCACGCCTGAAGCTTTACCAGAAAATGGTTACGGTTAACGATTCCTGATATATACTAAAAATAAGGGTCTCTCAACTGTTGAAATGCGCATGTGACATTACATATATATACATACACTCTAGGTGTATATTTGTTTTGCATTGTTTTCACATTTTATGTTACAAATAATCAAGTATTGTCATGTTGTGCAAAAGTACTAGGTAGATAAAAACGCACACACAAAAAAGATGATTTAAACTACAAAAATATAACACCAACAACTACAATACGAACCGGCAAACTTAAACATATCGACCAACTGGTGTGCAGGTTTTCTTCGTTTTTGTTGTTATTTTTTACATGGTTTTTTCACTCTTTGCGGTGGGTAAGTAATTAAAAGTAACTAAAAACCATTTGAATAAAATATTTACCAGGCCACATAGCGCACAGCACAGAAATGCTCATGAATGTATTGTTAATATACGCAGTATAAATAAAATGTACACACACACATACATAAACACCGTGTCTTAGTTAAGTAATAGAGATATACAGGCATTTTTACGAACAAAAGTATTTAAAACGTGCGAATATAACATCATCCAGAAGCACACTTAATATATGTATATATGTGGATAGCATTCGCAAATGCATTTACTCTCACATAATTTGTTTATATATGTATATAAAGAGAGATTCAAAACCCCTTCAGGTTATCTCTATATGTTTACACAGTACATACTTCAATATATGAACAAGTCTTTAGATGCATATATGGTTATATATATAGTGCTTGTTTCATTTAAGATCCACCAACGCTTACAACTCATTAACTTTATAAAAGAAACGACTCAAATGGTTCTGTATTGCTCGCGCTTGTACGCGCGTTTGTGTGTAATTAAATAGAACATATAAGAGCAGCTAAGAACATTGTATATATAAAGCTATTGGTGTAGTCATAAATAGCTTCGGGTTATGTGCAATTCTTTTCCTCCCCTTCGTCCGGCGCGTCTTCATCAAAAACTAAAACTTTTTTAAACTCATTCCTATTGTAACATATACTTATGGGTGCTTTGAAACCCCCAATAAATAAAATCCTCATCTGCACTCTACATAGATATTTCAAGAATGTATATCAATATTTAAACTTACAGTGTTACACACAAAATACAGACGAATCGCTTTAGGTGACTGGTGAGTAATACGCATTAATATGATTGCATGAATGCATATAAACACAGAATACACTTAATTCCATTATATGCTTATATTGATACTACTTGTCAATCATTTAGTCATGCCATAAAATAAGAAAAATAAACTAAACTTCCTTTCACATAATTCGTCTGCACAATGTATCATTAATTAGTTCGTTATAAAGACGTATATATATGGATTTACAAACAACTTCACATATGCAATAAGTACAACACATACAATACAACAATACGAAATTACTGAAAATACAAATAGAACCATAAAAAGGGAAAAAATATAAGAAAATATGACTAAGATTATTTATACTACACCCTGAGAGTGATATTGCTTTCATTCAAATTAAATCGACAAAGACGAGACCCAGCAATGCATTCACTTCAATTGTTGTACTGTTTTTATAATCGAAGATAAAAAGTAAGGCATACAATGGAATTTACTTCTGGATAGATTATAGGACAAAGACAATTAAGAATCTGCCATTACAGACACGAAAGCACATTTTTATATAGATTTGAAGCTACTTAAATGTAAACAAGGATAATTCACCACGTCTGTCTGGTGTCTGTGATGTACAGAGTCCAATGATATCGATTATTAACACATTCCCTTTCACAATAAAAATTATTCTTATGCATATATATACGAAAATGTTTATGCTAGGTGACTCCAATTTAACATATGGAAATAAATTGTATAAACTTTATAAATCATTTAAATTTGTTCCATTCTACTTACCGACCCAAATGAATTGCTACTTTTTTTACATAAAACGCAATAAAAATCCTTTATTTTCTGTATTGGTTAATTAAAATTTTTAGAATATTTCGCAATTTTAACCGTTATTCGTAATACAGCAAATGTTTTCATTCTCTTTCGCACCCTTTTTTACTTTTCGTTTGTAATAATTTACCTCAAAAACAATAATTTAAAGGTTTTTTTCAACGCACTTGTTGTAGATTTTAATTTTATTACACAACATTAATTACACAAATATGATTTCCGATGTTTTTTATCGAATCTTTATTTAAAAATTGTGAAAAATACTTTCCGCATTTCTAACGCACAACACGAACTATCGCCGGCTCCAAATCTATAATAAGTAGAAATGAAGAAAATTCATTGTCAGATCATATATATATTTTTGAGGCTCTGCCATTGTCCGTAAAGGAAACTAAAAGAGAAACTTCTCATTATAAAGTGTTGTCAACTAACTCATTAAAAAAGAGTAAGGAAAAAACGCTCACTCTTCATTTCGATGTGAACATATGAGCACCAACTAACCGGGTTTGAATAATTGAGGTACACCAACGAATTAATTAACAAAAATGGAATGAGGTGCACCAACGTCTAGAAATAAACATATGAAAAAAATTCAGAAAGCGTTCAAATTTATGTGAACATCTACCCACTACTTCATTATTTAAAAACTCACTACGTTGACTTTACTTATGATACTCAAGGCAGAGAGAATAAACAAAGGAAAATTGTTTAATGAGTTGCAACTTGAATTAAAACTCTCTGGTTGCATATGCATTTAATGGAGTTGCCAAGTTCAAGTTCTTCTGTAGTCTAATATTTGCAGTTAATGATTTGTTTACAGTACTTTTTATGAGAAATAATTTAAAAATTTTAAATTTATAAATAAGTAAATTTCATGATTACGATTATGAATATAAGTTTATCCCTTTTTTTATTAACTATTGAATTTTACTAGTGTAGTGCAGTTGTCTCTTCCTTAATCATGTTTTATTTTAAAAGAAATCCTTTGTTTTGCTTTTGCGTTCCACACATTAAAAAAATTTCATTATATGTATATGAAAAATGAAAAATCCTTAATGTATGCAAATTATTGTGTTACCATTCACAATTGCTGGATAGAGCATCAATATAATGATTAGTTTGCCTTTTGTAACCATACTCTGGAATATTGCATGTGCATGGTAGGTAGCATACAATACAATAGAATCCACTTCAAACAACACAATAAAAAGTGAAGTGTGTATATAAAAATTGCATGGGAGAATTGTTATTTCTCATAGCTCAAGCTTTTCTTGGAGTTGCGGAACGTTTGCAGCATTTTTATTGTTCTACCGCTTTCAATATTTTTGCATTTGCAGACGCATGTAATTGTGAATAAAGATGCACTACATAGTTATTTGGTCCAATTAAGCGTATGTGTGACCTGAAGTTTTGCTATGGTCAAAAAATTAATATTAGAGGCCAGCATGAAAATTATTTATTTTTCATTTCAGTTTATAACGGGTTATAAATAACATTTTGTTTTTTGAATGATTTGTTTAAGTGTTCAAGTCGTAGTGGTGTCAAATGTCGGCTATTTTAAAAAGAACGGTACTCAATTGTCGATATGCCGTTGTGTCTTTCCTCTCATCCCTGTTTGCATACAACTTATAGTCCAACCCGCGTACAAACCTAATTTCATCATCTTTATGAACGTGATAATTTCCTTGAGAAAATGATCATTTATGAGTATGAATTTATTCATTTATATATGTATTAATGCGCTATGAATTGTAAGTGCTTGTATTTGTGTTTGTGTTTATGCTTGTGTATACTGTTAAAATAATTTTTTTTGTAAATGTTCACTATTAATGTGTCGTGTGTTATTTTGTATTTTGATTTCTTTTCTCCTACGATGGGAATCACAGTACACTACAACTTCACCCCCAAAAGAGAATACATATGAATATAAATAAAACCCATACACACATTATTTGTTCTACAAATACTTCAATCATTCATTTATATGTACACTTCAATTACTTGGGATTCGTTTAATTTGTACAATAATAATTGTTCATCGTGTTGGAAATTGTGTGAATGAAATTAACAGTAAAGACACCCTAACAATTGACAAGTGACTGAAGAAAACCAGGGGCCTTACATTGTGATGTTCTGTAAAGATGAAAATGTTCATTTTGTGTTTAAGGAAATTACAACAAATTGTGAATTAAATACCTCGACACACGGCAGCACATAACATGTAATAAAAACCTACATGCATTATTCATTGTTAGCATTAATTGTTTTTTTTTATATTTTTATTACTAGATCAGCAACTTTTGCTCAAGATTAAGTATTATTACGAAACTTTCGTTTCGTAAGGTTAAATCTACATAACATGTGCAATAATTAGAAAAACAAAACTATTAAATCAAACTAGCTAAGACAATATGTAAATTATAAAGAGAAAGGGCTTCCAACTGTACTAAAGAGAGAACAGATGGAAGACATGTTTCTGTTGATTACGAATTATTGTTGTTTACCGGTTTAATTATAAACCACGCAATATTTTCTCTTGTGTAATGGCTTACGGGACTTGTTTAAGCACGTGATTGAATACGTGAATAAAAACGCCCCTTCCGTTTGGTGAGGCTCATTTATCTACCATAACAGATAGTTGCCAACAACAAACAAACTTATTATTGATATTATCTGTACCCGTCAAGTGTTGGTTTCTGTTGGTGGCAGTTGTGTGTGTGCATTTGACGCGTACAGAGTGTAAACTTATGCTTCTGTATAAAATTTTTGTCATTTGTAAAGTGAGAGTTAACCTTAGGCCTACACAACATTAGATTAGAATTAGTTTTTTCATTATACTCAGCACTGCTAGGTCCATGTACCATCCATATAAATCCCTTCCAGTTTGAGAAGTATTACGAGCAGCTTGTTAGGCAGAAGTAGACAATTCTCTTAATGGACAATGTTTACAACTGATAATATTGTACATTTATCCATTAGAGGACTGTAAGTCTGTGCCCCGTTATAAGGGTGGCAATAAAAAACTACCCCTACATATATACAGTAATAAAAATATCAACCCCAAAGGATTAAAACTTACATCACCACCCTTGTCCATAAATAATAAATATTGATGTTATAGACACGGTGGGCAAATGTGGCCACAAGTAAAGCGATATGGAATTGATTAGATAAAGATTTTAATCTTTCGCACACTTTTGTCTAAAAAAATAGCCGATTTTCCGGCTAAAAACTGCCATGTGTGGCTACCTCTGTGCTTTCGTCAGTTGTTTATTGCCACCGAACAACCCTTTATACCTCTTACGCCTAAGGCTGTACGCATTGTCATGGTTTTCTTTGTTTCATTTCATAGATTATTTCTCTTTGTATTCATCATCGTAATTGTATGAGGGAATATTGGTTTTGTGCAAACGTTCAAGAAGAAGGCGTGGCACACCCCTAAACACTAATAGTCGAATCGATGTAGCTTTTCTTTCTGCCCGTGTTCAGTGTAACACTCTCTCCTCATGAAATTTGCTTTGGACAATTGTTATACACGTGGGCATTTTGGGTTCTTTTATTCATAATTCACTTTTGTAGCCTATTTTTTTTAATGTTTCAATTCTTTCGTTGTTCCAACGAATTTTACAAAATTTCAATACCAACCTTGCACTTCTCATATATGTACATACAATAGATATTTACATAGACTTAATTAATAATCAACTCGATATTTGATTATGATTAAGAATGTATACACACTCAACTTCGATCTCTTTTAACGATCAAACACAATAGATTCACTGAAAGATCGAATTCTGTACCAAATAAGAAAATTTTCATGTGGCGCAGATGTCTTATCCAACTCTGTCCCCTTTTTTAGGTACCGACTTTAAATTTCAATATCGTAGCTTTCGAGATTTTTATCGATTAGTAGATTTTAAGCGTTAAATTGACCAACTGTTATCCCCTTTAAGATACAATATTCAATTTAAAGCTAAAATCTTAAATCAGGCACAGTACAAAACTGTAAAATAATTGTATTTAGTTGAAAGCTTTTCAAAACAAGAAAACGTTTATAACTAAACAACTTGTTAAAGTGTTATTATTAACCGTTTCCGTCACAAATCAACAAATATTCTTAATGAAAATAAGAGCATTAGAATGTTACAACAATCAACACCAGAAAAATAATAATTCAACCATCCCAAAATCCTTGAAAAAGTCCCAAAACAAGGGCGAAACGTCGGGACAAATGAAGAAAAAATAAAGAAATTTTATATGCAACACAGACCTTGTGCCTAAATTAATAAAAACCAATAAACAAAAACGAAATAGAGGTCAAAATAACATAACAAATAATATTCTTAATAATAATAAACCAAAACCCAATGAGGAGCACCTGTTATACACATAAGAATATAACAGGGTTTCCAGAAAATTACACACGATGTGACTATTTTGCCACTAAAAAAGTCCGGAGTTTATGCTGACGAATAATGTATTTTTCGAACAGAATCACTTTTAGCGATAAAGCTCGTATTCCTCTTGAAGGCTCGTTAAAGTTGTCGCGTTTAGGTTTCAGAAACAGTTGCATCTACAGCTTGTCACTGTTTGTCGGCTATTTAAGCTGAAGGTATTATCCTACTATTCTTCGAAAGTTAGGCTGGACAATAACAGTTTATGGCTATAGTCCAGTTAGCGTTTTATATATAAAGTCCAGTTTGTTTTTACTTGTGCTTAAATTATTGTACAAAAATCGGAGATGAACGACCCGAATTTTACCCAAGAAAAGGTCTCAACTCATACTGTCTTGGAAACTACCGTTATAGAACTAAGTACGTAATGTTTGGCACACCCTCTATAATGTATTTTTATGATAATACAATATTAAAGGTCATTGGCTGGAATTGTTTACCAGGTGTGACACTTGCGTAATGTAATTGGTTCCGCTTATGGAAAAAATAACAAAAAACGCAACTCATGCAATGTAATGATTTTATATACATATGTGTATAATTTATGAATAAATTTTGTTTTTTTTTTTTTTTTTTCTATAAAAAATTACACTTAATTCATAACAACACGACTTAACAAGACACTTGAACCATTTAATACATATACGCACAAAAAACGCGTTTCAACTAAAACAATTTTACTGCAACTATTAGTGTAAATAATAATGTTAACGGTAATATGGCTAAGCAGCTGTTTAAAGCATTTCCTGAGTTTCGTTTAGTTTGTGCTTCTGTATCCGACATTTGCCACATGGCAACAACTTGAGCTTCGTCCAGAGGTGGGCGGTAATTCCAGTCGATTGCATTCGTTTTACATATTTGAGCATAAACACGTGCTGATATTTTTGGAGTACGACGACGTTTGGGATCATTAAAGTCCACATGATATAAACCAAACTTTTCTCTAGATGGAGAAGGAATCGAAAAAGATGACATTGTTTAATTAATTGATTATGAATAAATTAAAATAGTTCCTACGTAAAGCCGGCCTTCCATTCATAACTGTCCATTAAACTCCAGGCTATATAGCCTTCCACATTGGCGCCATCTTCCAGAGCATCTAAAACACATGTTAAATACGAATTGTAATAATCGACACGGGCATAATCCTCCAAGCCTCCCTTATCGCTGACGCCATTCTCGGTAATAATAATAGTTGGATTGTGATATTCCCGTTTAATCCACATTAATAAACTGTACAAACCCTTCGGGTAAACCTTAAGAAGAAGAAGAAAATTGAAATTTGTAAGATTTCGAAGAAATCTTGTCCATTGAAGTGATTGAACTATGGACTCACGCCACTTCATTTATCAATTTTAATTACACTCGATACCTTCACTGCCCTCTACTATGTTTACATGTATTTATTCAGTAATATTCATTTCACATCAAGAATTTGCTCTCATATTATTTTCATATAAATAAAAAACTCGTAAATCGTTTTTTTTATAGTCATACCTTGAGTTAATCGTTTTACATATAGCACAAAAGCAAAACACAGTGGAGAGAGGTTTTAATGTGTCTTACGTGATATCATTACATACCTTTAACCAAGGCGAACCAGATGTGGGCCATTCAGGATCTTGTGATTCCACTACGCCCATGTCATGATTAAAGGATGGTATTGGAAAGCCAGCGGTGTTATTATGATCATTTGGTGTCACCAAATTTGTGGTATAATGATTGATACCGAAGAAATCTGAGGTACCACGTATTCGTTGAATTTCTGCTGCAGTGAAACTGGGTAAACGGGAACGTGTAAAACCTTCTACTTTACTTAAGTTATTAATACGTTCAATCATCACTGATGGATAATTGCCATGTTTAGAAAATATTGGATGACCAAACCAACCCATCTATAAAGAAAATCAAATTAAAATAATTGAATATTTTGAGCTCAAATTTTGATATAATACACGATAAAAAAACTCCCTAAAACAAGTAAAAAATTAATATTTGGGTTGGGTGAAAATTTTTAAATCTCGACAAAGTTATTATATGAATCTCCCCAAAAAGGGGCAAATCGCCAAAAAACTCCTCTTTAAAATTTCAATTTTCACGACTATAACAACAACCGTACCAACTGTAAACAATAATGTTTAGGTAAAATAAGTGAAAATGATTCAATCGGGTAATCTGCGGCTTCATTTCGTCTCAATAATACCACAATCCCCAAATCTAAAAACGGCTGTTGGTCTGATCTATTTATACTCTTAATAGCTTAAATTATACGTAAAAGACAATCGAGTTATATAAGAGGCACGTTTTAAATTAACTGCAGAAGAAAAAGATTCTATAAATAGTCCGAGTCAGTCTAAATTTAGATCCATTGATTCATATGTTAAACAAATGAAAGCAAGTTTTAAAATGAGAACACATATGTGTGGAGAATTGAAGGGAACCTCAAGACTTTTATTATAGAGCGGAGACTTTCTGAATTAATTAAGAAGAGAACCAGAATCTGAATCTGAAGGATCCTGAACATATCTCTAACGTGCTTAAAGACAAGATCAACACGCGCATCAATTATACAGCCTGCAGAACAACTGCACGTGGCAACGTCTAGCAAAAAGATTCATCCCATTTTTCTCTCAACCTCGGATACTATTAAAACTTTTAAAAGTAGCTTTTGGCAGACATTTAATATCATACGAAAAAATGTTGATAACGACACAAGAATCGGAATTCCGCAACTAGAGGATAAGAGTTTACATATTTAGGGCGACAAACATAGGCGTGTCCGTTTGAGTATTTGTGTTTGAGAATCACTACAATCAAGACAACTTGGCAATTCGGCTAAACCGTACCCTCACAACCATTTTTAAAGCACTTTTCGTATTTCTCATAAATTTTAAAGAAGAATGCACAGGCACAGGCACAGGCACTCCTTATGGGGCCTAAACCCCACTTAATATTTCATACTTTATGCTTCAACATTATTTTTTTACACTTACATAGAACTGCAAAGCTCTCTCGGAAGCTTCTTTATCTTCGGTGGAATCGGTTTTCGGTTCTGGCCACGACATATCCAATGTTATACCTATACGTCCCTGCTGTCCCGGCTGATAATGTTCACGATACATGTGCACCACTTCAGCATGAGCTTTCAATAAATTGTGACCACATAAATATGCCGGTATACCAGGATAATTATATGCCGGCGCCAAATAATCAACCCCATAACTATGTTCGCAAACGTGCCACGGTTCATTGATGGTAGTCCAAATTTTAACACGATCACCAAACATTTCGAATACTAAACGAGCATAATCTTGAAAGACTGGAATGATCTCTGGATTCATCCAACCGCCCAACTCTTGTAACCGTTGCGGCAATTCCCAATGATATATGGTGACCATGGGTGTTATATTGTAATGTAACAATTCATCAATTAAATTGCTGTAATATTTGATACCAGCGTGACTGACATGGTTCATATAACCGCCGGGCAGCAGTCTTGGCCAGGAAATGGAAAAACGATAAACTTGAACATGCAGTTCACGTAAAATTTGTACATCTTTGCGCCACTACAAGAATGAAAAAGAAAAAGATAATGATGATGGAGTGAAGAGAAAAGAGAGCGGATTAAGGAGTATTGAAATGTTGTCGATTAATTGAATTTAATTGAATTTCAAGCTACTCTATAATTAAATGTAATCGGATACACCCATTCATTGTCACTCTTCAATACATTTCACATATAAATGGAATGCTAATTGAATTGGCTCTAAGGTAAAATATGTAACAGGTAATTGTTTATCTAGACGAGTACTGTGTGCATACTTATAACACCAATACGTAATAATCCGGCTGTCATTGCAACACTACCGAAATATTTACATAACTACATGCCCACTACTATACAACTGTACATACGGGTACGTGTACCTGTACATACTGTTGCGAACTTGTTCGCTTAAGGTCATCGTTCGCTTTTATTTTATTTTATTGTTTATATCTGATAAGCAAGAGATTTTTATTATTATTATTATTTTTTAAGCGAAAATGACTTTGCATAAACATTGTATGTATGCATGTGTGTATGTGTACCTATAATGTTATTATTGTTCACACTCATATATAAGCTCGCAGCAGTTATTAATTATTATTTCATTATGAGAATTTAGAGTAAATTCCATTGTTGGTTGGGTGGTTTAGTGTTTTAGTGTTTTAGTGATTTTGGTGGACAACCAGGTATTTTTCACGCAAACCTGTTGTTGTATTATAAACACCTCGCAAGTGTCCCCCTCATGTACTTAAATACGTTGCCAACACACACACACACACACACACACACACACACAAAACACAAATTCAATAAACACATATCTGCCAGATTTGCGGATTATGCTTGGATTTCAACAACAACAAAAACAAAAAACAAAAATTATTAATTTTATCTGATTATTTATAACAACAATAAATTGTTATATTTAACCGCCTTCAGCAACGCTTGTTCATGTGCGTGTATATGTTTTTGTGAACAAGCATGTGTGCGTTGCCACTCAAGTGTTGAGATCAATCATTATAATTATTAACGCTTATTTAACAAATGCATGCGACTGATGTGTACGATGTGTACGACTTGTGCCAAATCTATTCCCTTCTCTCTCAACAAGATGAAATAATTCGTTGATTAAGTTTTATACGAAAAGAAAAGAAGTAAAAATCAAGTATTAAGTAAAAAATAAAAAAACTAGTATTTTTTATTGCTACTGTCGAGATTCTACAATATGATAACAGCAACAATGTTTAAATAACTTATAATAAGTGTAAGGTCTACGCTAAGTTGGCCTTAAGGTTAACAAGTGTCAGAAGAATATATTATATTGCACAATCCAAAGAAATAGTTTCTAATTGATCAAACAAATCAAAACCTTTTTGATTGCATTTAGGAAAATCATTCTCTTGAAGAAGGTGAACCTTTTGATTTGAGATATTGAAAGGATTTAAAATTTTTTTAAACTTCAATGAAAATGCACGGTACCGCCCCGCCTTTAATGTTTAGCTTTTGTCCAACTTTTACTTTCTTTCCTACTTTACTAAAATGAAATCTTAATTTAGCCTCTAAACACACATACAAACAGTGGGCGTGGCATATTCTATATGTCTAGTTTATATATTACGTATCAACTAACAAGTCACATTCAACCTCACTTAAGAATTTTTGTAAATTGTAGGCGTGCCCGTTATCCAACCCCTCGCATTTTAGATGGTTGGGTCTATAATATATGTATATGGATAGCAATTTATTTTTCGTAACTCAGTGAATCTTAAAAGATTTCGCCCAATTTAAATAGCCACCTACAGTCACTGGATCTGTCTATACAGAATTTGAACTCAATATCTCAAGATTAACTCAATATCAAAAGACGGACTGACCTATGAACATATCTAAATCGATTCAGATTTCAATCAAAAATCAAAATATGTACGAGTATATCTGGTAAGGTCGCTGATGTCTCCTTCTCAAATCTTATGTGGAGCGAATAAAAAATGTATACTTTCAAATATTTTTGGTGGGCGTGTAGTATGTATATCCATCACTCACACAAATCGAATTGAACAATTATCACATGTTTACAATCAGCATCCATTAATGTGCTAAAAATTCAAAAACAGACACGCCCACATTGTAGTCGTTAAAAAAGGGGCGCCACAATATATATTGCCGCACCCGTAATTTATGCACAGATATAGCTTGGACGTTTATGGAATAGATTTAAATGCATTTTCAAATCCCTTGCAAAGTTATGAAACGTGGATAAAATCACTCACATACATGCATAGTGTGCATACGTGTGCACATGTAAATTTAACTAAAGTATCTCGCAAACCAGTAGAGGTGCCTCAAATATCGATAAACAGCTAAACACAGAAATTTATAACCCCTTCACCTTATTGTTTCAACAACAAAAATAATAAATTATGGTTCTAATGTAGTATTAACTCAATCGTTATTTCTTATTAAGCGCCTTAAGCGTGCAATAAAGAAAAACACCTAACCAACAATAATAAATGTTTTATTAGTTATTTGAATACAATTAATATATAATAAAATCGACGGCTGTGTCCGCCCCTTCTAATTAGAATTGAATAGCCTATCGATAGATTTTATGATTATTTTTTTTTTCAAATCAATTAAATTGTAATGAAAGCTTGTTGTTAACACCTTAATTGATTGATAAAAAAAAAATCTTATGAATTTTTATAGAGCCAAAAACTACTAAGTAAATATATGATAAATGACCAGCTAATCGTGCTCATAAATAACAAAAATTTCAATTGAAATGTTGAAATAAATGTTTGAAAATGTGTATATAAAACCAACATGATTAGTTTATTAATGATTATTAACGAGCGTGTAAAAAATGTACTTACTTGATGGTAGCTGTCAGACGATATATCACCATTCGTACGATCGGTTATCTTTTCTGGATATTGATGTGTCATAAAATCCCAAATAGATTCACCTTTATCGTCTACATTCCAACCGCCTTCTATTTGATATGAGGATGAGCCAACGCCCCACATAAAATCTTTGGGGAAATGTCGTTGAAATTTTTCAATAGAGAAACTTTAAAATAAATCAAAATAAAATTAATTGAAATAAAATAAAATAAAACAAGTAGGAAAACGAAATTTGGCTTAGGCCACTTTTTTATTCCATGTCTACAATAGTGGGCGTGACAGGTATATGATTACGCCCTCTAACAATGTATTACGTATCAGCTTGCAAGGTTAGTTTTATGGTGAATATTTATTTTTTGTAAATTGTGCGCTTGTCTGTTATATGACCTTGCTAATTTTTGGCACATCGATAGATGGGATAACTATAAATGTGTGCACCACATGTAAAGTTCATAACTCAATGTTTGGGGCAGATATATAGATTATTGTCGATTGTGGGCGTGGCCTTTGATTTTGCGCATTTTAAATAACGATCTGCGTACAAAAACTAAAAATGCCTGAACAAAATTTCAGCTTAATGGCTCGAAGTTTACGCGAGTGAGAATGCAAACAACAGACATGTCTAGGTCGACTCAGTTTTTGATGCCGAGGTGTTGCAAACGGATAACAAACTTATATATACTCCCCATCTTATGTGGAGGGTGTAAAAAAGTACATACATACATTTTCTTCCTATCGTAGCAAAAAGAGCAAGTAATGCCTTTTGAATAATTTCATTGCGTCAATTCCAATAGGTTCCACAATTTTTTTTTCAGAAAAGTAAATTCCGGATTTGGAATCGAAGTTTCTTGTTGACCAGAACAATGGAAAATGCTTATCAATACAAATGGGAGTCAACATAAATTCGATTAACAGCCAACATTGTAAAAAATTTAAAATCACTGAACTCCTATGTAATACTCCCATGAACACTGTGTAATATTTGAAAGACATAAGTACAGATACAAAATCGCGACATTGACTTTAGCTTGATATAAAAATAGGATTTCAATTGAATTTTCCGCATAAAAAAACAGACGCAAACACAAAGACATCGTAGAAGCCCGCTTTCTGATCTATTTAAATGAATTCTTAACTAACTCTTAGGCACCATTAACCGTATAGCCTTGGACTCGTAAATCTTTCAATTATTTGTAACAAATTGCATTTCATTTAAAACAGTAAATCCAATTTTTTTTTAATTTTTGCTTGATTAACTGCCTTGGCTTTGAAATTTGATTCATTTGATTTAGCTTTTGGCACCTGTTTGTTATTTTGGCCTCATCCATTCGTAACCAAAAAACACGGTTAATTGTTTTATTATATTTTAATACACACACACAACACATGTACACTTACACAAATTCCAAACTAAATTGCAGCAGTAAAAATACAAATATTAACTTTCTGGCAACTGACATAATGTAAGTTTATTTATTGTTTTTGTTGATTATTTATTTATTCTTTTTTATTTTGTATGTAAATGTAATAAAAAAAAAAGAAATTCTTTTGAATTATAAAGGAACAAACTTGGTTATTTAGTTAGTAATGACCCCAGCGATGTTTAATTTATATTTATCTGTTTATTTAAGTTTTTCGCTTTTTCAATTTTTTTCTTTTTTTTTTTCTTGAAGCGACAACTTTTTTTTATTTGATCGCTAGAACAGTATGAATATAATAAAAAATCTTATTTAAGAACGCTTTTATATATATACTCTGCTCGGTGCTGTTGGGTTAGCTGGTCAACACCAATACATCGGCAATACAAGTGACTTAAATCGGTTAATAAAAAGTGTAAATAATAACAAATACGCATACTTACGTGAAGCAAAGTTATTGTTCATGTGGTACAACAAAAAACTGGCTTCTCTCTTCCAGGAAAAATAAATAATAAAAAACACACCTTCGGCGTTTATCTTAAATTCATTAAATTATTACTAAGTGGGTAACATTGGTGAAGCGATCTCACTTAAGTTTATTATTATTTTTCAAATAAAAAGTTAGGTAGTGTTTATACACAATACTTTGACTTAAACTGGAAAGAAACAAACTTCCACCTATGGTTAATGGGTGGTTCTGCACAGTGTTAGATTGCACTACAGATCTGTGGAGAGGAAAGGATACCAAAGAAGCAAAGGGTTTGAATGTTAGAAAGATTCATACAATACCTTCTGCGGAATCTCGATTACTACCGGAAGTTATTATATATTAGCGCATATATGGTATTTGTAGGCGTGCTTTCGATGTACATTTTTCCATACCAGGTCAATTGAGAATTTGTTTTTCAAAGATATTAGAAAATATAATTTCGGACGTGCAGCCAAACATTATTAGAAGAATTTGTAGGTTGTAAGTAGGTAATGAGAAATGAATTTATTCTCATGTGCAATATATTTTTTTTCTTAGCTATGGCTACTGTGTTTACAAACCATGAGTTTGTCAGATAGTTGGGTTTGATACGGTCAACCATCCTTTCACTACATAGAACAAAACGTAGCTTAATTTACATTTATATAAAGTGTAAAACAATGGTGAGGGTTGTAATGTTGAAATGTGAATTATTGATATAAACTATTTGCGCATGAAATTGCAAAGGTGGATTTGGCTCAACTGGTAAAAGAGACTTATAAATATACAGTACTTTGAACAAAATCTCAAGGCACAATTGGGGGACCATACGGTAGGTATGAATATCACATACGTCTCGTACTAATTTATACGGGCACACTTTTCGCATGAAAATGAGGAACATTTTTAAAATATCGGCATATAAATAAATGCTTCTATATGTCTTTTATTAAAATTTAGCTTATGTTTGGATTGTTTTTTATATATTTGATAAAATTTATATACTTCATAATGTTATTTTTTATATAACATTTTTGTCATTTTTATAGTTTCAAGTTTCTGCATGTATTTATAATTTCATTATATACTCGTATATGTATATATAACTTCACGCCTTTACAATGGCATGCAAGTAAAACGAACAATTGAACTAGTACTTATCTATCAATTGAATTAAATAATATTTATATAAAAGACCATCTTTATGTGCTTTATTTATTCACGTGCAACTAATTTAAAACCTATTTAAAAACATGGAGTTGTTTACCATAGACCGGTATTTTTTATATTTTATAACAAATTTTTAATATATTTTCTAATATATTTATATATATACCTATTTTAGATACACTGAAGAAGGTGTTAAGCCAGATGAAAAAGACGAAGAAGATGCCATTTTACAAAAGTTAATAAGAAAAGTGGAGAAACGTAAACGGAAAAGAGGTAAAAAGCAAGACAGTGCTTTAATACCTGATGAATTGCCTGAAGAAATAAATACATCTGCACAAAATGAAAATAATGAACTCAATGCTATGCAGCCAGAATATGTATCACAACATTTACCTTCCAAGGAAGACAATGTTGATAATCCATTGGGTGTGGATATGGAAACGGAGGAAAATGAGAACTATCAAATTTTGGGAGAAGATGTTAGTAATGTCAAAAAACCAATAGTTAATATGATTTTACCACCATGGTTAGCTCAGCCGGAAATAGTTTCCAAATCCCTTACTGATAATGGAGATCAAGTAGATGATGTGGGTTATTTGTCTGATAATATACGTGGGGCGTTGAAAAAGATGAATATAAATAAACTGTTTCCCGTCCAAACTGCCCTAATACCAAATATACTACGGGCTCATAGACTACCACCACCTTTGCGACCGCGCGATATATGTGTATCCGTACCAACGGGCAGCGGTAAAACCCTCGCCTTTGCTATACCAATAGTGCAGTTATTAAGTGAACAATGTGTAGATCGAAAAGTGCGTGCTTTGGTAGTATTGCCAGTTAGCGAATTGGCTTTACAAGTGTTTAAAGTTTTCAAACAACTGTGTGAATACACCAACCTAACAGTTTGCTTGCTTTCCACCCAATCTACTCTACATGCCGAACAAGAAAGACTAATAGAATTGTATAAAGAGAAGCATTACTCAAAAGTCGATATTATTATTACAACTCCCGGGCGCTTGGTGGACCATTTGCACTCCACAAAAGGACTTTGCCTGAAATCATTGCAATTTCTAGTTATAGATGAAGCTGATCGTATAATTGATGCCACATTCCAAAATTGGATGAATCAATTGGATAATCATGTGCGCTCCGAAAATCCCAATCATTTGGGCTTTTTCCAAGCTGCACCTTTATGTTATTATGCATTAGAAATGAACTATGGAATGCAACCACAAAAAATGTTATTTTCGGCCACTTTAACGCATGATCCGGAAAAACTTCAAACTGTAGGACTGTTTCAACCACAACTCTATACATCGGCACCACCGAATATGGATGAGTTAAACGAGCAATGTATAGAGACAAATAATGTAAAAACCGATGCAAGTGAAGATATGATAGGCCGGTACACTACCCCGGCTGAACTGACTGAGAAATATTGTCTCACTGAAAGTCGCTTAAAACCATTGACATTATTTGCTCTCATTAGTGTTAACCAATGGTCAAAGTTTCTTTGCTTTACCAATAGCGTAGAGTCATCAGGCAGGTATTGCGCACAACCTTCTCCTTCTACTCTACATAACTTATGTCGAGACTACACTTTTTAAATTCATTTACAGATTATCGTTTGTTCTGAAGCAACTACTTAAAGAGCACAATGTAAAAATTGCCGAATTGTCCGCTTCTTTGAAAGCTGTAGAACGTTCCAACATTTTGAGTTTATTCTCTCGTGGCAAAATTAATGGGTAACTCTAAATCCAATAATAAAACAATTTTTTATGAAAGTGTCCCTTCTAAGTCTTATTTGCTCAGATGCTCTTGCTCGTGGTATTGATATACCGGATGTGAATGTAATCGTTTCTTATGATCCACCACGTCACATAAAAACCTATATACATCGTGTGGGACGAACAGCACGTGCTGGGCACCTTGGCACAGCTATTACTCTACTTAATGAAAAAGAATTTGAAACATTTGACGTAAGTGTTTAGTGTTTTAAAATTCAGAATTTTGATATAATGAATATAAAAATTTCATTAATTTCGTTATAGCATATGTTAAAGGAAGTGGGTAGAGCGCTACCTGAAGAATTGTCCGCATCTACAGATATTGAGGAAGCCCATGCCGGTCAATATAAGACAGCTTTGGCTGCATTACGTAATAAAATTACCAACGATAGACGCTTACGTTTGTTACAGAGAGAGAACGTTAAGGAGCAAGCGTTACTGCATAAAAATGTGGAACAAATGACCCTGACGGAGAAATTACAATTGCAAGCTAGTGTTCAAGTACGTGAGAAGGTCAACAATGAAACCAGCAAGATGTTGAGTAGTAAGAAAAAACCCAGTACAAAATTTAAGCCCAGAAAACAAAAAGAAATAAGAAAGCCTCAATAACAATGATAATTAAAAGGAAATGCTGTGAAGGTGAAGTCCATTTAAATCGAAAAAGAATCGAAAAACAATTTACATCAAAAAATAAATTACAATTTTTAGAACTGCTTCCTTTTTCTTCTTTTTAATTCACATTTTCAGATTTATGTCGAACGCTACCTAAAATCCCTCCTATCACCATGCCTGTCCTGGTTGTTTAAAAAAAATTAAGCGAAAATAAATCATGATTCACAAACTTGTTCTACTTGTCCAATCGTAATATACAACCTCTCTCTCTCTCTTTTGGATACTTTTGAAATAAAACCACCAATAAAAGAATTATATTCTCTAATTATTTAATTTCATGCAAGAAAAACATCTCTACTTAAGTAGTATGTATACATGTATAAAAAGTTTCTGCATATGCAAAAACAAAAATAGTATATAATCAAAGTCACAGATAACTGTTTTTTTTTTTTTTTTTTTTTTTTGTATTGGAATCTTAATAATGAAAACGTAGGAGGGAGGAGAAGAATGTGGAAAGTATGCGTTTTACATTACAATGCAGGGGTCAACAAAATTATATATATACACACACATACACGAGTTGCAAGTGGAATGAGAGCGAGCAATCATTAACATATTTTGTTTTGTTTTTTTAATCTTTAACAAACGCTCGTATGGAACGCGTCTGACACAGCGGTTAATTATCACAGGTTTCGTTGCTCTAATACAGCAATTGGTATAAAATCCTTAAGATTATTATTATGTAAAATAAAAACAATGACAATAGTGACACCGACAACAAAACACCTTTAGCCCAATCTCTCCATAGCTAAATTGTATGTGTGTATGTGCGGCATGAGACTTTTGTAAGACAAACCAAAATTGATTGCTCTTTGCTAACAGTCTCCTTAATTTTTTTTAAATAACGGACAGAAAAAATTCGAATCGTTTACACAATTCTTGGTGAAATCGAGCTAACTTGATATGTATGCACCACACAGCACATGCAGTCTTCCAAAAATATATATATTTTCTTTAAATTTTGTTTTTTTTAAACGTATAAATTTCTGCAATTGGAATTTAAGGAAGTGAAATATTCTTAATGTTTGAATGTCATGCGAGGACGAAGATTAATCACCAATGCGAAATTGTAAGCAAAGGTGTGTGTGTGATGTTGTGTTGAGTGGGTACACAAGCCACTTATAGTGTTTGCAAAAATTGTAAAATTTCAGGATTCGAGTTTGCTATCGCACTAAATTTGTCTGGATAATTGTCGCGTATCTCTTTCAAAAGGCCCATAGCGTTGTCGCAGGTTTCCTTATCGACGAATTCCTTTTTATACAAAACATGTATAGCAATGGCGAGCATTTGCTCCAGATAACCGACAATATGATCACGAGCTTGTATATATAAAACCTTAAAGCACTTGAAAATCGACACGTTCTCTTCGAAGTCTTCACGTAAAGGCAAACGTTGTAAAAATGTGGGCAAAACATGTCCCAAAGGCACCAAAGTACAATTTGTGATAATTAAACGTGCAATTGCTCCACAAATATTATCTAAAGCAGCCGGTTCCGTTTCTTTGCCTACCGCCTCGGAGAGAGCCAATAAAATGAGTGGGTATGCTCTATTGGTTGGAACAAATCGAAAGAAGAACAAAAACAAAAACAATCATGTGAAAATGAATTAGTTTTTTATTGGTGGGCATCGCTTACTCAAATGATTTTTCCTCAGCATACATAACCAGCTCACCCAAACCGAAAACGGCATTTTGACGTGCTTGATTGAATTCATCTTGCAGCCCTTGTATTAGCAAAGGGCACAGTGTATCAAAATAGGCGCCACAATATTTTTGCAAAGGAGCAAAACACTCTGCTAATGCTCCATAAGCAAATGATCTGCGAGCTTCATGCTCTTCATTCTTTTTCGATTTTTGCTGTAAAAACGAGAAAAAAAACGAACACGGACAACGGTTCTTTAGTACCCTAACATCTCATTAATACGGTATAATGAAAATGGTAAGGAACCGTATTTCCGAAACTTTTTTAAAGTGCCACCCACTCCAATAAGAAGAGTACAAAAAAAAAAAAATTTTCAATTTTTGAAATTGGTGAGAGTTGGGGAAACACTGAAAAGTGAATCGAATTCATTAAAGGTTGTGGAATACCCACCAGTTTGGTCACAAGGATGGGATATACGCGTCCAAAGTACATTGCAAACTGTTCCGGTTGCATGGCACTACCGAATATTGATAACAAATTGCCAGCACTCTCCACTAAAGCCTCATCGTATTCACTTTCTTCGGTCTCTTCATCACCACCGCCCACACCACCGGCAGGGTCATCAAACTGGCAAGCCACCTTCCCTAGCAACACATCGTTAATGCACGTGAATACAATGTCGCGCCACTCATCAGTTGGCAATGCAACATGCTTCAGTTCCTTTAATAAGTCCACGAAACTTTCCAAAGTACTCATTACAACAGCGGCCTCCTCATCTTCGCGAATAATTTGTCCCATTTTCGGTACTAATATGTTGATTACATTGCTAACGGCCTGACCCTTGTTATGTTTATGCAATGCAACAGTAAAGCTAGTCAATGCATCAACAGAAACACGACGAATATCCTCGTGAGGATGATCGATCATCTTGTAAACATTTTGAAATGCTTGATCTACATAGGGCATGAACGCTTCACCAGTATGCTCGGCAAACTCTTTTAATGCTAATATTGCCTCTTCCTTCTCGTCTAAATAGGAGTTCTCCACACTGCAATTGGCCATTTTCTGCTCATCTTCATCATCCTCACCGTCTGAATTCTCAATATCAATTTCGCGGTCATCATTCTCATCGTTGTCAGTCGGCGGCATATTCACAATATCTTCCGTATATTCGGGTAATAACTCATCGGTGCGTAATATTGATTCGTACACGCAGTCCATTATTTTGGGATACACAGAAGCCATTTCTTCATTGACAACTTCGGCTAGGGAAGCAATTAAATTATATAGAGATCGCCGTACGTCCGGGTCAGCCTCAGCTGCCTCGCCCAGTAGGGATAGAGCAAAATTCATAGTATCGGTAGCTAATGGCATAAAGTTTTGTTTGCCAATGGTACGAGCAATGGCGGCCAATGTATCTATGGCTTGTGGGCGCAGTGACAAAATATCCTCATTTTCAGTCTTCACCAAATATGTCTGCAGCATGGCAATCAATTGCTGAAAATAAGGCATCATATGCTCCTTGGCAGCATTGGCCGCACACGAGATAGCACTCAACGTTAATTCACGTACATGCACCGAATTATTCGGATTCATAGCTTCAAACAGTCTAACATTGGAGATGGTTGGAGATGAATTCAATGCAAATTAAAACCAAACTCATCAAATCAAGAACTGTAATACATTACCGTTCCATAAGTATGGACAAATGTGGCACTAAGGCATCCTCCAAATGTTCGCAAAACGTTTCCAAAGCATAGAACATACGATCAATATGTTTCGGTTCCGTGCCACCGCTCTGCAAACAAAAGAAAATCAAAGAGATTCATTTTAGTAACAATAGAGCTGTAGAGTTCACATGTTCTTTAATGGAATCTGTGTTTCATTTGCTTTGTGTACATAATTCGTTAAAAGCGTTTTCCGTTTAATTTGCAGTTGACCCATGTACAGTATTGTATTACGGCCTGGTTTAAAATTGCACCCTGGCTTATTAAGTGTTTGTGCTCGATTCAGCCATAAAATCTTTTTTTCGTTTGGCATGAAACCGAGAAAGCGGCAATTTTATGTTTGATTACAGAAACACAACAAAAAGAAAAAAGAGACCAAACAAGAGAAAACACAGCAAGAAATGAAAAAGAATACATAGTTGAAAAACAGAAGAAATATTCTTTCATGAGTGAGTGACATACGAATGATCGTTATGGACAATTACAATTACAATAAAGGGGTAAAAAGGGGCATCATGCCTAATACTGTGCTCGTGGATTTGTGGAATATATACCAGAGCTGGCGAAGCTGATGGAATACTTACTCTTAGCTCATTGCAGAGTTGTTGTAGGAAATCAAAGAGTATGGGTAAAATTTCTGGAGCGAATTTAGTAATGTTAGGCTGTAGGTGTTCAGAAAATTGGCCCAAAGCAAAGAAAGCGGCATTGCGCACTAATGGTATGGGATCCTTGATGCCTGCTTTCACCGTATTCAACATAACCTCCAAATATTTATTGCAAATAGCATCCGAACAACCCTCAGCTATAACAGCCATACTAAGGTAGGCGGCACGCCGGGGCAATGGATCTTGGCCTTGCAGAGCTGGCTCTAATAGTTGTAAAAGTGGCGGGATCAGTTTCTCTGGCGGCACATTTAAAGCCAACAAATCCATGGTTTGGGTGGCCGTAGTCATGGGACTCGTGGCATCATTACCCACAAAATACTCTTCATCATCTGTCAGGACAATTAAGATAAATTTTAAGATTCATGAATTTATGAGTTATGAGAAAATGTCCTACCATCTCCATTATCCGGTTCAGTCGACATTAAACTGAACACCACCTGCATGATAGGTTCAACTAGTTTCTGCTTAATAATGATTTTCTTTTTCAAGCGCACCAACCATCCAATGTAAGCCACCGCCTTAACGCGTACAGCACTATCCAGTTGCGCATTGCTAGCCACCTCCAGACAGAAATCCAATAATAATTTAATATTATTGGTTAACAATCTGGGCGTATAATCAGCCATACTCTCCAATACATCGAAAGCACGTACAAAGTCGGATGGATCTGGTTGTACGGCAAAAGCTCGCAAAGACTTGATAATCAAAGGTATGGATTTTTGATACGTTTGCTCGGCAGTATTGTGGCCCAAAACAAACGGAGCCAAATACGACATGCCTAATAGGAGATTAAAAATCACCGGTGTTGCCATATTACCGCTACTCTCTGTGGCCACTAAAGCAGCCATAAACATTTCGCAAACAGACTGCATATGCGGTAAAAACTGATCGGGTGCTGCATCTACCAAAGTAGCGAATATTGATGAACCCAATTCACTTTGGTTGGGATCAGCCGAACTACACAAATTGTAAATAAACTTGAGCACCTCGGTCATCCAAGAATTTTCCGCCTCATGGCACACCAACACTCCAACCAATTGAGCAATTGCCTTGCGTACACGTTTCTCTCGTTCCGTTACCAAAGCATTTAGCATTCCCTGTTTAATACTAGAACATTGAGAGGTAACAAGAATATGAAAAAGACTCTGTTCAGTATAGCTTAAAAGCCCTTACATTTGTTGCTGTTCCACTGCTATCATTTGCCAATGACGCAATTTACCTAAACGTTTCCTCAAAAGGACGGCAGCATATTGTCGCGTTTGAGCTTCCTTATGAGAGACCACAATATCGCATAATTCTGGTATAGCTTCCGGGCGTTTATAGGCTTCCTGTAGATCGGCTGTGGCCTAACAGAGAGTACGTAACAACAACAACAACATTATTTTCACTTTCACATTTCGCAAAAGCATAATATTACGTTGCGTGTTAAAAATAAAATTAAACGAATTCCTCCACTTGTTTACAATAACTCTTCCAAACAAATAAAAATTCAAAATTAAATAAACATTAAAACACACTAAGTGTTCCCGCGTATTTTTATAATTTTGTATACGCATCCTATTTAGATTAATTGTTATAACAGCTAGACCAGTCGCTATAATAAGACAATGAGTAAGTGGCGGTTGTTTTTTTGTATCAACAAAGGGAAAATCTCTATAAATTGCCACCTCATTACGTTTCCTCATTTAATACACAGTACGAGTATTGAATACCTAAAGTATGATTGCTTTGCCATTCGGCCACACCCCTCTCTAATTAAACAACACATCTAATGAGGTCAATCATACATTTCTTTGAATTTATGAACCAAACCATGCTAAGAAAATGTACAAAAAGAACGTGTTTGTGTTATTTCTACCGTACGGTAGTGAATTTGTGGTTTAAATGCAGAACTCTAAAATCGTGCTTCTTTATTCTAACGGTTCTAAAGTGTGGTTTCAAAGTATGACCGGCTTTTGAAATTAGCTCAATATACGTACGTACACTTTCATATTTTTAGGAATCCATATTACACACATTCAAACAATTCACTAATACAAAAAGGTGAAGAGACAATTGAAATGTACAAAATCCAACTTGACGTGGGAAAACTTTTTTTTAATTTTTCATACTGGGAAATTTTGTATTTGTTGCATTTACCTGTTTGATGAGATTATTGTCGGCACACAATAAATTTGCAATAATTTGCTCCATTTTTCTTTCCCTCCAAACTAAACAAAAAATTTTCAGCACCACGAAAAGATTTTCTTTCTAACTATTTGATTTACAAATTTTTACGCTTTCTCAAGATATTTTTACAATGACTTTTCTACTGTTCTCAAATTTTCTATAAACGTAGAGCAGCACCTAGCACGTTTTTGGTAAATTGGTTCTAAGTAAATGAACGATAATAATTATAGAAGAACCAATGATGCCAAGTGCAAAATACTTAATTAAAAAATTGAACTAGAATAATATTTTAATTATAATTGATTCACTTTTCGTTCTAAAATAATAATAAAAGTGTAAATATGTTGTAAATTTAATATTTTTAAGGCATACTTTATTATTTATTACAATAAATAACCATAAATGATACTTTTTGTTCTGGCAAGATTACTTTCGTTTTGTTGTTATAATAAAAAATTCGGTAATTAATAAAAAAATTTGTTACTATGGATTTTTCCAAACCTCTCATCTCTCTAAAAAATACCGATTTATCTATTTAAATGCTTTTTTTGAAATTCGTACATTTACCTTGAGAATAAATGAAAAACTAGTTTATTAAAAATTTCTTTGTTTCTAATGAAATTTTATTTACCATTAAAAAATTGACGTTTGTATATAAAAATTTTAAATTGGAAAAAATGTAAAGGTAAAGATATTTCGGTGAAATTGTGTACAAGGACGATTCGCAAAATAAAACTAATATAACTAAAATATTCTCCGCACTTTTCTGGTGCAACGCTGTTATTTAAATTTGCAATTATTAATAAAAATTGGTGCAAAATAAATTTTTGGTAAAAAATTATACACATTGTATAAAAATCCTTTCCATTCCTTTCCTTCCTTTTTGCACAAATATACTTTGTATAGCACAATTTTAATTTCTCAATACATATGTCTTAATTAAAATTGAAGCATGTCGTTTATTCATCATTAAAATTAATTATATAAAAATTGAACCGTGTTGATCCATTTTCAGCGGCACGCTTTATATGAAGATTTTTCAAACGTTCGCATCTTATGATTCAAGGTTGTGTTTGTTTATTTGGTTTACTTAGGATGTAGTGTAGGTGTAGGGTATATTGACCTACTATGTTTGAATTAAAATGTGTATATTCAAATTGTTGTACTCTTTAATACTATAAGGTCGCTCTTAAAACATAACGTTTCCAATGTTCATTTTAGGTCAATTTTTCAGGTAAATCGCAGCCTAAATAGGCACCATTTTCTACACAATATTTAATAAGTTGGCGCCAACATTGATCCATTATCAATAAATGTGGATTACCAAATATATAAAGTAGATAACGGGATCTCGAAATGGCCACATTCATGCGTTTGGCGCTCTGTACGAAACCCAAAGAATAGCGCAAATCATTTGATACAAATTTTTGTGTAGAACGTACCGCTGAAATGAGTATTATGTCGCGTTCCTATGGATAAAAAACAACGTTAATAGAAATGTGATTTTTAAACTTTATATTTCAGCTTTATACCTGTCCTTGAAACTCTTCTACCGAACCAATTTTAGGCATGGCAATATTAGCGGTAATAAATAAACTTCTTAAATGTTTCACTTGTTTGGTGTACGGTGTTATAATACCAATATTGTCTGGCGAAATATTCTTGCGATACAGTTGTATAGTCATTAGAAAGACCTAAACAAAAGTAAAATACTATTTGAACAAAGGGTGGCCTAAGCAAAATACATATGTCATAGCTTTTATATTATAGGATCGATAACTACACCGGAAGGGGACATTTATAGACATTTGTCCGTGGTTTCGTCACGGTCGGGATGTTTAAGTATTAAGCGGAATTTTTTTACATATATATCAATTATTTCTACACCGGTTGCGCTTGCCACAAACGATTGCGATACATACAGACACAGCCGTAATTTATATAAAATTTTATTTGACATAGAATCCGATTTGCTAGTTGACGCCTAATATGTGCACTATTAGAGGGTAGCAGTCACCCACTGTGTCTATATAGTTGTGGAGTGTATTTAAAATTTGGTCCAAGGGAAATATGACTTATTTTACTTATTTCATTATCGTATGAATACTAACGTTTTTCGCCTCGTGCGGATTGTACCATGACGGCGAATCTTCTTCCTGCATATTTTCACTCAGCATACCATAGAAGAAAGCCCCATGAGTTTTGGAACGTGTGGATGATTCTGGTAATATAGAATCTAACTGTAATAGCATTTCCGCCTCACGTGAATTATCCGTCCTAATCATTGGCAACAATTCGGATTCGTAGAAAAGATCATTGTAAACATTTAAAATAGATGGCAAAGCTCGATAATTACACAGAAGTTTTGTAATTAAACGCGGATCGTAGCCGCAGGTGTTTGGAAAACGTAAAGTGTCACGTAAATACGGCGAACGTACTAATAGGCGTTCCAAAAATGAAGTGGAGAAACCACGTTCCAAGGCATATCGATTAATGACAATAGCTTGCAATTGACGAGGATCACCCGCCAATATTACCTGTCCTCTGTTTTTCGACACCTGATTAATAGGTACCATCACCTCAGGTTCAGTACACTGACCACTCTCATCGATCAGTACATGAGTAAAGTGGCCGGGTGGGAAATTCAATTGCATAAAATTACCCAATGTGGAACAAGTACTGATTGTTACCCGATGACGTCCCAGATACTTCATTTGACATTTCAGTTTAAGTCCGGATTCGGTTACAATCATACTATCATTACAGGTACCCTCGGCACCTATATCCACAGTACCACAATACGCCATCAAGTGTTCAGGCACCAGATCTTTTTCGATTTGATTTTGCGATACTAAGCGTATAAAATCACCCGCTTTAAGGACATTGCACTCAATGAGACGTGTTGTTATGAGATCAGCAGAACTGTTTGAGGGTGCGCCCACCAATAGTCGAGAACTTGGCAACAATTTGATTAGTTGTAGAATAGTTTCCACCAAAGTAACTGTTTTGCCAGTACCCGGTGGGCCGAATATTACGTACGGCATATTATGAGCCTCTCCTCTCAATATATTACAAATAGCTTGCTTTTGTATGCGATTCAATCGGTCATTATACCAGGGGCATGGTGTGGAGCCGTTTACAACTAGCTGATCACGATCATCTAAATCCACATTCAATTGTTTATTATCGCGCAAATGTATACGCGATGGAAAAAGAAATTTTTCACCCAAATATCTTGCTACGCGTTGTATGGCGGCGTGTTGTTTACGGAAACCAAAACGGGAAAAATGAAATTCCAAGCGATAATCTTCACCATTATATTTGTCCTGAAAGCCGGCATTAAATTTCAATAAAATCCGATTAAATAAAACTTTGTGGATGGCGCCTTCATAAGTGCGATTATCTTTGCTAAGTCCTGGGGTGGTGGCACGTACCGTATCACCAATAACCAAAGATGGACGGCGTTCCGCCAGATTCTCAATGATCAAGGCCAAATATTCACCTTCGCGCTCAAAATGAGCTCGTTCTCGATCATAGTTACGGAAATTTAAGAAATATTCAATCTCTTCCAGATAGATGAGAGCTTGAAAGCGCTTTTCATAACTGCTTAAAGTCAAGTCTTGCGTGAGGCTGGGGCACATATATTCAATGTTGTTCAACATGTCCTGTTTGCCTCTTGATATAAGATAAGCTTGTTTTAGTTTCTCTGGCACTTCAAAAGGTGGAAGACGATGAGCGATAAAGCGACGTCTAGGGTTTACGCTCACACCCGGTATAAGATCAGTGGGCTTAGACCAGACCTACACTCAAAAATACTCAATGTTCTCAATGCAGCAAAAAGTAGATATGAAAATATACCTCATAAGCGTAATAACGTGACTGACGCATACCATTCCTACCACCAAATAATTTTATCGTGTGGATGTTCTGGTCTGCCTCCTTTTCCTTCGTCATGTTCTGCCGTATCGCCTCAGCTTCAGTTTCGCTTTCACATACGATCATTTGAACGGAACGTTTGATGCGAAATGTTTCAAATTGTAAAATGAACTGCTCGGTGAAGTGTCCGTATGTGGTAGGCTCCACTTCCATCTTAATAATACGTTTTTCGCGGCATCCCAATGTGAACCCAATACTCGGTTCGTGATCTATTAAACGTATTTGAGAAGAGCGGTTGCGTGTCGTAAAGACAATGCTCTTACAAACAAATTTACGATCATGATTGTTTGTACATATGAATTCTATTGTTTGTTTAGCAAATGTTGTACTGAACACACAAGTGACGTCAGCAGTAACGGTAACTGCATGATTGTCTTTTCGATTATGCTCTCGTAAGGGAGTGGATGGCGTTAATTGTATTTTATTCTGTTCCAGAACGGCAAGTTTTATGCAACGCAAAACATAGTCACCCTGTTGAAATACAAAAACATAACTGAAACGGACGCTTTATAATAAATAAACTATAAGGTGTCAGATTCATTTGGAACAATAAACAAAGGCATAAACAAGCACAATTGTGCGCACATGTATTATACCAACATACCCTTTCACATTCGATTAAATCACACAATACTACATCTCCTTCTTTCGGTTTATAGGCGGCCGGTAATATGTCATTAGTGAAATATGCTTTTTGCGTCAATACACCCCAATCCTTAAACAATTCCTTAACGGTACATGTTTCATCTTTGAGTAGGCGAGACGGGTGGATGCTAACTTCTTGTAAAATTTCACCTTGCTTATCCACGAAATGTTCATCAGTTTGAATATTACAGCAAACGTATACGCGGTCACCCTCCTTCGGTATAAAATTAATATCCACAGAATCCAGACATACATTAATGGTTTTATAATCAATATCAATAAGTAAGGAGTCGGGTTTACGTTCCGTGATTAGGCCTATTATGTTACGTTGATGTGTATTAAAATAAGTGGGTTTCTCTTTTTGTAAATCTTCAATTTCTTTAAGTATCTATAATTTAGAAAAAAAAAAAATGGAACAAGATATGGACTGTTCAAGATAGCGTAAAGAACCTTTTGTTCTGTTGGCGTTTCATCGTTCCAATCATTCTCCTCTATTACTGTTATCTTAACAACCTTAACGTGATCAGTGGCATGATGTTTGTAAGCCAAATATTCAACCTTACAGCCTACACTTAATTCATTGGTCATGTTTGGCGCGGCATTGTTATCAAAAAAAATCGTCTTGTCTATGATGCCATGATTACCACTGATTTTGGTAATAATGCCTGTAAATAAATAAAAAACATTGTAAGTTCTGTACTAGACTTATATTATGAAATGTTGTAGTAGTCGCCGTCTTACCAACACGTTTAAAACATTCGTTTTCACCATCAGCAACATCGCCTAATTTATCTCCGTGTACTTCAAATACATTTTGCATACAGGACGTGGGCAATGTGTTATTTTGTATATTTTCTTCCTCTAATTTATTTTCAAAATATTCCAACTCTTCGTTAAGTTTCTCAATTAATTTCTTTTTGCGCTCCTCGCGCGATAGTAGAAAATTTCTTATTATCGTTATCATTGTATATAAATTTATTATTGCAGCGGCTTTTTATCTAAAGATTCATACATCCAATCAGTTTCTTGAATGTAATTCAATTCCTTGCGCAAATTTTGTAAACGCTTCAAATGATTTTCGGTGGTAGTAATTTTTAAGCCACACTCAGTAACAATAAGGGAACGTAACCTTGAAATTTTGTCGGGTTTAGCGTCTAATTTTTTAACCTGCAACAACAATTGCAAAACAAAAGCGAGTAAAAACTATTTTAACTTACTTCTCCGGCGTTGGACGTACTGTGCTCTTCAGGTACGCTGGAACACTCTGATGACATTCTTATAGAACATTCAGAACAGAGGTCTTTCTCTAATAATATATTATTTTGAGATTTTAATAACCAATAAGAAATTGTTTATTTAATATAATGCACATTAATAAGCAAGCGGCGACTTTTCTTAACAAAAGATATGTGCTTACATGTGCTTGTCGACGTGAAGTTAGCATACTGGAACGTAACGGTATGACATAGTGATAATAAATTATATATAGATGGCGAGTTACAAAGTAAAAATTAATTATTAACAAATAAAAAAGAATTAGAGGAGGCATTAAAAATATCGCTGAATTTATATCATTGTTTTGAAATCGGAGAGTTTATTTTCTTTATATATTTTAGAAGTTGCATTAAATTTCATCTTGTCACTTTTAATTAAATACCTATGTCGGCATAATTTTGATTACTGATGAATACAATTTTATATATGTTAGAGAATGTGCGGAATAATGCGTGTACGTCTTATTTTTTTTTTCACCAGTAGAGTACTGTATATGTGCAACGCACGTAATTTGTTTCTTTCCACTTTGGTTTTTCATTGCGTTTTGGTTTGCTAAATATGCATCAACCAATATTTAAGTGAAGTAAAGAAAAATTGATTTTATTTAGCGGAGACCGTCTGAAGGAGCGTTTCTGATTGGGATTTTTTATACATATTCCAAGTGAAAGAATATAGAAAGTCGAGTTGAGGGAATACCGTATTATTGTGCGTATAGAAAAAGCGTCGTTGTTGTCGTCGTCGCAGTCTGTTGTGGTGGTGAACCAAAGTATAAACGTGTTGAAGTTACGCGAGGAAAAATGGTTAAAACTAAAAAGGGCAAGAAAGAGATAGTTCCAGTGAGTGTTGGAACTTCGTCTGGAGATGAAATGTAAGTGTGATTTTGCAGGCTGCCTTCCAAAACAAAATATTCAGGAAATCAATACGAGCTGGGCTTGTTTTTATTTTGTTTTGTTAGTAGGGGGAAAAGTGTTGCGTTGTCAAATAGAGTTGTTTACGTTGTTGTTTTATTTGGCCAGAACCATTTTAATAAGTATTTATTGTTTTTTCCATGCCCAGGGAAAATGAACCTCGACAAACGGTTATTGACTCTGATGCTCAAGAGGCGAATAATGTGAACGTTAAAAATAAAAAGAATAAACAATCTAAAAAGAGCCGAAAGCGAAATGATTCAATTGCTGATGATGATAAGGATGAAGACGATGTGGCAAGCATAACGAGCAGTACAAGGAAAAGCAATACGAAATCTAAGAAAAAGTCTTTGCCTGAGACTGATATTACTCTCAACCATTCGGATGAAGAGCTTGATATGGAAGAAGTACGCGGTGGTAATGACAAGAAGGGTAATAAAAAAAGTAAATCATCTAAAAAACCAGCTTTTGAGCTTCTTATGAACGATTCCGATGAAGAACCAGTCAATGAATCTGTAAATGAACCCGAAGAACAGGAAGGTGGGAAAGGTCCTATAGAAAAACTAACAAAGCTCAATGATAAGAATACGGAGAAAAAGGGCAAGAAAACGAAAAGAAAGGGAAAGGTGTATGATGATGATGAAGATCTGGACAAAGTTTTGGCTGAATTGAAGGCAGAGTATAATAATGAAGAGCCGATGGTATCTACTGCAGTCAATCTGGTCTCTGCCGAAGACTTGGTTGAGGAGGAATTCTCCAAGGCAAAGCACAGAAAAAATAAGAAGCAACTAAAACAAACTGAGAATAAAATTGATGATGATGACATTGCGGATGATGACAATGAAGGGCAAGATGAACAGACGAACACTGTAAAGACGGCGGCACAAAAAAAGAAGGAGAAAAAGGAACGCCAGAAACGGGAAGCGGCATTGGCCAAGCAGAGAGTAGCTCAAGAAACACCAAAACCTCCTCAAGAAGAGACACTTCCAGAAGGCATGTCTAGTGCCATAAACGACGATACTGCAGCAGCTCCAAGCAAAGAACCTTCTGAAGAGCCCACTTCGGCAGCTGGAGAAGAAGAGTCCACTAAAGGTGCTGGTAAAAATGCAAAAAAAAAAGGTAAAAAGGAGAAAAAAGGTGAAGTTGAAGATGAAAATAAGAAGGATGCCAAGAAGAAGGGAATGTCGGCTGCAATGGTGGCTGCTATGCAGGAACGATTAAGAAAAATTAAGGAGGAGGAAGAACGTCAACGTCAACTTGAGGAGGAGCGCATACGCCAAGCGGAGGAACGAGAGCGTTTGCGCTTGGAAGCTATACGACTAGAAGCAGAAAAAAAGGAAAAACGCAAACAAAAAGAAGCGGAACGTAAAGCGCGTTTAAAGGCTGAAGGTAAACTACTCTCCAAAAAACAGAAAGAGGATCGCGCTAGAGCCCAGGCCATGTTAGAAGCATTAAAAGCCCAGGGTTTAGATCTTCCCGATCCGAATGAAAAACGTCCAATTAGACCAGGTAGGTACAAAGCGCACGTACAAACATCTAAACTATTTATACAACAATATTTGTATGATTATTTGTTTCGTAGGTACTCGCATGCGTCCCAAGAAGAAAGGGCAGCAAAGTAATCAGGAGCAAGCTGAAGATATGACTACAACAGAACTTACTACTGAAACTAACAGTGTTTCAGCCTCTGAGAAAAGCTTTGAAAAAGCGGAGATGGTCAAAGAGTCTTGGGATGCTACAGATTCTGAAGCCGAGGGCAATGAAGACACCTCTCAGACGACTACATCAAACAATGATGAAAAGTCTTCAAATGATGCCCCTGCTGCAGGCGGCAATAGTTCTTCGGATACTGAAGGGGAAGACGACGATGCATCAAGGCACTCTCCCTCTGATTCGGATGCCGAATCTATAGCTGAAGAGAAAGTGGACATAATTAATGCTAATGATCCCGAAGAAAGGCGTTTGCGAGCCGAACGTCGCATTCTGAAGCGCCAGTCGGATGCTGAAAAGAAGCGAACACTCGACGATTTACGTGCTGCCGTTGTCTGTGTTCTCGGTCATGTCGATACGGGTAAGACGAAAATATTGGATAAATTACGACGCACGCATGTTCAAGACTCCGAAGCTGGCGGCATTACGCAACAGATTGGCGCTACGAATGTACCAATCGATGCCATTCGAGAACAATCAAAGATTGTACGCAACTCCAGTGAATTTGAATTTAAACTGCCCGGTCTTCTTATAATTGATACACCTGGTCATGAATCGTTTAGTAACCTACGTAATCGTGGCTCTTCTCTATGCGATATTGCCATTTTGGTTGTGGATATTATGCATGGATTAGAGCCGCAAACCTTAGAATCGATTAATCTCCTGAAGAAGAAGAAATGTCCCTTTTTAGTGGCCCTTAATAAAATCGATCGTTTATATGATTGGAAAGTAATGGCTAGACGGGATGTACGCGATGTGCTGAAAGAACAACAACCGAATACGCAATTGGAGTTCAATCAACGTTCTAAAGATATTATTCTACAGTTTGCTGAACAGGGTTTAAATGCAGCGTTGTTTTATGAAAATCCTGATCCTAAAACTTACATATCTTTGGTGCCTACCAGTGCCATTACTGGCGAGGGTATGGGCAACTTATTGTTTCTGATTGTCGAGTTTTGTCAGAAGATGTTGGCAAAATCTCTAATGTATTCGGAAGAGTTGCAGGCAACTGTACTGGAGGTGAAGGCCATTCCCGGTCTGGGCACCACAATCGATGCTATCTTGATCAATGGCAAACTGCGCGAGGGCCAAACGATGATAGCGGCCGGCACAGATGGACCTATTGTTACGCAAATACGTTCGCTTTTAATGCCGCAACCTCTAAAGGAGTTGCGTGTAAAGAACGCTTATGTTGAATATAAAGAAATTAAGGCAGCTCAAGGTGTTAAAATTGCAGCTAAAGATCTGGACAAAGCTATTGCTGGCATCAATTTATTAATTGCGAATAAACCAGACGAAGTTGAAATATGCAAGTAGGTCTTCTGCCGTTAATTCGGTTTGTATTTTTTGTAAAATTATTGTACGTTTGTACAGGGAGGAGGTGGCGCGGGAATTGAAAAATGCTCTAAGCCACATTAAATTGGCGCAAGTGGGCGTGTATGTGCAAGCTTCTACTTTAGGCTCCTTGGAAGCCTTGTTGGAATTTTTGCGTACTTCTAAAATACCGGTAAGTGTTAACATTTTTATTGATGTACAAGATTATTTTATAATGTTAACCCCAAGACGTTAACATTTGAAGAGGTCTAAAAGGAAGCTATAGAGTATCTACAAAATAATATCAAGAGTGAGTGGGTGGCTAAGAGAAAAGTGGTATTGTCTTTATCTATGAATGCAGTCCTTAAAATATGCAACGGTTTTCAAAATACACATTTTTGACGCTTACGTACATGTTAGCTTTGAGTCCATTTTTGCGAATATACGTGATGAACCTTTTCTCAACGTCATTCTGCCTTCAATACATATATGTACCAATTTTTGAATTAATCAAAACTAAAGGTATAGCATGGTACAATGTACATGAAATCACCTTATGGGAAATGCAAACTTCGCATGCAGTCTTCAATAATACAAAAGCAATAAAACTCTTTTGACACCCTCGTACGCTGCTTTAAACATATAAAGCCAAGCGTATGTTTGGTATATAAATGTTTAAAAAAGCAGCAGCAGCAAAGAGTACGTATTTCGTTTCATCACATATCTTTGTACATGTACATAGTATCCGACTATGTGAACAGATTTTTTTGGTATAACATTTTTCTACTGTTTGATGGGGGTCGGGAATCCACTGCCAAAGAATATGACTTGTTTACGGCGGATATTTTTAAATGTGCGTATTTTTATCACGACGCCACAATTTTGAATTGTAAATAATAAGTAGTTTAATGTAAAGAAAAGGGAAAAACTACAGATTGCTAGAGAGAGAGAAGAAATATGTAAAGAACATATTTACAATGTATACATAATTTTTACTAAGTGTTCCCCACACTAAGTGTCTCTTTCCGCGTGCAACGCCCGGAAGGTGGCCCAAGCGATGTCACAACTTATATATCTGATCAGCATGAAAATCTGAATAGTGCCATGATCGTCCAGTCGAAAATTATCATATATTTTACAGGCTGACAGGCACCTGGGATCTTATTTTAATTAAGCACTGTCGGTCCTGTGCCACACCCCCTCAATCGTCAAAAATCTTTTAAAGCCACAATGTTGTAATTTGGCATAAATATGTAATTAACCTAACCACGGATGTAAGAAAAGAAAAAGTCTGTATAAGTTACCAGACATGCCCAAAATTTACAAGAACAGAAATTGGTCGTTGAGATGTTAATTTATGTAGTGTATCAGTTAAGAATAGTTACGAAAGCCCCGTCCATAGTATTCTTTTTGTTCTTGTATATATATCAGCAAATCGGTTGCGTATCCAAACACGAAAATGTCCCAACTGTGCTCATTTTCTTCACTTAACACATCTATTAGCCCTATTCAGCGATTTTGTTTTAACTGTCAGTCGATACGCTTTACGCTGTTTGCCAGCCGTATGCCTCATCCCGCTTACACGGCTTTTTAACTAAATCTACTGGGCAATAGCAGGAACCTCAACGGATGTGCAAGCATGCAGCATATAATAATTTTTTTTTTTTAATATATCATTGAATGATAAAAAGAGAGACTACAGGCTAATTATATATAAAAGGTGCCATGGAAACATATATGGATAGAATTAGAAACTTATTAAGTAAGAAATAATTGTGCATTGAAGTTAATAATATCTGTGATGGTGATGGGATGCTGTATTCGAAAAAGGGACTTGGATCATTTTCAAAGTTAGTTTAGGTACTGGTTTGAACGTACTACTTCATAAAAAGAGTGAACTGCTTAAAAATGGAAAGATCGTTTTATCAAACCTCTTAATTAACTCAAATCAGAAGTAACTCACTGAATCACTGATTAAAAAGTCCTTTTCAAAATCTTGATACCTGTGTAGGTGGCGTCGAGTGTATGTAGATGATCGCTAAAATGCAAAACATTGCATTGTATAATATTTAGGTTTTAACGTTCCTATTTAAGGGATATGATGAGAGTATACAAAGTTTGTTATTGCGTTTGCAACATTCAGAAGAAGGCGTCAGAGACCCTACAAAGTATATATTTTTGATCAGCATCTAAAACTGAATCGATTTAGACATGTATGTCCGTGTGTCGGTGCGTCTGTCTGTTTTGTACAGTTACTTTTAGTTTTTGCACGCAGATCGCTATTTAAAATGGGCAAAATCGGTCAAGAGTCACACCCACAATGGACAAAAATTTATTTATCTGCCACAAAAATTGAAATTTGGTGTGTGCATCTACAAATATAAGCTTTATCGATGTGCTAAAAATATGCGTATTCGGATTAGAGACACGCCCATAATCCATAACAACCTATATATCTGCCATAAAAGTTGACCTGTGAACTTGAAATTTAGTGCACTTATTAAAGGTTAGCCCATCTATCGATGTATTAAAAATGGCCATGGTCGAATAACAGTCACCACGCCCACAATTTACAAAAAACCATATTCAACGTAAGAGTAGACTTGCATGCTGATATGTAACACGTCACTATTAGATGCCGCAATATGTATATATATATTTGCCACGCCCACCGTTGTGGAGGTGGAGGGTATTTAAGATTTGGCCCAAGCCAAATGTAGTTTTCTTCCTTGTTTTTTTAATTAAATCTCGCACAAAAATACAAAACGTGCAGGGCTGCGTTTATCACGATTGCAAAACGAGTTTTTCCTTCTTAATAATAAACCCAGATTTCGATCAAAATAAAATATAATTTCACTTTAGTTACTGAAGCCTTAAGCTTGTCCTCCACAATTCAAATGATTCAATGTAATGTTTTAAATAAAAAGTTACTCCGCTTACAATTAAATTAAATATTAAAAGTTGCGGAAGTAATTTTTATTTTTAATAATATTTGTCTTTTATACAAGGAGACGTTTTTTTTTCAAATATGTGGGTCGTCGTCTCACTGAATAATTTATAATTTTCGGATTATAGGCATTTTTTTATACAGTGTGGGTGTGGTGGTGGTTTATTTGTATGTAACCAAAATAATTAATTCATTTACACAAAAGTTAGCAACACACGACCTAATAAATTCCAATTTATTAGTTATAAACAACATTAAATTATATTCATATTATGGCCTCATCAAAAATATTTCAATAGAAACGTTTCGTGCGATTATGTAGCACACAAAAAAGAAAAGGAACAACAACAACAACAACAACAACATTAAAACTTGGCGAATTTATTCAAAGACTTTCGCATAATTATTCATGTGATTAACCGACCGACCGACCATTCAATAAAATGTGTGTCGTCAATGCCAACTGAACAAACGAAAAAAATATATTTGGCTTAAGCTAAATATAAAGTAGCCGGTATAGTATAATCAAAGAGTGGGCGTGCCCAATATAAGACTGCGCCTTCTATTAAGAAATTTAATATATAATTACTTAGAGTTCGAATTTGGTCCCAAATGGGGTTTATTTTTATAGATGTTAGATATATATTGAATATGGGCGTGGCACTTGATCGTTTCCCCAATTGAGTTAAGAACCTTTTGTGGAGAAACTATGCAAACTCATTTCATTTTTTTCTTTTTTGTGCAGTTCTTAGAATAGCTAATAATAGACAGACACGGACACACTTACTACATCCCCTCAGTCTCTAACACAGAGTTTGAGCGTATGGCAAACACAATAACAAACAAAGCCGTGAATGTTATGTATGAAACGTATATAAAAATGTGATTGAATGAAATGGAAATGAATGAAGTGCTATCATGTGAGTTCTTATGTGTTGAAAAGTTTATATGCATATATTATTGTTTTATTAGGTGGGTGCGGTATATAATATGTATTTAAAATTCATTGAACAAACAAGTCATTGATAATAACTATGACAAATACAACAGGTATAACAGATGATGAATATTCATTCACTTATCGCTGTTATCTAGCACAGCCAAATGCAATATAAAGATGAAATCTTAATTACAGGTTTATTGTTACTGCCAGTAATGAAAGATAATTAAAAATTTTTTAATAATAATCATTATTATCACATTATCAACATTTTTATGATTTTTAGCCTATTGAATAAATTTGTTTTGAAACCCTTTGGTTGGTGGAAAAGTACCAAGACAATCAAGTTTTAAGCGATTGACGCGCGCGGATTAATGTAGAAAGCGTTTTTTTTTTTATTTCCGAGTTACAACCACACCAATAAACTCAATAAATCCCGTGGCACGGGCGATATAAAACAAGATAGAAAAGTTCGGTTAAGACCGAAGCTTAAATACCCTCCACCTTCATCATTATTCAGGTCATTTTTAAACAACAAATGGGTTTTTTTTTTAACTATAGACGTTTGCGTTATTCAATCACGCCCATTTTTGGCAAATTTCAACGTGATAGGTATAGTATTGTGCGATATATAATTTTTTAAAGATACAATTTTTTCGAGGTATGTTGAGATTTTCGTTTATTGTGGGCGTGTCTGTTAACCGATTTTGCCCAATTTCAATTTCAACGGAACAGCGAAATTGAACTAAGAATAAGTGTGCCAAGTTTCAATTTAATATCTCAAAAATTACGACCGCGAGAGTGCCAACAACAGACGGACACACGGACGGACATGTCTCAAACGATTTCTCTTTTCATGCTGATTAAGAATATATATGGTTTGTGGGGTCTCCGACGCTTCCTTCGATGTGTTGCTAACGGATGATCAAAATGAATAAACCCTCTTCCCTAAGGCGGAGGTCCAAAAACATATCCATTAAGTAATGAAACATAAACATATTTGAATAAGCACCTAATAGCATGCTTAGATGTGCTTCTTATGAATTTGATGTCTCATACGTACAAACTAACATTACATGGATGACTGGTTGACTGGTAATCGCTACCACATACATTATACAATTTATGAACAAAGTTTCCATTTTTATAAATATTTATAAAGTCAGTCATACGAACTCATATTATAGATAATGTATAAAACTCTACATCTTTCACATCGTGAATATGACTGTCGTCTGTCGGTGTTCTGTTGTTCACGTATGTGCGAGTGGGTGTATGGCTTATTGTGAAATATAAGAAACTCTCCAACTGAATGTGTTTGCATACCAACACATATAATAAAATATATTCCTGACGGCACTTATTCTACAAAATACGATCGACAGCCAAAATAAACATTTTTGTGTGATTATGAGTTTTTATATGTATGTTGCATGTGGATACACTTTCATGTACAAAGCGCTATTTATACGTGCATATGAGTGTGTGTGTGTGTGTGTGTGCATTATGCTTATATGATTATTTCAAACAACAAGCAAACGATATCTCTAACGAAATCAATTATTAGTCATTTCCGTTGGACAATTTTCTAAATGAAATCAAAATTGGAAGCAAGTGTGTGTATATGTGAATGTAAGCGAGTGTTTGTCTGTAACACATTAAATATGGCTCGCGCGTCCATTAATGTCTGCACACAATAAAAATATCTTCGGAAGTACAGTGTATGTGGTAGCTAGTGCGGTGTGGGGGTATATTTCCATTTAGTATTTAGGAAAATGATACGAAATAAATCAATCTATGGTGTAACAAGTAACAAATTTACATTTGTGCCACTCACCCATCATGCGGTGCGTTGATTTTCAACTTTCCGTCTAGTATAATAAATAATTACTTAGAGGGTGGGCGTGTATTCATATTATTGACTTTGGTCAAATCACCACCTCTTCAATAGTGGGCGTGGCATATAACTGATAGTGTGTACATATACATTTTGCACCAAGTTAATTTTTTGCAAATTTTTGGCATATCGATGGAAGGGATACATCTTACTATGTATACAGACTTATGACTTCGTAGTTAAATGTTTGCGGCTGGTAGATTTTTGTCGATTGCGGGCGTGCCTTTTAACCAATTCAAACAACGATGTGTGCGTAAAAACTCACAGTGTCAGCACAAAATTTCACCTGAATATCTCAAAATTTATAACTGTGAGGGAGCCAAAAACAGGAACTATTTAGCCACGCCCCCAATCGACAAAAACCTATTTGTCTGCAATAAAAATTGAGCTATGAAGTTAGAATTTGGTACACATTCGACAATGTGCTAAAAATGGGCGTGGTCGGATGACAGGCATGCGCCCTATTTACGAAAACTGCAGCCAGCGTAAGTATTTAAGCTTGCAAACTGATACGTAATACACTATTAGAAAGTAATTAAGTATATGTGATACACGCCCACCACTTTTACGTAGATGTGGAAGATATTTAAGATTTCTTACATTTTTCGTGCTTGTCTTTGCTTAACTTCTCATCTGTCTACTACTAGACGGAGGTGGCGTGACTGTCTGGTGTAAACTAATGAATCATCTAATGTACAATAACGTGAATCAGAATATCAATTCTGTAAATAACGTAACTTTACTAAAAGCATCAATCACTCAACAAAAAAAAAAAAAAAAAAAAAAAAAGCCTTAAAAAAGCTTTTAGAAGAACGAATATTATTTATACGATATGTGTGTGTGTGTAAATTTTTTTGTACATTATCGCAACATTGAGCTATTGCCCATTAAAAAACCTTTCTAAAAGACACATCATTACAGTCACAAATAAAAATGTAATTATTCTTGATTAACACTTCTCTGTCTATATGCAGGTTTGGACATCCTTTCATTGCGTCTTTTGGATTTCTCTATAAAGTGACGGTTTTTTTTTAGAAATCTTCACTCAGTTTATATTCATTAATCATAACAAGTAAGAAAACTAAACTTGGCTTAGGCCAAATCTTATGTACCCTCCACAACTTTCATTAGCATGTGTTCAGCGCGACTTTACATGAAAATTAGTACAACAAACATACGCAGAATATATATATTCTGTAGGGTCTTTGACGCCTACTTTTGGGTGTTGCAAGTGGAATCTTATGTGGACGGTATAAAAATAATCTCAATGCTCTTAGGGAAAGACCCTAAATATGTTTATGTAAGGTTATTAATATGAAATACATATATATCACTAACAACAGCTGACGTTTTTAGTTGAAAACTTCTATAACAAGTTTTTACTTTTTCTTTACATTGTGCCAACAGACAGTCAATGGGTTTAAAATTCCCATGACAGTGGCAGTACCGGTGTAAAAGCAAATGCCATTGTGTTATACAAAGTATATAAAGACAACAACAGCAAAAGCAACTACAACAATACCGACAAGTTCTACGCGGTTAAGTTTTTAACATAATTTCCATTTTAAAGCCGCGTTCATCATCAACCATTGAAGTAAATTGAACCTTTAACTAATCTACACCAGTTAGTGTAGCTGTAGTTGTTATTGCGCGCTTACTCTACTGTAACAATATTTCATTCATAAGATCTTTTCAAAGTTTGTTGCTGCCTGCTGTTGAATGGATTACTTTTTACTCGACTTTTCACAGACGTTATGCTAATATGCACACACACGCCATGTATTATTGTAACTAACTATCTCACAAGACACAGAGCGAGTAACAAATTTCATAATTTTATAATTTTATAACCCTTAGCACAAGATGAGGGACCTTACAAAGTACACACATGTATATGTGTCAAAGTACACACATGTATATATTGTTGGAACGTTCGCGGTCCTAAAGTTTAAAATAGACAGAATCGGTTAAAAGCCATAGTATCCATCGATGTGCTGAAAGTGGGCGTCTTCGAAAGAAACTTTACAAAAACAATATTTAGCGCAGAATTCAACTTGTAAGTTGACGCATAATACATACCCTACTAGACAGAGCATTCAGATACCTGCCACCTCCACTTTTTCTACAAACACGTGGAGAAAATTTTGTTTGTTTGTTTCTTATCAAGTCTTCTTTCTAACCGCATGGGTGGGGTAAGGCTTAGGGTGTTGTGGTTTATAGCTACAAAAATGTTGAATGTGGCTGCTTGCCCTTATTGTTTTGCGGCATTTGAATGCATGAATGAATTAAATAGTAGGAGATTAAAATTTATTTCACTTATTGCATAGGTATACACACATACATATATATATATATTATATATTCAGCAACTCATAAAATAGATGAATGAATAGTTGCCGTGAGTATGGTTGCTTTTTATCATTTAAAAATTATTATATTTTAGCCGTGCTTGTGGTTTCTTTATTACACACAGTATGTGTGCATGTGTGTGTATTAGATGTTTGTGTGGATATGTCTATTTTGGGTTAAGTTACATTTATATGAATGAGTTGCCTACATGTTCGTACATACCTTTGTATGGGTGCGTGTATGTGTTTAATTGTAATTTATTTAGCTACCTACCTACATCGCTTTATTTATGTGCTTCCTTGTTTGGATAACAAGTTGCCTAAAAAGTCGGCAAGCACGTAATATAATCAGGTACACTTTAAACCCCCATATTTGTTTAGTGTGTATGTGGGTATAGCCCACAAAATAATTGCACGTACTCTTCATGCCATAGTTGTAGTTGTAGAGTGACTTTTCATTTTATACCCACACACTCACACGTATTAAGATATGTATTCGGTATTCCGGTGTGTTTGGGGAAATATTCCGGTATTCATTAAAACTTATTTGAATTTAATTATTTTTTCAAGTTTGCTGTATAGTAGCGCCTTTGCCCAATTTAAATACCACAGTAAATAAACTAAGATCGAATCTAAAATGTTTAAATGCAAACATGAAAGTTTAATCCGTTGGTTGAATTCGCTTTTTTCAAATGCCGACACGATAAATGTGATCGTCAATGGAGAATTTTGAAAATTTCTCAACATACTGTGTTATGTGTTAAAGTATTGCAGTTTTTGATTATCTAATGGACTAAATATAATGAACCATCCATCAGCTTAATATAAATGAAAATTACAATTTTGACTGACAGAGATGTTCTTGCACTTTGTAATAGTGTCCCCACTCACCTAAGAGTGGGATTCTGATATTGAAAAATGCAAACAAGTATCAATGATTTATTATACTTGTTCAAAAATCGCTTAATATGCTACTTATTACCTAATTGAACGGCTCTTTCATTAAGAACAGCGGTTTTCAAAACAGATAAACAGCTCTAAACCGGTCTAAACATCATTAGCAAATAGTGGATGATGCATTATAGAATTCACGTTAAAGTGGACTTTTTAAAGGTGTTCACGCCAATATAATGTTGCAATAATTAGCATATTATGCAAAATGTCTTTACAATTAATTGTAACAAACGGAGATAGTTGGGACACTTCATATGATGCGACAACCCATAAACATATAAAATATAAAAAGTGGAAAAAGCCGATCTGTGCTATAAAAATGTTATTCTCAATAAGGTCGTTTATAATGAGCTAAATCAGTTAGCAACCACGTCCATAATTGATGAACATTTTTCATAGACGCAAAAATAAATGTTTGTGCAGGGAATCCTTAATTAATTAAAAATAGGGGGTATTGGATTGCAGGCACGCCCACAATAAAAGAGCAATTTGCTGTAGAATTTGATTACGAGATGGCAATACTAATAGTTAAGAAAACAACGCAATTTTATACATTCCACGCACACAGTTTTCGGTTAAATGTTCTCCATTAAATTCTAAGTCGCTTCAATCATACGTATAGCCGGCCATATGTCCGCATGTGGAAAACGTGGCAGAAATATGGATTGTTCTCGCAGGCTAGTTGGCAATATTGAAAAAGGAAAGGTTTTTGAAAACCTTTTTCTCAATTCTTTCTAAATTATATTAGAAGATATAATAATAATAATAATGTATGTAATATTACAAGCGTAAGTGCTGATTCGTCTGTTGAATCAACCCCGATAATATTCCTGATTGTTGGTAACGGATAACGTTTACTAAGACAAAGTCTTAGCCCACTCAGCTACTGAAGGACACAATAGACGAAATAAATAGTTTAAAATTTATCCATATATCCTATCACCTCCGTTAGGTCTTAGTTAATGTCTCTAAAAAGAGAAATAATCGGTTACGCTGCTTACCGTTACATTTGGAATGAGTAAATTTAATGGTTTTTTTGTTGTAAATAAAGTTGGAACGAAACGAAATGAAGTTGCGTGTGAAAGGTGAATTGCTCCTGGAAGCATAATTTCTTTCGTATCAATGTGGCGGGAATATATGATTTTAACTAGAACTTTAGAATAGGCTCAATCGGGCGCTATTGCCACCTTAAAGTCAGATGTTATGTTAGTCGAACGCACATTCATAATCCATTTATTCGGTGCTCTTTGGTACATTCTAAAATATTTTGTTTTCTTTTGTATAAGAAAAAGGAAAACGTAACAATAATTTAACATCAACATTTCAGCATTTTAGCATTTTTTTATGTTGTGAAGTAATTGTTAAAAAAGATAGCACCGAGTCACACAACGGAAGCTATTCTTCCTGCCGCACGTATGTACCGCGACATAAATGTATGTATAGTATATATATAAAAGCTTACGTTTACACGTACACGCGCGTATATGAAAACATGTGTGCGCACATCAGCAACAGCAACAGCAACGGCTCAATTCATTCATGGTAGTTAAAGCCCAAAGCAAATGGCATATACGTACATATATGCTTGTATAAATAACAACACTAATAATAATAATATTAAAAACAATAATAACAACAACACCAGCAACAGCAACAATTACTACTACTACTACTACTACTACTACTACTGGTAACTGTTGTGCACTTAAATTTATTCATAAACACGTAACACTCATTCACCAACATTTTTGTGAATGAAATATTTTTTGTTTTTTGTATTCTTGTTGCTGTGTGTGTGTGTGTGTATGTGTGCGTGAAATGAGGCAACAACTACACCAGAAACAAAAGCAAACAAAAACACAATATAAGGGAAAAAAAAAGCTGAATGCGCAAAAAATTATATCAACGAACGGATGGATGGATAGTTAGATGTGAATATATGTATATACAAACAGACACGCAGACAGACAGATGCATATACAAAGATGTATAAAAGACACAATAATGCTACAGTATTATCATCTCAAAACCCTCGGCTTTTTATATGTTGTGGCTGGTGATGCCAAGCAGCTGCTTTCTCTATATGTACAGGCGTTATATGAATGAAATGACTGAATTGAATGAATGAGCGAACGTTGGGATGAGCGAATGAATGAAAATGTTTACATATATAAATAAAAGTGAACGACTGAATGACTAACTGATTGGACTGACTGACTGATTGACTGCATGGTTGGTTGGTTGATTGTGCTTAAGAGATGTTTAGTTGTTATTGTTTTTATTATTGTTGTTGTTGTTGGGTCGGTCGACTTTAGATTTTATTGCTTTTATAGTTTACTTTGTTTTTATTTTCTTTTGCTTTTACTTACTGCTTTTATTTTACACATACTACACATTAGTTTCTCACACACATTGTTGCCATTTCCTCTTTTCAACCAACATGTTATTTAATGTAGTTGTTGTTCCTCTATTTTGCGTTTTCTGTGTCGTCGTTTATAACGATTTAATATAAAATAACACATTTTCACAACACAGCTGTTTATTGTTATGCGATGTGTATGCATAACAAACAACATACCTACAATGCTAAGTGTATGCACATTATTATTTTATAAACGTTCATCGTTCATCGTTGACTACCTGTGTGTGTGTGTGATTTATACAATAAAAAAAATACATTTATAAGGTCATTTTAGCAAAATTCATGTTAATTTCCGCCGGTTCATCCGTCCGTACGTCCGTCCCTCAATTACTACATTTCTTTCGTTTAGTTTGTAACAGATTCATAAGATGAATAAATAAGAAGAGTATGTACTTGAAAAAGAAACATTTCTAGTACATAGTAGCACGGCAGGAAGATCTTTGTGTAATGTATAATTACGCACTTGTTTGGCATTCGTATTTAATCAACACATGACTAAATGGCTGACTGGCTGACTAACTGACTCTTGGCAAATTATTCACTTCCTTCAATACTGAATTTTCTTCTTGTTGCCTTCTTCCGGCCTTCACATATAATACACGATTTATACGCAACTGCAATCATTCATTGATTTCATTCTTTCAACTCATTCACCAGAAATTTTTGTGTGCAAATGTATAATTCCACGTTTTCATTCATTACGACATTCCCAGTATCAAATTATAATAATTCTATATGTATATAAATAAAAAAAAAAAGAAATGCCAATTACGGGTACAGTTATCCATTAAACACTTCTGAAATAAGTTTGTTTCGTAAATGAAGAAAACGTCGCAACGGTGAGCTTATGTTTTGAAATTCAATACTCAAAGTGCATATACGAGTATTTACAAAACAATATTAAATGCACACATCACAGAGTGTGAAGAATTTAACATTGAAATTGAACCATTAAAACCATTTCCAAGTGTACCTTAGAAATAATCAATTTTCACGAATCGTTGTTATCGTTGGATCGTCAGGTAATTCAATTGAATTTCAGAAGTAGTCATTTTTACTTCAAAAACAGTCAAATTTATTTCAGTCATAGTCGTTTCATTTGTATTTCAGATATATTGTATGTTGCGCTCACCATCGCACTACTAATGACTAATAATGAAGTACAAAGAGTTGTACTCTTTGTACAAAAAAGAATTTACCATTTCTAAATATTTATATAAAGTGAAATCCGAAATTTTTTAAAGTACAATTGACGATTGAAAGAATTTACTTGATGGTGCTTAAAGAAACTTGGAAGTATTATATACTTCATATATGTATATATGTATATTTTTCAACATTTTATGGAAATAAATTTTTGTAAATCTTTTGTCTGGAAATGGTTTATTTTCCGAGGAACTTAATGATATTTACTTCGCCTAACTGGGCTCTTAATTAAGTCACGTGGTTCTCTGTTGTCCTAAGTCAACAGTTAGATACTAAATCATGCCTTTCGTACTATCCGTATCCCACGCTACAAGCGTACTTTTGCTCTCTAGCGCTTTGTCGCTTATTGTCAAAACGAGGATAAATGAAAATACATAATTATTGTTTAAAAATATCATTTGGAAATATATACATACGAGTATATATAAATGTTATCTATACTAATATTATAAAGAGGAAAGATTTGTATTTTTGTATGTAACGAGTAAACTCAAAAACTACTGGACCGATTTCAAAAATATTTTCGCTATTAGAAAGCTACATTATCACTGAGTAACATAGGCTATATTTATTGCCAAAAAATGTTGGGGATCCCTGGACATTCCTACTATTACTAACCCAACGTGTAAAAAAATTAGTCATAAAATATCTTTCATCGAATACGCTGCGGAAAGTATTGATCTTAAAACAGGGAATAAGGATTTTGGGCATAGGCAACGTTTTATCTCGCGAGATAACCAAATTCCCCGCAGGTGAAGCCGCGAACAACAGCTAGTATTATATATAGTTGTAAAGGATCTGCGTCTTAAGAGTCGAAAAGTATACGCGTGTAATATTTATGTATATCCAGCATCCATTTTGTAAGCTCAATATCTCAAAATTGAAAGCAATGAGCGCTGCAACAGTTGCGGGTCCTACAGATCGATTCAGATTTTGATGCTTATCATAAATGTATATACTTTATAGGATCTCTGTCATTTCGTTCTGGGTGTTGTAAGCGGAGTAGTAATTTTAGTAATATGCTCCATCTTATGTGAAGGGTATAAAAATAATTTAAGTTATTGCATTTTTATATGCTTGTGATTCAAATTTATTTTATTACCTTGTTTTAGTATTCGTCCATACGTATTGGTCCTGTGGTTAAGCGAGATGTGATGAAGGCTTCCACCATGTTGGAACATGAGCCACAGTAAGTCATTTCCTTCAATCGATATATAAATGTACAATTCAAAAAGATACCTTTCAAGAACCTTCAGTTTTTATTACCATAAATGACAACAATAACCTAAAAAACAACAAACAAACGGAAAAGAGTTAAAACTTTAATAACATTAAGTAAAAATAAGAAACTTCTTCAGAAACTCGTTTTGTTGTTGTTTTATTGTACTATGGCTAATGAAAGTTGAATCGGATGCGTTAATGATCATGTGGATGATGATGATGATGAATGTGTAATAAAGTTGTATGCACGTTATAATTATGTACAGAAATGCAGACAAATTATATTGGTGGCAGAGTGTAGTGTCAGTTGTTGAATAAATTAATAGCCATTATTCCTATAATTATAATATTTTGTTATCATTAGTATTAGGCTAGCAGGGAGATATTTTCACATCAAATATTAAACTAAACACTGACTGGCTGACTGACATTTACATAACACAGTTGTAAACATTTAGATAGATAGACTCACTGCAAGAAAAAAAGAAAGAGGAAAAAGAGAAGGAAAGAGGAGAACTGTAGAAATAATATTGATAATAATTTTTTATGTTATTAACTATTGTACAGATATGCTACCATTTTGGCATTTGATGTCAAGATTGAAAGAGAGGCTCAAGAAATGGCTGATTCGTTGGGTGTAAAAATCTTTCAAGCGGATATTATCTATCATTTATTTGATAAATTTACGGCTTATCGCGATGAACTAAAGCAAAAGAAACGTGAAGAATTCCGCTCTGTTGCTGTCTTCCCCTGTAAACTTAAGGTAAGAAAATGACATCAAAATAAACGCACAAATTTCATACTTTGTTATCTTAAGTTTGCGCATATTACAAACGTTAAGGCAATGGGCTTTTATATGCCATTCTTAACGTAAGGCCATAAAAAAGCATAAGATCCGGTCTCGGATATGTTTATATATTTAAAAACGCATATGCATGCGTATGAGATGGCAACCTAACCTCCTCTGGTTTAATGCTTATTCCATTCATCTAATCATTACTTCATGCAAATAGCGCTTTATTTGTTTTCATTTAACCGGAAAAGGGAAACAAGAATTATCGCATGTTGCGATCATGGATAACATAAGACATAATTTTATTTAAAGATCATACTGACATATGAGAAAGAGGATAAACAATAACAACAACAACAACTTATTGGCAATAAAGTTGTGGTAAAGCAATAGATTAGTTTTGCTACAGTAGTATTATAATTATACCAGTTACATAACAATGTAAAATGGCAGGTGGTGAAGTTAACACATATGAAGAGTTCCAACAAATATCTAATCCAAGTGTATACATCTTGTGTTCGTATCAAAAACTGGCATTAGGATGTAAAGGACTTTGAAGAACTATACGCACAAAATCCAAATGAATGGCTTTAGTTTGAACGTGTATACGTATCAAGTTTGTTATTATTCTGTAAAGAAGGTTCGGAAAACCCTGTAAAGTATGTAAAGGTTCATTAAAAATTAAAATTGTCCGTCAAACCGCCTGCTTTTATTGTGGGTATTAATGTCATTGTCATTAAAGAAGGTCTTTATACCCTGCACCCCTTGAGCCAAAGGATATATTAAATTTCTGCGGATGTTTATAACTCCTAAGCAGCAAAAGCCACACTCATTTTCAAATATACCGATCGTGTCAGAATAAAAATCTCAATCGGATTTGGACCCCATCGGGCCCTTTTTAGAACCCCTTCACACAGAATGATATTCCACGAAGAGACTTATATGACAATAGTTCGCGTTTACTGACGCATCTAAACTAATTGTAGCATAACTTTTTATCTCTTTCTTTAGATACTGCCACAATTCGTATTCAACAGTCGCGATCCCATCATAGCGGGTGTAATGGTGGAGAATGGCATTGTAAAAGTTGGTACACCTTTGTGTGTGCCTAGCAAGGACGTAAGTACTTACATATTTTTACATATGTTTAAATTAATTTCAATTAAACTTGGAGCACTTTTTATTACATGACGTCTAAACGTCTATAATATATAAACAAATGAATCGTTGAAAATGTACAAGAAAGAGAAATAGAAAGAAATATTTAATGTACATACCTGAGTCAACAGTTTATGGTGCTTCTAGTTTATATACTTGAAGCAACTATTACGACGAAGACGTATGCAAGTTATTAGGAAGACTAGTGCTTTACTATTGCAAAGGGATTAGTGCACAGCGACTATTGAGTATATGGTGTAAGCTAAGCTAGTGTAAGTAGTCAAATTGAAATATGAGACAGACTGTTTACTATTGAAGTGGAAGGAATTAAAATTTATCATTCATAGATAGATTTCTGTCGATCGATATCGTAGCAATTGATCAATTACGCCCGCTTCAAATAGGTCCGATTCAGTAAAAAATATCGAACATTGCGCGTAGAAAGTTTCAGAGCGATATCTCGATTTTTGCGACGTTAAAGTTTCAAGGAAAATATGTTGTGGCTCGCCCGCTTCTGGTACTTGCAAACGTCTGCACACAAAAACAATATATTGACTCAGGTGTGGGATTAATCATTAAATATATTTGTGACATGAATTCATTCGAAGATTGATTTGTTTATCAAAGCAATATAGAGAAGTTTGTTATTACACAATAACTTTGTATGCACGAGCGTTTTATGTAAGTATGGGAAGAAGCTTGTCTTATTTATAATTAAAAATATTAACCATTATATAATTAACTTAGGACTTCCTCTCGCTTAAAAAATCGATTTTATATGATGGAGTGAAGTTTGAGTAGCGACGGTAGTTGTAGTCGTTTCCTCTCTTAAATACCAAGAACACAATTCTAGTTTTATTCTGTTAGATAGATTGCTCTATTTTATATAATGGAAGCTTTCGATTTATGTTTAAATGCTTTTTAGATTCCTGTTAAAGTTAACTGTCAATTTTACTTAACACATCCTGTTCGCTTGCAAGTTACAAATATAGATTTTACACTTGTTTAAGATATTTATCGCAAACGTGCAAGAGTAGTAGATTGTACAAAAACAAAGCTTTGTTATTATCAATGAGTTGCAATATCTGTAAAGTGTTAATTCTGGTTAAGAGTAGAACGCAAGAAGACATGCTCCTCTTAAAGCATCAAAAGGTTCATTAAGGTTTGCCTGAATATTACGCACCGCTGGGGTATTTCAGATTCGTTCTATGCTTACCTTTAGGTGTGTTTTTGTATTTGAATTTTTGCACTTGTTTTTCAATCTTATTATAGAACTTGTTTGACAACGTTTCGTAGCGTTTCTTCTTCTTCCTCTGCTTGCCCCCTTTTATTAATATATATGTATTCTTAGTCTAAATGGTTTAGTCGTGTGAGTACGTTTGTTTGTGTGATTCTATATCATCTCCGTGGTCTGAATGTATCACAGTGTATGCCAATGTTATTTCACATTGGTAATTATAACTTCCTCAATTATCCATCAGAAACTTCCCATCCTGTGTACGTGTGTGTATATACCTTTTATAGAGTAGTATGGTGGATGATGAGACGGCTGCACGGACGGACAACAGGATTTCTTCGTGGGTTACTATGTTTATCGACACAACAGCAACAACAAGAACAACTACTTGTATAGTACCTACACACAAAGCAAGTCAAAAGTTATGTTACATGGATTGGCTTGGTGTACCTCTCTTCTCATTTAAAATGCGATCATTAATGATTCGAATGATTCAATTTAAAGTGAACGCTGTTGTGTTAAATCTAAACGTTGGTATATATTGTAAAGGAAAAACAAGAAAACAATTTGATTTTTTTTTATAAAGTCATCCATTCAGGTTAGCCCAACAGCTATAATTCTGTTTTATTCATTCATGTAGTTTATACCACAATTTAAGCCACTTTAGTATAAAATGTTTGTTCTTGTTGTTCTTGTTAATAAATCATCCTTTTTAGAAAAATGTCAGGTGAACAAGCTAGATTAACTTAGATCTCAGGCTAAATACTTGTATTAAATAACTTCCCGTCAAAGTTAATCTAGCAAAAAAGACAGAGTGACGAACTCTTACACTTGCTACTATCACACTTATATAGAATATATAATGATGGGTTCATAAGAGCATGGTAGGTATACAAATTTCATGTTTTCTTTATGAGAAAGAAACAAAGCAGCTTGAGCCAAATCTTAGGCACGCTACATATTTTTGTCAAACACTGGGTGTGTTAGGTAACTAGTAGTATATGAACTTACAAGTCGGAGTCAGTGTCAACTGTAGTATCTTTTTGCATTTTTAATGTGTCTGTTACCTGTGACCACGCCCATACTCGGTTCTGAACGCATCAATTATAAATATATAAAACAAATTTTAAATTCATAGCTCATTTTTAGTGACTGTTAAGTGGATTTTTGTCACTTGTGGGTGTGTCTCTCATACGACTAAGAACAGAAATGTTTGTACAAAAATTCAGCTTGATACCTAAAAAGTTCGTGAAAAGTTCTCTCTAGGTGTGTATGTTATGCGATCACCCCTATTTTTGATACATCAATGGATTCACTTAGACATAGAATTTTGTCTATCCATTCTGCCCAACTTTAACAGAAAGCTAAACACTAAAAATATTCGTATAAAATTTTAACTCAATATTTTAAAATTTGCGACCATGAGCATTCCAACAAGAGACATGCGGACATAGTAAAATCGGCACAATAAAGTAAAATCTCTGTAGTCTTATACTGCATAATATGTTGCAAACAGTATAACGAAGTTAGCATAGATAAGTAAGAAAACTACATTTGGCTTAGGCCAAATCTTAAATACCCTACACGCCCACAACTATAAATATATATATTTGCGCCCTCTAGTGTATAGTGCACGTATCACATATCAGCATGCAAATATACTTTTACGTTGAATATGGTTTTTTGTAAATTGTGGGCGTGGCTCTTGACCGATTTTGCTCATTTTAAATATGGATCTATGTGCAAAAACTAAAAGTGCCTGTACAAAATTTCAGCTCAATATCTCAAAATTTACGCCCATGAGAATGCCAACAACAGACAGATACACGGACGTACATGTCTAAATCGACTCAGTTTTCGACGCTGATCAAGAATATATATACTTTGTACTCTGACGCCTCCTTCTGGGTGTTGCAAACGGAAAAACAAACTTAGTATACCGTCATCACTGCGGTGGAGGGTATACAGAGAAGCGAGAAAGAAAAACAACTATTTTCTATTCTATCAATGTATAAAGGTACACAATGGTACTTACCCATAGTCAATAAAAACGCCTCTTTTTCATAAACAACTAATCTTTATATAGCTTTGCATGGGTATACATTTCCGATTGAACATCCGTTGATTTTAACACGAACGAGTGTGGGTAAAAAAAAAAGAAGAAAATTTCAAATGTATTTAAAGTAATTCCATGTTTACCTACACACAATATTATTAAATTGCAAAGAGGATTAACTAAATATTCACATACTGTTGTGTACGGTTGTACACTTTTATGTTTTACCACAGTTGACTTCCTTTCCCAAAGCAACAGCATATAATGAAAAGCAGGAGGAACATTTCATTAACCACTTCCATTTCCTATTCCAAAAAGAAAAGCAACAAAAACAAAAAAAAAACCAAATTATAATAATGACAACAACAACAATAAGAAAAACCACACCAAAAAGTCTTATATAAAAAAACAGTAAAAACCATAAACCTATCACACGCATCAGGCCAACCAAGCAAAGAATAGCTCCGTTTGAAAAATTAATTAAGAATTACAAATTTTATGTTAAATATAAAAAAGAAAAGAATTTAATGCTTATAGCTTGTAAAACATAAAAAATTTAACCCCTAAAATGACCAATACTTCTTAAGTGTCGTACATGCTTATACAAATTTTATGTACGTACGTCCGTATATTTATTAAGTGTAAGCACGAAACCTGATAAGGTTTCATTAAAAGATCCCTCCACACTCCAACTCTACACGGTTTATATATATATAGTCATTGTCTGATTACTTTTATACCATATTTACATGCATTCTTAATGTCTTTTTTTCAATGAAGAACAGACAACAATACAATAGAAAACGGTTCCTTTGACTTGTTCTTCCGGTCTTAGAGAGAAAAAAAATGAAATGAATTCATCATAAAATCCACATTAAGAGGTGTCACTTCAATTATATGTAAATTGTGCAAAATTAAACAAATTAAAATACGAAATGTGGCATGAAAGAAACTAGAAATGTCTGTACAAATTTAAGTTCATTATTGACTATGAAAGTGTAAAAAACAGACGGACATATCTTAATGTATTTAGATATATATATACATATATATTGTAACGTATCTAATCCACCTACTAACCTATGTGTTAGTTAAATCAAATCTTAAATGCGTAAAAGGATCAATTTTACGACAAAGAAGTCTTTTCTAAATTGTTGCATGGTTCTTGATTTTCAACGTATGAATAGTGTGTATAATATACACTATTAGTTTTAACTAAGTAGCTAAATAAGAGATTTTGACAATTGTAGGCATGGCTGTTAACTGATTTTACCCATTTTGTACCAAAATTTCAGCTGAATATTTCAATTTTTTCAAACTACGGCTATCAGGGCTACCGGATAGCTACTCACTTGGGTGGAATATACAAAAAGTTTATCGTATATTATCACAAAATTTCAGAGTATTTTAAATTTGAAAATTTTCATAATACAATGAAGCCCCCAATTCCCTACGGTGAATAATGTATATATTAATAAAGTAACTTCCGGAAGTAAATGTATGCAAGTGTGTATGAATACATGTATATACATACGCACAATACTTATTGTTGTTCTATAATTTACAACACATTATCAAGGGTTGGTATGTGGTTGAACGTGCTGGTAAAACGCTCTGTAAATATATTACTCTGCTACGTACAAACACGTTCATACCTATAGAGTGCTTGTGTGTTTGTCATTGTTAGTTGGCAAACAAAACAAAAATTCATTTCTCAAAGGCTATCGCAAGCAAGCACTTAAGTAGAGTAACTGGAAAAAAATGTTCACACTTCTCACGCTTCTCTTGCTCTGGCTCATTCATAAATTTTTTTCCACTTACACATACATATATGCATTGTTATATTCTTAGATCCATTTAGTTACACACGTACAAATTATTTATATCTATTAACATATATACGTATGCATGTATGTGTATATTGTATAATTTTGCTTATGTGTACTTCCGATTGTGATTGTTTAGCACATGAACACTAAATAAACATCTGGAAGCACATTTGTTTTCCATGTGGCTGATGTATCGGTTTTGCCGTTTTTATTTTTTTATTTTTTCGCTGTTGTGCTATGCCCTGCTGCTGACTAATTCACTTCCGAAACGGCTTAGTTGAATTAATTCTTCCGGTTTTCTTCCGTTCTGTGTGCTATTCACCTATTGTTGTATTATTTGTATTGTACATGCGTTCGGTGAAATGCTTCTGTTCTTGTGTGTGTTAAATTTTATTCCCACATATACAGTTTTGGATTCATTATCTAATAATAACACACACGCACTTTATTATGTGGACTAACTACATCGTATAATTTTAATTGAAAGATTTATTTGCTGAGTATTTATACGCTGCACCACTTGTGGCAATGGGTATATTAAGCTTCTGCGGATGTTTGTAACTCCTAAAGGATAAATGTCATACTTACCTTCAACTATATCGATTTAGAATCAAAATCTGAACTGATTTAACCATGTCCCTCAGTCTGTCCATATCAATTTATGCGCCATCTAGTGGTTAAATGTTTTGAGAAATTCGATGAATGCATTTTATCGGAGAATTTTTAGAACCACTCTTCTTATAAGGACCTATTGTAATAGAAGTTTTATATAGCAAAAAATCGGAATACTTAAAATTTTTTAACAAAATGTGGTGAAGAATGGTTAATTAATGAATAAATTAATTCGCAGTGTTAAATTTCTACTCGATCGGGCCATTTTTAGAACCCCTTTCCATATATGGATATTTCAAGAAGTGACTTATGTGACTATGCTCCTTATACAACCAATTAATTGTAACATAATTTGTGATGTAGGGTATTAAATGGTCAGGTTTGACTGAATTTTACGTTTAACTTGTTTTTTTTTTTTTTTAATTTTTGATAGACGTCATTTAATTAATGTTCTTTAAGAATTAAAACGGAAATATATTTACGTGGTATATAATTTAATGCAATTCTGACTAAAAAATTGGGCAAAATCGGTTAAGAGTCGCGCTCACATTCGACGTAAGTCTGTCTTTGAGCCCCAAATGAGATTTATGAAAATGAAATTTGACACATATTTACAATCAGCGCACCCATCGATGTGTTCGAAAAAAAAAAAAACTACACTTTGCTCAATACTCGATTTGTACGTTGACTCATACTCATACTATATGTATAACTGAAGCATGCAATCAGGTACCTGCCACGCCTACGATTTTTATGTAAATGTGTAGGAGACTTAAAATTTGTCCTAAGCTAAGATTAATTTTTTTAAACTGGTTTTCCTTGGTTAAGATTTGAATACTTATGGCTACCGAGTGTTCCAGAAGTAATGGAGTGTGGACACTTTCTCACGCAAATGACTGGATTGTAAAACGTTACTGTTTCTTATCAAAGAAAAAGACAAAGAAGAAAATATTAAAATGAAATTTTCGGCCCCAAAGATCAATAGGAGCATCCAAGCACCCAGCGCGATTCGCTCACGCTAAAATAATAAGAAAATCAAATAAATTATCAGCAGCTCCTTATTAGAGTCTCTATGCAGGGTCAGTATCATTGTGGAGGTAAAGAAAACTTGTTATTGTTGTTCTTTCGTCATTTAAAATTTTTAACATGCACATTCATTCCTTTAAAAAGAATATATAGTCAACAATAAAAGCATGTTTAGTTTGGCTAAGTGCTTAAAAAAACAACGAGTGTGTGTGAGATGTATCGTATATCATAAAAAACTATTCAATTATATGTTGTATAATTAATCAATTTAGGGATGCGAGTTAATCAATTGTGTATCTGCGCGTTTTTCTGTATATGCGTATTGACGCGTTATTGTTGTCTATTACAATCAATAAGTGTTGTTAATAATGTATAAGGTCGCCAAAAATTCAGTTGAAGCTTAGTTCCTTGAATTCCTACTCGATGGTCCTTTTGTTAACAACAACCCATTATCATATGAATAAAAATTGCTCTCTTGACAAAAAAATGTAGGTATTCCAAACATGGCAAAAGTGTTGGTAGTGTAGTGTTCGTGCACTAGTTGGGCAAAACAGATTAAGCGCCACGCCCATAATGCAGCATGAACTGAAAAGTAAAGAATTTTTAAAGTAAATTTTCAATAGGAGATACATTGACGCATATACACTTTGGTACACCAACGGTGGGTATTCAAGTTTTGGCCGGAGCCAAATACAGCTTCTTTTACTCATTGCAGTATAAGTGCTATTACGTTTCAAAATGTGCGTTACTATTACAATTATTATTATTGTTGTTATTTTTTTTTTTTTTTTTTGTGTAATTTGTTTTTACCTAACTGTTGTCTTTGTTATTGTTACTATTATTACGAGTTTAGGTTTCGAAATGAATTGTGATGTGAAGGAAGTTTGTGGGCAATAAAGCGTATATATATATAAATGTATGTGTGTGTAGTATGCAGTCATATTAAACCGGTCAACCTATACCTTATGTTGTTTCTTAAATTATAATCTTTTGAATTATTTCATGATAAAATTGAAAAAATTATGCAAATGTTTGTAACGCCTAGCTGGCATATGCCAGAAGTACTTTTAATGTAACCGATCGGTTCAAAATCAAAATCTGAATCCATTTAATGTCCGTCTGGCCCTCGGTCGAAAATTTTAAGATATTAAGCTGAAATATTTCACAAACATTTGCCGCTTCATGGTTCCTGGTATTTAAGTGGAGCAGAAGAGGCCAAGTGCAGTGTCCATTATGGAAAAAAATTTATTAGTCAAAAGTCAAAAAACGGAGAACTATGAAGTTTAAATTTCGTACGAATTCTACCAATGTGCAAGAAAAGGGCGGATTCCTATAAAAGACACGCACATAATTTGCAAAAAACTGCTTTCGCGCAGAATCTGACTTTGGTAACACATAAACTGCAGACGGCGCATTCTGATATGCGGAGAATGTTTAAGATTTTTTTTATACTTGTGTTCATTCTTATTTGTAAATATTATCAATATTTGGTCTGTAGTAAACATTTTTATAATCCACATAAATTTTTCACAAATATTTTTCTACAATGTGTATGTATGTATGTCGCATTTATACCAACACTAGGTGTACATACCATAATTTCTAATCAAGCTGCATTCTTAATTTTTATTTTATTGTATCCACACCTACAGCCGTTTACTGCACACCACAAATATGTATGTGTCTGTGTATAAAGAGTGATTTTTGACGCGAGATTATTTTTCATCTATATTAATATATGTTTCCTGTGGATTGTGCGACTGGTAGTAGGTGCAGACTAGAAAAATTATCAACAGTTGGTTGAGGTATATGAATGATAGTAGTGGGTGTTATAGGCGACAGCAATGGTTTCATGTTGTTTATTGTTGTTGTTAAAAAAGAAACAGTCATGTTTTGTTGTTGTTATACGGACAATAAAATCACAACGAAAGTCAGCCAATTGTCAGAGACGTGCATGCCGTTCATTGCATGCCAATAACATTATGCAGCAACAGCAACAGCAACAGCAGCATATTAAACGCATCGCATTTACATGAAGATATCAGTATCTCTTCGTTGATTGAGACTGAGTTGAGTGGTAGTGGTAGCCAAAAGCAATGTGTTGGAGTATATATATATATATATATGTGCGTAAGTGTATTAGTGTGGGCGTCCAGCATTAATACACACTTGTGAGCTAATGAAGTTGTTGGCGGGATATTGTTGTCGATTCATAGGCAGTTATCATTAATCACAACAAGCAGCTAGGGCAACGCAGCCATCCTACCAGCCAGCCAACGCACAATAATTATCATTATACAATCATTATTATGTAGATGCATGGTCATCTATTTTTTTTTTTGCACAAGAAAAATGAAAATTTACAAGATTTATTGTATTTTTTAGCAGTCTCAGTGTTTTCGTTTTGTTGTTGTTCCTGTTAAGACCATAACTAAACGTTAAATTGAATTCTATGCGCAGAGCACACATTGTTGCTTATATTGTATAATACAAACTTCTTATACGCAAATACTTGTATTAGCATAATTTGTTTCTTCATACAAATGCAAGCAAACACAAACAAAACATTTATTCACCCAAGAGTGTGTTATTGTTTGATATTGTTTTGTTTGCTTTGGTTTGGGTTGGCTTAAAACGACAGATGTTGCAAATGATGTAGAAATATTATATGAACGTGTGTAGGTGTAAATAAGTAAAAATAAACTAACTTTGGCTTGGGTCAAATCTAAAATACCTTTCACTTCTTTGAGCTAATTGTGTGGGTGTGGCCGGTGTGCACTTATGACCTCCAACAAAATATGTGTTATGTACAATAACAAGTTGAAGGTTTAATTATGTACCTAGATTGAGAGTTTTTTAAAAATGTGGCCGTGTCTGATGTTTCTAGGGCGTATATGTGTATGGCCCACATATAAATATTTAATTTTGTAGCTATATTTTTATGGGTGTAACGGATTTTTTCTTTTGTGGGTGTGGCATTGAAAGAAAAAAGTCCAGATTCTTTTTAAATTAATTTATAAAAATTGAATTTCGTGCAGAAATGCAGAGTGTTTTGTGAATTGTGGGCGCGTGACCACGTGACCACGCTTATTTTTAGTTCAGTATGAATGGGTCTCTTAGAAATATGTAACTTTCCAATTGAATATCCGTTTTTTTGCTGTCACGATTTAGATGCTGATTTTTTATAGAGATGCTTTGCAAACGATAAATCAAACTTAGTAGACCTCTTGTCTTATGTAAAGGGTGTACAAGGCTCTTCGCGCTTTATATGCATTTTACTTTCTTTGAGAAGAGAAGAAAAAAGACAATAACGTCGTATTTCGCTACTATAATGTTTGCGTATGTGTGTTCATTGATGGTGTGGCAATTGTGCGTGCACACCATATTATAAATACTCTTTATGTTACTCTCTCAAGCGTTGGCTTCGTTTGAATGTGTTGTCTTGAAGTGTGTTAGTTGTTGTTGTTTTCATTTGATGCCCGGGCTAAGTTAGTGGCGGCAAATTAATGGTTTATTGTTGTTGTTTAAGTTTAAGTTTAATTTATATGCATTTGTACATCCTGCACACACTTTCTACGCCCAAGAGAGATTCTTACGCCAGAACTCTCTCATAAATTATAAATAATTGCACACATATGCAAAAACCATCTTTGCACAGATTTTATGTTAACAATTTATGTTTATCTGCTAAAGCAAATAAAGTGGCGGACAGAGACACAGACAGACAAATAGGCGTTTGATCACTGAAATCGTTTGTAATTCTATTTTATTAAAAAAAAAAAAAAGCAACAACCTGAACAACTGATGATTTGGTTATTTTGATTTAGAAGAAAAAAGATTCTGCCATGTACGCCATGCGAAGTGATGACTCTGGTTGGTATTTCGGTGTCATTAAACATTTACTTTAGTTTATGTTTCCTGCTTATTGTATCCCATTAAGCTTAACGCACACGCGTTCTTCAATAAATATACATATGCGCTGTATGTATGGCATAGATATATAAAAAAAAAAGCACAGACTACACAAAAATTTATGACATTTAAAATACCAAGATATTCAAGGTCATATGAATAAAACAAAGCCAGTGCTCAAGTTCAGTTTTGTACAGCTGTATAGAATTATGAGTCTACGTATTTTGCAGAAACATCGGAGAATATGTCTGATGAATTTTTGCTGCCGCTTGTAGCTGTTAAACAGCTTCAGTTTATAGTCATTTTATGAACCGATTTATGCGGGCTATGTATTCATTGGAGGTCGCAAAATTAATTAAATTTAAAAATAGACATAACATCGAAATATTTTCGAAACCTTTCATTTCCCCTCTTTTTATAGTATTTCATCCCCCTTTCTTTCCGGTTAAATCTTTTTTTTTTTTTTTTTTTCTTTCAATCAACTTCCTTTCAGCCATTTCCTATCCTATGTTGTAATTTGCTGCGAATATTTTTAGTTAGTTCATCCATCGAAGTGTCAAAATTTGCAAAAAACGCATTTTTGTACAGAATCCGACGTAGAAGTTGGTACGAAAAAATATAATAAAATTTAATATTGTTGGATTCTCTTCCTCGGAACACTTTCAGTGATTCAAATCGAAAGTACTCAGTAGCTATCAGTTTCAAGACTGCTTTCAATAATAAGCAGACACATTGTATAATATGCAGCGTTTCAAATGATGATGTAGCCATTTTCCTTGTTCTCCCCCTTTTTGGTTTTTTTTTATCGTAATATTTATATAAATATTCGTTGATACAACGTACTACGTTTAACCGCCCACAGGAAATACTAAACTTTTAATTTCCTGTCGAAATGTTGCTGCTTCTGTTGTTGTTGTTGTTGTTGTTTCTCCTTTTTTTTATTGTTCTGGTTACAATGTGTTGTGGAAGTAAATTTAAATGTGCGCTGGTTGAAGTATAATTTTTCGAAAAGCCCAAAAGAGTCAGTCAAGCTAGTCAGCGAACCAGTCAACCAACCAGTACACAATTTGTAAGGCGTTTATGTATGCGTACTAGGTGTTCAACATTGAATGCTGGCAAGTGTAATAAGCCATGAGGTGTGAAGAGGCGGTAATGTATAGTTATTAGAACAGGAACTTAAGGAACAAGGTGTTGTTTATGTTTATAGTATTTTTTTCTGCTTTTGTTAGTTATGGAATAAACAAAAAATGGGTGAGTGAGAAAAGTTTAAGGTTAACAAAACATCATAATTTTTGTGATACATACTTTTTTTTTTGTTCTAATTTTTGAAGATTATTTTAAATAAAGTGCTTAAAAATTGTTCTGCGTAATATTTTTGGATAACACAACACAACAGCAAGCGTTAAATAGAACATCTGTTCATTTTTATTTAACACAATTAATGCAAGGCATCTAAAATTCGCTTAAAACTATAAACACTTATGTTGGTATGTATATATGTACACTGTGTGTATGTGTATATGAGTTGTTTACATTTTCAATTTAATGAATGAATAAATAAATGAACTCTCGTAAAATTATAGCCGGCAGTTAAGCAGCGTTCCGCCGCCCTCCTACCATTCCCTCTCTTGTATACTTTCTCTTTGAATGTACTCAATTGTTTTGTTGTTGTAGTTGTTCAACTCTAATTCTCGGAAATCTTGTCAATGCTTATAATTAATTTCTGGTCACGCTATATAACAGGTGTTGCTTACCAATGGCGACCCCAAAAGGGATTTGAAAAAAAAAAATTAAAAATTTTTATATAGCATTTTATATAAATCGGAGATCGACTATTGATGGCGATTAAAAGTAAAAATCTAAAATATTTTAAATAAGTAAGAAAACTAAACTTTGGCTTAGGCCAAATCTTAAATACCCTACACATCTAGAATAGTGGGCGTGGCAGGTATGTGATTACGACTTCTAATAGTGTAAGGGTTTTTGTAAATTGTTGGCATCTGTTATTCGACCAAGCCTATTTTTGACATCGATGGATAGATTTACCAAATTTCAAGTTCAAATTTCACCAAATTTCAAAATCAACTTTTCTGACAGATATATAGATATTTGTCGATTGTGGGAGTGTTTGTTGTCTGACCACGCCCATTTTTGGCACATCGATGGATATGTTAATTATAAATATGTATACTAAATTTCAACTTGATAGCTAATTTTTTGTGGATATATAGATTTTTATCGATAGTGGGCGCGGTTTGACCGAGTTTGCCCATTTTAAATAGCGATGAACGTCCTTACAAAATGTTTATTTTTTATGCATAAATGAGAAATATGTGCAACATTTTTTTGTCCCAACGATCATCAATAAAAAAACTTTAATTATAAAATCCGCCCACTAATACCATTTCCGTTATTTGCCTTTAAAATGAATAATTTGCGAACAAAGTGTAAACAATTTATAGCAATCGTTTGTCAAATAAATGGAAATAAATAGAATAAAAATATATATAAAATATGTGTGCATTGTAAAGAATACAATAAACGTATGTGTGTGTATAGGAAGTTGAGGTTTTTTAAATCGATTATAATTCTGTCTCTCTTTCTGCTCTTAATTTACAGTTTGTTGACATTGGCGTCGTGTCATCGATTGAATCAAATCATAAACAAATTGAGAGTGCACGTAAAGGCCAAGAGATTTGTATCAAAATTGATCCAATACCGGGTGAATCACCAAAAATGTATGGCCGCCATTTCGAAGCCACTGATATGTTAGTGAGCAAGGTAAGTGGTGTTCTCTCTCCATTCTTAACATCTTTTTAAAATACTCTCTCCGTTATAGAATAGTTTATTGTTAGTTACGCGGATAATGTTCAAACGTTAAACGTTATGAAAAAATATAACAATAATGATAAGAATAATAAATTTTAATAATGAGTTTATCTGTTGCTATACACGCCATCATACATTAAAGAAATCTGGTAGGCTGGGATAGACCCAGCGAGTTACCAGCAGTTCACTCACAAAGAAATTTGTATTTGTAGGTGTTGCTCTCAGTTCTTCTTTAGATTTGCCTTCAACCACCACATAACGTAACTATTACGGTGGCAGCGGCAGAGTGCCTTAGAGCCGTAATACAAAGGTATTACGAGGCGCCTAGGATAATGCGGTAAAGCTGAGCGGTGCGAAAGTAGCGGCGTTACGGCAGAAACGGCGGGTGATACAATGACGGCGGTATAAAATAGCAGCGACGAGTGGATCAAGAGTATCGCTGTCGAGCGGTATAAGAATAGTGCCTGCGGTACAAGAATAGCTGAGGGTGTTGCGCCCTAGAGCGCACACAGGACAGTATTTGCGGCATAGCTAGAACGATATGCTGGCTGCAAGCGTTGCGTCCTAGAGCGCTCACAAAGTAGTACTTGCGAGTTAGCTAGAAGCGGTACGATGACAGTGGCAGTGCGTGTCCTAGGCCACACAATAAGGTATTGTGGGATACGATCGATTGTTTTACAAAGCCAGTGGCGTGATATGTGTTTATAAGAAAAAGAAACAAAAACAAAGTTCAATCAACAAAACCAGTGTGTGGAGCAAAACGAACTGTGCGACTTTGCGCGTCACAATACGGTGTATATCACTTTATAAAGACGCTCGGAACGTCCAAAGGATGCGTTAAAAAGCCTTCAAAGTGTATATATCAGCATCGAATTTAACCAAGTCCGCCTTTCGCCTGTTGTGTGTTTTGTGTTAATCAGGCTTAATACCAAACTTGGTAGAAGTGTTGATCGGTTCCTTATGCGGATTGGTACTGAAAATGGACAAAATAGGTCAAACGACATGCCCACAACGCCACAAAACGTAAAAAAGGAGCAATTTTGAAGTAAATTGTGTACTCCTGGAAAGGCTTTCCTGCATCGATTGTGGATATTCAAGATCTAACCTTAGCTAACTATCATTATTTTTTACTTCTTAAATATTAGTGCATATAGGCGCAAAGTGGAACAAATTCCAAGGTCACTCATATACACAAAATATTATTAAAAGTATTGCACTTTTTGCTCTATACAAATTGAAATATACGCAATAACATAAAGAAGACTTTAGACACACACAGGCACATTGTCTCTCTTCATATGTAACTTTAACTGACGTCATCGTTTACCTTCTATCGCTTTAATGAAATGCTATGCTAGGGTGTGTGATTCTATTCAGGGCATTTACTTGTGTAACAGTATACCACTAGTTAGCTTCCCAGCCAACCAACCAACCAACTTATTGTACGTGCAAGGAGAGGGCTCTGTTATGGGGCAAAACCGTTGACATATTGACCCAGTTTCCAAAGTTATTTTTAGCTACCAACATAAAACATAATTCGTCATTGACTAAATCTTGCATATAACTGACGCACGTGAATTTTTTTTTTCATTATGTGTACTTTGCCTGGTGATGTCCTTTAAATAATTTATAGAATTATAGGATTGTGTACGATAAATATAAATTCCTTTAATGAGATTTTCACAGATTTCATTTAAAAAAATCAATTTTTATAACAAAAAACAAAAAAAAAAACGCAATTTTTAATTTTTTCGACGGAAAGGAAAAAACGAGTAAGAAAATTAAATTTGGCTTAGACCAAATTTTAAATACCCTCCACCTCCACAACAGTGGGCGTGGCCAATAAAAGATATATTGCGCCCTCTAATAGTGTATGTGTTAAGCATCAGCTTGCAAGTGTACTTTAACGTTGAATATGGTTTTTTGAAAATTGTGGACGTGTATGTTAACCGATCATGCCCATTTTTAGCACCTTAAGAAAGATTATATTTATACATACATACCAAATTTTAAACTTATAGCTCAATTTTTGTGGCAGATAAATAATTTTTTGTCGATTGTGGGCGTGGCTCCTGACCGATTTTACCTATTTTAAATAGCGATCTGAGTGCCTGTACAAATTTTCAGCTCGATATTTCAAAATTTACGCCCGTGAGAATGTCAACAACAGACAGACACACGGACGTACATGTCTAAATCGACTCAGTTTTTGACGCTGATCAAAAATATATATAATTTGTAGGGTCTCTGACGCCTCCTTCTGGGTGTTGCAAACAGAAGAACAAACTTAGTATACCCTCATCACTGAGGTGGAGGGTATAATAATTAATTATGTTAGGTTCATATAATTATATAACACGAAGTAACTTAGATGGCAGCAACTCTCGTACAGATATAACTAAATTAATTGTAGCATAATTTAAGGAGCTAAGTGGTATAGGGTATTAAATGGGTTTGACCAACTATGGCAAACCTGATTTCTAATGCAATTTCTGGGCGTGTCAATTATCGGACTCTGCCCATTTTTAGCATGTTTTTGATTTGTTTGCTCCATTTTGTTTATTTTAAAAAAGAAAATACTTACAAAGACTAACAAGTAAAAAGGGCTGTATTAGGCGTATGCTAAAGCTAGGTGCCCATCATCGCTAACCTATTCCAATAGTAAGTAATTAGGAAATATCTCAAATTTCTTTGAATAAAGACTCCATTTTGGGTGTGGAAATATCAATGCACGTCCTTGACCGTGCAATTGTCCCAGTGACTTGCTACTTTGTCTAGATTTGTCCCACCGTGCCAAGCCCTTGATATAGCTTTTGGCGTACTCTCAGAAAATTTCAAGATCTATCAACATTCTTTAGACACATGCTCCTAAAAGAGTATTCGTCTGAGAGTCGATCTGAAAAAATTTTACATTTTTCGTAATCGCTTTGTTTTTGATATTTATTAAAATTTATAATAATAACAACTACAAGTAGCTTAATTCCGTTTCATATAGCTGTTGTTATTATTATTATTATTCCATTCTGCTCTACAGCTTTGTTGAGGGCATCTGACTTAATATGCAGTTATGTGTTAATGATTAAATAAAACCGGATGTTTTGTACATTAAATATTGATTAAGAATTCATGCAATAGTGCCGCGAACCCTTCGTGTTGACGTTGTCGTTGTTGTTCAATGTTTTCAAAAAATATTCTTTTGTACACTTTCAAGATAATATGAAATGTGCATAAAGAACGTTGATAATCATGTTGCAATACATAGACAAGTATGAGTACTTTTGCTTGTGCCCGTAATAACTATAATACTCGTATTTAGTGTTAATGCAACTGTTGATAATAATTTTATATTATAGAGTTACTACGACCACACACTACTAATTAAAAATTTAATAATCTGTTCGCATAATGTTGATGGTTTAGCATTTTTATTGAGATACAGATACCCGTGTATGCGCCTACCTAACTGCCTACCTGCGTGGATGCCAGTCAGTATGGCTGGCTGACTGTTCATTCAAGTATTATACCCGCATATTTGCTTGTGTGGATATATATATATATATACTCGTATATGCATCAATTGATCGTATATATAATCGTTTTAAGTTTTTGCATCATCCATATGGGTGTACAGTATATGCAGTTCGCAGCCGTGCTAAAGCATAACGATAACGATCAGTGCAGAATTATTTTCGTTTTTTTTTTTTTGCTAAATCTTAAATACTCTACAAATCTATGTGGGCGTGGCTCTTTAATAATATATATAATACATATACACTTACGTATCGGAAAGAAAAAAATAGTGTTTTGCAAATTGTGGGCGTGTGCGTATCCCGACCCCTCCCATTTTTGATAAATCTATGTATTGTAACTTCGTAGGGTAATTTTTGATAAATAAATTTTTGTCGATTTGTGGTCGTGGAACCTGACCAATAGAGAAACTGGAAACAATTTAGGGCAAGATTTATTTTACAGTAGTTGCGGAACACAGTGCTTGACGTGTCAGTCTAAGCACCCCACTTGTGGCAAAGGAAGGGTGCATTATACACTTAAGTGTGTAACTCTTGAATGGTAAAGCAGAGTAAGAACCTGAACTGATTGTTTTGAATTGGACATGTATTGTCCCAAACCTTATTAGAGTGACACGATTCAGACCATTTTAAAAACCATATAATTACTTCATATGGAAAAAATCGCAATTCTTCATATTTTTTGATAAATTTTGACGAATAAACGTTAGTGGCTGTACCAAATTTGAATCCGATGGGACCATTTTTAGAACCACTTTCCATTTACTCTCTGGTCTAGTTTCACGAAGTGACTGTCTTCGCATTTTCTGTGAAACTAAGCGATGTAGGATATTAAATGGTCGGGCTTGACCGAATTGCCCATTTTCTCTTGTTTTTCGTATTTATCTTGCTCCCTTTTCTCGGTTATCATAATATTTTTCTTTATTTTATTTTTATACAATAAAAAACGTTGTCTGTTTGAGTATGCGTGAATTCTTTGTTAAATTGATATTTTTAGCATTCGCGGTAAAATGATAATTTAATTTGCTTTATGAGTGTAACACGAAAAGCGAAGCAGCAGCCGCTGAGACGGACTCAGTTCAGCTTAGCTTAGTATGGGCTATTGTAATATTCGACAAAAGTCTAGACAGGCGGCAATCGAATTGGCGGCATTTTAATACGCGCGTAATACGGTTGTTGTTGTTTTTTTTATATAGTTTTGTTTTTCTTGTTTTTATTGGGTTTTTGTTGACGTGCATTCTGCTCCCGCCGTTTTGTTAAGATGATCGTGATAATGGCAGTGGCAGACGGACGCTGGTATTGATCAGTGCTACTGATAGGTTATTATTTTAAGTGATAGAGAGGAAGAGGACAAGATTATTTATATTTTTAAAAACTTAACGCATATCTTGCCTGAAGTACAATATTATTGAATTTTTTTATACATGCATATGCAGCAGCATACATGTATACAGCATTTACAATATTTACAACGTTATAAACAATGAAATTTCTTTGTAAAATTTTAATGAAAGTTTATTGTGAAGGTATCATAAACAAGAATGATTATTATATGGTTAATATTGTTGTTGTTGTTATTGTTATTATTGTTTAATTAATACAACTTCATTTGTTTTCTCTCCCGTTACAGATCTCTCGTCAAAGCATTGATGCTTGTAAAGATTACTTCCGTGATGACTTAATTAAGGCTGACTGGGCTTTGATGGTTGAATTGAAGAAACTTTTCGAAATCCTATAAATTGTCTGCCGCAGAATAAATTTTAAAGTGTTATTATAATTTTTAAATATAGTATGCAATCTTTCTTTTTTTTTGTTTTTTTTTTGTTTCTTTCATAACATACTGTATGTATGTATTATGTGTGAGTCGAATAATTATAATAATGAAAACTCCAAGAGATTATAAAATACTTATAAAAAAATGTTTTCAATAAAATAAAGGACAATTTTGCGTAAGTACGATGTCACTCCATCTTATAATGTAAACTGTTTATGCGGATGTTTGTAGCACGCAAACTACTTTAGTACACCGATCGATTCAGAATGTAATTGTGAATCGATTTAAACTTGTGTGTCCGTGTAAGATTTACGTCACAGTTTTCAAGATATTTGGTACAAGCTAGAGTTATGCCCTATTAAAAATGGTTTAAATTGGTCATTTTTTAGGACCTTGAAAATGTTGTACCCACCATTAACCACCTTAACCACTTTGTTCCACAAATTATGCTACAATTAGTTTAGCATTAGTATCATTAAACGACCCATTGAAACCTAAGTCACTTCGTAAAATGTTATTATGTGGAGAAGGGTTCTAAAAATGGTTCGATCCGGCAAACTTGGTACAGTCATTACTAAGTCAATTAACTATTGTTCACCGAACTTTGTCAAAAAATAATAAGAATTGCCATTTTATTCTTTTTTATATATTTACGGAGAGGAGTTCTGAACATGCTCCAATCCGGTCTATTTTAAATAGGGTGTCTCTTCGGGCTAACACATGCACTTGAAATGCGATCTTTAGCTTACGCAAAAATGTACATGTACAGACAGGCGGACATGATTAAATCGATTTAGATTTTCACTCTGAATCGATCGGTATAATTGAGGGTGGGTGCGGCATTTGCCATTTAAGAGTTACAAACACTAGCACAAAGTCAATATACCCTTTACTACAATTGCAGGGTATACATACTAATTACAAATTTTATTATCTTCCATCAAGGCCAGCGTTAAGGAAGTGTTTTAGGTTTTATGTAGTCTTTTAGAAAAACAAGAATTTCATAATTTTTCCGTTTTTCGTTGCGGTGGTTGCGGTACTTTGCATGCTTTCTATTTCGATGAGGTAATAATTGACGCAATATTCTTATAGCGTCAACACAGTTGACCCAAATTGGATTTTTTCATGAGATGATGATTAAAATAAACTAAATATACATACGTTGCACACCCGCCCAAATATACATTTTCGTGTAGCGTATATTCTTAAAATCGATGTGTTGTTGTATGGTATATATTTGTACGCACTATGTATAGCACTAAATGACGTCACTTCTCAGGCCAATGGAATAGAAAGTCCGGTCGTTCACATCTAGGATAGTGGAACATAAGCAACAATGCTTCCTCTTGTACTGCTTCTAGCAACTAACATATATAAGGTATATATGCCATCATCATCACCATCATCGCCAAAGACATCTCTCGTAATAGTAGCAAACTGACAGTTGTTGTATGGCGTGTATGGTACGATGTGGTTGAGTTGGTTGACTATCGATTATAAATTTTATTACAATAGTGACAGTATATGAAGATGTATAGTAAGTCCATATATATGTGTACAAGAAATTCCGTGTACATAGAGAGTGGCAAAGAGAGTGAGAGAAAGAGCAAAAAGTTGGCTTTAATAATTTACAGTTAAAAACAAGGCTACAATGTAGACGACATGCGCATGCTTTCATTCATGAAAACTGTGTTAAAATGTGAATGAACTGCTGCTTGCCAGTCACATAACGTACATGCCAACCATGCCTTCAAAGAAAACTTTCCCAAAAAGTAAAAAAAACAAAAAATATAAGAAAACAAAGAGCACCTTAAAACTTTTTTCCACCACCATACAAGATACTTGAATGAAACATTGAAACAATATTGCCACCCCGTCGTTATACCCTTAAATATATATCTCGTGCTTGCTTGGCTTTTCTAAGTACTCAGATGGAACTTTCATTAATAATGAAATCTTTGTAGATTTCTACTTAAGTATAATTTTTGTTATTTTTTTAACTTTACGTGGCAACAGTAGGGCAGAGAAAGAGAGAAAGAGAGAGAGAGAGTAAAATAATAAAAATCAATAATTACCCTTCGTGCTGTTTCGGATGGCCGATCGGAATCGTTCGTTATGATTACAGTGCGTGGGTGTCTAAATCAGGTCAACTAGGAGAATTATGTAAAGGAAGGCATTGAACTCGTCGTCGGTCAAAGACTAAGGACTAAAGGATTTCATTTGCGCAAAAGTTCAAACGTCTATTCATTCATAGAATGAAAAAATATAAACCTTGTCTTGGCGTAAATGACGTAAATGTTCGGACAGTAAACGTTTGCTTAAATTGAAACATCCAAGATGAGTTTTTGCGTCAATAAGCGTGAATGATTAAGTGAGGAAAAAAAATTATATATTAGGAACATACCATGAGCAGTATGAAGGATTAGACATTTGTCAAATCTTCAGTGGGAACCCGGCATATAAGGAGGCAACAGAGACCCTACATTGTGTACATATTCTTGGCATTCGATCTAGACAGTTGGTTGAAAGCTGGTCAAGTGCCACGCCCACAATCAATAATTAAACTCTTTTTGAACTATGAAATTGAAATTTCATAGACACGTGTTTAGTTAGTGTCTCACCCTCCCGTTCACAATTTTAAGATAATGCGTTAAATATTGTATACCGACATATATAGTTCCTCCTCCTATGTATTTACATTTAGCGGCTAAATAGATCAAATACCACGCCTACAATCGCAAAAATCGTTGATATGAGCTGCATATCATATCACCAAGTATCTGCTGCGTCCGTTGAGCGTAATGGATGTCCTTTAACCCAATAATACATCTAAAAGGTACTTCATTTTCTATTTTATACCCTACTATTGACTACCCTACACCATTTAGGTCTAAAACTTATGCTATAACTAGGTAGACGCGAAACATTGTCGCTTAAGTTACTTCGTGTGAAAATATATCGCATACGTTTATATCCTTGCTGAATACATAAGAAATCCATTGCACGAGTTGAACTGCATTCATACAATATTCTAAAAAAGTTAATTCATTTATTTCATTCATTGTGCAAATAATGGTCCACATATACATAAAAATATGTGGAACGAGGTCAACACTATGTGCTATGTACGAATGTAACACTTTCGCAATACTTTCAATAGGATATCCAGGCGCGCGCGATGACTTCACAATTGTCCTTAATAATAAGCACCCTAGCACACCACCAAACAGCAAGAGACTACAAAATGCGAGAGAACACGTCGGTGCAAAAGTTGAATGAAATTTTTTAACCACTTAATATATGTAGCACGAATGTATGTATGTATGTATACAAGGATGTTACATTTCATTGATGCCTCTATGTACACTGCATATACTTTTTTCGTTCTCTTTCTGTTTTATAGCAAAACTTATAGAAATCCCTGAACAGTCTATTTTCGTATGCCGTGGTTAGTTGTTGTAGGATTTCGTTATAACGTAACATACATTAACATATTAAAATTTTTGGTAAGTTTTTACAACAATAGTAACAATATTAAATTTATTAAAGTTAAGGTAGCTGAGTTGATGGCAAGGAAGGCCAGCGCGTTAGTGTTGTATAAATAAATAATTATTTAAGGAGTTTAAATGTAAATTTAATCATAATTCTAGGTGTGTACGTGTGCTTTGTGTATTTTAACTTTTTAATTCATTAACAAACTTAATTTGAGAAGTTTTGACCAAAAATAAAATAATCCAGGCATTGTTCAAATCCTAATGGATTTTTCATTGAGATAACTTTATAAAATTTAGCACATTTATCCACATGGAATACATTTATAATAACCACGCCCTTCTCTCAGTAGATGGACGTGTAGACTCAAAATAGCTTCTGTATTATATTTGTCCGTACGTCCGTCAATGAAAACCACCATATGACATTTGATATAGCCAGAAGCAGTAGAAGGTGTCAGATACTCTATACAGTGCATATATATATATATGTATACGTCTACACATTCTTTACATTTATGAAATTCAGAAACTATAACCTTAACTTTATCTATGAATTAGTTTTATCGAATATTCACAAAAAAAGATTATGTGGTAAATATAAAAAACGAAATTAATAAAGAAATTTAAAAATATGCAAAATTAAAAAGCAAATAAGAAAACTAAATGTGGTTTAGGCCACATCATAAACATCCTCCAAATCCTCCATCTTCCACACGATGGGCGTGACTAGTGTATGATGAGCCCTCTATAGTGTATGTATCACATCTCAGCTCTCAAGTCGAAGCTTACGCTGAGTATGATTTTTCGTAAATTGTGTGCGTATCTATTATCCAACCACGCCCATTTTCGACAAATCATGGATGGGGTTATTATAAATATGTGTACCATACTTCAACCAAATAACTCAATTTTTGTGACAGATAAATAGATTTATGTCGATTGTAGGCGTGGCTTATGACCGATTTTGCCGACCGATTTTTGAAAATATATACTGTGTAGGATCTCTGACGTCTCCTTCTAGGTCTTGCAAACGGAATAACAAATGTGGAGGGTCTAAAGTTGTTCTGCCCAGCTATTATGTTATGAGACCCTATACCTTCAGTTTGAGCATATGAGAATCAGGATCAAAATTTGATTCGATTTAACCGTCAGCCCGTGTATCCATTTGTGCGCAGGCCACACGTCCAATTTTTTGAGATATTTCGATAAAATTTGGTGCAAGGGCGCAAAGAGGATCTTTGGATTGAATTGAACCATTTTTAGGTCCCTCTCAATGTTGAAAAGTCGCAATTCCTAATAATATTCATTAATTACGGTATTAAATGGTCGGTTGTAACCAAATGTAACTTTTTAACTTGTTTCTTTAGATTCTGAAAAAATACTCTCCACTATTTTGATAGTTTTGTACATTTTATAGTTGTTGTTGTAGTTGCAAATTAAAATGCTAAAGTGTTGGTGGCACAGTCTATTTGTGTAATTAGAAGATAGAATACGCCCCTTTTTGGTGGAGTTATGGTTTTATTTTAACGACAAGTGAAAAAAATGGTGGCCTTTATTAGGTAAAAAAAGGATACAACTCAACCATACATGGGTGATGACCTTGACAACGAACATTTTATTGGTAGCCTTCATTTTTGTTTATTGTCAAGGATGTTATTGGTGATGCACGCCTTCTGTTGCCTAAACTCATTGGCATCATTATTGAACATCATCATCATCATAATCATCATCTTCGTCCGAGAAATGTACAACAGAGTAAAATAGAGAGCAAGATTCATTCATCAGATAAATCCTTAATGTACAAAAACGATTGCTTAGGTTTTACATTTATTCATTAATAATGAACAAATTGTCGATTGTTTTAACAACATTTTGCGTTTAATTAAATTATTTATTTGGACAAAATGCACTCATTATCGGTTTTGATTACATTTTGGCCAGCAACATAAAATCGTTGCTAACTTTCACATTTCACATTAATAATTGTTGCCATGCGCAGGTCATTTGTATTACAACTGTCGGCTATGGCAACATCTCGAAACCGACTGCATAATGTGCCATTTTGAATTCGTTTTGGCATATAACGAAAGGATGCACATAACAGTTTTAACCGAAGGATGATAATCCGATTTCGTTGCATCGTTCGTTTCGTTCGATGTTCCATGTTTCGCACATCTTTCATACACAGACAGCAACATCATCGTTGGCATCTAACGAATGCAAGTTTTAGTTGCAGCACGTATCTCAAACTGACCAAATCTCCTTTTGGCCAAGTCTTTGCTAAATTAAATTGTTCAGGATATAGAAAGAATGAAATTATTAACCATAAGCGTTATTGAGTGGGTGTAGGGATACTTTGCAAGTGCTCAAGTGTTTGATGTGTTAAAATGGAATTTAATTAAATTAATTAATTGATTATAAAAATTTATTTTTGAATTTAAAATTGAAATGTGACCACTTAATATCCATATAAAGGAGAATTACTGATTTTTCAAAAGTATTTTAAATATTTTCTTCTCGTATTATAAATCGTTTATATCGGAAATACTAAATTAAGAAATGATCTCTTTAAAATCGAAATATAAATAAATTAAAAGTGTTCCAATCGAAAATTCATTACATGTCAAAAGTAAAATTGAACTAAATTATTCTATGAGCATGTTTTTAAATCATCGGTAATTATTTATTAAACAGCTGGGTAAGGTGGGTAAGTTCAAATATTTTTTTTGGCCAACCCAAGCTCTGTTAACTTTCTTTGTCTTGGCTATCACGGCATTGATAAACCCTTATTGAAATTAAATTGAAATTGTATATATTAAAATCGGTTGTCCACGTAAGTGCCCGTTCCACAATTTTTGCGATTGTGAGTTTAGTTGCTTCGGTAAATACGAGCCCTTGAACACATCATTATATAAAAGGGGATTTTAAAAAGATCCAAAAAATAAGAATTGTGAACTTTTGTCATATAAAGTCTTCCTTTAAAATAGGACACTATATGGTGGGGAATCCAAAAATTGGTCCAATTAGATTCATTTTCAATAATGTCCCTCTTTGAGCCAAAACGTGTTTTTGTACCAAATATCATCAAAATATGCCGTTTGCACACAAATTTACATGGACAGGTTAAATCGGTATTATTGAATGTTGATGCGGCATTCTCCGCTTAAAATTTTCAAATAAACTTAATATATCCTCTTACCACATGTGATGCAGTCTATAATTAGACATTTTGTGGGGCCGTTCAGGTGCACGTCTGATTGTGTTACATTTTATCTTGAGTGTTACATATGTACTAAATGTACTAAAGATTATTTCTTTAATTCCGTATTGGATCACGTTCTTTTTTATTTTTATCAATTATAAAGTTGTATACGAAATTTCAATTTTATAGTTAACAGCGGTTTTCCTTCGGAAACCGATGGATGTAAAAATCGCGAAAATAATGACACAATTATTTGATAGTTAAAATAGGTAAAAAATTCAGGAGGTATCTTAGATAGTAACCAAATATTGCCTCGTATTACATTTTTGACTAAAAAAAGTTTCAAATTGTTAAATTTTTTTTATTCATATACGACACCCGCAGATAGAAAGCGTTACATAGTAAAACTCGAAATACTCGTGAAAAAGTGTTGAGAGAGATATTAGAATAAAGATTTTTGGCACATGCCTGCTGATCGGCAGAGATGGATAATAACGAATCGTACATTTCAAGTTTTTCAATGCTGGACGCACGGACTAATAAACCAATAATTTTCAAATAATATTGAGGCCAGTATCCATAATGTGACAAATTTTGATCTAAAATATATATCATTTGTATGTAAAATGTTAAAATTAAAGCATATACACTTAACAACGGCTTGCGCAATAATACATATATCCATCACTTCAGGGTTAGAAGTATATATTCCTTTTATAAACGTTTGCAACTCTCAGGAGACAATCATGAGATCCTATATAAAGTATATATATATATATTCTAAACTTCTAAATCAGCCTCGCTTACATTTCCTTTTTGGGCCAATACATGTTTTTGTTTCAAATTTTATCAAAATATCTCAAAAAATGCGACCTGTAGCTTGCGCACAAATTTACATGAAAGGTGGGTGTGGCATTTGCCGTTTAGGAGTTACAAACATCCGCACAAACTTAATATACCCTTTACCACAAGTGGTGTTGTTGTATTAGTCAAAATGTATAATAAATGAAAAAATTTTTAATTGACACGTGTAGTTCTTCTTAATGCAGTAGCGGATGCATATGCAGCGGATGGAGAAAATAATATGAACACTTAACATTAAGTGAGTGTTGAGTTCTGCTGTCGCTTTTGCCGCGGTAGTTTTATATTGTCTGGGCACAATTCTTTTTAATGTTCGTAGGTCTCTCTGCCAGTTAACTTTGAGCTTCACCCACTATTCCTCTTTGCCGACGATGTTTTACCATGCTTTGTGTATACTGTCATTATGTTAATACATTTATTTATATGGAAGCAGTGTGACCAACATGCAAAACATTGCAATGTGTTCATATTATTTTATTCATCCCCTGCACATATTATGGAATATAATTTGGGGTCAAGGAAACATTTTGTGCAATAAATTTTGTGAAATATTGAGGCTTCCCGACATTATGGGGCCTTCCAGGGGCCCTTAAACCCGCGGTAGTTGGTACACGAGGATTAGCAAAATCAAGTCTAGCTCTTTTTGAAATGAAGGTGAAATTGTTTAGCAAAGTAAAGCCACCTAAGTAAGTCCATAATATTGAAAGTGGTTTAAGTTACATTTTCCAAAAATATTAAAATTTAAAAGTTTGGAAATTTACGCAAGAAAATGACTTAAAATGACTAAATCGATGTATTCAAAAAGTTATGAGCTTAAATATTTCGATCGCACATAATGTTTACTTTGGATGTTTATTTCTTAATCATTATATATCTTTGGTTTTTATACCCGTATATGTATACATCTGCAGACATGTATGTAAGTGCATGTATTCATGTATCACAAGTTTAAAGTTGCTTCAAATTAAGTTTTAATTGCGTGGAAATGTGTCGGTTATTAAATTAAGTTTTGAATAATTTTTCTACATACACACTAACATGAAACTATACAGATAATTTCATGTATGCATATGTGTTATGTATGTATGTATGTGTATTTGTATGCTCATGGGAGTGAAGTTTTTTGGCCAGGTGTCCAGGCGTGTGTGAGTAGGTGGAAACTTAACGTATTTATGTAGTTAAATATTGACATAAAACTCAATTTGGAAATTATTAAAATCATTTCACTTCAGGCTGTTAACAGGGGGTTAATATGTTTGTCATTGCAGGGCATTTGTTGTTACTGTAGTTGAATTGTTAATTTTTGCTGAACGATTTGAAAGTTTTTGCCTCACATATAAAAAACAAACCAAAAATGAAAAAAATGTCAAATGCAACAACAACAAAATAAAATAAAAATTTGTATATACGTATATGTAGATGAGATATGATTTATAATCATACGCAACACAACCCATACACTCACTCCTATAAACATTTATGTATGTGTGTGTGTGTGTGTGCGTGTCTGTGCATAAGCATGGCATTTGCAGTTTAGCGACGGTAAACAAAACCCCACTATACGTTAAATTGATGTATTCTGCGTTCATTTGCGAAATATGAGACCGGATATACGTAGGCACGTATTCCACATATACAAACACACACATATGAACATGCACATACTTTCATATTCATGCATGCTCTGCTTCTGTGTTTGTAATATATTCCTGTGTACGTATGTATATATGTATGCATGTACATACTTTTATACACATATTTGCACCATACTTAAAAGAAAAGTACGTCTGTCTGTCTTTCTATCTATATGACATTACTTATGCCGTCCAGTAAGAGCGTGCGGTGTAAGCAAGCAAATCTTTCTGATAATGCAGTACTGATGAAATCGGTCGCCGAATATAGTATGTTGCTGTTGTTGTTGTTGTTGTTGTTGTGCGTATGTGTTTTTAAGCAAATAAAAGCAAAAAAAGGGGAATTAATTGGTAAAATATGCATGCCTGCATGCCAGCACATGCGAACATATGACCCCACATATGTACAACTATAAACGTTACGTTATACATGTATAGATGTGTATATAACGTCACACATTGGCAATTATGTATGTAGATATATGAGTCGAGTTATGCCAGTTTTGGCATACAAAAATATTATATACGTAAATGAGTGTATAAAAAAGAAAAACAACAACGGCAGTCAAACATTATGCAAAACAAATTAAAATCCAAAATTCATATATAGGTGGCCATAGCGTTGAAAGTGATCTAAGTCATTTTTCTAACACATTCATTCAGCTCTAATTTTAATTTATTTCAAAAGTTCACTTAGACCCCTTTCACAATTATGGGCCCACGTCTCAAAATTGATTGTTTTCTTTTTACCTGCTGCACAAACCCACACAAATTATTATTTGAATTTGATTTATATGTTATTTTTATTGAAAACCTTTACCATTTTACATTTTAACATTAACAACTTGGACTCCACAACGCATATAGCACGTTGAGGCGGCACGTGTACTATTGAGAGTCGCGATTGGGTCAGTTTTCATAAAAACTTTGATTTTCACTTTTCAGCCTTTTTATTCACGTAAATGACGGATACGATAAAACGAATGATTGTAAATACATTGATATAGAGAAGGTGGATCGTCCTTCAGCCGTTTAGGAGCTACATAAAGTTAAGCTTTGGCCTAAGCCAAATTTTGCTTTTTTACTTATTTTTATGTCTACAGTAAGAAGCTTTGCAAGTGCATTGAATTATGTCCGTCCGCTAGATTATTTAATTTTTAATATTTTTTCATTTATCTAATAATTAACTTTATTCAAGTTGGCTGTGACAAAAATAAACAATTGCAAATGTTATAGTCGATCAAGTCGACTTATTAGTTTAGTTGTATTGTCGAGCCAAACAGGTACAAATATTTCTGATATCTTAAAACCATCTGAAAGTCAATAAGTCAACGATGTGATTGATATAAAACAAGATAGAAAAGTGCGGTTAAGACCGAAGCTTAAATACCTCCACCTTTTATAACCCTCTAAAAAATAACTTCCTATTGCCATATTTATATATATATGACTATTTCATGGTATTACGAATATATGATAAATTTTATTTAAAAAAGAAAATAGTGTGTTTTTATGAATTTTTCCATCTGACTATATTTGAGAGCTGTAATGAAATGTTAGAAATTGTGTTTTTTTTTAATTATAGGCGTTTACGTTATTCAATTACGCCCATTTTTGGCACAGTGTTGGATAACGGTACCATTTATATATATACCAAAATTTCAACTTGATAGGCATAGTATTGTGCGATATATAATTTTTTAAAGGTAAAATTTTTTCGAGGTATGTTGAGATTTTCGTTTATTGTGGGCGTGTCTGTTAACCGATTTTGCCCAATTTCAAAATGGAACAGCGAAATTAAACTAAGAAAGTTTTAATACGGACGGAAAAGTCTCAAATGATTTCCCTTTTCATGCTGATTAAGAATATATTTGGTTTATGGGGTCTACGAGGCTTCCTTCAATGTGTTGCAAAGGGACGATCAAAATAAATATACCCTCTTCCCTAAGGTGGAGGGTATATTTATTACAATGACTGCTGGAAAGGATTTTCATACCCTCCATATTAGTGATGAAGGTATACTAAGTTACTTTTTTCGTTTGCAACACTCAGATGGAGTAGACAATATGGTAGTGTAAAGTATATATATTCTTGATCAGCGTCGAAAACTGAGTCCATGTGTTTGTCTATTGTTGGCATTTTCACGGGCGTACATTTTGAGATATTGAGCTGAAATTTTGTATAGACACTTTTTTTTTCACTGCACGCAGAAAGGCTATTTAAAATGGGCCAAATCGGTTAAGAGCCACGCCTACAATCGGCAAAAATCTATGAACTTTAGTGCACATATTTCATATATCCTATCCATCGATGTGCCAAAAACGATAACTTCCACACCCACAATTTACAAAAAACCATTTAAGATTTGGCATTAGCCAAATTTAGTTTTCTACACATAAATTTATTTATTAAATATGCACGTTTATGTGCATATAATGAAATATCATATTTCCGCAAATTTCAGAATTTCTGCGGCAAAAACTTACAAACGCACGCTCTACGTATACGTCCAAGATACGTAAGGTGTAGTACTGAGTTTTTGCATAACCCGCATTTTGTTTTTGTTTTTTTGAAAAATAAATAAATTAAACAAAACGTAAACGAATGAATGACATAAATTTACAAATCTATTATTTATGTAAGCAAGTGTGCATGTATTAGCAAAATAAATAAACGAACATACGAGCGAAGCAATGGCATCATTCATTTTATCCGCAATATATTAAAAGCGTGCAATGTAAAGCAAACCGACAGACTGCTCTCTACTCAATGCTTATCCAGCTTGTCGTTGTGTAAGACGTGAAGAGAGGTGGCGGGTGGCAGCACATTGCATAAATAATAGAAAAAAAAAAAAAACAATAACAACAACAACAACAATAGTGATAATGATAATAATACTAAAAAAATCAGAAAACAAAAAACCACAAAGTCAAAAAAACAAGAAGTAAAAAGCAACAAAAATCAATTTGCTATAGCAGCAGCGCGTACAACGTACAGCGTACAGACCCCCATCCATTCATTATAATAGCCTGCGCTTCATTCATAAAAATCCAATCGATTGCCGCACTCGCCGAAACACATCTCTACGAAAACGAAATCAACTAAACTGCAAAAACATTACAACAACAATAATCGTTAAGAATTGTATGGTATGTATGTACAGATGTTGTTATACACAAATCAAATCAAAAGTTTGGCAGGAGGAGAAGGGAATAATACTAATATGGGCAACTATACATAGTATGGGGCCTTCGCGCTAACCACAGGCAAAATATTGTTCGTCGCATCAACACACTCTCTGTGTTTCTCTTCGGCAAACGTATATAAATATATGCACATGCATGCATATACGCAAAATAGAAATAATGCATAATACTTTCGTATAAAAAAAAGACAAATTTTTGTATGAATCCAAACTCTTGCTTATTGACGAACGATAACTACGCACCGAGAGTAACACAAGAGACATCAAGTAAACACAATTCGCCTTTATGGTGTGTGATGCATAGAAAGAGAGAGAGAGAGAGAGAGAGTTTGGTGCTTATATAAATATCGAAACAGAATATTCGCCACCATCTTTTGTGTACTCTACTCAACATTAAACATTTTTGCATTTTCGTTACATTAGAGACAACATATATTTAGGAAAGAAAAATCACGTATTTTACAGAAATTTGGAAAAACTTATCTATTACGTGAGTTGGTGCTCTATATACAGTTGTGAGTATTGAGAAAAATAATAAAATAAAAATATTGTAGGTTTCCGTTATGAATCAAAAGTGACAAGCGAATAAGCGAGTACGCTCGCGATCTGTAGATAAAAGCATTCATGTGTTTATGCATACAGTTATGCACAAATATATATTTATATATATATATCCAACTTATATGCAGAAATAAATAAAATGCTGATTTACGACTAATATTCAAAATACTCAAGTTGTTCTGTTGCTTACTTGCTGACTGCTGGCTGGTAATACATGCTTATTATGTTTGCCATGTCGGTCTTTCAAGTTGAACAAGCATAACAGCTACTGGTTTTGAACGTCTCGTTGCCTGTAGGGTTGCCAAGATTCTATAAAGTTGAAAAATTGCAGTTGCAGTTGGATCCCTGATACCTCCTACTGAGCGATTTGAATAAAATAAAATAAATTACATTAGAAAACTATAAAACACAATAAATGAAAAAAATGAAAGGAAGCTATAATAATGGAAAGAATTCAACTGTGCTGGTAACCCTAAGCGGCACGAAACTTAAACAAGTATTTGTTTAAGTTTCACCGCATGCATGCGCATACATGCAAACGTGTACGCAGTAAGCGTTAATACGAACAAAAGAAAATAAAAATAAAAATATCGAAAAAATAAACAAAATAAATATAAGAACAACGACAACAACAAAAACTCTTATAGGACTGCAACACCTTCCGTATCAGCCAAATTCAAATGGTCAAGATTTACGTTTTGTTTGAATGTATGTACACTTAAAGTTGTAATAGGTATGAACGTATAAATATTTCTACATTTGTATATATTGGAAGTTTCGTTTTTCGTTGTTGCTGTTGTTGTTGTTGCTGTTGTTGTTTCTCTTTACCAGCAAAATGGCAATGAAGCAAATGAAGTAGTAAATTACAAATGCCACATCGTTAGCAACGACACCAAAAAATATTCACTTGGAAGGAAAACACATGAGAAATCCATATATTGATAATAAATATATAAGTACATATATACTATATCAATATGTATATAGAATATAAATATTGATATATCTACAGACTTTGAGATGTCCAATAAAAATGTGTTTAAAAATTCTCAATGTTTATAAAACAACGTTGATTTCGGAAAAGTTCCAATATTAAGGGAAATGCCTTGCCAAAGGGGCGGCAGTATGAACAATTTTTAAATCCAAGTTAAGGTTAAGGTATTAAATTCAGTCTCAATATCTTAAAAATTGCATCCTTATAATCCGATTAAAGGTTTTCAAAATTAATTTTAATGCAACTAATATAATAAAAATAAGTAGAATAAGAAAAAAAGAAATTTATTTATTATATGCGCAGATTCACAAGATGTGTAGACCATTTAAAGGGTATGCGTCAAAACAGGCGTACAGACAAATATGCCTAAATCGATTTAAGTGTGACTTATAAACGTTTAAATATTATAAAAACAAGTTTTTGCACCTACGCATAAAAACTACCAAAACTTTTTTGAAATCTATATCTTAGACAAGCTTGGCTAGATCGACGTTGATTTGTGGAGGAACTGACGCCTCATTCTGGGCATTGCAAATGGAATTGCAACTTAGTATACCCCCATCTCATGGGGAGAAGAATGTAGCATTGCTATGATAATAGAAATAAATATTAATATTTGCATTTATAATTATATGCTTAAACATGTTTAGAATTTTCATAATATGGTGTTAAAATGAATTATCGCAAATCGACATGCAATGAATGAAAATGCAAGTTCCAAGCAAAAATAATGAAAATCTATCAAATTTCATACATGTTTGCTATAACATTATAGCAAACGAGCCGAGACATTATGAAATTTTCAATGAATAGAAAAAAACTTATAAATAATTTGTACATATAAACAAATACAATGTAAATTTATACTTGTGTGTGTCCAATTGTTGGTTGGTTTTTGTATGCATTTTATATTAAGTTGACGGCGATTTGCCAAAATATAATTCTTTAACCAACAACATTAAATGAGCACTTTAATGATGATGGCAAAACTCATTCACTGCATGCAGAGATATGGATAAAAAAGCTGTAGCACTTTGAAGGCAAATGCACAAACACACCACACACACGTATTCATTAATATGTTTACATACATACATATTCATTTACATAAGTTTCATGCACAAGTTTATGCAGCCGGAGAACGTACAACACACAACCAGTGTTAACGTACACACCATACCACTAAATATGTGCATGCATAAATACATACTTTTATGCATTTACATATTTATTTATATGAGTGGCCGTATATACCCTTCCCAATTCATTTGTTTTGCTATCCACACCCATTCGTAGAAAACTTGTTCAACATCCGCTACACACCAAAAAACAAAACAAAGAGAATGAAAAATTCATATAGAAATATAAGTGCATGAGATATATATGTTATATGTGTATATATATGAACAAAAAACACCAAGAAAGAGCAAAATAAAATTGTTAGTCGTTATGACACACCGAGCGTCCTACTCACCTATAATATTCATCTAAAATAAATTCGCCGCAAACTGTTCTCTTAACACAATACACAAAGCACAGCTTTTATATGAAATAAGAAAGAATGAATGTTGGAGAGAGAGAGTTGGGGAGAGTACACACATTTTATTGTATTTGAAGGGATAAATCACGTCCCAAATCCTGTTCGATTAAATAAGAAAAGAACTCGGCAACTCTGTACTCCCCATACACTACACGTATGCATTGTGCCATGCAGCTCAGCCTCGACCAAACTATTCTCGTTTATTTTATACGAACACATACACTTTTTATTCAAGTAGAGCTTTATAAGGTGGTGCTTGTATAAGTGTATAAACGTGCTTCTCTTGTTTGATTAATAATAATATTGTAGTTAGAGAAGAGTATATAAACGTACGTGTAGGCTAGGTAGCAGCACTTAGCTTTTTTACTACACTTGACTTGAATGAAATGAAACTGCAACATAATATAATAATAATAACAACAACAATAATAATAATAATAATACATTTGTCAATTCGCCTGTTTTTACTCTGCCATCCATCCCACGTTTTTATTTTAATCTAAAAATCGATCGCTAGTACCTTGCTACTGCTAATGGTTGGCAAAGCGTAGACCGTGCGCCCACTAGGTTGGCATATTTGTAATTTCCGTTTGTAATTTTATATATACAATATATATATATACATATGTGTATATCTGCTGCTTGTTGTTTTTTTTAAATTTTTTTCATTCATTACAAAAGTGAGTGCTTTAAAAGAATGCTCGAAAAAATTGTTGCAATAATATGAGAATTATAAAATTTGAGGGACTCTACGTACACACCATATGACCATATAACGGTCGTTAATTAATATTTTTCAGTTAAACTATACATCTGCCTTAATGTGTGTAGTTATGAGCAAATGAGTGTTTAAACCACAACAAATGACCTCTATGAGTAGCGTAGATTTCCTTGTCACTTATCAATGGATTCATGATGATTTTATTTTCTATATAAACAATTTCTCTTCTTTAATTTTTCTTTCATGTCATCTGCTTCTATCTAGTCACACACACACTTACTCACTCGTAGATACATTTGACGCTTTTTTATTATCACTGCAAGGGGGGGAAGATCTCTATATAATAACAATGGGTGTAAAATAAAAAATAGATAGAGAGGAAGAGTTTCAATAAAAAACGCATATTTATTATTGTTGCTTTCTTGTGTAGATTCCCTAATAAAAAAAAATTCGCCATTCATATTTTAAATCCAAACTCTCTCTCTCTCTCTCTATTAACCTTCGTGGGCTGTGTTCATAGCAACTCTCATTAAATAACATTATGAATAAAGTCTCACAATGCTTACATGAAGTGAATTTGCCGTAATAAGTATTTATTGCTGTTCACCCCTCTATCAAAATAATACCTTAAGAGATAACGAGAGGGAGAGAGAGTACGTTTTAAACATGGTGTGCGCGCTAAGCAATCAGTCGTTTTTCATAATTTCTCCAAAGTGGATAGAGTGAAATGCTTATTTATCGTACTTGGTTTCTTAATACTTATTTTATAAGAAAATATACACAATTTAAATTCATTGCAAGTGTTTTATAAAACAATGGAATCTTTTGGAAAATACTTTAATGACAATCTTATGAAAAGAGCATAAAGGTGTGAATAAGCTTTTTATGTGTAAAACTGAAACCTACATTTCTATTCATACATATTAGGCTGTGGTGGCGTAGTAAATGTATGTGCATGAATGTAAATGTGTATATGCATGTTGTGTTTGGGTGCGAGTGTTGGCCATTGACAGACAGTCTCAGTCACGTACAAAAAGGCCACAATCGAGAAAAGCGCAATGCAAAAAACATGAAAAAAATTCATTCATTGAAACTAGTCGGCAATTCATACAACCACGAGACTGCGACTACAACTACGACTACGACCACGACGATAATAAGCACACGAGAGTAAAGACGAAGGTGACGTAAAATTAAATTCGCTTATAAATTATATATACATATATATGCTTATATTTTATACCTGCATAATATGCGTATACAAGAAATTGATTAAGATGACACAAATATATAAAAAAAATTCCATTAAAAGTTTATTAAATATTTTACTAAAAATCATCAAAATCAATGCATGTGTGAAAATCGTTTATTTTAATTTTTTTAAAGACTGCAATCACAGCAAAAAATACGTCATTAGCGAAAATAGTAAAGGAAAACCCGAAGCAACAAATTCTCTCATACAGATATCATTGATCGAGCAATTGGCTGTCTCTTTCGCACCCTCTCGATCTCTCTCTTTGTCTCTCTCTCCTATTCTGTGTGCCTCTCATTTCGCTATTCTACCGGTTCTTCGTAACTCACACTATGCGAATATAATTAACGGCGAATTCAGATCAAATAAAAATTGTCTCAATTCTCATTTTATATATACAAGAGTGACCGTTTAGTTCTCTTACACCACATTCTTCACCAGTTACTGTGGTGTGTGTGTGTGTGTGTGTGTGTATACAGATTGATCGAGTGGGGCACGCATTCGAGCAACCACCACAATTGACATTAGTTCGAGGCTGTCAGCATATGAAACGTGCACGGTGTCTGAATTCATCTCGCATTACTTTTGTTTGTCACATAACGCATAGCGCGCACATTTTAAGCCCAGCCGAAGTATCGGATCGTGCGTGCACAACGGAAACGTTCTATAAGTATCACTCACATGCAATTTATACTAATTGTGCATGTGTACCTTCAATATAATGTACAAATGTTTGAAAAAGCCACAAGAACCTCTACAAAGAAAAAAAACAAAATTAAATTAAACGCAAACATCCTGTGTGCGCGTAGTTATAACCAAATTCCTAAACTACAACAACCCCAACAAAAACAAAAACCAACAAAATACAATTTATGTTCAGAGTGTTAATTACACCTTTTCGGATCGTGTAATAGCCAAAATATTGTTTTAAATATATGTATATAAAAAAAATAAATTTAAAAAAGAAAAAATCAAAACCAGTGAGAAGAAATAAAAGTTGAAAGCATTAATAGTATAAGAATACGAAGAGGAAGGAAAAGTAAAAAAAAAAAAGAAGAAGAGGAAGAAAAAGTAGCAAATTTAATTGAAATTTCTGAGAATTATCTCAAATGCATTCAGCAAAAGTTCATTCAGTACCTAAAAATAATTTAAATAATCAATCAAACAACAAAACTCAAGTGAAAAAGAGAAGAAAAATTGAGAAAATTCTGTACACAAGAATATATTACAAGCAACAACAACAACAACAACAACAACAAAAACAACTGCAACGATTACGAGGAGTGCGAGTAAGAGCAAATGAAAAAATCTTCAGCGTGTTTGTGGCCATAAACGAGCCAGTAAGCTGAAAATCGTGTGTATTGTGAATGAATTTTATAAAAATTTATATAAAAAACCTACATAATATATATTTATACTTACACACGTACATACACAATATAACGTACACACATATAAATAAAATTATTACATTGTGGAATTAAGTAAGAGAAGCAAACAGCACACAAATTAGATTTTCTACAAAAATATAGTCACGTCTCTCATAAAAACAAAATTAAAATTACATAAAACGCCTCAATAACCAGCAAAACAACAAAAACAACCAACAAAAAATACACAGCGAGGCGAAGAAAAAAATTTAACGGTGCGGTAACAACAATAATAGCAATAACAAACCCCCCCCATAAAATCTATCCAGACACATTTATTATTTTTGTTTTTGTTTTTTTTTTTTGTGAGAGAAAGGGCAAGCAAACGCCAATAACAAACACCATTGATCATTTCCTGTGTCCATTAATTTTTTTATTTGTGTTTTGATATGATGATATTTAGTATTGCTAAAGCTGTGCAAAGTTTAAGCGATTTTTGAAAATGCAACTGCCGTAAATATTGTTAAAGTGAGAAGTATTTGATTTTAAATTACTCCATAAGAAGAGCGCCAGCATCGCCAGCTTCAAACTATATTTTTTTGGAATCCTGTATTCTCGGATGTTTTTATAACGCACGGGAATTACATGTTATGCATAAGTTTGTTGTCTTCTTCATCAATTACAACAACGAATAGGATAACATTGTAAAATTTGCTCTGGATCGCTGTTGAAAATCAATGTAAGTGTATAGTCAGCGATCAATAAATACATTCTTTTAATATATACGTAGAGTAAAGAAGATAATGAAAATTAAAAACGATTATATGGTAAGAGCAAGTGAAAACGCAGACGACACGGTCAACGATTTCAAAATCTATAAGTCAAACGATTTGATTTAATTTATGTGGTAACGTTTCAAAATCGTAAAAAATTATAGCTAAAATTAATAACCGAAAAAAGTATTTTGATTAAATCTTATTTCTTATCAAATTATGTGTGTATCTATCAAATTTAAATTTATATTCATCTCAGTTTTCTACATACCTGCAAGACACACTAAGTGGTTGACCATGCCCATGTACATGTGTTCGTATTACTACATTTTATACTAATGAGAAACTTTAATTAGTTTGACATGTGCGTCGGTATTTAACTAGTCTTGTCCTAAAATTTTAAAATATATTGAAATGGAAAATTCTGCCTAATTACAAAAGGGCGCGGTCAGCCCATGTGTAATTTAATTATACGAAAAGCATATACCACCGGCGGATATGCTTAATTTGGAGTGGATAACTTCTATGGGAAATTTATTAAATTTAGATGCGATCGATATAATTTCGATCAAAAATATTTTTATACCCTGCCCCACTTGTGGCAAAGGGTATCGTAAGTTTGTAAGCATGTTTGTATATCCTAAACGGCAAATGTCACACCTTCAGTTATACCGATCGATTCAGAATCAAAATCTGAATCGATTTAACCATGTCCGTCTGTCTATCCATGTCAGTATGTGCGCAAGCGACAGGTCATCTTCGATGAAATTTGGTACAAGGACATATATTGGACCGAATAAGACCTTTTTAGAACCCCTCTTCATATAAGGTCCTATTATAATGCAAGCCTTTCTATGTCGAAAAAGTGCATTCTTTTTGACAAAATTTGGAGCAGAATTATTCATTAGCAAAATTTGTATATAAATAGAATAACATGTCTCGCGTTTACTGAACTAATTGTAAAATAATTTGTGGGACTAGGTGGTACAGGGTATTAAATGGTTGGGCTTGACGGACTACAACATTTACACTTGTTTTAAATAAAAATGATTGTTATTTTTGATTTATAAATAATATAGATATTTGAAATCCCTTGCTCGATCGATATAATTTTATTTCGATCACAATTTTTTTCCATTTTTTCATTGTTATTCTTTTTTAAATATTTTTCACATTACTTGTAAAATAAATAAAATTTGCAAACTGTAGAACAGTATCCATCATCTATATGAAAAGCGAATGCAATCTGTGGTCACGCCCACAATTTGTAAAACTTTTCAAATTCATTTTATGCGTGTATATTTTAAGGAGTGTTAAAGATACGCCCCCAAACGATAAAGCACAATTTTGTAACTGCATCAAGGCAAAGGTTATCTAAACCAAAGTTTAAGTTTCCTGTTTAGAATGTTTTTCAATTGATATTTTTGTCGATTTAAAATAGAGTTCTTTTATTTTAATTGGAAATGGTGCAGACCCTTAAACCGTTACCGCCCTCTTTCTTTTGAGATATGATAACAAACGATGTTGCAAACGAACTTATACTTATAACTTATATAAAAAAATCCCCAACCCCCTTAAATTTAAAGGTAAAGGGTGCATATATATATAATAAGAAGTGTAGCAACCATTAGCAAACAAAATCGTTCATTGACGTCTTTCAGCAGCAATAATAATAATAACAATAACAACAACAATTATTGTATGTACACATATATATGCACAACAAACATATTCATATGATTCGTACAATTCATGAATGCGTTGCGTACTCACTCTGCTTAGCGTTTATATTTGCATATGCACACATGCGTATGTATATTTATGCATGTGCAAAAACATTTTGTAAACACAGAGCCGTCAAATTGCAATACATCTGTATGTATGAATGTGTTTGCATGTTTATAATATTTGATGCATAATGAAAATCATGTTTATGAAAATGTTGATCATGCATTTATGCTTTTGACTTCTTTATCATGTTTGTACTTAGAGGAGATATAGGCAAACCTTAAAAAATAAATAAATGTACAAGAAAAACAAAATGCGCAACAAGTAAATATAGGAGAGCGACAGATAACAAGAAGGAAAGCCGAATTTAGCTTAGGCCAAATCTTAAACACTCTCCACATCTCCATGCAAACAGTGGGAGTGGCGGGACACGATTAGGCCCTCTAATGCGGTTTTTTCAATTGTGGGCGTGTCCGCTATCCAATCATGCGATAATTATAAATATGTAATATCACATCTCATCATCTCATGGCAATATTTTTGTAGTAGGATAGATTTTTGTCGATTGTGGGCGTGGTTCATGAGTGTTTTTGTCCACTTTAAAAGGCTATCTGCATGTACAAGTCATAAGTATCATATCTCAAAATGTACTGCTGTGACTGCCAACAATTTATAGACACGCGGACGTACGGACGGAGAGGTTTAGATCCACTTAGTATTTGTTGCTGATTAAGGAGTAACTGACGCAAGTGGAATAAAAAACTTATTATACCCCCATCTTATGTGGAGGGTATATAAAGAAGTACAAAGTGTCATTTGTACATACCTGTAGATATACGTGATATTTTTGTATTTGTTGTATTTATTAGATAAAGCGCATGCATTGATATACCTGAGCACTCTGACATACCTTCAAAATATATATATATTGTTATTGTTATTGTGACAGTGGGGCAAACAGATAGTCAAGTCAGCCAGTTAGTCTTGCCTGCAGTTAGCACTTAGCTTTACCGCGGAGTAGTTTATAAGCCGCGTAAACAGAAACACCACAAATAAATATATACTTCATACATGTACATATTTATTACACTAACAGATAAAGTATAGAACATAACGAAGTAGAAAAACCCTAATACAGTGAAGTTCGAAAATAAATAAATAAATGGAACCAATTGCGACGCGTAGGAAACGTTGCTGCCTTGGACAAAATTTATTATAAAATGTATACATATTGTGTAAGTCTAGTGTCTAGCGCACCCAGGGTCATTTGTTAATAGAAAGTAGCCAGACTATAAAGGTGTCCTAAAACATCGCGGCTTTCAATTTTTTTTTTGCTTTTTTCTTTTTTTTTTCTTTTTAGTTTTAGGGTATAATTTGGTAATTAGTTGTAGAGAAATTGCAACTCATTTTAAAGAAATATGAAACGAAACGGAAAACTTCTATATTTCGCATCTTGCCGATTTTAATTCTTATAGAGAGACTTTTGATTTAAAACAGACACTTTTCGGAGTTGTACGCCCGACCTTTTGCAATAGAAACTCGAGTTTTATGCTTTCCGTTAATGTGGTACTTCGGACTTTATGTCCACAAGTATTACGTAACAATATTTAAATATAAAATCTGCACATGTGTATCAAACAGCAAAGAACCTATCTGGCCCAGAACGAGTACTTTGATCGCGCTTGTTGGCGTTCCTAATATTAATAATTGTTCTATATATGAATTCTGGAGAAGATGAGGGGCTCGTACCAGCGCTGTAAAATTTATCGTTACTCATTTCATTTCAGGCAGGCCGAGCAGGCCCAACTGCAATGGGTAGACCAAGTGTTTGATGACACGCAAACTCTTGGCACAAAAAATTCAAATAAAAAACCATTTAAACGTCTTAAAGAGTTATGAAGATAATTTCAAATATCTTCCCTGTCCTTGATGATGTGTTCGCAGTCATGTCGCATAAGTTTTAATAATTCTAGCTTTCCCTGCTATTTTATAAATGATTCTAGAGGAGAAAAAAACCTTGTTCCCCCTTCATATGATGTGAATAAAAATAGACTAATGCACAAACTAAAATTAACGACAACATAAAAAAAAAAAAGACACCCAAACAGCAAGGAAAAAACATTGTTAGAGCGGAAAATAACAGCTATAACAACAACAAAACAAGCACGCTCGAATATCGCATCGGAACCATATTTAAGGCGAATTGCAAACACCCACTCTCACGACAGCTTATATAAATACACTAGAAGTGTACATGTGTTACATAATATGTGGAGGTATGGCTTGAAAAAAAAAAAAACAGTGTAACCCTCGTTAACCTAGAAAATCATATCAAATCTCTATTTCATGCTAGAGGTCACTAAAAGTTATCGTGAAAGTATAAAAAAAATCACCTAAAAACAGCGGAATTGTGCTACACTCTAAGAATGTCTCGAACCCAAGGCGTAACCCTTGTAACATGTAGTACAAAATATATAAGTGTTATAACTGTCTAAAGAGCTAACATTAGCACTCCAATGTAAACCACTTTCTATCCAGATGGTTGCGACGTTAAAGAATGAACTTACTATACAAGGTGTCCTTTTTAAAAATCGATAGAATCGATGTAAAAACAAATTACCACAAAAACTTTATTACAATAATGTGATGGCCTTTTTCCTTACTTTTGAGTAGTCAAAGCTCTAAGAAAGACAGACTGACAGACACGTACTAATCGATGCAGAAAATGATTCTGCCATTTTCTGTACAACTGCACATGTCTAATAATAATTTATTGAATATATAGAATGCACGCAATTTTCTTAAAATTGCTTTTTTTAGAAATTTTGACAAATGTTTTTTGTTTGCTTTTTAACCGGTTCAACAACTTGTAATAAGAGCAACCAAAATTTACTTATACCTACAGACCCAGGTTAGCTTGTAACCTTAACAATAATATATTCGTTTAGAGTATCGCTGTTGTTGTTAAATGATATTTAAAAAATGAAAATTATAAGATCTTAAATAAAAAGGTGAACGCGTGAATAGATTCTAACAATAACAGTACATTTTTATTGTGTGTCAATAAACGAAATTCGTGCTTTATTAATTTAACGAGCTAAGCGGCAGTAAATAAAATTAATTGCTCAACTATGTTTGTATAAATTTTTGTACTTGGTTTTAAACAATCTATGGAAGTGTAAAGTAAGGCATTGGCCTACTCCCTAGTCGTTCATCTTGTCTATCTGGTATTGACATGAAATGGGTGCCTTTTTCATAATTCTCTACATATTAAATTATTACAATATAATAATCACTTTCTGCATCGATGTAACCGTCCGTCTCTCTGTCTGTTTATCAGATTCAGGCTGCATGTTTTGATATATTGTACTTTTATAGGATATAGACTTATTTTGGTCCAAAGCCAATGCTTCTGGAAAAAGACTTGATATGAAATTAATTCAAATTTATATCTTGCACTATTTGTGACGAATGTTTATGTGGATTTATGTGGATGCTTGTGATAATTTAGATAATTTAGAATATTCTTCTGAATTGATTCATCTGTCTATTCGTCCGTCTGTTGTCTACCCATATGAATTTGTGTGCAAGGTACTGGTGGCATTTTTTGCGATATTTTGATACAATATGGTACAAGGACCCACCTTGGCATCCCTTGTTGTACTTGTTCTACCTAACTGGAAAAGATGCGCGGAAAATGAAGCACTCTGTTTTTTTTTTGCAACAGTTCAAGGATCAATACTGAGGATAATGAAAGTTAATAGCTAATTATCTTTACGACGCAGTCCGTTGTATAAAAATTCAACGTTTGCAGCAGCTGGGTTGCATTAGTCATGTAGAGATATATGCTCCAGTAAGTGGGAGTCCGAAGTCAAATGTTTTTGCACCTCGAAAGTGGAGTAAAGCGCGTGGGAACCATAGTAATGATAAATAAAATAACACTTGAGAAGTTCGTTCTATTATATGGGCATTATGATTTTCTTTTAAGGAAGTTCGTTCCATTAATATGTGCATCCAAATAAATACACACAAGCACACACATGTCGTGCTCGCCATATATAATATACGAGTTTTTTAAAAGAAATGAAATTTTTGCCATTGTTACGACCGCCAGTCTGGTTGGCTGATAACAAACAGCAGCGGCAGCATAAAACATGTGACTGAAAGCCGCAAAAAATACAGCAAAAACAAAAATACCAACAATGAGATTTCTAAAATATTTTGAACAAAACAAGAGCTAAATTTAAATTGTTGTCAATTTTAAATCTATTTAAAAAAATACACACAAACACAGCCACACACACTCAATGACAAAAGCAATAAAAATAATATGTATGTTCTCTAAAATAGTGTCTGAATGCATGGTATGACGATATTCCTATATTGTGCAGTTATGTGTGCATGTGTGTGCGTATGCAGATATGCGTTTAGTTACGTATAAAATTAACAAAAATAAACGGTCACAAGCCGATAAATGACGAGAAATGAAAAATAAGAACAAAAACAAAAATAAATAAAAACATAATAAATTTTGAATCTTTATCGGGCAACGTGAGCAAATACAAACGCATTCATATATTGTACATACACACCTTCCAATATATACACAGAGCAGGGACACACGTTGTTAAGGAAATCCTAAGCAAATAAAAAATGTAAATATATATATAATGGCAACACATGTAAAGAAACTCTAAAGGAAAAATAAGTCACATTATAAAGAAAAAAGCGAAAGATTAAACAAATAAAAACCGACAAGAAGAAAAAAACCCATAAATCTGTGTCGTCAGAAATATAGTGCATAAACGTACGCATACAAGTGCACATCTCTAAATATACGCACGTACATACATTACGTTTATTTGTGTATGCGCATGTGTATGTTAAGTATTCCTTTTATTTTATTTGGTTATAAATGACACTCTTTGAATTCTCAAACACACAAACACACTGCGCGCACGTACTCAAATCTAAAAGTAAGTTTTAAGCATGCACATATAGCAAGTGCGATGCCAGACATATACAACACAATCACACACACCCATACGCAAACAACAAGAATAAAACATTGCAGGAACAACTCACTGCAGAATTATAATGTAGAGTGTATAGCACTCGAGCACATTGCGGAGACGGGATGTGCGCGCGACAGAAAGTGAAACAGAGATAGAGAATGGAAAAGGGAGATGATATTTACAATAAGCACCAATTTTTAATTATTTCAATTTCCTATAAAATAAAGTAGAAACACAAAAAACAAAAGAAATTGACAAAAAAAACCAACCGATTTAATACCGGTAGCCATTATATCCACCATAAGTGGATGTTGTTTTAAGTCAAATCAGTTGAGCATATACTTTAAGTGAATCATTCCGTTTTCATTCAAAGAGGAAGAATACATGCATATACATTTTCAATCACCATCAAAATCTGAGACTAATCAAATATCCAATAAAGTGATAAAAAAAAACAGGTGAAAAACTGTCCCAACAACCACACGCATTAACACTCACCATAAGGGCACAACACTTAACTTTGCGATGCAGGAGGTCACAGACTCGAAACTCGCAATGTGTAAAGCTTGGGTGAAAGTGGTTGTTTCAAATTAAATTCTATTTTTAAGGATTTCAAAGAAATTCATTTCAAAGCTGGCATTCATTCCTTTTGAAAATGGTTCAAATTGGACCATTTTTGGGAGCCTTCTCCCTATATTACACTATTTTGAAGTACACATTTATAAAACAAAAATATACAATTCCTAATAATTTTTTAACTTAATTAAGCTCTTTTTTGGCAATAGACATACATACATATCAAGTTTCAAGTTTATAGCTCAATTTTTGTGGGAGATAAATAAATTTTTGAAGATTGTGGGCGTGGCCCTTGACAGATTTTGCCCATTTCAAAAAACGATCTGTGTTCCTGTACAAAATTTTAGCTCAATATCTCCAAATTTACGCCCAGGAGAATGCCAACAACAGACGGACACGCATGTCTAAATCGACTCAGTTTTCGACGTTGATCAAGAATATATGTACGTTGTAGGGTCTCTGACGGTTGCAAACGTAAGAACAAACTTAGTATGTCCTCATCACTAAACAGTTTGGATATTCTACTTTTGGTCCCGATCGGACTCTTTTTAGAATCACACTCTCTTTGACTGTTTTTAAAATGTGTATAACGTACCTTGGTATTGCTACATATGGTTACAACTATAAGTATTTTCTACAATAAGCATATACACACACAAATACATTTTAAATTAAAAAAAAAAACTAGTCGCGGATATCCGGTCATAAAATGTGTGTGCTGTTTGTTCGTTTTTGTGTAGCTACATTCGCTATTTGTGAAGAGGTGTACACTTCGTCTTGCAAATGTATTCCAGCCTTACAAGAGAATCATAATCATAAGGCTGCACCTACAGTGGCAGTAGGTATTTTTAAACGTCGTTTACACCTTCAGCATTTATCTGTTATTACAATGACGCGTAATATTTAATAAGTAAATTGTTTCAATCGCCAGTGCCAAAATACGTTGCTTTCGTTCTAAAAGTTGTAGTATAAACATAAGCAAACTTTGCATTTCATTTCATTGTCATGAATTGAAGGAAATGAAATGAAGTCATTAGCATTGATTAAAAGCATACTATAATAATAACAGGTTAAAGGATGTTGACAGGTAATAACTTGTCCAGAATTCCATTTAAATCTTATATAATTTACCTTATTGGCCACGATTGTGCATAATTTGACCATACTTACACAATTATAGAATTTCACTCGAACTCACCACTAATTGCGTAAAGTAAAATAAAGCTACTTTCTTCATCTAAACACTCTCCACATTTACGCGTGAACTGTGGGTGTGACTTGAATACAAAACGCCCTCTTTAACGACTAATGAAGGATCCACTATTTTTTTTCCATTAACGGTCGAATGATTTTTTTTTTTTTGTAAACTATGTGCGTGTGTGGTAATACCACGTCCTTTTAAATTTTTGTGAATATGCATTAAATAAATGCAACTGTGTGCTCTATTTTGTGGCTGCGAGAGACTTTTGGTATTTATTTTAAATAGCAACCTCGCGTTATGAACTAAGAATCGGCGGATATAAAAATTCTTATAAAGTTCAATGTTCCGTGGTAAAAAAGTTGAGGTGTCGATTTCAAACTTGCAGAAATGTTAGTAGTTTTCAAACGCAGGTTGGTGTTGTAATTAAGCAAAATCGGTTCATCGATACGCCCACAATGGAAAAAAAGCTGAAAAATCCGAAAAAGGAAAGAGCAATTTTTGAAATAAATTTTCCCTATTACTTATAAAGTGCATATTTATGAACATACTCGATCGATGGTGGACATTCACGAATTGCCTCAGTCCAAAATAGGTTCTTTTACTTGTTATTAAATAACTCCTAGTAAAAGTAACGGATTTTACATGGAGGTGCATCCCTCGCCAACATCGTCAACATTCATAATAATAAGCATATTTATACCCTCCACCTTAGGGAAGAGGGTATATTCATTTTGATCATCCGTTTACAACACATCGAAGGAAGCGTCGGAGACCCCACAAACCATATATATTCTTAATCAGCATGAAAAGAGAAAACGTTTGAGACATGTCCGTCCGTGTGTCCGTCTGTTGTTGGCACTCTCACGGTCGTAATTTTTGAGATATCAAATTGAAACATTGCGTACTTATTTTTAGTTTAATAACCCTGTTCCGTATTGAAATTGGGAAAAATCGGTAAAGAGACACGCCCACAATAAACGAAAATCTCATCATACCTCGAAAAAATTGTATATTTAAAAAATTATATATCGCACAATACTATGCCTATCAAGTTGATTTTTGGTATACATATAAGTGGTACCTTTGTCCAATACTGTGCCAAATATGGGCGTCATTGAATAACGCAAACGCCTATAATCTAAAAAACACACTATTTGCCTAAGTACATGAAATAGTCATATACATAAATATGGCAATAGGAACTTATTTTTTAGAGGATTATGAAAGGTGGAGGGTATTTAAGCTTCGGTCTTAACCGAACTTCTCTATCTTGTTTTCTATAAAATAAAACAAAATCATGCTCAACACTGCGTGATTGTATGTCTTCTTTTATTGCTGTTATTATTATTGTTATTTTTGTTTTTGTTTTTCATTTTATTTTATATTTCGTGGCCATCACACATTAAGTGTTTCCTTATTTGATCTTGTTTGTGAGTTATTATCATGATGGCAGTGACTGTATATACGTTTGTATTACATGTACGTATACATAATGATCGTCACAGTACGTATATGTGTGCAGTGAATGCTAAAGTGCTTATTTGGATTTCCGTTCTAAATGTTGCTGCTTGTAGAATGTGTATTTAAACAATTATTGTTAATGCATATGTACGCACTGGTGTAAACGTATGCATTGTACTGCAATGTATATGATATACAAATAGAATATATTGGGGAAAGTTTAAATACTTGTTGTAACTCCTCCACACCTACCTACCTACCTACCTGGTACTCATTACAGAAAAACACAAATTGAAATTGAATTGATGTAGAGTTGAGAATTCACGCACAGATGCGATATCGGAATCTATATGTCGTTGATGTTTATAATGAAGTGCATAATAAATTTGTCATTGAAATGGTTAAACTTACAGCAAAGTTACAGTGCCGTATAAAGTTCAACTTGTAAGCTGACATTTCAAGGGCAAGGCCCTGATCTTCAAACTCAATATTTTAAAGATCATAACATCCCATGAAAGAATTTCTAGAAGTTAAATGTAGACCGATTTTGATAGACATTTTTTTTTTTTTTGGACAAACTAGCAGTGGTTGTTGTTTTTGCCTTATGTAAATAACATTTAATAAATTTTCCTTCCGATTTATTGAGAATTATGTTTTTTGCTTTATAAAGATGAATATTTTAAAACTCTTAAATGAAAAAGTCATCCAATTCAGGCTAAATAAATCATTTTACGTCTCTTCACTATCTGGTTGCTTAAGGGTTTGCCTTAGTAAACTTTACATTCTGTAGAAGGCCAATTCAAACCTAACGGACATATGAATTCGTTTGTTGAGAAGTGGGAGGAGGAGTTCTTAAGGTGGTCCGATTTTCATCAAAATGTGTCTAAAACTGTGACTCTCAAGAATTATTGAACCATTGCATAGAAACACGTATGCACGTGTTTGAATCTTTTCAGAAAATTACTAAATCGAATTATATAACAAAATGTACCAACCTACACCAAACTTATTATACCCCCTCTACCGCAAGTGGTATATAAAGTATAATAAACAAAATGAGTTTTATGGAACTAGGAGGCGAGGAACATGCATTAGGTTGTCTTTCGACTTTTAATGTAATTCGCTTAAACGAGTAACAAAGTATAACACAAAAGAAAGATGGATATGGTGAAATAGGAAAAGAAAGAAAAATTTCACAAGAAAAAGAGAACAAACACATAGAACTGTAATAGAACCTAATGACAATGATGCTGCGATGTTGATGTTGATGTTGATGTTAATGCTGTGGAAGGAGAATTTGAAGAAAAGAAGTCATGTTGAAAAACCAAAACACATAATAAGTTTTTTATTTTTGTTTTTGTTTTATTGTTATTATTGTTGTGTTACAACTTGTGCACGCTGCTGTTCTAGCTGGCATTTGTTTTGGTGTTTTATTGTATGGTGCGGTTGTGTGTGTACAATATGTGCGCACTGGCATACACAAAAGTGATCGACCTTTAAAACGTTGTAAAGTTTTTACAGCTGTTGTTTTTTCTACACAGTTTCTCTACATAACACACGAGAATTATACAAATATATGTACGTACACACGTCCACATACGATATGAATGCGTATTGTTGGCGAGCGTAGTAAGTGAGTGAGTGAGTGTTGAATTTATAGTTCTATATCAAGTTTTTTATTTGCTGTTCTTGTTGATGATGGTGCTGTTCTCCCAATCATTCCATTTACTCAATTACACTGCCATCAACTTCAGGTAGTGAAGGCTGCTGCTGATTGTTAATATTGGTACGATTGTGTAGGTATAAATGTATAGAACAACAATCGGTTTGCATTCTGTGTTTAATAATATTCTAGCATCATGTCTTTACTTGAGTACTATTAAGTGCACTTTGTCATCTTACTCTTTGGCCAATATGTATAATAATAACAACAACAACAACAACAACAACACTATAAATGAACGTATCCACCTACACATGACCATTGAACGTGTAGCATCTATATGGTGTGCACTCTACCACAAATTGTGTCAGCACAGCATCTTACTTATCCACACACCAATATGTGTATATATGTATATATACAAGAGAGTTTCTTTAAAAAAGAATCTGAAAAACAAAGTCGTAATGATTTCCTTTTCTAATGCCTTAAGTACATTTCCCTTTCACAAATTCATCATGCACGCCTGCCTTGGACACACGCACACTTAACGGGAACATTAAACTTTTTTTATTAGATTCCATTTAAATTTTATCATTTTCCATATATCGCAAGTATGTACATAAATGTATGTGCATACGCATATGTACGTATATCCATAGCAACGTTTAATGATTGTTAACGTGAAATTGTTGAAGGCCTATTAACCTGATGGGTGGCTGTAAATTTTTAGGTGAAAATCGTGTATTTATGTATAAAAGTGTTCAAAAAATAACAAATCAACAATTTTATATATACACACTCACACTTAACATTTTATGGTTATATGAACACACAAAAACGAACAATATAATGCGCCCACTTATTGACGTCATATCCGGCACTGAAAAGAAAATAAAACACAAGCAACACATACACGGATGAACCACACTTAACCTTACATACACATATAAGCATTCATAGAATTATTCAGTCATTACTTTCTTACACATGTGGCCCAAAAAAAAAAAAAATTAAAAAAAAAAAAAACAACATTCTCAAGAGTAATTCATAAATGACCATCAGTTGTACACTTTCAAATCAGTTGTACTTTTACAAATCCATATATAGCTAATGTATAAAGATATAATTTATGTAGTTTAGATGGATTTCTGTTATTTAACTCTACTTTAATGGGCTGGTGAAACATTTTAATAAAAAAAAGAATACTTTACGCGTAAACCTCACATCCGAAATGAAAGATGGCAACTACGTCTGAAGCTCGGTGCATATGCATTTGTGGTTGACCCAATTGGTGACAGTAGGTCGTTCTCTTTCCCCCTAACCAAGGGGAGAAGCTGTATACTTACAATATTTCGAAATCGAAATTTGGTACCTTCGGGGGCGTTGGGAGCGCTTTAAAATTCCCCTGCATTCTGTGCACATTGCATCTTATCTATGAACATTGTTTGAAATGGTGACATATCATGAAATGTCCGTCGGTATGTCCGTTATTAATACTCGCGTGCGGGGCAGGATATATTAAGGCTTTAATAGTTAAGTAACTCCTAGAAGGTCTTTCACTTTTGTCCGCTTCTCCTTTTGGTGTCTATGTAAATTTGATTTCAAGTTACTCGTGAGATGTAGTTTTGGAGACATTTTGAAAAAATTTAACACAGAAATATATTTATAAAATAATTCACGAATGACAAAAAGTTCCAATTCTCAACACTTCGTAATAAACGACAGGTGAACTTATTATAGTCGGATAAGTCCGGCCATTTAATACTCTACACCACGTATCCCTACAAACTATGGTACAATTATTTTATTTGAAATAGGAGGTAATGCCACTTAAGTCCCTTCGTGAAATATAATAATATGGGAAGGGGTTCTAAAAATGGTACGATCGGGTCCAAATTTGGCACACCCAAGTATTACGCTATTTAACAATTCTCTTTTGCGATACTTCGATGAAATTTGGCACAAGAGCATGTATTGGCTCAAAAAGAATCCTCCTCATATAAAAGCACTTTTTTACAAGGATGTATAAAAATGGAGTTTTCCATTTTCCAATGAAAAAAATTTATTTGAATAAAACATCAAGTGGTATCTCAAAAAATTCGAGCAGTAGCTTGATTTTAATTCTGAATCGATCGGTACAATTAAACGTGGGAGTGGCGTTTGCCGTTTAGAAGTTACAAACATCTACACACAACTTAATATACCCTTTGCTACAGTGGTGCAATGGTAAACATAAATACATAAATGTTGCAATATTCAATAACAATATTATGAAAATTATTTGGCCGTTATTAGACTATCTTTACATTTGATTTTATAAAGTGGCCTCTATGTGGCAAAAGCTTGCGCTTGCCGATACTTTTACAAAAAATTGTTGTACCCTATAGATGGTGCTTAGTTTGGTATTATTTGGAACTGAGTAGAGTAGGGTACTAAACGATCGACCGCCTAATTCAGAACAATAAATCCCTAACAGCTGAAGATTTTAATCAAACGTTCACTGTAGGCTAGGACGTGGGACTTGGTTTTTTAGTCGACTTAATTTTTTTGCTCTAATTAATCAGAATAGTTCAGTACTAATGGAATGCCATTGTGATAGAAAAACCTCCTCTAATCATAGACATAGACAAACAGAAAATGAGCGCGCTATGGTGGTCTGTAGGCAGAGTTCATTTGAATCAATGATTAAAAATGTGTCCATCACGTGTATGATACAATGCACTTACAAAGTATTTACACATACGTACAATACAAACATACGCGAATACAGAGACTACAATATATAATAAAAACACCTGCAACAGTTCGAAATAAATTAATCGCTATAATTCAATTCATACACACCGGCACATACTCACAGTATAAACATTACAAGCATTCGAATCTGAAGAGCAAAACAATTAACACTCGTTTATCATTCATTTGTTGTAATAAATGCTATCAATCAAATTGAACAATTTTTAAGACATTATTAAAAAAGACGACGAATGCTTAATGACGGTACAGGTTTGTAGGTTAGGTTATGAAAATACTTTGCAAATTTACTCGAACATATCCTCTGAATGCTAAAAGTTATTATTTTTTCAAGGAAACAACCTTCTCTACTTGAACATTGAAACATTAATAGAGCTTTAGTTGACTGACGTGCCTCTCTTTATTTCTTTTCCAGAAAGCGATCACAAAATATATATATCGGTTGACCATTGGTCGCTTGACGGATATAGTTGGTGGTTTATTGGATAGAGGATGAAGAAAACTGATGGTAGCCGGCATCACGAATATCGAAGGAATTGAGAGTTTTACAAAAAAAATTATTTTACACTACATGGATCGGAGCAATGGCGGCGATAATTTGGCGCCTCCCCGGCCCCCGAAATTACTACCTCGCGTACATCGTCCACGGGCACCAGAACCAGTGATAATGAGTGAAACAACAACAGTAGTCGCACCCTTATCAACAATAACAGCAACAGCAGCAGTAACTTCAACATTAAGAACACCTCAATGTACAAGTACAACAACACAACAATTAATTAGGAATAATAATAATAAGAATAATAGCAGGAGCAGCAACAACAGCAACAACAACAATCAACAAACGCATCAAAATAGTATTAAAAATACGTCGACTGATACAGCAGCAGCGGCAACAGCAGCAACCAGAACATTACCAGTCAATACTAATACGAATAATATTCATAAACAACCAAATATAATTAGCAATATTAACAGCAAAAATAACAACAACATTGAAGTATCCACACTATTGTCTACATCCCCACCATCATCCTCCATCGCTTTACAATCGGAGGACTATCAAATCCATCATTTAACTTTCCTGCCCCAACGAGCGACACCAAATCTAAACAGAAACGGCAGTCACGTCAGCACATCATCGTCGTCCGCATCTACATCATTAATAACAGCAACAAATAGTTTTACACGTAGAAGACCACAATCGCCGTTAATAGGCGTGGCACCCTCAGCACAGCCAGTCGTAACTACTATTACTGGTAATAGCAGCAGTAGCAGCAGCACCAACAACAGCAATAGCAATAATAATAATAACAACAACAATAATTTTCTTAGTCATTTCCATAGTGTCGATCCAGTACCTACATCACCAGTCACACTGGCGCAACCGCGACCTGAGTCTGAACGGCTCGTCAATGAGTATGTGGACACGCCTCTCCGTAACGCGCACCAGTTGCAACATGCGTCTCGCATACAACATCCTGCTGGCCAACATGATAATGGCCAAACGACGACGCATCATTTGCTGTTGTTGCCGCAACGTGAATTGCGCCAACAACAGCAACAGCAGCAGCAACACATATATCCATCTAATCGTCTGGCGGCAACTGCAGGTTCAGTTAACGCTACGACGGGTATTGATGGAACCGACGGCTTCTTACATTCGTACAATCAGCAGCATCAGCACAATCCCTCGCACAATAAAATGTCGGCGCATACGCCTAATACGGGCCTGGGGACGGCATCTGCTAAAGTGACCACGAATTTTCACACATCGCCAATCACGCAGCCGATTACAAAACAACCCGCCACATCAATTAACCAGAGCACATGCAAGTTCGCTAAAGAACTTCCAGCACTGGACGAATTACTCGACTTTCATAACATTGCCACCGGCATTACCACCGCACAGGGCATGGTGTCCGCCGTCAGTGGGGCTAGTCCACTTGGGCCGCCTATCATCTTCGGTAGCGGCAGTGAAGGCCCCTCATCGCTCAGTCCCATTACATGCCCGCGATGTGAGCGATGTCGCTGCGAGCAGTGCCAAAGCCCTCGTCCCCTGCCACAGACGTGGATATGCAATAAAACGTGTCTTTGCAGTGCCGAGTCCATTATCGATTATGCCTCTTGTTTGTGCTGCGCCAAAGCGCTTTTCTACCATTGTGCTCGTGACAACGACATGGATTGTGACGATGGCTCTAGTACACCCTGTGTAGATAATCCCTGTTCGTGTGGTCCCTATAAACGTACCCAACGTTGGGGTTGGCTGGGTGCTCTCTCACTGGTTCTACCTTGTCTTTGGTGTTATTGGCCGATGCGCGGATGTGCCACTCTATGCGAAAAGTGTTACGGACGGTTTGCAAAGCGTGGATGTCGATGCCAGCAAATTGGCTCTACATCCAGCATGTTACCAATAGCGAGCCCTCACACTGTCAATGGGAACAATGTGATGGTGATGGGTGGTGCAAGCACAATACATGCCAATTCTAATGTCACCTCGAAATCTGTGACTCATCATAGTCATCATAATGATTGCACTAATGCAGCCAATCGAATATTAAGAAAAGGCGATCCCACACCAGAGAAACGCTTACTAGATACCAGTCCCGAGTATTAGGATCAGGAAACATTTTGTGATCATTGCCATCATGCAAAACATGCTCCTTTCTCTCTCTCTCTCTCACATCAGAAACGGGAACAGAAAGGAGTCAACATTACTACAGAGGGTGACGAATCCATATAAGTCCAAATGACAATTGGAAAGACACCAAAACGGTGAGCATTTGTTGAACCCCTCCCTCGCCAATATTACACGATAATATGTGTGCTTAATGAGAATGGCGACGAAACAATCTAGAGACTGCGCTACTCTATATATTTTTGTATAGTTATTAACCAATTACATATTATAATTGAATAGGAAGAAGAAGAAGAAGAAGAAGAAATTATTGTATAGTAACAAGTTATCAACATCCAACACACAGGCAGGCACACAACACCATTAAACAATTAATCAATCCAACCAACCAACCAACCAACCAACCAAACAAGATATCCACCAACAACCCACATAAGAAGCATCGACATCAATAAAAGCTACTATTTGTCGAGGTTTTGTAATATTTTCAGATTATTTGAAAACGCGAAAGTCAAAAAAAAAACCGAAGTACGAGTATAATGTACATGCGTACATGCAAACAAACCCACACACACATATATTTGAAAAGTATATATAACTATTAAAATTATTAATTAATTATATTATATATGTATTGTGTATATCTTTTATGTATGAAAATAGGGTAAAAAACAAATAACTAAAAAAAAAAAAAAGAAAACTAAAGACGAAGAAAAAGAGAAAAATTATTTAAATAACCAAAGACTGCAAACAGATAATTAAATAAATATTATTAACAATTAGAGATGGATGAATGAATGAAAAGCAACAATAATAACAACAACAACAACAAAAATTAATTAATTAATTAATAATAATAATAACAACAACAGCAACTTTGTAAAAGAATTTATTGATACGTTTTTATGTAAATTTTCAATGTTGTAAAATTCTTTTTAGGTTCTTCTCTCTTATTATGAAATAAGAAAACACACACATACACACAAACACACACGCATATACACCACATACATTAAGAAACGCCCATAGCATGATTTGTTTTTTGTTTTTTTGTTTTTTTTTTTCTTTTTTGAAATTCCTTTTCATTGTTTGTTTTTCACATTTTGAAGATTCTTCGGTTCACTATCTAAGTCAAGTTGTATATGAATTAATTAAAAAAAGTAAAAAAGCAAAAAAAAAAAATTAACACCAACAACAACTATACTATTATGTATGTATAAATACGTTTTACGATTACTACAATTATTACGAATATTATGATTTTTAATTTTATAAAAATTAAACATAAATTAATTAACAATTATAGGTACACACGCACACACACGCATCAACCAACCACAGTACATTTATAAACACACATTTAACACATTTTTAGAATTTTTCACATGATTCCATTTAATTTTTTCCATAACAACTACAGTGGACAAATATTATATTTCGTCATTTTAATGTTTTTAATAACACACACATTCAAAATAATGAATAAAATACATAATTATTTAATAAAAATCAGATAGAAAAAAATCAAAAAAAAAAAAAAAAAACATTTATATATTTTTCTAAAATCGAACAACAACAACTTTGAAGAAGACATGGTGATTACGGATATTTCAATGATGACTTGTTAATTAATTTATCAGGAATCATTTTTAAATCAATCTAGTTCTATACAACGTTGTTATTGATTGACAACTATCAATATTGTTAATGGAATATTTTTCATTCCAATTTGGAATATCAGAGATTCAGTGTGTAAAACGGTTATGAAAATGTAGGCATGGTTGAAAGAAAATCTTAAAATTTATTTTACCGTATAGGTCCGTCTGCCAAGAAAAAATATTTTTGATCAGACAACACCATGGCGTAGTTACTTACATTTTTTCTCTTACGAAACGTTGACTTTTATGGCAATATGTCGATGGCGAGATTAAATTCCAGGTGAACGACTGCACGCAGAAGTTACTAAAAACCTTGGTCAATTCGGCTACCAAAGGGACCACTTATAAATTTGTTTACCATCTAAATATCTTCATCATCATTACTGGCCCATTACAACCGATGTAAGTCTTTGGCCTGTTGCAAAGGGGCAACTCCACGCGCTTCGATCTTAGACGCGCCTTCTCCAATATCTGAAATACATTTCCGTATTTTCTGAGAAAAATTTGTGCAACTTCTTATAAATGGAAGCCTAAATAAAATTAGAACAAACTGGGCGTTGTATTCTCTTAGACCTTAAACACCTGCTTAGGTTCTGCGGTTTCTATAGAGCACAGGTTATATCTGAATTGGAGGCCGCAAAGGTTCACTACTTCAGAAGACTATTTCTCATAACCGCTTCTTCTTCTTCTTATTGCATAATAGTAGTACCGATGATATATCACTTACCTCGTAATCGTGAAGGAAGTCAACGTCACTTTTTGGCACACTTCACACATGTAACCAAGTTGTGTTTAAGTCTGGATATATTTTCATAACGCTATTCATTCTCTTGTATATAATATTATTATTCATTCCAATACAGCAACAATTTGCAATATATGAAAACAATTTTCTAAGTTTGCGAGCCAGTATAGTAAGTCATACTGAGGGTGCTCGGTTTAATGTTTTGTGTTTAACATATATGTATGTATTGTATGTATATATGTATATACGATGATACCCTATACAAAAAGAAGAAACTTTCATATAAACAGGCTGACTGGTTCACTATCAATCAAACGCCGGAAGCAGCTGCTTTAGTTTATTTTTCCCTCACATGCTCTCGGTTTCCTAGTTATGGTTGTGAACTCACACATATACGCTTAAAAGTAAATAAATAAATTGTTATAAAAGCAAATATATAAGCACACATGAAAACACACGACTTTGTTGACTACAGGTACATATGTGTGTGTGCATATGAGTATATAGAGATGCGGTTATTTGCTGATGGTGCTGATCGCAATTTTGTTGGCGATCAGGATGTGTGTGCCGCTGTTGCATGTTTGCTTCTACGTTTGCTGGATTTGTATTGGAATACTAGTATGTATGGTATGTGTGCTCTGTCTGCTCATATTAAACTAGAACGTATTTTTAAATGATGTTTTTTTTGGTTTTATTTTTATTTCATTTTTTGCTAATACCCTTCCCTCGTTATTTCTTTTTGTATTTGGAATTCAATTTTGATTGTGCCCATTAACTAGCAACTAATGTAACAAAAACTAACCTGTGAAGATCTACAACAAATCCTCTTTAAGCTAAATTATGAAAACTTTTGTAAAGGTTGCAATTATCAAGTGCCAAATACTAAACGACCAGACAGCCACCTGAAGGATACCTTGTTATTTTACCATTAGGAAGAAAACACCTTCGCTGGTTTGTATGTCTATTGTCAGCATTCCCTCGATTCTAAATTACGAGACTATCACGCCCTAAATCGACAAAAATATATCTATCGGCCATACAAGTGGAGTAATTGGAGTTAGTTGGAATTGGTGTCATCGATGAAGTAAAACTGGTTGTAGTCGAATACCAGACACATGCACAATTTACAAAAAAAACGAAGAATTCTTCTTGTAACTTGTAGCATCATACTTACTTTATGTGGTAGGCAGTAACCAGATACCTGCCACGTCCACATTTGGTATATAGATGTGGAAGGTGTTAGAATCGAACCGTAGCTGCATAAAAGCTGTAGAATTTTAAGAAATTCTCAAATCTTTAAACGGCACATTTGTTATCGTCACTTTACAATCAACATCATCATCGAATTTGTGTTTTTTGTTTCATAGTAAATTAACTTTGGCATGCACATGTGGGTGGGTGTGTACCCAATAAGGCCTTTTTTTTTAAATAGATTTTTTAAAAATTGTAAAAGAAATTTCGTTAACAAATTTTTCGAATTATTTTTATTCATTAACCGGTTTTTGCTACTACGTACTCACTCTAACACACACACACACACACAACTTTCTGCAAAATTTATATGTATTGTATGCATTCTTTATATAGGCGGCGACAACGACTATTGATTTGATTCAGTGTGTGCGTCTAATGTGCCCTGCAGCTAATGAAAGGTTATCAGGGCGCAAAGTAATTAAACTGTCTCAGCACAATAGGATTTTAGTCTGATCACTAGACGGATTGAGTGAGTGTGAGTGAGCGAGTGATAGTGAGGGGAGAGATAAGAAGCATCTATACAATGTTTACATTAATGCAAACATAACTCAAACAAGTACATTCATTAATTTTTATTCTATTTGTTGATGTTGCTTATTAGTATTTAGCGGCAGTGTGTGTGTGTATTTAATAGTTAATCGTTATAGAGGAAATATAAGAATATATAAATGTACGAATACATAGACAGAAGAACATGGCCCGTGTGTGTGTGTGTGTGTGTGTGTGTGGAACACACCATACGTATGAATTTAATTATCAATTCTTAGGAATTGAGTCGTTACATGTAAAACTCACATAATCTGCAAAAAAAAACAAAAAAAAAAACGCACACACATACAGATCACATAAGCTTAACAATAAATTGTAAACAATGTATACACATGAAAATAAACATTTATCAATTTAACTGAAACCGTAACAGAAACAAGAAAAAAGAGAAAAGGTTAAAGTTGGCTTAGGACAAATCTTAAATACCCTCCGCATCTTCGTACAAATGGGGGGTGTGACGTCTCCTAAATGCCAGCTTGTACGTCGACTTTTACGCTGCGTCAACATGGTTTGGTATATTGAAGGCGTTTCTATTATCGGACCACGCCCAATTTTATATATCGATGGATGGGATAATTATAAATTGCAACGGGTTAGGTAAACTTTTTTTATGGGCGTGGCTATAGACCGGTTTGGCCCTATTTAAATAGCGACCAGCGGGCAAAAACTATAAGTGTCTGTACAAAATTTCAGTTCATTACCTCAAAACTATATCCACTCAGTTTTTGATGCTGATACGTATACTTGTAAGGTGTTTGAGGCCTTCTTGTGGGTGTTACAAATGCCATAACAAACTTAGTATAACCCCCATCTAATATGGACAAAGGAAAACAGATATACGTACAAACACAAGTATTAGCGATGGAGAGGAAGTGGAAGGAGACTAATAGACTGCAAAATATACATACAAATATGGGAGGCAATGACACAGAATTACACAATACAACACAAACAATGCGAACAATATACATTACACGAGGATTACAAAATCAATTTTACATATGTTGTATCATCGATCTTTATACACGATATGTAAGAAAAGATACATAAGTATACGAAATATCTTAGAATAAACATAAATGTACATACGAGTACACATATGAAAAATACTTTCATGTGCCATGCACGAATGTGCAATTACAAAAACAAACGAAATATTATAACGAAACAAAACAAACAAAAAGTTCCGTTCAAGTTGAAAAGTAAACGCATATGCAGGCAATCAACAAAAAAAACAAGTACAATAACTAAATTTGGCTTAGAGGCGAAATCTTAAGTACGGTCCACATCTAAATGCAAAGAGTGAGCCTGGCAGATACTAGATTTCTTGAGTGAACGCTGTGAAGCTACAAATCAGATTCTCCGAACCCGCCAATTTTTTGCCATATCCATAAAAATATTTGTACCAATAATTTCATTCTCAATTTTTGTGGTGGATAAATAGATTTTTGTCGCTTGTGGGCATGGTTATTGACCGATTTTGTTCAATTTAAATAGAAACCTTGAAATGTGTGAAGAACCTTTTCAACCCAGAATGTTCAACCGCAAGAGTGCATACAAAAGTCGTTGACGTTTAGATGGACACGCTTCCCTCTGGCATGTTGCAAACGCAATAAGAAGCCTAGTACATCCGCCAATCTTGTGCGGGGGGTATAATAAAACACACAACAGAATATCAATTTTATATTGTGGAAGCAAGCAGTAAACGTACACGTATCAAGCAATATGTAGAGCCCCACCATAGCAAAGCAACGATAAATTAAAGATGGGTAAGAAGTTCGGCGGCAAAGTTGTTGCAATAATAAAGCGCGATCAATGCACAATTGCAAATAAATGATTGGCTGTGTTTGCATTGTGTATGATTAATATTGTTGTTGTTGGTATTGTTCGTTTCAATTACTACTCATTTTACATTGCCTTACACACATATGCGCATTGTGCAATATTAGAAATATGGTGAAACGAAAAAAATATATGCAGCAACTGTGAAGAGAACAAGTGAAAGGGCTGGAATCGATCGTAAATTTATAATTGAATACCTTACACCGTTCATCATGTTACACATGCATGTTCATACATACACACACAAATATACATAATATTCTTATGTAAATCAAAGCACTCATTCACATATACTCACATATATACAATACTTATATACATACATATATTTATAATAATAATAATTAAATTCAATTTTAGTAATTAAACAATATAAATATTAAAATACGTGCAGCTATGCGCAAATTAATTGATGAATGTATTGTTGTTGTTGTGTTTTATACTCAACAATTGCCATGTAGTTGCTGTAAGGTCAAATGTCAACAAATAAGATTCAAATATTTTCCAATTGTAAGTACAAACAGACACACACACACACACATACCGCTATACGCCACCTCCAACAACCAACCAACAACAACAATTTTAAACATTTCGAACGTAAATCATTTTAATGTATAATCAGGCAGCATGCAATGAACGTCATCACTTTCTTCTTCATGTAGATGGAAATAGAGTGTAGAGCACAGGTCGCCAATAAACACGCACATGCACATGTACTTTTATTAATGGTGTAGTGCTGATAATAGTAATGGTGTTGGTGATGATGTGTTTTGCGGTGTTCTTAGAATTTAATGCAATTAACCTCAATGTAAATGGCAATCGTTTTAATGTAGTTTTAATTAATTTCACTTTCGTTACTTCTTTATACATATATACAACATAACGCATTCGCAATGATCTTTTAACTTTTAACCGCAACGATTTGACAATCGATTAGAATGTCAAGACATACGACAGAAACAGTTAACACATTAACCCAAGTTTAAGTTTTACAAAATTACAAAATTAAATTTTTATTAAAAACAATCACAACAATCCTTTGCTGGGAGCTTTTTTGTAAAAAAAAAAAAGGCAATTATATGGCAGATAAGTAAATTCAGCTCAAGTCACAAACATACATACAGTTTTCACATGATACCCTCCACTGTGAGCGTGAAAGTACGGTGCGGGTACGAATAAGACACCTCAGTAAGCTTTATTGTTCTAAAATTAGCACAAAAAACTGAATGCAGAAATTCAATATTTCGATTTTTGCTACCGTGTCCACAACAGGCACATACAGGACAAGCATGGCTAAATGGATTCAGATTTTTGTTGCTTAAGAGCACATATGTTTTGTTGCGTACACCCCGCATTATAAATGGTGGGTACAAATCGTAGTAATTCTGATTGAATACAATTCGTTTTGAACGAAAAGTAATTTTTTACGTTTTTGCATTTGAATATTACCGTTAAACATAGGTTTTATGCATTGCACTAAACTGAACATTGTCATGCCATTGTCAGTGCATGGCTACAATACATTTAATGAAACCCTTTATCTAATAAACTAAATTTTTTATAAAATCTAGTTCACACATGCATCGCTATTTTACAAATTTAATCAAAAGAAATCAAACACGTTCAGTTTATTGTAACGACGGATATATGTATGTATTGAGTTTCGAACAATCCACCCACATGAAAATACGCAAACCGCGTTTTAGTTGTTTGAAATCCATTCATTTTAAAAATAAATTTATATAGAAACCGGTTACCAGAGAATCGTAGGTATTTCGTTTTAGAATGTGTCGTGTAGGCAAAATAATAGCTTGTGGCTACAACAATAGCAACAACAAAATATGTGTAGGCATTATGTTTATGCATACGTTCAAATGTTTGACTTGGTATAAAAAATTTCACCCCACCTCGATACAACAAAACACAATTTGTATGTAAGCATACAAGCTTACACATATATGTATGTATGTACATGATGATATCAATGCATGTACGCTTGGATTATATATATGTACATACGTAGACATAGGGTCGCCCCCTCTAAAGCATTTTTTTTTTTTTGCGATATAAACTGTATCGTCATTAGAGCACATCATATAGAAATTAATGGATGTAGATCAGCTTTCAAAGGTTTTGAATGAAGATCTCTTTTTCATTCAGAAAAATTTCATTTTTACGGCAATCATCATTATCAGTCGGTGACGTGCATGAAACCAGAGCACAGTATAATTATTGTTACGCTTACATGAGTTTCATTGTAATATAAAAATGTGTGTTTAAATGTGTATAAATATAAATGCAATAAAAGTACATACAAACCTTATTTAGTGTCGGTATTAGGTAAATCCGACACTAATTACAGGCGACACCGCTAATTTATATCAATTGCTTCTAAAATGTTCATAATAATGTTCTTCATAATATAGTATTGAAACCGCATTAAGCAAATTTCATCCTGATGCAACACATGTGCATACGTATTTCATTACTGAATCCCTAATTATCTACTTTAAACAACTTTTCAAAACACAACTTTTTAATTTCTTTATAAAGTAACTTATCATGCACATTGTCTGCTTTTGGCACACTGAATATAATCATGAAGTTAATGGATCTTCTTCAATTTATAATTTTCTAAATATTGTTGTCTTCTAAAGCAGGACAATATTTAATAAACGCTACAAAATATCAAAATATATTTTGACAAATAATATACAAAGATAAGTTGAAATGTGCTTCCTCAGTCTCTTTGAATCACGTCCGATAAGCATAATTACACTGACTCTACGCAATATACAAAGATAACGTATAAATTATTATTTAAATTGCTAAAACATTTGTGTTAAAGAAACCTCCTCGTATGTTCTTTTTCACAAAAATTGTTTTGTATAGGACATATGTTTGTCTCCTTCTTTCTTTCAAATATTGAAAGTATGTATCGACTTACTTTTGCTTTAGCGATTGAGACTTGATTGGCAACGTCGCTTCTGTTAAGACTTACCAGCATTAGGTTATTGTTTAATATCGATTACTGAATTTATTTTAAAAGTTCTTCATCTCTAAAATATGAATAATACAATTTTAGTTCCAGGAGTTTTTAAACACATAAATTGTCGAAATAGCATTTATCCAAAAAGTAACATACAACGTTTTCCAGTACCAGATAATTGTACTCTTTGGTCTTATCTCTATGAAGGGTACAATCCACCAATACACACATCTTCTCATATTCAAAATCAAATATGGGCTGATCCTGATTTAGCGGACACGAAATTTAAACCACGTTGGAATTGTTTAGATGGGAAAGTTGATCGCACTTCTCATCATGGGTGCTACATGTTAGACATTTGCGGTTATCCACTAAATCCAATAGGTCGTACAGGTTTACGTGGTCGCGGCTTATTAGGTCGTTGGGGTCCGAATCATGCGGCCGATCCCGTGGTAACACGTTGGAAACGCAATGAAAAGAATGTTATTATCAAGAACGTAAATAATGAAAAGTAGTGTGTCAACATAATTTTGTACGCACATGGAAAAATTCTATATCAACTTTTAATTAATAGAAATATACTGCAAATGGTAGCTATACAGCGGCACGACAATAAAATGTGGGCCATTCCTGGTGGCATGGTGGATCCTGGGGAAACAATTAGTGCAACTCTTAAAAGAGAGTTCACGGAGGAGGCTTTAGATGACTCTAGTAAGTTTGGGAACAATGATAAAGAATTCAACCCTACAATTATTTCTTTTAATATAAATTTAGAAGATACCACATTAATTGAAAAACTGTTTGAAGTGGGCGTAGAAATTTATAAAGGATATGTAGATGATTATCGTAACACGGATAATGCTTGGATAGAGACTATAGCTTATAACTACCATGATGAAGCAGGCTCTATACTGGGCGGCATAAAATTATCAGCCGGGGATGACGCAATGAATGTCAAGTGGTGCGATATAGATAGTAGTTTACACTTGCATGCCAATCACATAACTATTATACAAGAAATCGCTAAACGTTTAAATGCTCATTGGTAAATGTGAAAATAATGAAATTAATATAAATGAACCAATTATAAAATTAAATCCACTGTTATATTATTTGAATTCGCCCCGAGTGCAATAGCGCACCCATTTTTACTTTTTTGTTAAGGTTTTTGAGCTAGTGCAGGGATGGGATTTTGTTTGCTTTTCAGCATTTCTTGCTTTTACCAATCATCCATCTCTTTCTTTGAGTTTTGGCATAATTCCTAATTTTTACGTTCTTCTTCGCGACATTTTTCTTGCAATTATTTCTTTTATTTATCACGACCCTTGGGTGGTATCTTTTCCGCTTCCCCTCCGAAAGAAGGTGGTGCAGGCATGCAGTTAATATCATTATCACCACCAATCAAAACTTCCGGCAGATGAACCATAACCTAGTTGTCAGTTCATCCGTGGTCAAAAGTCCAGCATGGTGTTGTTGCTTATTATAGAGACTCCATTAATGTCGGCTTGCAATTCACCCAACATAGTTTTTCCTGACCATTGTGGAGAGGATATTACAAAATTGTCACCAAAATTTATATTTTATCTTTCCTAACTGGATGGCATATAAAAAGATGCGTTGTTTTCACATTTGTAAACATATTACTCGTACTTACGCTTTTTGTTTTAAGAACTAACAAATAAAGCGTTTTTAATAATGTCGTTCCAGAGACTTCAAAATCATATTGACATAAGCAGAGCGAATACGAGAGTGAAGATGACACTATTTTTCTTACCCTTCCAGTCACACACCAAAAAAAAATCTGTCAATCAGAAGTATTGACAACTTCTAGAAAAACATACAGAGCTTTTCAAACTGCCAGCACTTTTGACAACTACTCAACACACAGAGATTTTAATAAATTAATAGATCGTTGGTATACTCTGTTTTGTAAATAAAAAAGGGAAAGAAAATATTCAAAAATTCACTGGTCCGAGGGATATTTAATGAAGAATATCTGCAAGAGCTAAAATTTACAAGCACTCCTTGAACTATACATGTGGAGGTCACCATATTTATTTAAATATTTAAATAATAATAATACCAATAAATTTAAAATAATAATACCAATAAATCAGCTCTACCCCCAAATTTTTATTTAGACTTTGCACAAAACAAAAATTAAATTTATATAATAACAGAAATTGGGGAAGAAATAGATACTGATTTTGGTTTTAGTTTATATATTAATTTCGTTTCGTTTCGATTTCAGAATACACACGAATAAATTTATATTTTAAAAAATACACAAAATGAACTTGCTTTAATTTATTTGATTAAAAAAAACAAATGATGCAAAAAGGATTATAATTGTATCTAATATTTCACTTCCTCTTTAAAGAAGACTTTCAAACCACGCAATATTTGGTTCGGGTTTGAATAGTGGAGATATTGAATAAAATGTGCTAGAACAGTGGAGATGCACCAACGAATTTTCGGATGTAATTGTTGGTTTATAAAACAATAATGTCGATTTTGAAAATGAAAAAATAATAAATGGCTTTGCGATTTAACACGTGTGTATAGTTATCAATTGCAAGACCCCCCTATTATTTCGATTTGGTACCATAATCATTGTGATTTGGTCACACTTTTCCAGCGATTACTTTACTTCAGTTTCTATATATAAGTAATCGTTTTCTCATTTCCTTTGCGTAGAGCATTTTCTACCGCGTCGCACGTTAAAAAAATTTTATTTGGGCACTGTTCCGTGGGTAAAATTGAATAAAATATATAAAAAGGTGTTTATGCTTTGAGAAAGTATTAAGAAAAATTGTTGCAATATTGGTTGCAATTACAAATAATTAGAACGCATTAGGTGAATTCGTTTTCGCTTTCGCTTTCGGTTTCGTTTTTTTTTTTTTTTGGTAATTCCTTTGTTATTGGTGCGGTCGGGTACTCGATAAAAAATCGCCTATAACGTACACTTAAACTTATGTATAAATAAAGGTATCTTTCCAATACAAGCACAAAATCGTTTTTATGAATATATATATAGTATATATATAAAGCTTTATCTAAACGAGTCAAAGTAGAAAATGGCAGACGTTGAAAAAGAGGAGAAAACTGTTGCGGAGGATTTGGTTGTTACCAAATATAAATTGGCGGGCGAAATTGTCAACAGTAAGTTATATAAATTATTTTAATAATATATTAATACTAAAAATGAAATATTGAGCAATAAATATAATAAGAATAATAGAGTAAGCGTTAGCCACGCGGCATGTTTGTATTGTTAACCTGCCCTACACGTATGTACATAACCTCCATTGTAAATATTTGATAAATGTTTAATGCCGGCAAAATCAACAAAAAAATTAAATTTAAAATATATTAAATCAAGGAAAGTAAATTTTATATGTATTTAAGGAACCCTAAAGAATGTAATTGATCTCTGTGTGGATGGTACCCTCGTAAAAGACCTCTGTACAAAAGGCGATGCTTTAATCATTGAAGAGACCAACAAGGTATACATAAAATGTCACACAAATTGGAATGTGTTTTATTAATATTTGTTGTTTTCTTTAGGTTTATAAAAAAGAAAAAGACCTCAAGAAGGGTATTGCATTTCCTACCTGTCTATCGGTTAATAGTTGTGTTTGCCACTTTTCACCAGCTAAACTAGACACCGATTATACCCTGAAAAATGGTGACGTTGTTAAAATGTAACATATAAACGCAATATGCTATCATGTCAATATAATAACTAGTTCATTCTTAGTGACATGGGTGCACATATTGACGGCTTTATTGCTGTAGCAGCTCACACGATTGTAATTGGTGCATCTGCTGAGAATAAGATAAGTGGACGTAAAGCTGATGTCATACTTGCCGCCTATTGGGCTGTGCAAGCTGCTTTGAGACTGCTGAAAGCTGGCAACAGTGTAAGTTGCTAGTTGTCATTAGTTTTCCGCTTATTAACTGCAAGCAACGGAATGCTGTGGCATGTTTGTTTGTGTACTGTCGCAAGCATCTCAACACTTGCAGAAATCAAAATTTCAAATTCACATATTAAGCATAGAATTGTACCACCAATGACAGTTGTTGTGGTGTGTATTTTGAAAACATTTCTTCAAGCAAAAGGATGTTTGCAAGCAACGGATTATGTTCATTGACGTCCAACAGTGAATGTATCTCAACACTTGCACAGATTAATGAGAATGGTTTAATTCACCGTAAGAGGCTCCACCATGGGGTCTCTTCATTTTCATTAAACCACAAGGATAAGGATTTATCCAATCAGAAGACAAAGTGTCTTCATTGATATTTTGCTTAACAAATTATATTTTCCTTTGTAGAACTACACAATTACCGAGGCTGTACAACGAGTTAGTGAATGCTACAAATGCAAACCCATCGAAGGCATGTTGAGTCATGAATTGAAACAATTTAAAATTGATGGTGAGAAAACCATTATTCAGAATCCGAATGAAGCTCAACGTAAAGAACATGAAAAATGTACATTTGAGACGCACGAAGTATATGCTATTGATGTGATTGTTAGCTCTGGCGAAGGCGTGGGTCGCGAGAAGGATACTAAGGTGGCCATTTACAAGAAAACTGATGAGAATTATATGTTAAAATTGAAAGCCTCTCGTGCTCTATTAGCTGAGGTAAGCATTGCACACAGTTCCAAAAAACATTTACACTCATGCAAATGTAAATAGTCTGTGATTAAAAACTAGCGCTTGAGGTACCTAATGACTGATAAAACATTGAAAGTGCAGTGTTCAGAGAGGGGGATGTACTCCTCTCCTAGCACTTCCCTTATGCTTACAATTTTCATTTAAGTATAAGTGGCGCTCTTTTTATTGTGGCATCGGTTCAAGGCCAAAGATTGTAAGATTATGAGAGCTGAGACTATTAATGATTGTAATGACAAACTAAATATTTAATATGTTGTAAGTAATTTTCTTTACTAATGCATTTCTATTTCTCTCCCATTCAGGTAAAAACGAAATATGGTAATATGCCGTTCAATATTCGTAACTTTGAGGAGGAGACCAAGGCCCGCATGGGTGTAGTGGAGTGTGTGGCGCACAAAGTTATTGAGCCATTCCAAGTACTTCATGAGAAGCCCAGTAAGTAATGGTTTAACTGTTTAAATAAATGCAAAGCTTAATTTCGTGTGCGGGCTCTCTGCCGTACACGGCCAGACACTTTGCTAGAACAAAAGTCTCTTCAGCAGAGTTTTAGAGCGTTAGCAGCCGATTCGATATTATTATTTTCGGATGGGCAGTTTGGCAAATTATTTCTTTGTTACTCACAGCTTGTATAAATACTTGTAATTTTATTAAATTTCGTACTTTCCGTATACGGAGATATTGATGAAAAAGTCTCTCTTCTTTACTAGCTGAATATGTGGCTCAATTTAAACATACCGTGCTATTAATGCCCAACGGGGTTAACTTGGTAACTGGGCTACCATTCGAAATGGAATATTTTGTTAGTGAACACAGCATAGTTCAACCAGATCTTAAGGTAAGATAAGCGATAAGATGCAAATTCTTTTTGAATTTTGAACTTTATGTGTTTCGGGATTGGTTTATATTGGTGTGGTTTATATATAGGAATTACTGGACACACCTTTACAGCCTAGCAAAAAGGGTAAAAGTCATGGCAAGAAGAAGGGAACTGCTGCTGGTAGTCCAGATGCTGCCAAAGTGGAGACGGCCCCAGCTGCTGTGGAGACAAAGGCTTAAAATCGCCAAAAACAAAATACTGCCGCCGCCTGCCCTCTGCCATGAGCTAAATAAATAAATATATGTATCAGGACAACATTTATATAAACTTGTCGGTTGCAACAAACAACAAACAACAACAACAACATTAACAATTATCAATGAAATCGTAATAAAAAAAGGAGGAAAAACACAATTCACCATACTTGTGCATAACGTACGCGAGTGTTAAGCACACTTCTCTCTAATTAATTAATTAATTATAGTATGATCAATAATAACAACAACAGCAGTCAGTCATCATTTTGTTTTATCCCCCAATTTACACACATACGATTACCATAATATGACATGAAAATAAACAACAACAATTTGATTCAATGTAGAATTTTTATAAAATTAGAATCCGAAAATAGAATCGAATGTGAAAGTGAAACAAACAAAAAAAAGAAAACAACGAAAAACAAAAATACATAAATATTAAGAAAAGGAACTTGTATTTGCTTGAAACAGAGAGATCCCTTCAAAAAAGAAAAATCGAAATCATTTACATGATAATGATTAATGCTCTCGTAATATGGGGGAATTTGTTGTCCATGTGTTATTATATTAGAAATAAGCTTCAATTAGGGGAACAGTCCTGTTGCATGACTACCCCCACAGACCTTCGTTGCGCTCAATCCAGGAACGATACCCCAATACAGCCAAGAAAGAGTTATAATAAGACCACATAGTAAATGTTAAAAAGAGCAATTACGTAAACGCTCTTTTGGCTAGTCTAGGCAATCGGCAGCGCAAACAATGGCTGAATGGAAAATGGAAGAAAAGTATAGCAATCCCGATGAAGCTTGCTTTGTACCTCTCCAGGCCTAAAGATCCTCTAAAAAAAGTTGAAAAGGAAAAGTTCTTTCTTTGCAGAATTCTGGAATCTTTAGAACAAGGTCGTTCGTCAATTAACTTTTTTTGTAAAATGTGCGCATTTTTGCTTCATTTTTTCCCCCATAAACCAAACAAATAAAGAAATAGACCATTAGAAGTATTTTTTTCAAAGTTTAAATTGTATTTAACGAAATTCTGTGTTGTGTGGGCCACTGTTGCCGTTTCGTTAAAAATGATGCATTTTCTTGGCGGGTGTGTGTTATGGTGTGCGTGCGCTTTAGTGTGCTAATAGGGTGCCCAATTAATTGCAAGTTGCTTAAATTTTTGTTTTTGTTCTTTGATCTTCTTCTTAACGGCGGAATAATTATAAGAAAAAAAGGTTAAATTTTGTAATGAAAACAAACATTTATGTGCTAGCGCTATTAAGTTGTTGTTTTTCTTTTTGTTGTTAACAACAACAGCGTTAGCAACAATTCACCTTTAACGGTGTTGTATAATTAGCAGTTTGCTTCACGAGAAATCATCAACCATTGTACTGTCGGCGTCAACTGGAGGCGTAATTGATGCTGGAGCATTGACACTCGTTGGACTGTCCAAGTAAATTTTAAGAGCACGTTCACGTCGTGGCGAAAAACCCGCAGCTGTACTGCAGCCCAAACGATCAAGGCGTGCCTTCTCTTTAACACTTAATTCACGACGCTCTTCACTTGTCAGTTCTTTGGCTGCTGCTATAACATCTCTATTGACAAACAAAAGAGTTTAAGAACATTAGTTTCCCCCATCCACGTTTCACTTTATATTTAACTTTTGTGTATAACTTACTTATAAAAGTACACGTTGCCCGTTACTGTGCTTGTGAGTGGATACTTATCTAATGTGGCCGGCGTTGAGAACCAACTCATTGCACTATTTATGCTTAGTAAGGAGACATTCGTGTTGGGAAAGCATCCATTCACCTGAAAACAACAACAACAATAAATAGGTAAAGTGTCGATTTTGAAAAGAGAAATCAATTTTGTTACTTTTGTATAGGCCACCCTATCCGTAGGGATACCAGATAATTTCGATAAAACGTCCCGTATCTCACTGTCATCTGTATAATTGAAAGAAAAAAAAAAAAACAACAATATGAAAGGTGCAACAGCTACGATAACAACTACAAGACAAGACAAACGAACCATGCAGCGTAACCTCCTGAAATTTATCCAATTCCAAAGTGTCGGGATGCCAACGACGCACGAATATCGTTAAGCTGTCTTCGTTGGTCGGCGGCGCAACATCTTCTTCACATTCTTGCACCAGAAACTGCAACGCATATAAAGAATTGAAACGAATTTAAAGCAAATCAGTTAATATTTGGTTTCGGTTATAAATAAACAAGTGGTAGACGTATCATCAATATAGTATCAAGCAACAGTTCGACTTGGACTTGGTGCCAAATAAAGTTGTTCTGTACATTGTGGGCGTGTATATTTAAAGAGGAACCTGCAGGCTCTAACTGACAAATGTCTCATATTCACAATTTACAGCCGTGAGCGTACCAACAATACACGGACATACGGACGCATATACCCTAGAGCTAGATTGATTCAGATGTACGTAGTATTGTAGCATGACGTATTTTCATTAGCCCTCCAACGCCAACGTTACGTTACCTCGGTAGAAGCGGATGAGCGTACATCACTGCCCAACGTTTCAACATCATGATAAATTTTGATAGGACTGCGACCACCTTTCAACCATAGACGACAATTTCCCTCAGTCAATGTTTTATATTTCTTTGCGTCGATGCGTTGCAATTTCGCCACTAATTTCCTTTTAGCCATCGTCACCGGTGTGGCATCCGTGTAAATCCATTCACAGACACATGGCAATCGTCCCGTGTGGTTGCTTAATTCTGATAAGCGCATAAAATAGATTTTAGCGCGCCGTTCATCCGGCAACAAGTCTCTGCCCAACTCAACACTATATACGTCGCCTTCGTTGAAGTGGATAAGCGACAAGGACATGTTAACGTTTTTCTCCAGTTTACGATAAATTTGAAAATAATGCGCCGGAACATTAATTAGGCGCTCGATGTGTGTTTTAAAGGTGCCCAATGTCATGTGGCCGTCTACAAATATTTTGTACGAATGTACTGGCTTGCGGACTGCCTCGTCGGAAAATGAATCTGGGTCATCTGTGGTGGTGGTGTAGGTGTGATGTCGGCTAGTGGTGACAGTTGCTGTGTCAATCGCTTCAAGTTTGATTGCATGAAAGAACTGTGGTGGCACTGCTGGCATAGTGCCGCCATCGCCACCACTGTTCACCTCCGCCTCTTGGTCACTGCCCCTGTCATTGTACAAAGCAAAGAATCCATCATATAAGGCATCAATGCGCTTCATATACTCTTGATGCCTATCATCCTCGGGACTGGACACTGGAGGTGAATGACTAGTGCTAGACACTTGACTGTCGCCGCCGCCACGGTTCTGTACACTTTCCACCAAAGTTCGATCCCCATCACTCAAACTACTATCCTCAGAATTGGACTCATGCTGTATGGCATTACTGGCGGCTGTTGTTCCGCAGGTAGATTTAGAACTGTCAATTGAACCAGCATCGGCAGGTAAAGGACCCGTAACTGGTATCGGTACATCATGGAAAGTGGGAGTGTAAGGAGGTAAGCATTCGTCGTGGGGTGTTGCATTCGCAACTGGTGTCAATTGACCCCGAACATCTGTTGTTGGTATATCAATCAACTCCAAGTTGGCTGGCTCGGTACTGGGTACATTGAGGAAGAAATAGGTTATATCTTTGAATTGGGAGCGCACCATCTGTTGCAGATGTTCTTGAGCTTCGGGCGTTGGCGTTGCATGATAAGCTACGAAAGCTTTCTTATAATTCTTAGTGGTGGCCACCAGTAAATTCTCTCCCTTCACGTGCAAGCGCATCGCAATCGAATGCCTCAACACAGCATTGTTTTCAAAGGCTTGCGAGTACACAAAGTATGGTCCGTCCATTTCCATAGTGGACAGATTCACCATAAATACGTACCATGTGCTACCGCCAGGTTCATAAATTTCCAGATCTTGACCATCTGCCCGATACTCCAGCAAAAATTCGAATGGATCTTCGAACGAAGCTCGCACATCCGACAACGTTGGATCGTGGATATTTTCAAACGAACATATAATATGCTCGGCAGGCGGATCGTAGGCAACTAGGCGGCAGTGTGTTAGAGGGGCAAACTGTTCTACGCCCAGCATTTGATATGCCGACTCCAGAATCGCTTTGATGTCGAACTTTTGCGAGACGTAAACACGCACCATTTTTAATTTTCTCAGTTGCGGATTATAAAAGTAAACGCGCGGTTTTATTTGTTCCGGTAAAGCTAAGTCCGTAATGGGTCGATGGCGGGCACTGCTGCCAGCGTTGACTCCGCCACGTGTGTTACGCAACTCTTCCTCCTGCTTAAGTCTCTCCGTCAACAATTTAATGTGTTCGGGAAATTCATTGTCCTTGAGAGCCCTTTCATTGCGCTTGGCGTCGATTTGACGATACATCAACATGTAAGCATTTGTACTGGAACTGTAAACACTGGAATAGTAAGCCTTGTTGGTACCGCCCCCAAATGATTTTTGAATATCTTCTTGCGTTATCTGCCCGTATCGGAAAGAATGAAATTAAAAAATTAAAAAACTATTATTGCTCATCTCACTGCTCTAGAATCACCCTTTTTTAATATACTCACCGAATTAACCGATTGATCATTGAAACAGTACCACTGGCCGTCGTCGAATTCTTTAATATAAGCGTAATAATGCCCGCCCGAAGCACTGCCTGAATGTATCATAATGGCAAACAACTCATATATGTAAGGGCCGGATTGTTGCTGAATACTGTTGATGCCCCGATTACGGTGATCAGTACTTGAACTAATGTCAATGCCTTCGTCCTGATCTTCATCGTTCATATCGGTTTCATTTGGTGTTGAACTGACGGTGGTGGCCACACCACTACTCCAATTATCTTCTTCCATAGCTGAGCCACTATCCGTGGTACTGCAATCGTCCATTGTCACAGCCCCCATAGCACCATTGCTGTGCGATACACCACTAATTCCAGTGGCCGTATTTGTGAAACTATTCAGGTTTAAATTCTGAGGAAATGTCACCCTACAGTCAGAAATTTGCGCAAATATTCAAATAGCACTTAATCACGTGTCTACCAGAACCACAATTTTACAAAAACATACTTATCGTTCAATTTGATGCGATGCATTGTCTGATAATCGAAATCGAACCTCTTCAGATGCAATGTCAAGATGTAGGGGAAATTTTTAAATTTCAAACCTTTATGAGCATCACACTTCTTGTTACATTTCTCACAGAAGTATTGATTATTGCCATCCAATGTCTCTGGTTGGACAAACGCCCGCAACGCCTCCTCAATACTGCCATAGGCTACAGCACTGCCGAATGGTCTCACCGGCAACGGTATATCGAGAAATGTGTCCTCTCTCGTCTTTTCCGTATTGCACTCCAAGCATTTCACATAATCAATCATTTTACCTTCGTACAGATTGGCAATTAAATTGATTTGACTGGTGTTGCGGAATTTATGTTCTAATGCATCGAACATAACGCGACACAACTCTTGGATATCGTGTTGTTGCCACGCTTCCGACGAATTCCAACCGAAACTTCTTGTCAAATCTGTCGTCTCTACGGCCGACTTTCTCGAGGTCTACACACGGAGGACAATCAAGAAAATTAAAAGCGAACAAAAATTTCGTCATTCTACACTTTTTACCTGTAAATTGAGAAATAATTTTTGCAGTTGGTAGGGTATGTTTTTGGCTTCGTTGTCATTGTCAAATTCCCAGCGGTAGAGAGCATTTCGAAATTCGGGTGTCATGTATAATGCTTGCAGCAGACTATTCAGATAGCAGGTCATGGCTTGATTCACTAAACCGACATAACCATTGTTACTATTGTTGTTGTTATTATTATTATTATTATTGTTGTTGTTGTTATTACTATTCGCTGATACTGTTGCCGATGAAACAGAGGGTAACGGTGATAAAGGATATTTTTTACCAAAATCGATGCCACCCTGATCGAAACTTGATCTCGTATCTTGATAACGTAAAGGTCCAAAACGTCTATCTGTCCTTGATAAAACGTTGGAAAATACATTATAATCACTAGGACTACCACACTGGGCATTGGGCTCAACTTCAACGGGGCTAGCTGATGCGCCCAATGCTAAGTCATCATCGGACAATGGTTCCGGTTCACTTATGGGACTTAATTCCAGCGAATCTGTATTGGTGGCATTTGTGACAGTAGTCACCGATGATGGTGGCGACGCATTGTGCGCGACAGCATAACCCGTTCTTGAATTTGTTGTAACTAAACCATCTTTCACTTGACCTATTGAACTATTTAATATAGTGAGAATGGTGTTAATATCTGCTGAGCTGTTGCTAATATTTTTGTCATTGTTGAAATTCATATTATTACTGTTGTTATTGTTATTATTATTATTGTGATTATTGCTGGTAAGTTTACTAGTTATGGTACAATCGGTAACGTGTACATCGTCGCGGTCAGTTGTTGGGGCATATTTCATTACCGCAGTATTAGTTATTGTAGGACGCGGCCGAAGGACTGTCAAATCGTAACGAGCTTTCACATTACCATCCCATTTGCCTGGTGGCAGCAATACCAAGGAGTTCTTTGCTTGCGGTTCAAAACCTGCCACTTTGTATAATAAGTGTGTGTCCAGATCGTTGAGATATACCTACAGCGGAAGAAGTGTGCGTGCGGATGAACAAATTAAAAAATATATTGTAATTAATAAAAATCATTTTTTACCAAATCGCCGCCATAAATTGGTTGCAACAGCAAATCGAATTTGTCGTAATGATATTGAATTTTAATATCAGCGATTACTTTGGCTACTGTATAGGCGGGACGTACCACAACATTAATTTTCTTTTGCTCTGAATCGGGCGTTTGGTCAAAGACGACACATTGTGTGGCATCTTTCTCTGATTCAAAGTGCACCATATCGGGGTAATCCAAACAATCTAAGTAAATGGGGAAAAAAAAGGTAATTGTTGTTATTGTTGCTGTTGGTATTTATAAGACGCATCTTTGAAGCACCAAAGGTGTCAAAGGCGGTTCTCTCTTTAGCAATGTAGTGGTTACATAAGCAATCCGCACAAACTTCGATCGATTATTGAAGAACTCGTGTAAATATTTGTTAATTACATTTTCGTTTATTCTACGAATTTTTAATTTATGCAAGCAGTGTGATATTCCCAAAAAAGTCCTTCACGCGTGCTAAGCACATATTGTTTACCGGCTTTTTGTTTCATTGCTCTCATTGCATTGTCAATGCATTTTGTGGGTATTTTTAATAACTTGTAACAGGAAACACGAGTGCTACAGCATTACTTTGCTACAAAATAGTTGGCCTTCAGCCAATAACCAATAAGGCACCCAAGCAAACGAATGCTAGTCGCTCTACATATAATGCATTTAACAGTTAATTGTACATTAGACACATATAAACAGATCTCAAACAGTTTTAGAGACATATATACCTAATGACTAGAAGGTAATATTTAGTAAATGCTAAGCGACTTTTTTATATGCCTATACAGGGTACGTCCATTGAGAAGGACCTCCTCCGATGTCATCCGTATGTGTCTCAGTCTCAATCTGTAACAAATTTTCTTACAAGTTGCGGTCGATAGGTTGAACACACGCAAGCACAAGAAAGGACTGACACATGGAAATGCTTAAAATCAATTAAAATATGATTCTGCTTCCATTGGTGGGTATAAAATAATTCATGGACCTACCATCGCATGTGTATGGCGGTACATATCAATTTGTGAAAACGTTTGCAGTGCCCAAAACGGGGCGTCGGAGACCCCTCAAAATAAATACATTATGAATCAGCATCGAATCAATATTCTGTCGGTTCGTTCGTCCGGTGTGCGTATTCCAGTCGATTACAAACTTGGCGATAGTGTTTTCCTTATCACTTATAAAGTACATGCATTGACATATGCACTCCTCGGGAAGCTTTCATGCAATCACAGGGGGATTCAAGGTTTGGCCTCAGCCAAACATAGCCAAAGTAAAAGACTTGTTAAACGTGTACTCTTATATGCATTCGCACCCAAAACGCAAAACCCACAACCCAGAGCATGTGTACAATTGTACAATATGTTGGTGTTTACGCTAATTGACGTTTCAAATTGAATTGATCATTGATTTCTTTCTTGGATGGCCAGAAATGTACATTCGTACAAACAGTTCGATGTTGGCATCTTCCCCATTTATATAGCCACACACTAAATTGTCATATATTTAAATTATTTAAAGACTTTTACAACTGGAATTTGTGCAGTTGCAGTTTACACAAGTCGCCAAAATGCCTGGGCCTGCTTGCATGTATGAGTGTGCACTCGGTGTGTTGGTTTTTGACAATGTACTCTAGTACGGGTGCATTTGTGCGTTTTTTGCTCTTCTCTTTCTCATTCAAATGCTGAGTGTGGGTGATGTTCGCTTTGTGAATTTCACATTTTTTAATAGTTGAAATTGTTTCTTTTCATTAAAAATGATTTTAAAAATAGAGGCAGACTCAAGTGTAAACATAAATGTTTGTATGCAAGTACGTACAATGAACAGTATACGTAACGGTAATTGGAAAAATATTTTTTGAATATATCACTTAACCGAATCATCTGATATTTTTGGACTATTCTTATACACAATTACTTGTTGTACTTGTTGTACTATGATGACTATTTAAAACTGTGAAAATATTAGGTTTTTATTTGCTGAAACGCACAACACGCACGCAAACACACCCGTTTACGCTCATAAACTAATAAAAAATTTGAATGCGATTTTTCGGATGTGATTACGAAAGTGGGGCAACAATATATATACACATGGTGCTTCTTTGCACACGTTTGATTATTTTCCATTTGAATGATTTTTGTACATTTTTCTTTTATGTATGCTCTCATTGATCAATTTATAGTTGGAGAAAGTAGAGATTGTTAAATATATTTCTTCTAACCTTCTTGTTTTAGATCTAGAATTTAAAGTGATTTCATTTATTATTTACGGCAATTCCTTATAATTTTTTATTAAGAAGAGCACACACCACGTCCGTTTTGTTAGCGTTGTGAACGGGCACTTGTAAGAAGGTACTCATTGCATTTTTATCATATCTTAATATTCTATTTGTCTCATTACTCTTAAAATGACGAAAATATCTAGAGAGCAAGGCCCGCGTTCAGTGTAACGAACTGCAGTGTAGCAAGTCACAAGGAATGCTGTAAAAAGTTCATTTTATTTATTTGCTTAATTTTTATTTCACGCGTATATAATGCTACGCGAGAAGAAATTTGAAAAAAATTTTGTTAATTTGAATTGAAAATAAATTTAAATATTTTACAAATAGCAAGGCACATATAAATGAAGTCAATGGCACTGACCGACCAATTTTTATAGGTGATGCACGCAAACACAATTCTAAACTCATACATTCTTGCAGACCGACATCCAAAAAAAAATTGAAGCAAAAAAAGTTGGTTGAAATAAAAGAACAATATATGCGGTACTCCTTGAAGTATGAGATAACAAAACTTGGCACTTAGACAATAAAACTAAAATACATATGACCAATGTGAAATATGAATGAAATTTTGTGATCAAAATGTTATGTCACATTATTGGCTTCCCCATATAGTTCAAGGATCAACCAAAGAATAACTATAAAATCCACTTTATATTGGTGTTGTGGACTTTTTTATTTATCTATTATAATAATTCAACTCAGTTGTTGAAGGACATTCTCACCCATTTCTTTACAACTTATTCGAGTCGATACTTTTATAATTTGTACGTCTTTTTTCCTGTTCCGATGTTTTGTTTTTTATGTTTTTACTTTATATGCGCACAAACTATTTTCAAATCAATTCACATTGTTGTTTTTTCTTAGTATTTGTATTTCATTTTAATAAACCATTTCATGTGCTTCACTTTATTTGCAGCAATTATTTTGTTTAAGTTGTATGTATGAATTATTGAAAAATTCTGCCAATACTGTCAAGCTTTTATTATCATCACAGTAAATAATGTGGCATCATTGAATGGTTGCAAAATTTGGCACATTCACCATGTAGCCAATTTAAGTTGTCGGGGTACAAGTTGCAACCGGAGAGTTATATGTATTATAGAAGTTTTTGATCAAAATTTGCAATTTTTACTTCAATTATTAACCGAATTGAAATGTAGCGAGGTTTGCAACATATATGAGAGTTCAATAGAAATATTAGAGTTGCTCGTGCTTAAGTAATAATGGACGATTTATGAATTTAGTTCAATCCTAATAATAGAAGGTAACATTATTTTACTTTTATCCAATTTATATAAGAAATTAAAATACACAATAAATAGTTGTACAAAATTTAAGCTCAATTTCTCCTCACTTGGGTTCATGCAGTGGAGAAGTTCTCTATTTTCTTTTTAAAAATTTTAAACAAGCTAGTATTAAATTTGTTAAAATTAATTCTATATTAAATTGTTGAAAATTTTGTATCATTAACCAATTATATACCTTTACTGATATAAATTTGTGGTCTTGGCAACCCTAAAACTTTAACGTCAACAGTTTCTGGAACGTTCTAGAAAACTAAACACTTTCTTCTATAAATAGAAGTGGCGACGCAAAAAAACGATTTATTAAAAGATAAACAAGTGAGAGGGAGAGTTTGTAATATCGTTAGTAGATTAAGAAACCAACTTTTTTATTAAACAATTTTATTAAAAAAATTATTGAAAAAAAATTGCTAATTTATTATACTACATAATAACGTGATAATATTGATTTATTTAATAAAAAAAAAAGGAAAAGGTGTGTTTCAATTATTCTCAAAGCGCAATTGTTTAAATTGTATAAAATTTATAGTTGTTTTGCTAATTGTTGAATTTGTGGTTTGCATATTTAAAATAAAACCAGGGCATTTATAAATTTATTAAAAACTTGTGTATTTCCTATGGTATGATAAGATATTTTCTTGAATAAATTACGAAATGCATTCCGTGGGTAGGCAAGTTGTTGTTTCCCAATGCATTAATATCTGTGAGTGAGAGTGGGACAAACATTTGATTATTTCAATTAGTTTGCGTTGGCATTAGTGCATCGAATATTCTGGAATTTATTAATTATTAAATACGAAATCAGTGTTTTTTTTAATAATGTTTTGTTGTTTTCTCTTTTTAGAGTGCGTATTTACATAGTGATTGGATATAATGGGTAAAGATTTTTATAATATTTTGGGCATTAGCAAGAGTGCCAATGATGATGAAATCAAGAAAGCTTATCGTAAATTGGCATTGAAATATCATCCCGACAAAAATAAAACACCACAGGCCGAGGAGAGATTTAAAGAAATAGCTGAAGCCTATGAAATATTGTCGGATAAAAAGAAACGTGACATTTATGATCAGCATGGTGAGGAGGGCTTGAAAGGTGGCATTCCAGGAGGTGGCGGTCCCGATGGTGGTCATACATATACATACCACGGTGATCCACGTGCTACTTTTGCACAATTTTTCGGCAATGTTGATCCATTTGCGGCATTCTTTGGCAGTGGCGACCCCTCTCAAATGTTCAATCAATCGCAAACGATCTTTATAGGCGACGACGACATATTCTCGCAGATTAGCGGAGGTGGTGGAGGTGGTGCACCCGGTGGTGCCTTCCGTTCGCAATCATTTAATGCTCAGCCTAGCCGCAAGCGTCAATCGCAAGATCCACCCATAGAACATGATTTGTACGTAACATTAGAGGAGATAGATAAGGGATGTGTAAAGAAAATGAAAATATCCCGCATGTCCTTAGCCACGGGGCAGGCTCGCAAAGAAGAAAAAGTTTTGAATATATCGGTAAAGCCTGGGTGGAAGGCCGGTACAAAAATCACTTTCCCAAAGGAAGGCGACCAAACACCTGGAAAAATACCGGCAGATATTATTTTTATAATCCGTGACAAACCGCATTCTCTGTTCCGACGTGAGGGCAGTGATTTACGCTATACAGCTCAGATCAGCTTGAAGCAGGCATTATGCGGCACCACTCTGCAAGTACCCACATTACAGGGCGATCATATAACAGTGAATGCCCAGAACGATGTAATTAAGCCGAACACAGTTAGGCGGATTTCGGGTCGGGGGTTGCCATTCCCTAAGGAACCATCACGGCGGGGCGATCTCCTTGTCTCCTTTGATATTCGATTTCCCGACGTACTACCCAGCGGTACCAAAGAAATACTGAGAGAGATATTACCCAATTAAATGTGCCACACAGAGCATCTTTGTGTGTGTAACTAGGTATATAAATAAAAGTGTTTAGGGTCACGTAATACTGAGGGCCCATTAGTTCGTAAAAAAAGGATTTCATGAAATAATATTTGTTACTTAAACGTAACACAAGTAACAAATGGAGTTTCTAAAATGAGCAGTGCCACATTTTACGTGGCAAGAGAATAACTTTTCGTTGGAATTTATATTTCCAACGATTACTTTTAGATGCAATTTACTTACAAACGGCGCAATTAGTTAATTATAATCTGTTGCACTTTTTGTACATCTTGAGTATTGGACCGAATTGATGGTTTCTCTTCTAGTTGTTTTTCTTTCCACCTTTCTATCTGTAACTGTTCCTTTTCATTTCATTTTCATAATTTAAAGAGAATAAAACGTGAAATCATATTAAATTTAAAGCGTTTAGAGTCTTAAGAATTAAGTTAAATTTAAAGCAAGTAAGGAAACTAAATTTGGTTTAGACCAAATCTTAAATACTCTCTACCTCTACAACGGTGGGCATGGTAAATATATATATTGCGCCTTCTACATCAGCATGCAAGTCTACTTTTTCGTTGAATATGGTTTTTTGTAAATTGTGGGCGTGTCTGTTATCCGACAATGCCCATTTTTGGTACACCGATGGATGAGATAACCTTTATTAAGTGCACTAAATTTCAGTTCAAGTTCATCTATCAAGATATATAGATTTTTGTCGATTGTGGGCGTGTCTGTTCGACCAGGCCCATTTTTGGTACATCAGTGGACGGGATAACTATGTGCACGCAAACCAAACTTCAAGTTCCTAGGTCAATTTTTATGGCAGATATAATTTATTGTGGGCGTGTCTGTAATCTGAATATGCCAAGTTTTGGCACATCAATGAAGCTAATATTTATATATGTACATACCAAATTTCAAGTTTAAAGCTCGATTTTTGTGGTAGATGGATTTTTGTTGGTTGTGGGCGTGGCTCGAGCGATTTTGCCCATTTTAAATAGCGATCTAAAAGTGCCTGTACAAAATTTCAGCTCAATATCTTAAAAATTACGCCCGTGAGAATGCCAACAACAGACAGACGCACGGACGCACATGTCTAAATCGACTCAGTTTTCGACGTTGATCAAGAATGGTGATCCTTCTGGGTGGTACAAACGGAAGAACAAACTCAGTATACCCACATCATTGAGGTGGAGGATATAAAAATGTAAAATATAATTTTTTGGAGTCTGTACGTGCATATGTAAAATTGTCAAGAGACGCCGATGTGTATGTAATAAATCAATAAATAAATAATTATATAAATTATAATTAAAACTTTCATTCCATATAAAGATTGTTTAAAACTGAACTTACTCTCCGTGCTTCTGGTCGAACAAAAAATGAAAACACATTCCCTTCAATTTTATCGTTAATCAGTGGTTGTTTTATTTACTTAATCATTTTCTTAAAATGTTTATTGTTATGTTTAATATTTTATTTTGTTTTGGTATTTCTGTTTATATGTTTATGCTTAAGTTTGATTTGCTTCAAATGTTTGATTCTTTTTTATTTAATGTTTTTTATAGCATAACTTCTCATAAATTGTTTCTATTGAATTTCATTTTCTCTTTGTTATAGGTGTGGTCTTGTGTATGTGTGTGTGTGAGTGGGTTTATCTTTTATTAATTTGTAACTATGTAGATTATTTTAATTTGTCAATTATTTGCTCAAGTAGTGAGTCGTGTTCATATATTGTTTTTGGTTTTTTGTTTTTTGTTTTTGTTTAGCTTCTACACACATTTTTATGAGTGTGTAGAATAGTGTTAGAAATTGTTATTTCCAACAATGATTGTATATATATTTTACTAGTGTTGCTGTTTATGAAAAAAAAAAAAAAATGAGAAAACCGGCGTATGGGTGAGTATAAAATATTTTGCTTTTAACTTACTTGCTTTATTCTGTCAAATAAGTACCCGGAAATTCTCATTTTAAATTTTCCCGCTGAGAATATTTCAAAAAATTTTTTTTTCCCAGGTTGGCACAACTGTCAGCCACTATTCTGTCAATTTTAATTGCTATGTGTCATTTAGTTTGTTTACGGCGTCATTAGGAACAAGTCAACCTTTTGTGTGCGTTGCGATTTTTACTATGGATAAAAATATCGAACAAAGAGTTTGTGTGAAATTTTGTGTTTCAAACGAAATTTCTTGTGCCAAAACGTTGGAAATGTTGAAAAAAACATTTGGTGATTCAACCATGTCGAAAACTCAAGTTTACGATTGGTATAAATCGTTCAAAGAGGGGCGAGAAGAAGTGAACGATTTGCCACGTTCAGGACGGCCTTCGACCTCTTCAACTGAAGAAAACGTCGACAAAATAAAGGAAATGGTGCTCGAAAATCGTCATTATAGTTTGCGAGAGATAGCCCAAGAAATGAACATGTCTCATGAGACCGCTCGTCATATTTTGGTTGATGTTTTGGGTATGCGGAAAGTGGCAGCGCGATTGGTGCCAAAAGACCAGCGCACAAAGCGATCATTGTGAACGAGTTTTTGGAACAAAAATTCAACAAATATCATCGAACAACCACCATACTCTCGAGATATGGCTCCGTGTGACTTTTTCCTGTTTCCAAAACTCAAATTACCACTTCGTGGAACCCGTTTTGAGAGCATTAAAGACATCAAAACTAATTCGCAACGAGAACTGAAGGCCATCCCGGAATATAGCTTTAAAAAGTGTTTCGATGATTGGATTGTTCGTTGGAAGAATTGTATTGCCTCAGAAGGGGATATAATAAATTTAGATGATTGATAAGTTGTTTGTGTTTTATTTCAAATTTCCGGGTACTTATTTGACAGAATGTATGTAGGGATGAGTGTTTTGTGTTTATTTGTTTGGAGGTTTTGTGTGTGTTTATATGGTAAGATAATAGGAGACATGCTTGATTGTGTGTGTATAGAATTTATTTATAACTTGTCTATATTGTAAATATATGTACGCATGTACAGAGTGAAGCAGTCACAGAGCCTTTTGAATCTTTTTCTTTACATTTGTGTGGTATTCGCTACACATGCGTATTTTATTAGCACTTTCATCGTCAAACCAAAAATTAAGAGGAATCGGACAGCAGACACGCCAACAGTTTATTAAAACCCAAAAAAATTTGCCCACTCCGACGCGTAATTGGTTACGTATTACATGCACTGTTAAGGGGCGTAATGAGGTACCTGCCACGCCCACAGTCTGTATATAGATGTGGAGCGTATTTAGGATTTTGCCCAAGTAAATTTTTTTTTAATGGTTTTTTTTTAAATTAAGACGATGCCGCTAAGCAAAATATCATTCGTGTCATGGCATGTACAACTGCATTAATAACAAAAAAATAAAAATAATAAAATAAAATAAATAATTAAAAAAAAAATATATATTTTGATCAATCAATCAATCAATCAATCAATCCATAAGTTAATCATTATTTTGCTCCTCTGATCTGAATTTATTCTATTAATACAATCATTCCAAGTAAGTGTATGTGTGTGGTTGTGGTTTTCAATTGCATATTGTAAAAAGTTTTCTAATACATAAAAATAGAATTTGAGGCTATTTTCACGGATGCCTATATCGCATGTTCAACTGGATGTTTCATAGCTTAAAACTTGTGCTGGTGGGGTTTGTGTGTGTGATTCATTTCTTTAACTGAAAATTTTTCATTAACCAAATATACAATGTTATTGTTATTGTTGTTGTTGTTATCATTACAATTATTGACGTTAGATTATATTTTGTTTGGAAGTTTTCTTTAAATATTTCTTGTTGGTAAACTTTTTCTGCGAATTCTTTTATAATATCTCAGTATGTGTGTATGTATGTACTATAACTGTTCGTTTATTCATTTATATGAGTTTATGTGTGTTTGGTATGTTGTAATTATGATCACTTTTTTCTATATCAGTATTGTTGTTGTTGTTGTTGTTGTTGTTATGAGACGTATTGAGCTCAACGTTGTAGTCTGTGCGTGTGTCTCTTTATGTAATTAAGGTTTTTTAAATTTTGTGTGTGTAAAGTTAATGTTAGATTTGTTGCTGTTGTTGTTGTATTCTGGTTTAATATTGTTTTAAGTCTGGGAGATGTTTTATTATTCATACATAACAACATGTATAATTTATTGATTTTAAATTTTTTTATTAAATTATTTATTTTCATTAAGTTAATGTTGTTGTTGTTGTTATTGTTTTGTTTTGTTTTTGTTTTATATAAAATTAATACATACATATATCAAAGTCTTTTGAGAGACAAATGCATACGATCGATTTTACTATTTATTTTCTTCTTCTTCTTCTTCTTCATATTCATCTTTTTGGTTGATGGTGGATTATAATTTTTTTCCACCCTTTGTTATAACAACAGCAGAAGAGAATATGTTTTAAAGGATTTATGAATATATTAAAAAAAATGTTGTTGTTATTTTTTATCCTAAAAATACTTAAGTATTTGTTTTGGTATATGATTTTTGGTTGTTGTTGTTGTTGTTGTTGTTTATTTTGAAGGTTTTTAAAAGTTACTTTTTTTTTATTTTAAAAGTCATTCCTATGCGTTGAGTCGAGTGAGTAAATATGCTTGACGCCCATTGTTAGGATGGTGGGGCGGTTTTAGTGGATGTTTGGCAAGGATTTAAGGTTCGACGGAGAGAGAGAGAGAGAGAGAGAGAGAGAGAGGAAAAAATTTCATAAATATGTACATATATGTATGTTGCATCAATTGATGTTCTTTTTGTCATCGTTGTCGTTGCCTCTTTTGTAAACTATGTTCCTTCCAATTTTCTAAAATGTTTATGTTGTATTTTTCTTTTCTTCTTTTTAATTATCATCTGAAGAGTGAGTGCTTTTGCAATTGTTTTGTTTTAGTGAAATTTTTTTGTTTATTTAGCACCGTCTTTGCGGGACGTTGATTGGGCTTCGGCCAAATTAATCATGTCTCGTGGTTTCCACACCGGCGACCCTATAATTGAAAAAAGTAAAATTGGAAATAAAAGAAATTTGTGGAAATCATATTAGGAGATTTCGAAAGAATTGCTGATTGGGCTTGATCGAATGAATATAATAAGAATAATTTGAAGGGTCCGAATTTATTAAATTTTTCTATTTCTGTTTTAAAAATGAAAAAAAATTTAATGCGCTACCAACGAAAGAATGATTAAAAATCCACAAAACTCGCTACGTTATTGTTCAAATAAAAAGGTGATTGTAAACTAGTAAAATTTTAAAGAATATTATATATGAAGGTGCCAAATGAGGGAAATATATTTCTTTTTACATCAACTTTAAGATCGACGCCCTTTTACCCAAGTTCCAATTTCCGAAACCTTCGAAGCGGATAATTAACATTATTATATTAGTTAAATTGAGATAAAACAGCCTTTCATTGTAATATTGCATTTAAAAAAGAAGCATGGTAAGTAGATTTTGTCCGTACGTCCGTTTCTTTAGACTCTTCCTATAGTCACTCTCATGCTAGTAAAAATATAAATTACATATTTGAAACTTGCTCAAAAGATAGATTAATAAAATCAATAAAACTCTACACTTTCCTTTAAGGACCATTTCAGATAATCCTAAAAGCTGAAGGTATGAAACTTCTTCTCTCTTCAAAGGGTATTCTTTTTTGAATGTAAAAATAATTCAAATCAGATGGGCCACTGGACCTATCATTTAACATATTCATGTTAAAATAAACCATTGAGGGACAGCGTTATATACTTTGCCTCTGCAGAAAAGCTCTAATAATGATTTAATTACTTAAATACAGAAATGTTTGAGATTTTTAATTTATGATGAAAGACTTTTTATAGATTATGGAAAATAAAATAAAAATATTGAAGAGAAATATATGTAACAAAGAATTGCGGCTAAAATGTTGACATCGCTTGTTATCTTTTTCGCTTTTAGTTTCATTTTAGTTTTGGTATTTAGTTGAATAAATTTTGTTTAGCTTGGTGTAATGTATATAAAAAATAAAAACTCGATTTTACGGAATGATTTACTTATCATTCCATCTAATTGTCTCGAGTTACTTTCAATGGTCTTGTTAGATATTTTGTTTTATTATATTGATAGATTCGTGGGTGTATATTTATTGCATTATGCCAACATTTTTTCATTCACAATTGATGGAATTATGATGATGGTTGTTGATGTGTGGAATGCATTGAACACAAATACAATATTTTCATATGAATGTTTCTGTTAGTAATGCTGTTATGACACTCGTAATATAAATGAGTTTGTATGCTTAACGTCATACTTATGAAGTTTCATATACGAAATGGGAACTGAACAAAAGAAAACACATTGCGTGGGGTTTTGATATTAACTTTATAAGCTAAACTTTTCTATACCATTGAGGGTCTTTTAAAAAAATCTTTTCATTATTATTCAAGTTAAATTTTCCGTACCGCTTATAAAGTAGAGACATATATACTCCTCGAAAAACTTTGACACATCGATGGGTGGGTATTCCATATTTGACCTCAACCAAATATAGCTCTTCGTGCTTTTTTATTGACTGGAGCAAAGACCCGCCCACAACTGCAAAATATAGTAAAATTTATATTCTCTTTGAGTACGTCCATATACTCAACTAGTTTAACCTATCTTATAGATGCTTATACCGTTAATGGGCGCAACAAAATTTGCAGTGGATATGTCTATGGGAAATCCATTATATCTGTTTTAATATAATATTTATTTCCTCTAAATTTTTTTCGATTCTTTGGCCGTTATTTTGAATTTATAAACCATTAAGACACTTCCTGAAATCGAATTCCCACATTCGATGGATTTAAAGTTATCGAATTAAAACCGCGATAACTTGAAAAAAATGGCTCCTTTGTGATTGATCCTGATGAAGTAATACAACATATTTTTGTAGGTAAAATTTTATACTTATAGAGTTGACTTGTCTGTATTCGATAAGATGCGTGTGATACATACATCAGAGATTGCATCCAATTAGATGATATAAATGTTTAAATGTTGTCTTTTCTCCTCGCTGTCGTCCGATGGCAAATAACAAGAAATTTATTGATGTGAAATGTTAGAAAACAGTTATGGCGTAGAAAAGATATGTTAAGATATGATGGTAAGTAAAGAAATAGAAAATGGTCATGAAATATGAATGAGTTAAATTAAAAATATTTTCAACTGCTTATAGGAAAGACAATAGAATCCGTTTTAGCGTAGTAGTGAATGAAGGCTGAAGAATGATGAAAAGGGCTATAGATTTAGTGATAGAAAACTAAGGGAAATAACCAAAAGGTGGGTGTGTGTTAACCATAAGACATAATTTAATACAGCGTTGCTTTCAGCTTTGACGTGAACTTTTCAGCCAACATACGTTTAACAACTTGAACCCAATTATAGTGTAAATGGAAGTAGCTTTATGATACATATCAAGGGGTTTAATTTTAGACTTTAAGTTTTTATTTTTTTATATTTGTTTTGTTTTGTTTTTAGTTTAGTGCTCCCTATCGGTTGAGAGCAATATATATTATATAGTGATTATATTAGATTACGTATGGTGGGGAAACAATAACAAAATCGAGAGAGATTGTAAAAAGGGGTATGTGAACAATTTGGAGAAATACTGCGGAAATGTTTTTTGCATACAAAAGAGGTGCCGCACTCTTTTTTTAAAATTAAAATATCTCAACATGTACGTTACAGTGTTGTTGTGTGTTAAGTTGTAATTCGTTTGCATTCTTTTATCATTTTCATTTACTTTTCAACCTTACGGTAAATATACAGTTTGATTCTGTTATAAAAAATCTCACTCAAGCGATGCCAACTGCTACTTACGTATACAAAAGTATGTATATATATACATGTGTCATATGCATAGAAATTAATTGCAATTTAACAAGAAAATAAGAAATCATCAATAAAAAATTAAAATCTTCTCTTAGCGTTAGACTATACATACACATATATTGTAAATATGATTCTTTGTCGCACACTTTAACAATTAAATTGTATTATTATCATTTACCCATATACATACATATACGAGTATCTATAATATAGCAATTACATTAAATACTTAGTAGGTAGGTCAACCACATACCATAATAAAAATATTTGAAATGAGTAAAAAAAAAAAAAAACACAAAGCTGAAAAAGCACATCTCTAACTACAAATATTATTTTATAATATTTTAATATAAAAATATACATAGATAAACTTTACATTAAGAATCTGCTTACAATCCTCGACTACACATCAATAGTAGTAGTTCGCCTTAAAAACAATAAATCACCCAGAAAAGTTCATCAATTCCTTTTCATGTGTTATGAAAGTGTTCAGTAGTATTTTTCTTATTCTTCCAGCTTGTTCATTAGGATCTTCAAACAAACATATAACGTACTCGTACTAATTCGTACGGTAATTAATATGACTAAATTAAAGGATTGTATTAAATTTTATTTTACTAGAGTACTAATTTGTGGGGCATGTAGTACTGGAGGATTAAATCCGAATACTTGAGTAGTATATTAATTGCCGAACCTAGTACTCGTATTTATGACCATGTACTAAATTATTATTTAGTCCTTGCATAACTTTGCTTTTAATACTAATCCACTAATTCTATTAGTGTCTAGTTTTAATGGTATTTGAGTTTAAATTTTTAATACTAGATTATGAGTTATTGGCAGTTTAGTACCAATATTTAGTACTCGAGCAGAAATTTTTGATATTAAAGTTCTAATTGTTTATAGTATAGTACAGTTTTTATTATTGCAAATATAATATATAATAAAATATTTAGTCCTTCAAAAACACTATCTTCACATAAATTTATTATTCCGCTTATAATCAAGAGGAGATGTGAGTGACAAGGTACAGCAGCATTTAAATCTGCATAGATATAATTATAACCCTTCGTGTGTCTCTTGTTGAAATCGGTCAAGTACCTTGCAAAAATTTTGTTATAGTCTAAGATGGAGCGTGTACTGAGTTTGTCATTCCATCAAGTACGCTTGTCGGTGTGTCTGTCTGTTGTTAGCATTCTCATGGTAGTAAATTTTGAGATATTGAACTGAAATTTTGTACAGACCTTCTTAGTTTATGCACTCAAATCGCTGGTTGAATTGGGCAAAGTCGGTCAAGAGCCACGCCTAAAATCGATAAAAATACATTTATCTGCCACAATAATTGACCCATGAGGCTGAAATTTGGGCACATACATCGATGTGTTAAAGAAGGGGGAAACGTATCCGCTCGCAATTGGAAAAAACGAATTCAGCGTAAAACTCGAAAATCTTTTTTACTTCTTGAAGTGTAAATTTGCTTGTTAGTACTTAAGTATTCATTTTGATGATTTAGTAAACATACATTTTTTACTTTGTACTAACTAGTAGTACAAGTTAGTACAAAGTAGCAGTTTTAGTATTTTTAGGTTTTAGATTGTTCTTTTCTAAAATTTAGTACAACAGCACAACTTTTACATACTACTACACATTTAAGTTTTGAGAGTTTAATGCTAATATTTAGAACTATTCTATTATTTTTGGTTTTTTCTTTTTTGTTATTTAGTACACGAAAACAAATTTTTTTATTCGTGACAGTTTAGTACTAACGTTACTTTAGAACTATATTATTCGTGTACATATAAAAACGTTCAAAATTATACTGTTTTTACCCTAAAAAAAAAACAAAAAAAAAAAAGAACAAACAACAACAACAACGAAATAAATCAGAAGTCTTTGCACTAAGAACATATTCAAATTTCGGCACTCTTTCAAGTCGTCCAAGGATGCAGTTTTTAGTGCTTGACCCGCGTCACAGCTGTTGAAGAGCTTCAATTACATAGTTTTTGTTAAACAAAAATACTTTAAATTCTACTTATTGCTGAACATTATTAGTATGTTTGTTTGAAGATCCTAAAGAACTGGGAATGTTGAGCTAATAAACTTTTTTACATTCCATATATTTGTACTTAAAATATATGAATGTGTAGTTATCTTATATGGCTATTTTGTTGGTGTGTGTGTATACATTTAGGTTAGAGTGCTGTTTTTTGCTTTTAACATTTCATTATTTACTATTTTTCACAATTTAATTGATTTTGTTTATTTTTGAGAGTTTTGATTAAAGGTTTTTCATTTTGATTTTATTGCTATTTTGAAGCCGTCACACATACAGTTAACAACAGTACTATTGTGTACTTTAATAATCAACAGTTAAGTGTAATACATATGTAGGTGTGTGTGTGTGTGTGTGTGTTTGAATGAATCGACATAAATTTCCATTAAATTTTAACCATCAGAAGTATGCATCCACAGATATATTGTATATATATATACATCTATATATATATTGTTTCATATGCTCTGCCATCCATTTCCAATTCATTTTCATTTTCACTTTGGATTGGTTCAATATCTCTTAATCCACGTTTCCATTAATATAAACCGATTTAACACTTTTCTCTCCTACTTTATGGGATTTATGGGATTTTAGTGCTAATTTTTGGGACATGTATGTGCCTATAATGATGAGAGTGGTGTAAGTCAATTTCTGCTCACATTGATTTACGTAATATATGATTTCATGAAGTCCTCTTTTGATTGATTATGTAGCGCATCTGCATTTTTATTTTTATGTTGTTGTTGTTGTTGATATAAATATTTCCATTTTTGATAATTTTGTCTAGTATTACCAAAATATGAACAGATTTGAGGTAATTGAAATTTTTGTTTACTTACGTATATGTCACACTACGTAGTTATTCTCTAAATGTCTGTGTGTCTGTGTAAGTTCACTAGTTTACGTATGCACATGAATACCGTAAGGAACCAGAGTTAGTGTTGGTAAGAGAAATATTTTTTTGGTTTTTGCTATGAAATACGAGGTTTCATTTGGTATTTTGTTTTTCTTGTTTAATTAAGTCCGCACAACCACGTATATGGAGTGGAGTGTAAATGGAACGTTAATACTCCACACTTTATGAATTTTAATATAATTAGTTTAGTTGGCATGTAAATATGTGTATGTATGTGCGTGTGTGCCACATTCAATTACAATTTGATTTCATGCCGGGTACACATTCATTCATTATCTAGGCAGAATTGTCCTGCGATGCATATTCATAGTTGTGTCTGTGTGCGCTCATGTGATTAATATTGCACTTTAATCTATAATACGTGACGTGAAGAAAATCCCTGTTTAAGCACAACTTTAATTTGTCATCATACACTTAATATGTACACCACAGTTTTTATCGTAAAATTGTTTGAAATGAACAACAATTGAAAATTGTATTGGTAATGTGTGGGTGTCTCTTCGCTATAAACGTGTAAATTACTTAAACGTGTATTTCATAATAATCATTACAATCAACACAACCACTAACATCAAATGCCCGTCTCGTGTGGGAATGAGAGGGAGGAGGAGGTGGTGGTGGGCGTGTTTCGTACATGTTACCGTTACAAACATCACCACACATGTTGAATGCTATGGAGCCGCGTAGCATCTTCTTTCGCGCACGACTTTGTCGTGCACGACTCTTATGCTAGGACGGTTTTTTCTGATACAAACAATCCATGCATGTGGTATGCTCTGGTGCTGATGAGCTCATTTGATAGGGGCCACTATCGTGGGCACATTGGTGCCCATAATCATGTTGCATTAATGCAGCAGCATCGTAGCAGTAGTGTTCAATGGTGTGACCACCGCTGGGCAGTTCGTGTCTGTATTGGGCGAAAGTATTTTCAGCTGATTGTGAGCGTATGGGGCCACTTGGGTCCAGCTGGCTTTGGAGGTTGTGGAGATAATCAGGCGAAACGCCATAGCGGCATGGAGTGCTAGTATTACTTTCGCGTGAAATTGAACGTTCTAGTGATTTGCTGATACGTCTTGCACTCTCCGCTGTTCTTTTGGTAAGACTGTCTCGTCGGATTGTAGCGATTGGCACATAATGATCGCTACAGGTACGATTATCGTAAATAGGATAATATTTGTAATAAATTTCTGTATGTTCTTGATGGCGACGCGCACTATTATCACCACCACCACCACCTCCATCACCATCACTATAATCCAAACTACCATGAGCCGACATGCTGCGCTTCCGATCTATACCCAAAGCAGCACCATAATCAGGTGAACGGTATTCGAAACTACCACGTGGAGATTTCAAATGTGAATGTGTTACATCAAGATTGGGTTCAGAACTACGGCTATCAAAACTATTATGTGGTGAATGACGCAGGCATAAGTTTACATTTAAACCATTAGTTGTGCTATCGTAGGCAGCTGGATCTGGGGATAAATATTCTACACTGTTGCGTGGCGAAATACCTGTATGTTGCGACAATGATTCTATAGAGCAGTCGTGTATTGGTGTCTGTACCGGAGGAGGCTTTTTTAAGCAACTCCGATCGGGACTTTTTGATTTTGATGGACTTGAGGGCAACTTCAATATACCCATTGAGGGACTAGATGAACGCTTTAATATACCACCACCACTACCCATTTCAGAAACTCGTCTTGGACTTGGTGTTCGTCGACCGTTAGATAGACGATCTTGCGATGAGTCACGACTTGAACTTACACTCAAACGTTTACCTTGATCGCTGAAACTGGTACGTGGAGATTTAATTTTAATTATACGAACGGGTGAATTTCCCTGGGATTTACAACGATCGGGGGAAATGTATATACTTTGACGTGGACTCTTTATAGTTATTACTTTGGTACCTGCAGCATTAGAGCTGCTGACGCCACCACCTGCCCTGGCCGACTTTTGTAATTTTTCTGACGATTTCGATTTGAATACTTTATCAACTTTTTTATCGATAACTACATGATGTGAGGAAGAGGCGGAAGAGACAGCGTGTTCCGTTTCTTCATCCTCTGATTTTTCCGAAGTCCCCGAGGTTGTTGCCGATTCAGATTCTGTTATTAGAGGACGCGGGGGAGATTCTATATGTGCAATTACTGTTTGTTGTGTGTTTTCTACTATTGTTTGGGGCTCTGGTGACAAACTCGAGTCATTTTGTTGTTGATCTTGCTGATCCATATGTAAGTCCGATTGAGACTCTAAAGTCTTTTCTTTTAAATTAGCCATATAAGATTCAATGTCACAGGTTGTATCCTTAAGATTATCTTGCTCTAATTCACTTAAATGTTTATCCATGTAGCGAGCAGCATTGTCATTGATTTGTTCCAATTCAAAGTTATGGTGCTGCTCGTTACCGGATTTTTTCATTTTACGTACAAGCGAAAGTTGTTGTGCGTTTGTACTTTCGGTATTTAATTTATTACTTAATTCATTACTGAACACTTCGACTACTTGAACATCTTTTTTGGGTGAATGCCTGGGCGAGAATCTACTAGAGACGTGCATATTGTTACCAACTGACACCGATACGACAGAATCACTGTCGTAATCGATGCGGGACGAGCTAACGCTTGCTGTTGTAAATAAGCTACCACTACTACCAAAACTTAAATTAAAAGCAGCAGCAATTGTGGCTGCTTTCAAATCCGATTCTAATGTTAATTCTCTTCTATCGTGAGCTGTTGCTGCACTAGCAGATTCGGTTTCTAAGCATTCACTGTCTTCTTGGAGGGTAGCAGATGACTTTATATCTTGTATTATAGAGTTACTCTTACCTAAATCTTTCATAAGAACTGGTTGATAGGTTGAGGGCGGATGTGAAGATTGTATCAGACGGGCTTGACTTCCAGTACTGCCCACGGAGAGAGTAGACGTTGTACTATAAAAATAATTATAAATATATATTGTATGTTAGATGTTATGCCATATATTTTTAGGTACCTTAATGTCAAATGATTTGGGGTACGGCCAAGGGAAGCTTTCGTTTTTATAGTGCCATATTGAAATTCTTCTTCACCTTCAGATTTTATGCCTGGATCTAAGCGTTCTGTATCATTCTGCTGCTGCTGTTGTTGTTGTTGCTGATGTTGTTTTTGTTGATGTTGCTGCGTATCTGTGGTGGAACCTTGTATATCTAAGTGAATCTTTATTATAAAGCAAAATCCATTAGAATTTTTATTATTTTTACCTGTGGTGTCACCTAGGGTTTTGCTGCGTGAACGAAATTGCTGAGGATGCAGCTGTAACTGTTGTTGCTCTTGGGCCCTTATAGAAGTGGTGGGCACGTCTTCAGCGTCCTGGCTACCTGAGATATTGTCATAGTCAATATTACCTGCAGAATGACGCTGTGAACCACTTTTTTTCTTAGTTTTACCCAAAGTCTGTGAACCTTGTATTATAGTTATCTAAAGAGAAATGCCAACATTTTTATCTACCACTCAATAGATTCAAAGCAAGTCATTTAAGGAACAAACCTGTTGCTTTGGACGCTCCAATGTTTGCGAGTTACAACCACCTTGAGATGTTAGGGCCGCTATTGTAGTAGATCCACCAAAATTTTTCATAGGAATAGACATATTACGTACGCTTTCGCGTATAATTTGTCGTATAGTTTTTAGGAATGCATTACGAAAGTCGGCCGTACTATTTGATAGCACATAAACCTTCTCCGAACGCCGTTGCAATTGCGAACGTAGATGTATCAATTCCCATAAGAAGTGCGAATCCATGTCTTTGGCTGAGGAAGCTCTTACTTGTACCTCTGTCACTGGTATTAAAACTTGATATCGTATAATCTCTACCTCATTAGGAGCATTCTTATTTGATACCCCCTAAAAAAATACCTGCTATAATTGCACAGAAACATTTAACATTCAAGACAAACCATAAGTTTTTTCTTCTGACGCAAACGTTCTTTGCACAGAAACACAACCGCTGATTTAAATACAAAACACATGGCATGTAATTCCAAGCCCTTTTTAATTTTACCTAGAAAATCTGATATATTCAACCATTCTACGCCGCCATAATATAACAAATCGCCTGCAATGGTACAAAGAATTGAAAACTGCATTAGAATTTATAAAATTAAGAGTTATTGGTGCTATAATGTACCAGGACTTAAGTCAATCGGTTGTTTACATGATTTCTGATGTTGACGGAATAAATGGTCGAAAATTGCACCGTACTCCTCATGAATTCGCTGCATTTCATTTATATGTTCAGCTACCTTTTCCATGCCCTTTAAGGCTTCTGTAGAATTTATATAAGAAATGATAACACTATAACCAGATGGATTACCAAGAAACGTGGTTCAGTACTTACCGCATAAATGTAAATGTTCGTCTGCTCGTGAATCAGTCAAGTTGCGTAACTGTTGCAATAGCAAAGGATACTTCAGTATTCGCTGTATTGGTTTAATTAAGTACGATTCCAAAGTGCAGCTATGCTGTTGTTTGGGGTTACGCGCAGAGAGAAATTCTTGTAAGGCATGATTACCTTCATCTTAGTATAAGCAGGAAAAGAAGACGAAAAAGTTGACAATATATAAAAAAACATATGAACTCCGTAACAATAGATGCGTATCTAATAATGCTTGAATACAGAATGGATTTTGAAGTGATTTTCAGTAACAATGGATGCATGAATTGACAATTGAAGTGAAATTCTTGAATGGGATCGTATTGTTTGGTGAATAATTGCACCTCTTGCATGCACTATTTCATTTGCGAAAACTCAAGTACTACATGGTGCGGTACCTATGGTACCCCATTTGAAGGAGAGGTTTTTTTTTCATTTTTTAAATTAAATTGAATGTGATAATAATACTTACTGGGGTGGAGAACTTTCTGTGCTTTACTGTGACTGGCACAAAACGATGAATACAATTTAAAATGATTGACATAATAGAGAAAAGCGGATCCAATAGCGAATAGCACGTTCTGAATAATGCAATAGAGAAGAACATTAAATTAAACTGTTGAATGTTTTTCGTTTTAATGCATCATCTCTTGTAGGCTACTTACACGAAATTGACTGGAGTGTTCAAATTTATGGAAATCTGGTTCAAGTTCAAGAGCCTCTTCTAAATTTTGTAAAAATTGCCGTTGGAATGTAACAATCTCATGAATATTACCAAACAGTGCATTAATTTCAGCATTGGAAAGGAATGTTTCACGTTTTAATGGCTCCAAGTAATTTTCTAGTAGATTATTTAAATGCTGTCATATAGAAGAAATAACAAATAGAGAAGCTATATTAGGTTAAGGGCGAATCCGAATGTGTATAGCGACTACTTGGATATGTTTTACCTAAAAGGGGCTTTTATTTACAACATTGTGGGCGTGTTTTATGTGATTTTGCCTATTTTTTCACATGGAAAGATACGGTAAAGATTACTATGTTTAATGAATTTAAAATTTTTATCCTTGAGATATGTGTTAATTCTTAGAATTTTCATCAAAGAAGGTTTTTTGCGGACGTGTCTTATTCGATACCGGCCATTTTCTGCACAGAGGTGCATAAAATATAGATTGCAGCAAATTTATAATAAGTTGAAACTTTGAAATCGTTTGTTACTAGTGGCTGTGGTGCTTAATTCGAAAAAGAATCTGGGGATAAACTAAGAATGTCTGTAGACATAACCGTAACCATTCCAACAATAGTCAGCCATATAAATCAACTTAAATTTTGATGTTGATCAAAAATATGTACATCCGTATGTATATGCTTTGCGGAGTCCCTTGTTAGATATTAGAGAGACAAACTTACTTGTAGTAGGTATGTCATAGACAATAGACAATTTGATGTATTAATGTTTACCTTGACATATGCTTTTTCAGTGTCGACCAGCTCTAAAATGACCTTGCGCAATTTTTCAGCATCGGTTAGTTGACGTGAAGGTGTCAGCACAGCGTTGGAAACGGATGAAGTTATTGAACCGGTTGGACTTGCCTTGCGAGTTTCCTGAGGTGAACGACAAAATCCAGTAACCTTAAGAGGCGAGACGAGGCGATGGTGTTTTGGTTGTGGTGGTGGTGTTTTTTGTTGTTTTTGTGTAGGTGTGTAGGTGTGTTTATGTATCGTAATTATATATACGTGGATGATTATACGCGCATTTATGAAGGACACATGAAGAAAGAAATAAAATTTATTCAAAATGTTAGGAGTGCATAGAAAAAGGAAAACTTGTGACTTGAAGTAAAAACATGTTAAACGTAAATAAGTTAAGTATCAACGATATATCTATATATGCATAAAGTGCTGTTTTTTAATATAAGAACAAGTGACATTCAAAATGTGACAAGTTTACATAAAGGCATTAAAAACGTTTTTGCGTTGTATTTTAAGAGCACATGTGTGTTGAATTGGAAATGCTCTGCATTGTTGTCTATTCTTTCGCGAAAAATTTTTTAAGTGAAACCACTTCAAATTATACACCTGCATATTTATACATGCCATACACATACACATACGTACACAAGTACGCATTTCGGTAGAATAGATGTAAGCTGTTATCTACACAAGTTATTTTGTAATACCTCAATTACACTCACTCACAGACTCACATTTGTTTTGTGTACATATTTGATTAAGAGTATTTGACATTGTGACATTTGACACAATGACACTTAAAAATATGTTTGGGGTTAGCATTTACATTATTTATATTTATGTAAAATATCACACTTCTGTTCTATGTAAATTTATACCCGTCTCTGTGCATTTGTTTTTGTTTTCTTCGGTGTACAATTGTGCTTTCACTTAATGTTAAAGATACATTCTCACTGATGGAACGACATACCCACAGGAGGCTTTCTGAGACTTCACGTTCTTGTTATTGAACTCTAAAGAAGAAATGCACAACTTTATAAAGTTATGTGGGGATCATGTAATGGTGATATATGACACTTTTTAAGGGAAGATATAGTACATAAAGCTATTGCGTTTTGCTGCGTATAAAGTCAAGGTATGATATATGAAGGACTGACTGACGTTTGCAAAATAATAGGAAAGAAAAGGATTTGCCACACTTTTTGCATAATATCTTTTGGGCACATTTGAGCAGCTACAAAATGGGGCCTTAATTGCCCCTTTGTAGGAGTAGATATTTGTACTGACTCTCTAATCGAAGTGCTTTTGCGCAATATAACTCCAAACCAATTCTATATAAAGACTATTCCAACTATTTGTGGGCTTATAAAAATATGAGAATTTGGCAACGATTTGCAAAGAATTTATTATTATTGGTTCTATTTTTTGTATTCATCACCTTCTATTCGGGGGTGTAAAAGTTCACTATGTCGAAATGCTTATAATGCCCAGAAAAAGCTTAAAATTCCTAATCGAATTAGCAATGCCTCTCTGTCTGTGGTAGCATAATATGTTTATAGTAAACAATAACATAGACATTATGATCATCAAAGCTTGCAGAATGTCGATAAGTCTTGTATGTGGGTGGGTAATGAAATTGAGCATACTCGGTCTGATTCGTTCACAATTAAACAAGAAGTGAAAATGAGTAATTTTTTTTAATTTTAAGCTATTTTTAAACACCATTGCCAGTAAAAATGTTATGACAACGCTCTAAGGTGGAATGTTTCCAGGATAAGCCAAATACGCTTGTTTGCCTTTTTATTTGCTTTTTATTTATTCTATTTATTATTATTAGTGTTGTTGTTGTTATTGCTATTTCAATAACATTGTTGTTGTTGTAGCTGCTGTATTTTAATATGTAAATAGAGATATATATAGTAGACCATAATGGATGGAATTTCCATTTGTTTAAGCAGCATTTCTCTTTTTGCTTTGACGAAAACGAGAAAGGTCGCAAAGTGCTGTAGTTCCCATTTTGTGTAATTGCGTATATATACACCATATTCCTCTATGCCCCTTCACTTACTCTTTATTTACTATTTACTGTTGGTTTGGTTTAAATCAACAATAAGACAATCATGAGATAGATTTTGTTAACAGCGACGGCAAACTACTGACAAGCATTTCAACTTAAGTTAAAAGGATTCTTCAACAAAAATTTCCATAAAATATGTACTCCCTCTCTTTCTTACTCTGTGTGTCCATACAGGGATGCATTGTATCTGGATATTGTATGATAGATATTTATATATGTGGTAGTAAAGTGTTTGCGAGTTTGCGTGTGCGGTTTCTTTTGTTATTCCTTCATTTTGATAAAGACTTATCTCCTCAGTTGCAAGTTATTTGTTTGACTCAAAGCCACAATCCTTAAGTATGCAATAGGGATTTATAGAGAAACATCCTTTTCATCTTTCTTTCTTATTTTATAAGCATTTTACGATGTAAAGCGAATATTTTGGCTCAAATAATATGTTTGTAACACTTGTTACTCTATATAGTGTAGAACTCGTGCAGCTAATATTTGTATATTTCTGTATTTAAACTTAATGTTGTAGTATTAATAAACCCTACCTACAATACATTCATCTAACGATCGAACGCCTCTTTTAAAATATAATCGTATAGTAGTAAGAAATTGATCAAACATTGAGTATATTTAAAAATACGTGAATCGAATTTCAACTTTGTAGACACAGATATATTTTATTTGATTGTGGGCGTGTCACTTGACATGACATTTATAGAAAACAGAAATTTCTTGTGCAAAATTTAACCTAATGTAGATCGAATCAAATTTTGATGCTTTTCAAGCAAATGCTTTCTTGTCTCTTGGACTTTGTTCTGGGTGTATGTATGCAAATGGAATGACATGTTCAGTATACGCCCTTATCTGATGTCGTGGTGTATAAAAATCAAATTTGTAATATATTATGAGAAGAACAGGTAACCCTACAACTTGTTATTATCAGCATTACATTCTTACATACGCCTGTTACTGCAAAACTCTATAAATTGCGTTCTGTACAGAATTGTTAATATCTTTGGAGAAAGAGGATAATATGGAGAGAGTGTAAGCGTGTGTGAGTTTTGCATGCGTAACGATATATTGCGTTTTAATATTGCAATAGTCAATCTGTGTGGTTTTTTCACTTTTGGATACAAATTCTGTGGTAGTGTGAATGAAGAGAGCTATAAGCTTACAAATTTTACATATACACATGTATGCTTATATATCTACAATAACAAATGTGAAAATATGGTTAGATGTATACGACATACTAATGAAGAGAAAAGGACGATAGGGACCATGGTGCTGCCGATGTTGATGATGTTGGTTGTTCGGTGTTGATGTTCATGATAATGATGCTGATACTGATGATGTTGATGATGGAGTAAATGTGTTTTATACGTTAGTTGTTGTTTCTACCATGATTTTGTGCATCAAGTGTCATTAAATGAAGTGGGTTTCTGCCTTCAGTGATATAAGTGCTCTCGGCAAAAGTTCCAAACCAAAAGTGCATTTTTTAAGTTTTTATCCTTCATTACTATTATGCATTTCACCTATATTATACACATGCACAACCGTATATATGCCTATGTTTGAATATTTATATTTTTTTTTTGTCCACCTTAAGTACAAATATGTACAACATATGATATATGATGGTGTGTATGTATGTATGAAACCTTTGTTTATAAAACACTAGAAGATTGTGTTTATTCGCACATTTTGTACATAGGTCATGGCGTTGTTTTACAGTAGTACAACTCAACAATAACAATAACAACAACAACAACAACAACACAGTACGTTTTTAATTTAACATAAAAACAGCGTATAAAACTGATGCTTTACTGACGGTGTAAAACTTGTGATGACTTAAGAAAAACATTTATTTTCGTCTTACTCGTATAACGTACAGACACTATAAGATTGTTTTAGTACAACTTGTACATAATATAATATAAATGGGTGTGTGTGTGAGCCACTAAGTGGTTGACTACGCTAAAATTGTATGAAATTTTAGTTAAACTTTTGCGGTTGGGTGTTGTGTAAGGAAATGGTCAAGTGTCGACGGTTACAAAGAGTGTAAACGTATGATAAGGTAAATGGAAGATTCCGGTGTCGGAGCAGAACGAAGATAGATTTTTCCATCTTTTTTTTAGAAAGACTTTCTGCACAAAAAGTTACATGCATAATACGGGATGTTGAAGATTCGACAAACAATGCAATGCCTTATGAAATAGGTCACTATGCTTATCAACACATAATTTGTTGTTACTTCTAAATGTTACAGAAAAGTATACGTAAGCTTGTTTATTGGATTGAAGGTGTATAAAATCTTAGTTCAACAGAAGAGATGCATTTTTAAACCGTTCATGCAAATACGCACTTGCATAGAAAGTTAAAGTTTTAAAATAAGGGCTGAAACATAAATTTTTAAATCTAATTCGAAGTACTTTTTCATGTATTTTTTTTTTCAGAGACTCAAATAATTCATAAGATAAACAAATTTGAAAATATAAGTCCACAATTTTTATATCCAACATCAGAATATGTGGAGGAGCATATGACATACGATATACAATCTCAATTATAATCGAATATTGAGGCGATGGAACCACATTTCCCTGTTATAAGCATTTTCATACAATCCAAGTAAGAGGGGCGTATACACTAATACCCAGACGGAGGCATGGGAGACTATAAAATGATCTTGATCAGCATTAAAAATTGAGTCGTGTGTCTGTCGGTTGTTGGCACTACATTTTCAGAAATTCGGTCGAAATTTCAAACAGACACTTCTACACGCAGATTGCTATTTAAATTGGGCAAAATCGGTTACGAAACCATGCCCAAAGAGTTTATCTATCTGACCCATAAAGTGTGAGCTATGAAAGTTCAAATTTGGTATAAATATTTATAATCATCCCATCAATCGCCACAAATGGGCGAGATCATATAATAGACATGCCCATTAAAAAAATATTTTTTTCTCGTTACATATTAAAAAGTTGGACTTTTTAAAAAAAAAAAATTTTCTTTGATTTTTATGGTTAATCATGATGGATTGATTATCGATCTGTGTAATTTTTTTACCCTCCACCTTAGTTATGAGAGTATACTACGTTTTTCTTCCGTTTACAACACCCAGAAGGAAGCATCAGAAGCTCTATAAAGTATATATATATTCTTGGTCATCGTCGAAAACTGCATCGATTTGAACATGTACGTCCGTTTGTCCGTGTGAGATATTGAGTTAAAATTTTGTACACACTAATGTGCCAAAAATGGGCATGGTCGGATAGCAGACACGCCCAGATTTTAAAAAATCATACTCAACGTAAAAATAGACTTGCATGCTGAAACGTAATACATACACTATTAGAGGACGCAATATATATATTTTCCACGCCCACTGTTGTGGGTGTGGAGGGTATTTAAGATTTGGCCTAAGCCGAATGTAGTTTTCTTACTTGTTTTTTCTTTTAATGGCAATATAAACATGCGATGGCTATAAAATATTTAAAGTCGAATATGTTTCTCTTGTCGTTATGCATGAGTTTTCGTTTATATCAGTATAGTACATGTGTTGAGTGTAGATTACAGATTAGCTGTATTTTATTTTAGTAGCACTTACCTGTTCGGCAGTTTTCAATAAATTTTCAATTTCGAAACTGCTGGTTCTTGACGAAGTGACTTTATTACTGGGGACACCCATTTGAATAACAGCCGGTTCAACAAATGACGGAGCTGGAGAACTTTCAGCTTCTGGTGAATACAAATCTTTACCAGTGCCATCTTTAATCGAAAAGAAATAATATCAATAATAAACGTGAATATTTAACATTATTTGAAATTTTTTTTTCATCTTTGACGATTTTCAATATAACTTTTATTCAAAATTTTAAATTAATAATTGTTTTTGATAAATATTTCTTTAAATTTTCGAAAATTAACATAATAATTATTAGTAATCAGAATTTTTTTCGATTACAAATAATTTTTTTTGTTTTAATTCAAAAAATATCAAATTTTTATTTTAATGTAAATCTATTTTTGGTTTCTTATTGCTTCTAATATAATTTTGTTATATTTTTTTTAAGAATTGTTTTTAAATACATGCAAAACCTCATTAATAGTATGAGCAGTTAACTGGTATAAGGGTGTGTAAACCCTTCAACAAAAAATTATGTACTGTAGTGTTGGATTTAGACGACCTTATTAACCACTTGGCTTGTCATTATATCAATTATAATGTAAAATATTTTGTGTGTGTTTTTTTTTACTATACACAACAACACTTGAAAATGTGTTTATAACATACTTATACATAGGTACATTCATACACATAAATATTTTATATAAAATATGTGCAAGTGAAATGTAAGAGCAAAAGTGCTCGATGAGATGAGACTGTGTTGTACAAATGTTGCAGAGTACGACCATGTGTAAGTTTGCTTGTACCAATGTATACGATTAAAAAAAAAAACGCGAACTTTACAGCGTTGTCGTTAGAGTTGATTGTTATTAACGTTGTATGTTAGTGTACGTACATAAAAGCACATGTATTTGTAATAAAAGTTGATTTGAAATCGATTTTTCCTAAAAATAAATCACACTTTTGAGGGCTTATTTGGAAAGTGATACAAGTTCATTTTATGAACGGATTGATTTTAACATTTTAATGGATTTGTGCCTTTGTTAACGTTCAAATTTCGATATTTCGTGAAAAGTAGACTTGGGTCATTTTCAAAATAAACTCTTATGTAACAATTACTTACTCCAACCGGGAGCTGGCACTATAAGTCCCGATATCATTTCTTCACTCATTATGGGAGGATCTGTTGGTGGAGGTGGGCAAACTAACGAATCTATCATATCATCAGTAACACGCATTATACCCGCTAGATCTGGCGGCTCTGTACGTGATGATCTATTTCACAATAAAAATTTCTTTAATTGTAATCATTGGATTTTTCATAAATTTTTCATACAGTGTGACAATAATAGGTTTAGGGCACTTACCGCATCATCATGCTTAAAGATTGCTCTTCTTGTAAAACACTCTCCAAATACATCATATCTAAATCAGAGACAATAGCACCATTGATGACCATTATTTCGTCTCCCTTGATGATGCCTGAAATAAGGACATATGTGAGAAATAAAAAAATCGTATAAAAAATGCTACTAGAAAGGGAGAGAAAACAAGAGGAAGATAAAAGAGACGCCTCTCAAGGGTCATAGAGGATTTAAAAAAAAAAAACAAACATACACACAGAGCAACTTATTCAAGTGAACAATTTAAATTTTATTTATTGCTGTTTTGTCTTGTTTCTTCTTTAGTTAGATATAGAGTAGAGAGGGAGGCAATATTTATTTATTATATCCTCCAACTGAATGTTGATAAGTTTGGTATTCCGTTTGCATCACCTAAAAGGAGGTGTCAGGGACTCTACAAAGTATATGTCTTTTTGGTCAGCATCAAAATCTAAATTGATCTAGTTGGTGTCCGTCCGCAAGTCTCTTACAATCGTAAATTTTAAGATGTCGAGTACAAGTATTTCTAGTATCTGTATTATATAAACAGCGCACAATCGAAAAAAATCTCCCATAACCATGTACTTAAAAAAAAGTTGAAACATGTTTAAAATAATTTTCCAAAAATGGACGAGGTTTTATAATGGATCCGCAGATTGTGCACAGAATCTGATATGAAAGTTAATACTTATTGCTTATACTGTATGGAGTATATGGAGATAAATGGCATTTAAAGTTTGGCCTAAGCCAAATTTAGTACCCACCATCATAAAGAAACGGGGGTACATTGTTTTTGATCAAACGTTGTAAGTACTTAAGGTGGGCGCACCACATCCTCAAAATTACATGAAATTCTAAGTTGATTTAGCCCTTTGTCCATCCAGGTCTCTTACGATCATAAAAATCGAGATATTTTGCTGAAACTTAGCACAATTTTTGAACGTATCTATAATTTCCTTTGACAAATGAGTAAACATGGCTTAAGGACGCGCCCGCAAAGACGTCCTAAACCTTAAACGCGTAGCTTTCAGCACTCTCACAGTCTCATATTTATTTTATTTAGACATGAATCTGAAATTTTGTATACATATTCATCAATTCAGAGACTGACCCACAACTTTAATATATTCCAGTAAAATAAAGAAAAAGTGATATTGGCACTTTGGATATACATTGTAACGGGACATAAATAGTGGAAATTGAACCGACCGTTCGGATAATATATTAAAAAGACTATGATACCATTTCAATAGAATAATTTCATCATTCATTAATAATTATGAACAATGTATACATTCACATAAAAACAATGTCTCAACTTTTTTTAACGTTTCGCATAGGAAAAAAAACTAATATTGCCACGTCCAATTGTAGGTATATTTATTCAAAGACATTTCATGTATTTTTCCTTGATTGGAGAAATGATATAGTGGTGCTCCATTGTGCAAGCGGGGGTTCACGATGGTGGGTATCCTACATTTGGCGTACACCTAATGTAGCCCCTTTTTACTTGTTTTTTGTATTCCATTGAATTTTCTAATATGTACAATACCAACTTAAACAATTTTGCATATATTTGTATGTATTGTTGTCTAAGGAGTATGTGCTTGTTTAGCACTGAACAATATTTGGCTGCGTTCACGTTGTGTATGTGTATGTGTTGGTATAGGTGGTGAAAAAAGAAAATAATAGCATTGATGCAAAGAACATAGAAGAGAGTTAGGTATTCATATGTGGTACACCTAAGCATATGCATGAAGTTTGTACAAATCAATGAACAATAAAACCTATTGTCCTTTTCTTTCTTAAGTAATTGTTTTGTTTCGTTGGGATTGCATGGCATATGTGTAGTGTGTACTTGGGAGGAGAGTATACATATTTACAATATGTGGCCCTGTTAAATTTCATTTGTGTATTGAATACATATGAAAACGTATAAACGTAAACGTTGGATGTCCTTATTTTCCACATTGTATGCACATATGCAAAAAATAAAAAAGAAAGAAAATCTGGTGTATTTGCAAAGTACAACCAATTTTGTGGGACAGTGTTTGTTTGTTTAGAGTTGGTTTCCATTCGATTGGTAGTAATGTTGCTGTTGTTGGTTTTGTTGCGTGTGTTTTCTTTGTTTTTCTTGCATGCGTTGTTGACAAGTATATCTATTGTGTTGTTAAAAAAAAAAAAAAAAAAACGTTAACTAGAAAACAATATCTTTGCCAACACCCTTCTTCTACCCTTCTACTATTCTTCTCCCTATTCAGTCCTGTCCTGTCGCTTATGCATTTCACAACAGTTTTAATAATATTCTTTGCTTCAGTCTGTTGGCATTACGGTAATTGTATCTTGTTATTTAGTAGATAAATATATTTGTGTAATATTTTCGTAAATTTTTTTTTGTAATCGATTAAAGCTGCCGCATAAGTTGAACAATTTTTATGAGTAGTAAATTAAACATACATAGGTGCGTATGCGTATGCGTAGTTATGACGGTAAATGTGAAAGGGGGAAAGGGGATTTTCAAAATTAGACTTTTGTTCTGTGCATTACTTGTGGCATATTAAATTAAAGATATCGATGAAATTTGTTACAAGGACATGTATTGGCCCAGAGAAGAACCCTTTTTAGATCATTTTTACAATCCTTCTCCATATAATTGCAAAAAATCGCATTCTTTATACTTTTTTGACAAAATCTGATGAATAATATTTAATTGGCTTGGTAATTGGCTGTACCGAAGTAGGACTCCTTCGGGCGAATGTGTCAGAAATTGTATACATATTCTGTAAGAATACTTTTATTCATATTTTTGATTTTTTGTTAAATTGAAATCCTCCAATTGAAAATGCCTACTAACGTATGAGTTTCGTTTAAGTCCATAAAGTGAATTCTGTACCATAACAGGTATATGTAAATTATGGACGTGGTAGTTATTTCAATCAAATTATGTAACAACAACAATATATGGCTTACGCCCAACCTGAACACGCACCACTTTAGGGCATCACAATCAAAATTTAACTCACAGTGATGTTTATGTATTGACCGCAAGGTCTTAATGAACTTTTTAAGCGGTTGAAAAAGTTTTCAAAAATCACCTTTTTCAGTTTAACTTTATTTGTGGGCGTGTCCTTTGACAGATTTTGTTCAATTTCAAGATTAACTTACGAACTTGGAGAAATAACATTTCTGCCACGTTTAGGGTTAATACCTAAATTTTTGCGACCGGGATACAGGGAACAAACAGAGGTCACTAAATCAAATGTGCTAAGTTTTTGCAAATAAAATGATAAATTTAATATACTCCCTTAGGGAAAGTGTAGAAGTACAATGAATTTTTCCAGCTTAACCATAACTTTTGTTATACAACTCTACAACTTTCTATTATATCACAGTTCTGTTTTGATTTATTTAAAGCGTTACTTATGGTGGCTTATATAACAATGATTCAAATTTTTTGGTTCCATGAAAAGGAAACATGCACACGTATACCACAGATTTTAATTTAAGTTGGATTGTAAATCCTAGCTAAACTCTTCTATTAACAACACACATCATTTATCATTTTGGCCTTTTGTACCTAAAGCATAAAACTTTATAAAAATTAACAATAACAAAAAAAAAATCATCAACAGTTGAGTTTGATACATATGTATATAAGTGAAAATGTATCGTATATGTATGTGTGTGTGTGCATCAATGTATTTTCATTTCTGAAAACATTGAATTTTAATAACCAGAGTACACATGTCTTATGTCTTGTAATACTAGGTTCTGCATATGTGTGTAATGGGGAAGCACAGGAGCGCAGATGCGTAGGCAGGTGTTTGCTAGGAATAGTTTTGTGCAATATTTTATATATATATGGTAAAACGGCCTTTACGCATATGTCACTATATGCATGCATATGAGTATTAGAGTAAAATGTACAGCACATGTACAGTACACAGCACAGAACTGTTGTATTTGTTTGGTGTGTTTGTATGGGCGAAATTGTAACGGAACAATTCCTATAAGAGTAGAGTCAAATATTCTGCCATGTGATATTTGCATCTGTTTGAAATTTATATACAATGCATTTTCTTGTGTTACTGCAATACAAACAAATACACACACAAACGAGTACGTAGCCCATATGTCTCTTTGGCATGTTACCTCGGATTACATTAAGTGTTTATATAATATTTGAGTATGTTTATAAACGCAACCACTTTTGTTGCTGTTGCTGTTGTTTGTGTGTTTGTGTATACACATCACATTTATATAAACACACAGCTGTTGTTGTGTGTTTGCGTTTATATGTGATTTTGTGTAAATTTTGCAGCACTTTTAATTTATGGCAATTTAATTAATTTATGTAAATCCCGGCCCTGTGAGCTGCACTGTTTAATAGGCCTTTCACCACGTGTGCACATATAGACGTGAGAAATGTGTTTGTGGTGTGTTTTTATTGGCCTTTGGGAGCGCTCTGCAATATTCGGTGTTAATTTTATTAACTTATTTTTGCATTCCCGACCACTCTTTTCACTCATCACTCAACGTTCACTCTGAGCCCTGTTATATATTTTTATATGCATGTGAGAATATCTATTTTAAATTGCGTCCATATAAACTAATCACGTACAGTTGCCTTTGTATACACATATATATGTAAAACACTTATATACCAACAGCGATTTATATAATAATAACAATAACAACAAAAAACAACAACAAGTCAAAATAATAACAAAACAACTCAGTTAGGGTTACGTACCGTTTTGCATCGCTACACTTTTGTCCTCTACACGGCTAACATAACAGCATAATTCATCCTGACGTTCAGCATTTTCGATTAGTTCAGCCTCCACCGAGAAGCCCCACATCTGTTCGAGCGTTGTACGCTGTAACTCAACCTGGTATAAGATTTTCATGCAAACCTCTACAAATTCATGATTATGCAGCTGTACGTATGCGTATAACAATCACAGCCACAGACAACACAGCAACAGATGAATCGTTGAGAAAGAGGGTGAAATACAAATAGGGAAAGAGAGATGGAGAGGCAGAGGTTAAAAATCAAATAGTCGCATAATCGTATTAAAAATAAATAAAAACGGAAATGTCCCTCCCATGATGAGGTGAATATGTTTTTTGCACAGCAACTTGCTTTCTTTTGAAATATTTAATATTGTGTATACTTGAATGTCTTTACGTTATTAATAAAATATTTTGTAACTGTATGTGGTATAAAAAGGAACATTTTTATAATACCAATACTATCATTTGTAAAATGTACCAAATCCATCACGTCTTTACTCTAAAGGAACCGAGCTGGTGAGTTTTTTTACATTCCCCCCTCTCTCAGTTTTAAATTGTTGGAATATGTGTGTTTGTATATTCAATATACTAAAACGGAAGCGTATTGTCATTTGCATTTGCGATTTCCGTTATTGGAAGTTGTTTAACAAAGAGCAAGAAAGGGGCAGGAGATGACGATCTTATAACATAAATGGGATGTATGTTCACCAATCACATATTTATCAGTTTGGGATAGATTGGAAAGTTTAATATATATATATATACACGACTGTATTATTGTATTGATGAAAGCTTTAGAGAGATTTTCATTATTAGAGTTTCGAGTGCAAATTTTTCGACAAACTAGCCTGTGAGGTGATATATCAAGAAATTGGAACAGAAACAAACAAAATTTGATTTGGGCCAAATTTTAAACATCCTCTACAGTAATGTACAAAGAGTGGGCGTGTCATGTACCAAATGCGCTATTGCGCATTTATCGGATTTAATGTCACATAAGATATTTTATAAATTGTGGGCGTGTTCATTTGTAATGGAAAGATGTTTGAACTTCATGATTCCATTTTTGTGGCTGTTATACAGTGGGCGTTTTTTGCTCATATCTCAAAATTTACGACCGCAACTTAGATTTTAAGGGGTCTCGGAGACGTTATTCTAGGTAAAACAAACCGAATAAAAACAAAATTCTCTATATTAACGTCTAACTCGTGAGCGTGGCATGTTCAGTTGAAAATATAAGCTCAAATTTAAATTTTTGCAACCGCAAGCGTTTTAAGTAATAGAAACACCGTTACGAAGACGAACGCGGCTAGACTTTGCGTTTGATGCTAAAGAGGATTCTGAGACGAGTTCTGTACGATTACGTTAGAGGCACCTTGAAAGGTCGTTTGTGCGTCGTTTTTTTCTATTGAATGAGCGACATTATCATACAAACTTATATAATTGTTACCTATAGGTTAAATAGGTAAAATACACAATATTTTATATATGTAGTAAAGTGTAAAAGAGAATAACAGCCTGCACATCCTAACCTAATACAAGTCAAATTTATATAGTTGCTGATGCAGGAGATGTACACTCTAATGTTTAAGAAGGCAAAAGAAACGTATTATGTGTGAAAATAGTCGTAAGTCTACCAAAGTCGATCCTTTAGTATGCCTTGTCAGGAGGTAAATAACTTTTGCAATATTTTTCACTCCGAACGGATGTAACTGCAAGGCCACTATTGCAGAAGTTTTCCTTAATTTAGATGTTATTGGGTATGGCTTGCAGAGTTTACTTTGTGTGAGATATAAAATGCATACACACAGACACACGTACATACAAACTTACACCTAGAAACGTGAACCAGTTCGTTTCCTTAATCTGTGCAAGTTGATTTAAAGTTTGTACATGGCAAGCAAGCATTCGATTGGATGCGAGGCCAGCAGCCACACAAAGTTGATTGCGGAGATACATAATTGTATTGGAATCTTTATAAATTATTTTCATGTTTACTATTTTTTTCGGTTTTCTTGTTTCTTTGAGTCCTTGCTGAACATGATGGTGCTGTGGTGAAAACATCTCTTTCCCATGCGAGCACTGCTTTCTCTGTGTACTACCACTTATGAAATATGTAGCTTTTACATGAATATACAATTCACACATAAATTTATATACATCGTATATACGTGTGTACGTAGTGCAGCTGATTGTTGCAAATTGCAATGAATAAAATTGCTTTAAGACAATTGTAAAAGTTTCTATAAATAACCAAGTTTCCATAACGCCTTGCCAATTGATAAGCATATATATTGTACAACGAATGTTAAAAGTTTCTGTACATCAATCGATAATGGATTGTTCAATAAAGCATACATTTCAATTTCCTATAATTAGAAGTTCTCTTTTGTGCAGCTTCCAGGAAGACAAATTATGTAACTCTGTGGCCTGCCGTTGTGCTCATCGGCAATTTAAGCAGTTCTTACAATTTTCGTATCAAATGTTTTCTAATTAAGCACTTAATACTTTAGCACTGCTGCTGGTAACCGGCGGCTCCACAAACGTATACTTTTTGTGTTGTAAAGTTTTGAAATTCTTAATAGAAAAGTGCTTAAAATATTTTGAACTCTAACGGGCTGTTTTATGTAATTTTCTCTCTTCCGACTTGTTGCAATTTATTTAAGAATTTCATATGAACAAATGTAACATATGTGTGTGTCGCGTCTATAAATCATGAACATATGCGCTTGAGTGTGCACAGGCAGAATGTGTTAACTATACGAGTGTGCCCAGGGAAGGGGTGTAAAAGAAATGAATTAAAGTGCCAGAGTTAGCTGCCGCCTCGTGGCGCTATTTATTTCTGGTCAATATTTACTGTTTGCTAATTCAACATCAATATTACTTGCACTCATCCATGTACAATTCACATGTGATAGAGCCAAGTGTGAGTGAGTAAATGCCCAATTTATCATTAACATGTTCACTTACATATACATATAAATATACATTTTTATGTACAGTATACAAATATTTACTTACATAATTTTCTATTAAATCGTTACGATGTGGCACAAAATAATTGTGATCTTCCATGTCACGTCGCTTCTTTACCCGTACAAAATGTTCCATAGGATTGAGATTGCGACGGGCACAGGCGCTAGCCAAAAATTCTTCCACTGACATGGCATCACGTAGGTAAACAGTCGAGTAAGCGTTGTCAGGCATGGCAACTTTAAATGTTTTTTCCGGTTCATCACGGGAATTTAACTGTAAGTACACCAACAACAAAATTTACAACAACAAATACACCAAGAAAAAAAAACTGTGATATATTTGCAGCCATGAATATAAAAAAAACGTAATAAAAGAAGAAGAAGAATTTCTATTACCATTAGGTGCTCGGTATGGCTTGTATTTATACAAATGTAAAATTTGTGCGTATGCACATAGAGAAAACGCAAACACAATACTCAAGAAAGCATATAATTTTGATGTGGTGGTAGTAGTAGTGTAGTGTAGCGACGATAATAGTAATGATGTTGATGATGATGAAGACTAAACTCAACACAATGTAGAAGGAAAAGAAAAAATCACATTGAACGAGTTCAAGAGCACACAATATTGCGAGCGCTTCCATCGCACACATCGCATAGGTATGTACATGTGTGGGTGCACATTCTATTTGCAAATTGCTTAATAAATTTTTATTAAATTGCAGTTTTGCGTATTTGCAGATTGTCTGCAATGTAATGACATGAGAGATGGAATTGGCTGCCAGAGTGTCTCTCACAACGAACAACTAACAACAGCCACCGTCAACGACATTCAATTTCAATATCGTTCCCAAACATATATTTACATACATGTACAGGTGTATACGGGTATAAACGCAAACGCTTATAAATCAATTGAGTTTATCTTACGCGTCATTTGACCTCTTGATCCAAAGAAAAAATGAAATCTTTCACAGCACATGAATTTAATGTTCAACAACAACAGCAACAATAACAAAAACTTAGATCTTAGCGACAATTGAAATCTATAAATTTTCAATAATTTATGATATTTGAGTGAAATATTCCTGTACCGTTAAAAATGGATTAGGCGGTATCATCAATGATTGATCATGAGAGATGTAATTGTGATGTAAATAGAGCGGCGAAGACAAATGCATTTTCTTTCCAACTCACTAATAATGAACTAAAAATTCTTTTGTTATTTTTTTTGTATAGTAACAATATATTAAGTACCTGCATGGAACGGCGACTGGAACCGCTGTTTGAACGTGATAGCATAGGCGGGCGACGTTTGGTGGCCCCCCGACCAGCCAATAAATTATTCAGCAATGATGGTGAACGAGCACAAATAAATGCATGGAATGAGGAAACCGTAAATACGCCCAATTTATTCAAAATATTTTTAGTAGGACGCGATACATGTGTTAGTAAAGACTGTAAAGAGAATAAATGGAAAATTATGTAATCATTTGAGTACAATAGGGAGGAAAACGTATGCGTGACGAGTGTCAAAATTGGGATACATAACAAAGTGGCACCTTGTTGATTCGGAGCCACATGCGGTCGTATTAATTTTGTGGTGGCTGCAGCTTCACATCAAAGATTTTATTTTTAAACGCTATTCATTTAAACGCCTATAATTTGTAAAATATCTCACTTTAGTGCGCGTTTAAAACGTGCCACGCCTACAGGTTAGGCTTAATTGTGGATTGTACACATATAACTTTTTCATATTCTTAAATGAAAGGCCAAAAAGAAAAAATCTGTGCCATCTTATTCTATTTACATTTCAGGTCATCCCCTGAATGGATGATTATATTATTTATTTATTTATTTATTTATTTACAGCAATTTTGCCTAATTTGTGACGAGTAAAGTCGTTATTGACTCGTTTTACTGTCCCCTCACTGAGGTCGCATAAATAAATAGAATTAAGACAACACTGTTGTTAATTTTTAAGTCTAGGTGGTAACTCCACTCACCGCCACGTCATCAAGCATATTGGAATATATCCAATGTTCCAATATGCTTGACAAAACCGAGGCTTTGTGAGGGGTGATCGATGTAGGATCACGCTCTTCGATTGCCAACCCTCAACGAGTGAACATCAAGTTACATTTAAGATCTCTTGAGTTAAATACAGGGAGTAATCCTGGCTGCACGTGAAATCGTAGTCTGAGTACACAGGGCGTAAAGCCTGTTGTAGTTATGTGAGTGGAGTTATCAACTTATACCCAAAGCGTTAATTAATTTTAGTCACTACGTAAGCTAATATATTCTATTAAACGAAGTCTTTGAATAAATTAAGCCGTGTTTGTATGTAAGTAAAACAGAGAGCGTCTTTTAAATAAATAAATGGACGAGTATACCCTACGCCGACGGCTTAGCCCCGGCTAGCGGTGAAATCTCATTACAAATTATATACAATTGTAGTACTTAGTCTAACATTTACATATTTATTCTATTTATATTTATTGTGATAAAGGCGATCTCACTATTGAAAATGGAACTGATAGCAGACACGCCCACAATTCACAAAAAACCTTTTTTGTGTAGAATTTGGATTATAAGTTGGTATCTGATATTTACACTATGCCACGCCCACTGCTTGTTTGATTTGGTCAGAGACGAATGTGGTTTTTTCTTGTTGTCTTTTTCGCTAACTTCTCAGCAACCACTTTATTTAACTTTCTACGTATGATGGGGTGTATACTGAGTTTGTCATTCTGTTCGTAACAACCAAAAATAGGCGTCAGAGACCGAACAAAAAATATATATTCTTGATCAACATCAAAAACTGAGTCTATCTGGACGTGTATGTAGTTGGTATTCGCACGGTCGTAAACTTTGAGACATTGAGTTGAAGTTTTGTACAAACGTTTTTAGTTTTTGTACGCTCATCTCTATTTAAAGTGGGTAAAATCTGTCAATAACCACGCCCACAATCGACAAAATCTATTTATCTGCCTAAAAAATTAAAATAATTAGTTTGGTACATTTATTTATAATTACTTCATCCAGTGCCAAAATGGGCGTGGTAACATAACAAGCACGCCCATAATGTACAAAAACTTATATATCTGCCATAAAAATCGACTTAAGAACATGAAATTCAGCATGCTTATCTGTAGCTATCATGTCCATCAATGTCCCAAAAATAACAGATAACAGAAACGCCCATAATCAACAAAAAACTATACACTTGACACAAAAATTGACTTATGATGTTGAAATTTGGTACACATATTTATAGTTATCCCATCCATCGATGTGCTACAAATGGGAATGGTCAGATAACAGACACGGCCATTATTTACAACAGACACTCACGATTGTAGATGTGAAGGGTATTTAAGATTTAAGCCTAATTTAGTTTTCTTACTTGTTTTCACATAAGTTTAAAGTCTACCTAAATTATCTTAATGGTCACTGTGATAAGAGCAATATTTTAGAAAATCATAGTAAACACTTTTCACTCTTCATTCACTATTAAAAGTATGAAAATAATTCCATATATTATCAACTAGCAAAGTGTCAGGCTAAACTAGAGGGGTTAGATGCATTTTTGTTCTTTTTTTAGAACATTTTTTTATACGTCTCCGATGAGGGTACATTAAGTTTCTTCTTCCATTTGCGACACCCAGAAGGATGTGTCAGAGACCCTACAAAGTATATATATCCTTGATCAGCATTAAAAACTGAGTCGATTTAGACATTTGTGCCCTTGTGTCCGTGTGTCTATCTGTTATTGGCATTCTCACGGTCGTAAATTTTTAGATATTAAGCTGAAATTTTGTACAGGCAATTTTAGTTTTTGCACACAAATCGCTTCTTAAAATGGGCAAAATCGGTCAAGAGCCACCATTCAAGCTGATACGTAATGCATACACTATTAGAGGGTGTAATCATATACCTGACACATCCGCCATTGTAGATGTGGAGGATATTTAAGATTTATCATATAACAGCGTAAAAACAGTTACCTTTGGATTTGGTAATTCACCACTCTGCAACGAGGCCATATAACAACGCAAACGAAATTGTTCACAATGCAAGCGTTCTAGATTTTCTTCCCATTGTAATATTTGGGTCTGTATTTGCAGACGTGTGTCTTGATCCGTAACCACTGATTGTTGTAGTTCAGCCATATTTTTTAATTTATGATCCTAAAAAGAGAAAAATAGAGAGAGAGAGAGAGAGAGAGAGGCTAAGTAGGTAATACTAATAAAAGAACAGGCAGAAGCAAAAATTTTAATTATTTAATAATAAAGGTTGTTGATTAAAAAAGTAAGTAAATTAAATACAAAGTAAATGTGTGCTAAAAATGATTTTTATGGGATTTTTAATGTCATTAGTGGTGAGAAAATTCCAAAACAACAACCACAAAAAACCCACGTACACTTGTATACCCACACAGAGACACGAGCTTACAGTTTGTGTCCTAATGGTCATAAATCCACTCTTCTGCAGAAACTACTTCATTCTATGGAATTACTTGTGTTTATATAATATATGTAAACAATTTGTATACACATACATGAATAAGAATAGTAGTTGTGTTGTAAATAAAACAAGTAGAAATTTTATGTAGAATATTAAAACAAAACAAAACAAAACAAAACAAAAATGAAACAACAAAGACATAAAACATACATTTAAGCAACAAATGTGACAATATTCATATAAGTATGTATGTATGTATATATATGTGTATGCATCAAGTATATCCGCACCAAGCTGTATCATGGGTTTCTCTATATAGAGACAATGGCTGGTTACGTCTCCTTCCTTATATACATAGCATCGCACACATCAGTTACAGACGTATGTTTGTAATGTATTAAAATAAAAAAACAAAAACACACAAATAATAATTCATGAGGATTTGTTCATGTGTTACAGTTTATGTTGTTTCCCTCCTTTTTTTGCTCTTTTCTTTATTATTATTATTTTGTTTTTGTTTCTGTTTTCGTTTTTTATTCTATTTCTGTTTCTGTTTCTTTCAAACGTTCATTCATTCAGTTAGAAAAGGAAAATTAAATTGAAAGCTAAAAATAATTAGAGCGTAAAAACCGGAGCATGGCAACACTTTTTTTGTGTAATTCTTCTAATACGTTACCAAATATCTTTGTATGTATATAATGTGTAAAAAGCCGACATACCGACACACCGACACACATACTATACATGAGTTCGTACCATAACTCCATAATTCTATTACAAATATATGCGAAGTTTTAGTCTGTTTTTTGTTTGAATTCATTTTTGTTGGAAAGAAAGAAAGAAAGCAAGCAAGCAAGCTGCACATTCGTGATCTACTCTACTCCCTGTATGACAGTGCTATATGCTGGTGTCGTTTAGATGGGGGACTAGCGATAAGATAATGTGCACAACGTACACGCGAATATGTTCGCACAGTCACACACACAAACACACTTATTCATACATAGATACACTTCATTAACTGTTGAATAAGCGTGATACTGTTTTGTATGCAGATCTTATTTGCCTGTATGTAAAGGTACGTGCACACATCCACAGTCATTATAAGTAAGTTAATACAAAGCTGAAGCTTTATGCTTGCGGAATACCTAAAAAGTCCCATAATGACTAAATTTACTTTTCATTTTTATTAAGCAGTTATAAGATTATATTAAAGCAGGTGAAAAGGTTTCACACAATATATCATATACCTGATACACCCACCATTGCAGATGCGGAGGGTATTTAAGATTTGGCCTAAGCCTAATTGTTGATCAATGTGTCTCTTTGCCTCATTGTCCTATAGTATATTTACACCTACCATGCCCATAAAGTTCAAAAAATATTTATTGACACGGAACTTAAACTTTAGATCACAACGTATAAGAATTATTAAAACTATAATCGATCGGATATATTTGCAGTTGCACTAACGCCTAAAGGACACAATGTTTGATTTTTTGAATAAAGTTATAAATGTGAATTTAAATTTAACTTTTGCCGTACAGTCAGACTGTCAAGTGACTGTCTGCCTTTCTTCTCATTGTTGTATACATTCATTGTTGCTCTCTGCGACTGCTTTTTATGCAGTTAATTTGCCTTCACTACGTGCATTTCTTTATGTGATTTTCACAATAAAGTATTCAACAGAATGGAGTGATTAAAGTGGAACATTTTCATTCTTAATTTCTTTTGTGCCTTCGCATTCAATTTTTGCGGATTTTTAAACGCGATGTAAGAGACATGAAAATGTTTACAATTTTTATTGCACTCTAACGCATATTTTCACAATTTTTATAATTTTATTTCAATCACCATCATTGTGTAATAATGTAATAGTTTCCATTTTTATTTGTTCCTTCGGCTGGTACAATTGTGCGTGTGTTCTGATAGCAGTTCGTTTTTGTGGTAATATTTTGTTTACATTTTTATGGCATTTGCCTGATTGTTCCTGCACTATATACTCGTATAAACTGCCATCATTTTGATATGGTATGTGCATGTTTATTATCTCTGCACTCTCTCTCTCTCTCTCTCTCTCTCTGGTTGACAGTTGTTTTAATTACTTCCCTTTGCTGGCCTTTTTTTTTTAGCGGGAAAGCCATATAGCGGAAGATGTGCTACGAGAAGCCCCTAAAACTTTCCACTAAATGTGGCTGCAATACCACCAATCCAAACAATATAAACGTCTGTCTCTCTATCTATTCATCTGTCTGTCTCAGTGTGTGTGATTGGGTTTTTGTCTTAAGAAAGGGGCACGAAAAAAACAGTTAATGAAACTGCTGCGTTATTGTCATCATCGTCTTCTCTTTTTAACAATGGAGTAACGTCATACCATTGCACCATACTTGTGCACCGAGAGTTTCAGTTTTTGTAATAATATGAGTTGTTTTTTCATTGTAATGGTCCAACTTGAAAAGTAAATTTTTAAATTGTAATTATGCAAAGCTCTTCTTAACTAGGAAGTGGAGTTGTAAGCACTTTAGCGGGTTGAAAGGCAAGTTATCAAACAAAACAAGAGAAGAAGTGGTATTTGGTTTAAGCGAAATGCGCCATATCCAAGACCTTGTAGCATTAATATACAATTTATGGCTGCAACTTATGCTTATAAACTATATAAGCGGGTTCTTAATGCAATCTCTGTTTTAAATTTTCCTTCAATTATGAGCGTGTCTTTTGATTAATTTTAATCAATTTTAATATTAACCCTTACTTCTCTCGAGTTTGAATTTGATATCTTAATTATTGTTCATCACATATGGGCATACAGACATAGATTCGATTGATTCAGAATTTCTTTCTGATATTTTGTATACTTTTGCGATTTCTAATATTTCTTCCTTACTTATCAAAACGTAGTGCGTATAGAAAGACAGTAAATTGTATTTTTTTGAACAAATCTCTACTGAGTGGATGAACACTGAAAGTGAGTTAAGGTGGTTGATTTGTTTAAAGTGAGTAAGTGGTGGTTATAGGTGTGTGTGACTATGATTCCTAAAAAGTAATTAAACTTAGAAGGTTGTTCGAATATACGTTGTTTTAAAAGCTTGAACCTAAGGTTGTCACTTCTTGTTCCCAATCCATAGTGGAAGTTAATAAGTACTTCATACGCTATATGTACTGCCCAAGGTTCTTTCAGTATTTTATAATTGTTATTTGTGTAAAGTTGCTGAAAGAACTCTCCACCCATTACCTTAAAACTGAAGATAACATTGGATCGAATGTTTATTTCAGAATCATCGGAGAAGCATTTAAACGTTAAATAACATCAAATTCTGCAAAGTTCTAATAATATCTGTCTGCCTATCTGTCTCTTTATCAAATGATTTTCTTTAAAAAAATTTAACTTCACTTGAACGAAATTTTGGTTGGAGGCGAATAATTTAGTCTTAAACCTAACACCGATTCAATGTGTTTGTAAAGTTTCACTCGGATTTGAACCGGTGACCTCATGTATATGGAGTAGCACACACTGCAACTCTACCATGGCGAGGGCAAGATAACAGTTAAAACATTTTTTCTTTTACTAACACATTGTCTATAATCAGAGTTAATCTTCTTATTCAAATTAGTCTCCTTAACAGTATAAAACTTTCTTAGCAGGTATTAGATATTGTTTTAATATCCAAAGATAAGGGTCTTTAGTCACCTTAACATTTAAATTTCTTCAAATGCTCGTAAGAGAATATAAATGAAAGCACATTTTTTTGCTTGCATTTTATGTAGAGTAGATGAAATTAAACAAGTAAGAAAACTAAATTTTGGCTTAAAATCTACTCCCCATACCACCACATCCGCAACAAAGGGCTTCACCATAAAATTAGACTTCCAAGCTGATACATATAACATTATATATTTTATATTTGTTACGCCCTTTGTTGTGGATGTGGTGGTATGGAGGGTAGATGTGGCCTAAGCCAAAATTTAGTTTTTTTACTTGTTTGTATTTAAAAACAATTTAGATTTCATTAATTTGTATCGTCTGAATTGGGTGATAGTGCATATGTGGCCCTTTAAGTCATTTGTTTACACAAAAATTAAGCTTGCGCAAAATTTTGATCCTAAAGAAAGAATTTAAAAGGGAATTAAAAGGAGGAGGCCTATGATATTTTCGTCATTTAAATGTTGATTAAAAAAACTCATAAAAAAGTTTCCGAAATTTTTCTCTTTTTTTTGTTATATCACTTTGCTTATGCTATATCACACGACAAGCTCATTCATTTGATACCCATGACAAGGTCGTTATAGCGATTATGGTAATGCGCCAATTTGTGGCGTTCGCAATTCTTGTTTATAAAAAACTAGCTGTTGTTCGCGGCTTCACCTGCGTGGAATTCGGTTATCTCGCGAGATAAAACGTTGCCTATGCCCAAAATCCTCTCCAGAATCTAGTGATGCATCTGGAGTGGTATCCGCACATGCCGTTGTCAGATTTCAGATTTCCCTACTATTTAAATATTGTGAAATACTTATTGTGAATACTTAATTTCTTAATTGGCAATATTACTACCAATGGTGGGTATAAAAAGGGGTTATAGTGACATAAGTACAATAGTTGGACATATGGTCTCGCGAAGTTTTTTGTAGATATTGATATGTTCTATAATATTGTAGAACTTTTTTGTTTTAACATCAATACTTTCCGCAGCGTATTCGATGAAAGATATTTTATGACTAATTTTTTTACACCTTGGGTTAGTAATAGTAGGAATGTCCAGGGATCCCCAACATTTTTTTGCAATAAATATAGCCTATGTTACTCAGTGATAATGTAGCTTTCTAATGGCGAAAATATTTTTGAAATTGGTCCAGTAGTTTTTGAGTTTACGCGTTACATACAAAAATATAAAAATACAAATCTTTCCTCTTTATAATATTAGTATAGATGACGAAGCTTTTTCATTTGGCACCCGCCTCATTAAGATTGTTAATTCGCCATCTTGTGGCGGTCTGAATTTCCATATAGTTTATTTATATTCTACTCGTCAGATTCTTTCACGTAATATAAATATTGAATAGTTTATGAAGAATAGTAATTGTGTTGCGATCGCCATTGGATTTATTATAATACCACTAACCTCAAGATATGCTACTCATGAAGCCCTTTACTTAACACCCATATTATACAGGTGGTGAAGGAAGTAGAAAGTCGCCATTGGAACTGACGGGCATTCTTAAATGGTTTGAGAAAGTTTTATAGAACCGATTAACTACAACAGGCAATGATTAAAAGCATTGATCTCATGCCTATAATGGAAATCTTGTTGGAATTAGGTAAAAGCTATTATATATGAAGTACAAAAAACCATAAAGTTATTTTATTAGCATTGAAATTTATTTATTTATATATCTAATAAACCGCTCCGCTCATTTCTTCCCAATTTTTGTGAATTATTTGTAAAACGTTTTTAACTGCAACTTTTTAATTCATAAATATTTAAGGAATAGTTGAGTGCCAAAAAAGAAAAAAGATGCTGCATTTATGTAATTGCCATAAACGGTTTAAGGTACGTTATCGATTACATACACAAGAACAAATTTTTCATATACTACTCCAGGTATCCACCTGTGATGAAATGGCTCTACGAAAAACATTGTTGTCCGTACACATGCAATGTGTGTGCGTATGTGTATATAATTACTTGATTTGACTGCGAATTTATTGATGACAGTCCATCAGAGAAAGAGAGCTTGACCTATATTTACTTGTTTGTTTTTACATGTTTGTTTATTTATATTGTGTTGAGTATTTTTTACGGTTATTTTGTGAACACATTGAAATGAAAATGGTGTAAGTCCACTTTTTCAAAAACTCCGATATTGGACAAATACTGGCAACCTTGTAAAAGCGTCCATTATTTGAAAAAATGGACTTAGGTCCCTTTCAAAGTAATTTAATTTATATGTTATTAGTAAGCCCTGTTTGCCAGTGTATTTGTTTAAAGTTACTTCAGTCCGCTGAGTAACATTAAGAATTCTTCTCAATATCATTTTATAATTTTCACATACTCATGCAAGTATGTAGTAATGTGGTGTGGTAAAGCATAGAATGCCATGGGGCCTTTTTGTAAGTTAATGTTGTTGTTATTATTGTTGCTGGCAACAATTTATTTTGGGTTTTTTATATACTGTGCCGTGTTACTTGATTTACGCTCATGTGTATGTGGTTGTGTTAAATGGCAGCTTACAATATTTGAAAGCGCTTTTTGTTGTTGGTACATCTTTACATCTGTTACATTTTGAATGCATATATGTATGTGTTTATGTGTGGTATTCATTTCATTCAAATGGTCCTTTTTCCCCGTTCATATATTGTGTGTATACATAAGTTTTTATTGTCTTTGGGGTGTATGAGTATGTGTGCATGTATATAATAAACCTTAATTACGAACAAATTAAGAGGAACAGTTTCATTTTTCTTTTATGTTATTTTTCACACATACACACACACGCACGCAAAATGAAACTTGGAATTTAATAACGAAGAGAGCAAAAGCATTTTTTTCACTTTTTTGGATCTTTATGTTTGGTTATACATATATATGTATATACATACATATATACATAATGTATATAAAAGTGTTTGTGATATAACCAGTCGATATGCATAGTATAAGTATATTGTAGTAAGCTGCCGTGAGCTGCTTACATAAAAGTAACAGCATTTTATATATATTGTAAGTACGTGTGTATGAATTTATCGTAAAAAGCACTTAATTGCAATATATATGTAATTATATAATATTATAATTATAGTAATAATAATAATAACAACAACAACAACAACAGCAATTATGTGTACAAGATTGTTTTTTTTTTACTTACTTTAATTGTTGTTGTTGTTATTGTTTTTGTACTTAAAGCCATGCTATTTGTATAATAAAAAATAAAAAATTAAATTAAATTTCGTTGATTTTTTTTCCCTTTTTTTAAATAAATTTCATTATGTTAACATCAATTTACACATGTAAATAATAAATGAGATTATATTGTATGTAGGCGGAAATTGAAAAGAACGCTTTATGTATAAAATTTTAACAATCCCCCCCGAATTACGAATATTTCATTCAATTCCTCTAGCATTCTGTTATACAGAACAGAACAACAAAGTGTGCAGAGTAACATCGCAATTATTACAATGATTGATGTACTTACCGATTCGATAGCTTTTTCCAAACGGAAAATCTCCTCTTGTAACAAGTGTAATGTTCCGGTTTTGCCGCGATGCCGTGCAAATGCAGCTGCACAAGCACTATGTATACTGTTCACCCAATTCTCTAATTCAACCTTTAAATGAACAACAACAACATAAATAAATAAAAAAACAAAAAAAAAAACATAAACATTATTAATATTTATTAAATGAAAATGCATCGTTAGAGTTTAGCAACTACATTGCAGTTGTAATTGTAATTAAGTCATTTAATGAGTTCAATATTGTTTTAATTATTGCCCATACCACGCGCATAAATATTTGAAGAGAATATATATTATAACAGAAACTGACATTTTTATGGCCTCCATCATATGTTTGCAGGGGTATACATCACATTGTCAGAGTGTTTGCAATGTCCTATATATATATTCTGAATTAACATCGAATACTGAATCGATCTAATCATGTCTGTCTGTCCATCTGTCCGGTGTATATGTTCTGTGGTAATCACAGTAAAGATTTAACCTCGACAGACAGACAGACAGACATAGTTAATTCATGCAGATCAATTCTTGATATACTTTCAGAGTCTCTGACTTTATAAGCATTTTGCCAAATGAGTATAAAAATGCACCATTTTAATTTATTTTAGTTGTAAAATAGTAAAATATTTGTTACGACCAATGCAAAGTGCACCAATCTATATCCCTTCCCTAAGGACTTATTTCATTGCCTTGCAGATACTCTACAGTATATATATAGTATAATAGGATAGGATGTGTAATAATCAATTTATTAACATATTGTGCAAATATTGCAAATTGTGATAAAAATTGTCTGGCAGTAATATATGTAAGAAGTAATTCTGAAACAATTCGTCGAGTTAAAGGAAAGTGCAATTAAATTGTGTTTAATTTAAGGTTATAGATGGGACTGATGCTCTTTTTCTCGTTCTCTTTTCTGGCGTCTAGACATTTGTATGATGAAATGTAATTAATCACTGCAGTTGAAATGTTAACCATATGCGAGTATATGGCGTGAAATTCTCAGTTTTATTATAGTGAAACTGGGTTCAACTTATGTCTAACACACGCCCCACACATATCTTATATGATGTTATCGTAATGTTTAAACGTTGTTGTTGTTGTTGTTGTTATGTTATGAAAACAACGTTCAAGGTGTTTTCTATATATATGTGTGTGTGTAACTACGCTTCCATAGCACACGCCTATATATGATGATGACATAAAATTTCTTATAATTGTTTTTGTTGCTGTCTTCATCTTTCACAAAATGCTTATGAATGTGTTTGTGTACGATATGTGTGTGAGTGGTTAGGATTATGTTTATGTGGGGAAAATGACCGCGAGCAACGAACTTGCATAATGTTGGTTTCTTTTAGTTGGGTTTTTTCGCTATCACACAGTATTGCATCAGAGGGACTTTTAATGGTTTGCTTTTGTATCATAGCACACATAATAACTCTTTCGTCCCTCTTGCAGGGTACACTCTTACAAATGTGTGTTAGTAGCATTATTCTTTCAAGTGTTTGTGTATTTATAACACAGCCGGAAGCTTTGCCAGTTTTTATGCCCGTGTGTGCACGGGTGTATATGTTTATGTAAGAATCGAAGGACACATCAACATTCAAGCTTACAAAAGCAAGCTCATGAACAGCTAACTAGTAGTCGCAGTCATAGTTGTATGCTTTTGCATACGTAATGCATTGAGTTATAAATTAAAAAGCATAATACTCTACATACACACCCGTACACACATGCACACACATCGCTACAAGGCCAACAATTTATGAGAATTGGTCATTTTGTGCGCGACAAACATCCGACTCCTATGTTTTTAAAGTTCTTGTTGAAATGGTTACTGAGTGTGGGTTAGGATTAGAAGGCAGTCTATACATTTGGATTTGTTGCAGTTGAACACAAACTATGTACAGCTGGAAGGTATTATGTTATTATAAACCAAACCATATAAGCACAAATAACCACTGCTGCCAGCCCCCTTCAACTCATCCTTATACTCGTTCGCATCAGAGAAAGCAACCAAGGATTTTTGCTTTAGATTATTCGTGATAACCTCATTTGTGCTGCCTGTGCATGTATGCATGTATGTACATAGTGTTGGTGATTAAAATGAGCTATCGTCGGCTTATGCTAGGCGTAGAAGCTGTGAATGAAGTTACTTAGGCTTTTTATTAATTTGTAACACATGCTTAGTACACGTACTGTACGTATAGGCTGGTGTGCCACGTGCTCGACGGTACGTAAGTAAACTCACATTTCAAGTGTTATCCTTTACTTTATGAGAATGTGTACCCAAAACAATTAACGGCGGCTTACACTTGAAAATTTAATTTAGCACAAAATATTTTGCTTAGCTGAACCAGCATCATCTGCAATAAATTCGTGTTTCTCCTCAATGCCTGTACAGTAAGAATTGTTGCTCTCCCTATGACTTTTATGCGGACAAGTGTTAATAAAATAAAATTCTGATACAAGATAACATTGTGCCGATGGATATGAGACAGTTTCTCATATTTACCTGTTGGTCCATATAAACTTTAATTAAACGATATCAGAATATCTAGGACCCTTTATTCCTCTCAACTTAATCATAAATTACATAAAAAATGTGTGTGTAAGATGTGTAAATGAGTTTGCAAAGACATGGAAAATGTTGATGATGAGTGTTTGAGAGTTTACTTAACAATTACATTCTTGTTAGTTCAACAGGCTTACCTGGCAAGGGGCTTGAAAGAGGTATGCATCACCGAATGCAGTACTCAAACAGAATATGTAATCACGTCGGGGATGTTCTGGTATTGGCTGCATAATAGCACCATCAACAATAATCAAATGCTTCGGAGCGGCTTCTACACTGCGACCTTCACGTGAATCGCACGGATAGAATAATAGAGTGGTGCCCTTTAAACAGACCCAATAACCTTTCCAACCGCGTTTTCGTGCTAATTCGATTTGATGTTTCTTCCTTAGAAGCCATTTTTTCACCGACAAAAACCTTAAATTGAAAAAAAACAAGATAGAAAAGTTCGGTTAAGACCGAAGCTTAAATACCCTCCATCTTTTATAATCCTCTAAAATATAAGTTTCTATTGCCATATTTATGTATTTCATGTACTTACGCAAATAGTATTTTTTTTTAATTATAGGCGTTTGCGTTATTCAATCACGCCCATTTTTGGCACAGTGTTGGATAACGGTACCCTTTATATATGTACCAAATTTTAACTTGATAGGCATAGTATTGTGCGATATATAATTTTTTAAAGATACAATTTTTTCGAGGTATGATGAGATTTTCGTTTATTGTGGGCGTGTCTCCTAACCGATTTTGCCCAATTTCAATACGGAACAGCGAAATTGAACTAAAAATACGTATGCAAAGTTTCAATTTGATATCTCAAAAATTACGACCGTGAGAGTGCCAACAACAGACGGACACACGGACACACAGACGGACATGTCTCAAACAATTTCTCTTATCATGCTGATTAAGAATATATATGGTTTGTGGGGTCTCCGACGCTTCCTTCGATGTGTTGTAAATGGATGATCAAAGTGAATATACCCTCTTCCCTAAGGTGGAGGGTATAAAAAATTAAGAAAAGTTTCTTTTACGAACAACTATCAAGAATAACAACAACAATTTTACTGCTGTCAAGAATGTCAGGGTGGAAGAAAAACTCCATGAATTTTCTTAATTAAATGTTTGCGTAGGGAAATTGTGTATTCGCTGTCACAAGGCAAGAGTTTTCTTTTATTATTTTGTTTGTTGTTGCTGTTGTTGCAAAACTTACCCGGCTTTGCGTACAGCACCAGTACAATTGAATGAGGACGCAGCCGTGCCAGTAGTTTTCGTTTTGTAAGGGGACGCCATGACACTTTCGCCATCATCTTCATCCGATACAGCTGTAGTCAAGCTCATATGGTCATCATCGGAAATCTAACAAAGTAAATTTTACACAGATACATGAGATTGCATTTTTAGAAAATTCTGCGTATTATTTAAAGAAATGTTGGTGCTCAATATGGTAACGATGTGATGGAGATATTATCACATTGATAAGGTCGAGCACCACTACTGATTGATGTATTGGTGGTCCTTTACAGTTAAGTTGTTTTGTGTTCTTTTTCAACATTCAACTTCTTTTTTGTGCTCTCTCTATTCTATTCTATTCTATAATTGTTTTTTTCTTTATTTGATTTGTGGCTTTAAATGATTGTACACATTAGTGGGCACTTGCGAATCGTAACCATCATAGATATGCAAAGTATATCGAAACATTTCTGTGCGTAGAGTAACATACAATTGCACCTAAATAGCCAACGGAGTCAACCAACCACATTCAATGCATGGGCTGATGCATTTTATTGCAAAGCAAACGAAATACCGAAAGGATTTTTTGGTTGCCTATCACCACCACTAACCAAGCAAGTGGTACTTTGTGAGCTTGCTGAATAAATCGCATTAAAAGCATAACACACAGATTGATGGACGATGGGCGATAGATGGATAGATGCCAACAACAGCATGTATGATTTATTGTTTGATGTTGAGCTGAGTTGAGTTGAGTGTTTATGTATGTCTGAAGGCATAATGCGATTATATTTTCTGACTGCTCGGGTGAAATAATTTAAACTCATTTATGAGGTGTAGAGCAAAAGGCGTTACTAGCCTCTGTTTATTTTTAATTTTTATAAACCTTTGTGAACTTCATTTTTTTATATTTTAATTATAACTTTGATAAATTTTCTCTCCTGTTTTATTTCTAACAAAAGCCTTATAAAGAAATTTGTTTATTTAATATTTGCCCAAGACAACAGACCTGTGCCTTGCCTCTCTGCGGATTGCACACACTCACCTTACGCAAAAACATTTCATTGCACTGTTTTGCAGTACTGCGCCAGTGACGATGACGAAACCGTGAATTGCCCAGTTTTAAGGTACCATGCAGCTCTGCCGCTTCTTCTACTATACGTTTTATAAGTTGTAATCGTAACGGATTGTTTGCTGTTCTACGTATAATTGCTCCGCTTTCTGGTTCCGATTCGGCACCTGAACGCACTTCGTCTTCATCATCCACCCAAGCACTCAGTACTCCCTCGACGAAATTATAAAGTAACTGAATATTGGATTTCATGGGTGCTGACCCGGACGGAACTAGTTCAGTTTTCATTAGTTTACGATTTTGGCACACTTCTCGTAAAAGATTTTCACCAAAATGGACAGTTTTGTGTCTTCGTCTGCGTGAATTAAGCGAGGCAGCCGATGCAGATTTCATAAGTTTACCATTGTTACCATTGGGAATGGAACAACGTCCGTTCTGATTGATAAAAGCAAGTTTTTGTGTGGTTTCAGTCACAATTGTTTTAGGCGTTGTGGATCGTGACTCTCCTCTTTGTAAAGTGTTGGGTTGAGAATTACTACGTTGATGTTGTAGTCCGGTGCGCTTTTTTGTTGGTGGAGGTGATAATAAGGGTGCAGGTTCAATATCATAAATAGAAACGGGCGATTGGGTGAGGGTAGTTCGTAATCGATTGAAATCGGCCGCACAGCGAGGCAGTGAGTTGCATTTGGTGGCATTTAAGCACTTACGGTTTTGACAACTTTGTGGAGTGCAATACCGACAGTCATGGCATATAATGAGTTTACGTTGTGGTGGCTGTTTTATAGAAGCAATAGTTGATGGGGTCGGTTGTGTTGATGAGCCGTCGTCTGAAGCCAAACTCGCTGGCACAGTGTGCATTTGAACTTTGGCTATTTGTTGATTTCTTGCTAAACTTATTGTAGATGTTGAAGGTGGCGGCAGTGCGCTACCTTTTCTACTAATTGGAGGGAAATCGAGAAATCGACAGTGTGGGTCTGTACAAATAGGTAACAGAGGGCAGGTAGGATCGGTGCAGGGTGATGGTGATCGTGGTGCTCGTTCTGCTGATGAAGACTTGCGTTTTTGTACACTACTATGAGGACTAGACATGTCGGAAACAGTGGCAGATCGTTGTGTTTGATGTCGACGTGAACGAGGTCGTTTTATTTCTCCACTCGTTTTCACCACTTCTTTTGGTGCTAATTTTAGTGGTGGTGGTAGTAACAACGGCGGCAAAATTTCATCTTTAGGCACGTATTCGTATCGATCTTTATGAGGCTTAGCATACAAACGTTCCACATTATTAATTGGAGCGGCGGACGTGGCCGAAACTGGCACCACTTCACTTGCGGAATGACGTAGATGACGTTCCTTAGAACGTTGTTCATGGTAGCAACGATCTGAACACACTTGTGGTGTTGACTGAACTGGTATTAGCTGCTTATGGGTTATGGTGGTGCTACTTGGTGTTTTGTAAGGCAATTCTACAAAGCTCTGGTGTGATGTTCGTCTATCTTGTATTTGTGGTTTACCCACTGATTGAAATCGATTGAGTGGATACGCAACCCAATCTATAGTTTGCTGTCCTTCACTGCGATCACTATAACCGAATGAATGTCTCTTGTGTGTTTGTTGAATAACATCGTTTTCTTGTGAATGTGAACGTGGTGTATCACTGCTCCCATTTCGACGGTGATGTGGTTCCTTAGATGTTGTACTTGTGGCTGTCTCTTCTTTTGCGCTTAGTGCCCTTGTAGGCTTTGTTAACCATTCAACAATATCAGTTTTTAATAAAGAGAATTCACCAGGGCCAGAGCTTTGGCGGGATAAGGGTTTTTTCAGTAATTCTGTTAACTCTTCTTTTAGGGATTTCGCAAAAGAGGTTGCGGTTGTTTTCGGTTCGGATGATTTTCTTTCGGCTATTGAGCGTTTGCGTGGAAGATGCTCAAGCAACCATTCGGGTAGGTCATCTTTTAGTACAGTAATTGCACTGGGTCCTGATGAAGTACGAGGAGGAACTCTTTGCTTATCCAACCATTCAATTGTTTCTTCACGTACAGTGCCACTCTCTGCCGATCGGGCCGAATGTCTTTGCTGAGCCTTGCGATCAAACCATTCCAACTCTTCAGTGGGACGCGTTGTAGTAGGTTTGGCAGTTGGTACTTCTTCTGCACTTTTTTGTCGCCGCGGTGGCAACTGAGGTTTTGGCTCTTCAACTACCTTTTGATGACGATGACTTTCCAAATGAGAATGGGAATGTTTTTGTGCATTGATCGCTTGAGTTCTTTGTGTCGATAAACGTTTTGAACTTCTCCGTTTAATAAGTTTTTGTTCAAAAGTATCTTCATCACGGGCCCGGACACGACGTGTTATTTCAAATATATCCCCATTAATTTGATGATAAAACTTTTCAACCTCTACGCCTCGGTCAAATTCCTCTTTAACCTGCTGAGGGTTAAGTTTGGTACCACGCGATGGTGGTCGTGGTGGCGCGGTAGCATCCAGTTCTAGCTGTTTATCTTCAGCCGCCGTAAAATCTGTTGAGCCCAATAACGCTCCACTGCCACCTCCACCAACCAAACCTCCTATAGAACGCACCGCCGATGTGCTGGGAAACTGCTGTTGCTGCTGCTGCTGTTGATACAACAGACGATCTAGGGAACCATGATGTGGCTTTAAGGTGGGAGCCAATGATCCTTCGCCCAAAGCTTGCAAACGACATTGTGCATTACATATGCAAACTCCACGCTTTTTACTGCCAAAACGAAACAAACTGCTGGCAAATTGAGACACACCATCACCCAAAATGCTGCTGCTACCCCCACCGCCCCCAGAATTCACATCCCTTCCTGTGGCCGTTGTTGTAGCAGTAAAACGTGCTGCTTGCGAAACTGGCGTTATGTCTACTATCACGCAACAGCAATGCAACGAAAAGCCCTTCTTATCGCTGTTACTGTCGCAAACGGAATTGTTGTTATCGTTTTCGCTATTATGTGGGGTTGCCAGAATGAGCGGCTTAAACACGTGTCCACAAACCAACTATGACCGAATTCCTTGTTGTGTTGTGCTGATGTCGACTTGGGCGTGGATGTGCCCGTTTGACAGCAGAGGCTTAGAAACGGGATATTAAAGAAGATAGTGTTATTGAAAGGTGCGTGCAAGGACGCTTGGAGAAGAACAGTTGAGGATCTTGTGGAAATTATGTTGCGCGTAACATCAGCATTCACCATACCCAACAATGTATTCTCTTAGATGTACGGTTCTTTTAGGTTGGGTTAGCCTGATTTTTAGTTTTATTGTTGTTTTGTTTTCTTTTTATTCACTGCACACGTTAGAACACGATTGCCAATCTTACTTTAGTTACGATAAATAATTGGAAAATACGCGCTAAGGCAAGTTACTCATTTAAGCCATTTAAATAAAGTTACTTTTTGTTAATTAAGAAACCATATATTCTGTTTAAATAGCAAGCTGTTTATACACTTTTACCACTGAATGAATGAATAAGAAATTAAATTGAATAAAACAAATACATTTTTGATTAACCGTTGTTGTTATTATTATTTTTGAATTTTTTTTATTTTTAACCCGAATAAAATGATGAAGGACACTGGCACATTGAAGCGAATGATTTTTTGGTGCAAGGACATCAACCACCAAACGTACACACTGTACATCTGCATAAGAGCGAATGAGGGAGTAAAGGTATCGTTTAGTTAAAAGTGACGTTCATAAATATTCACATGCATCTGCATATTTATGTATGTGTATTAGACATATATGTGTGAATGTGTATGTGGAGCATTGGCTGATGCAACGTGAAAATTTCTTACTTACTTGCGTATGCATTTACATACATACGCACATTAATAGGTGTTGGAAATGTTTATATTCAGGGATGTGTGTGTATGTACGTGTGTAGGTGACATTGACGTGTGTATGACTTGTAGAAAATAGCAATCACTTCACGTGCATCTGCATTGAAATTGTCAGCACAGCAAGAGCGAGCTTCATTTTCAAATTAATAAAATTGTATACATTATAAAAAGCATCCATGCATTTTCTTTACAGTTACGAACCACGTAAATTAAGTTATATAAGTGCACTTCTTAATGTTCGCAATGTAATGACCTCCAAAATATGGGTGTGTCACGCTGTGTGTTTTTTAACAAACCAAACAAACCCGTTGTTAACAAAGGTTATTTAAAGCACACTCACATATATATATATATATATATACAACTAAATGTTTTACATGATGTAAACAATCATAACGCCAAATACGGGGAATGTATAAAGCAACAGTAGAGAGAAGACAACGAAAAAAAGCAGCATAAAAAGTGTTTTTGTCGTTTCTATTCTTGTTCTTGTTCTTCTCTGTAGATGTTTATTTCCAAAGCTATGACGTTTACATTATCCTTGTGTGTGAAAATGTTGCATGTCCACCCATACATGGCACAGTAAGTGTAAAGTTGCAAAGGCTATAACATCAGGTTTATGTTTAATGTGAACTCAAATTATTAAGCCTGCTAGCTTGGTTCACATGAAAACTTGCACCTACTTCCAAAATATCAGTCAGCAGTGTGATTATTAAACGTGTGTATATAAATAACATCAACTTTTACAATATCGCAACTAAGGCAAATTGTTAAAAAGTCGTTTCCTTTTGGAAAGCAGCCACGGCAAAGGCATAGGAAGTGAAGGAGAGTAAGCGTGAAAAAGTTGTTAAAAACGCTTTTTTGGTTTTCATATCTAACTATTTTTTGTCCATGAGCTATGAGTGCAATAAACATATGTGTGGCAAAGTGTTGGGTATGTGAGGAGTATGGATGCTTATGTGAAAATGGGCTCCTCTACATGCGTACGCTGGTGGTTCTACCGTGCATTGTGTGTTTAGTTATTTGTTATTTTCACTTTTTTTCTCCTTTCGTATCAGAGTTTTTTACATCCCCTGTGGCAGCAGCACTTGCAGCAGCAGGCGTTTTCATTTAAATTACTTTGATATATTTTTTCCTTATAATTTACTTTGTTTTAATTATGTTTTGATTTATGCAGACTTTTTTGTCTGACATGTCCCTCTTTTTAAGATTAATCTACTTTGCAACACTTTGTATTAATTAACACTGACTTTTTACAATTTTTTTTTTTTATAGTAATTTTTCACTCGCGTTGCAGCTTGCTGGAGTTTTTATAAAACGCTTACAGCACCCGACAACGTTCTCGTTATGACTGATTTTCACCACTCTAGAGCGAAGCTCTATCGAGTACTTGTTTAATGGCATATAACAGTAAATGCAATCATATCATATACGACACATTTGATGCTTGCGAGAGAGAGTCATATTTCGCTAGAAATATTTCCATGACAAAACAAAAACAAAGAATACAACAATAAACAAGCTTCATGTTAGGGATTCGTTAAAGTATCCCATCATTTCGTGAATAGCAGAGTGTGCGCAATTTTATTAGAATATAATTATTATAGCTGAATATATTATATTTTACGAGAGAGGTGCCAATAAAGCAGATAGCGAACAGGCGAAAGAGAGATACAGTTTTTATTATAACAGTTTCACTGTCGCACACATGTCGCTTTGCGCTCTTGAAATTTACTCCTGAGAGCAAGCAATAAGCAAAAGCTAAGAAAAGAAAACTTTCAGTCTCTCTCGCTCTCTCGCTCTCTCGCACTCTTTGCCACTTTGGAATTTGTTTCAATAGGAGTAAACATATCACCATTTTCTCTTATGACAGAAATGTCATATTATAAGCCAAAATCGTAGCGAAGATGATTAAATGTATTTTTTTGTTTCACAAACAGTGTTCGGTTTTGTTGTGTTTTCCACTCTACTTCGTTCGTTGTTTTCTTGCCTAATCCTACTTACATATACATAGGTATAATATAATGACGTCAGTAATTTTAATTGAACTACTCAGTGGAGGAGTTGCAAGCAGAGTAAGCTTTGTGTGTATAAAGTTATTGTTAGCAAATGTTATTATGATGTATTTTTATTGACCATTTCACTAAGGTGATAACATCTTGCATTTTATATACATTATATTATAAATGTTTAGTAAAAAATATAAAATTTTCAGAATTCATGTACATAATATGTTTTAATTCTAATAAATAGTGAAGATTAAACGACCACCCAGAAGGAGTCAAATATTTAGTTGTAATACCAAGATTGTACTATGAACCAAGTTGACTATATTTTTATATTATATTAGGGGGTTAGGGTGTTTGGCCTTTCTTGTAATCATATAAAAAACTTTTTATCTCTGTTTATCTGTTTTGTGCGCTAGCTGAAGTGTTTTCGTCTTTTCCATATAAGGTTATACCATGTCATGCGACATGGTACGCAAACAGCAGTAGAGAAATTGGAGTTTATAATAGATCGAAATCGGGGGAGCTGTGGCTTCTTTATCTCTTACAGCGCAAATGTGTCCATATGAACGAAGAATTCTATTTGCTAACAGGTGTTACTATGTGCTAAATAAATGCTAAACAAGCAAGTCTTTCGATCTTCTAAAACTCACATTATTCCCATGCTTCCATTTGGTGCTGAACTGTAATCGTAAAAAGTCTGAGGTAGAAAAGTTTTGCTTATACACGCGTTCGCGATGACTTCCACCTTAGCTATATAAGGTCTACGCCCATATTGACACCGCATGAATTATAAAATACTCCGGGATGGAGTTCGAGCGGGAACCACTTGGACGTCGTATAAGGAGGAAATCGAAACTCTAGATTAAGGTTTAATGGTCTGCACACAACTTATGTGCAAAACTATAGAAGATGTTCAACAGGCCACTAAGAGTTTTCTACTGGTGATTAATTAAATTAAATAACTTTAAAATGGAACATGTTTATTTATGTTCCACATGGGGTTAATTTGATTTAGGTAACTAAGTAAAAAGGTGAATACACTACGTAGTACCTCCTACTCACACAGCCGTAAAAGACTTTGAATTTTTTTTCCTAACAGTAGTTCATATTATTTTTTTACATAATTGAAAATGTAACAACATAATAACTTAACCAGGATAATATGTACATAAACAGTGCAAACAGTTGCCACGTTAGTTACTAAATATAAAAACAGATGAAACATTGTAACGCGTACTTTTTTACAAAAAAATGCATAAACAAACACACTGAAATGTGAACTTAAGAAATTGCGTAAACATAACTTTACGTGTTACATGTCAGTGCATGTAGAGGTGCAGTAAAAATAAAAAATGCTCCAACATCATGTGTTACAATGTGAAAAAATGACATAAAAGCTCGGCTTATAGACACTTTCTGGGTCAAAGCTTTCCTTGCAATTGTTCTATGTGTATGTGTAACAGAACTAGCCCATATTAAGTACGTGCATATATAGTACATGCACACATACAATACCCTTTGAGCAGTGATGGTAAAGGAATTTCTATTTTTTGTTTCCTACATCTCATGAGAATATTGAACAAAATAAGAAATATATGAATGTGTGATATATTGTATATTTGCAATTAAAAACAAGGAAAAATATATTAGCGGGGTATACTCAACTATGTAGTAGCCTACATTGTTACAATTTATGAGTCATTATAAAGAAAATGGAAATTCTTGTCAGGATTGCGAACATTTGCAATCAGTACGTAATCAAATTTGCAAAATAATTTTAAAAATTGCGACCAGTAAGTTGATTAGAAAGAAATGTACCTACCGCGGCCGTTTTCCGATTACACATATACTACTTGGTGGTGTAGGGTATAAATAGGTGTACGCGTACAAATGAATTTGTTGCGTGATGTTAAAGCTGTTAGTGATTGTATACATAGGCACACACACGTATACATGCTTCACTTAGTTGAGTGATGGAAACAATAGAAAGTAATAAAATAGAACATTACCGAAAACAGTGAAAACACTTAAAGGCATTTTTGTCTCAGCTTGTTGTCAACACATTACATGCAACCAAAGTGTAACAGTTTGTTATTGCTACAACCACAGTGGTTGGATTTTCATTTAATTTTGCATTTGTAGTATATATGCATGTGGGTGTGCGTGTGTGGCCTTTGTTGGCTACATTCAGCATTGAGAATGGGCAAGTGACGTAATCCTGAGATTATATGCGTTTGTAATGTAATTTTTTAGTGAATATGTCCAAGTGGTAGCCCACGGGCGACAACCGCTATTAGTTTCCAACAAACCAACTGACAACTAACCAGCCCTATCAATAATTGGATGCATGACAAACGACCACAACATGAAGAATGTAACAACTCCTTTACCACCAAAATTCCATTTCACTATTCACACCAAGCGTTTGTCTTTGCTGCTTATGCATTTAGGCATATGGACTTATGGTAGATGGTAGGGTGGAGGGCGGTGCTTAGCTACCACTAATAGCACTGTTGTGAGTTTTGTGTATTCCCCTTAAGTAAAGTATGCAAAGCACCACCACCACCAGCCCCAACACCACTGCAATTAGTATTTTTACAACTAATTCTATAATGTTGTGCATTGCACATACTCGCAGGGGCATGACAGTAACAAAGTAGCGAGTAAAAGACAATGTAATAAAATGAAATACATACTTTACGAAATGGATTTGTTGAGCAGGAACAAACAGAATACACAGACAAGCAAACGAACAAACATAAAAACACAAGAAAAAAACATAAGCGAGGGAAGGACGAACAGAAAAAATAAATGAGCATTAAAACGAAAAATGAAAAATGAAAATTATATTATAATGCTGTCTCCTTGTGCGTGCATATCTCTTTCATAGGTAAATACCACTTTAATTTATTTATTTAAATGTTTAAAAAAAAAAACATTTTTTATTGTTCACACACTAACAAGCGTCTTTATTCGCTTTCAACTTAAAATTATTTATCCTGCAACTTAGTGTGATGGGGGTACACTAAGTTTGTTCTTCCGTTTGCAATACCCAGAATAAAGCGTCAGAGACCCAGAGACAATATATATATATATATATTTTTGATCAGAGTCGATTTAGATATATGTATATGTCCGTGTGTACGTGCGTTTGTCTGTTTTTGGCATTATCAGGGGCGTACATTTTTAGATATTGAGCTGAAATTTTGTACAGGCACTTGTAGTTTTTGCATACAGACCGTTATTTTAAATGGCTTTTAAAAAAGCCACACCCAAAATCGACAAAAATTTATATATATGTCATAAAAGTTAAGCTATAAACTTGAAATTTGACACGCCCACAATCTATGAAAACTTTAAAATTTGGCACAAAAATTTACCTATGAACTTGAAATTTTGTGTGTGTATCCATCCATATCCATCCATAGATGTGCGTGGTCGGATAAGAGACATGCTCACAATTTACAAAAAACCATATTCACCATAAAACTAAGGTAATACGTAAAACTTACACTATTAGAGGGCGCAATATATATATATATATTTGCCACGCCCACCGTTTTGCATGTGTAGGGTATTTAAGATTTGGCCTAAGCCAAACTTTTCTTACTTGTTTTACCTAACTTCTTTAATATTTTGTCCAAACGAAATATGATGCCTGGAATGTATAGTTTTTGTTGATAGCGCATCTTGTCAACGTGAGAACGGACATACATAATGTTTTCCACATTTAGTTAACTTACACAGTATTAACTTATATACTTATGTATGTAATGCTTATGCGAGCTATTATACTCGAAGAGAGAGAGCAAATGTAAATTTGTTGATGGATCAATTAAGATTATGAATGAGTTTTTATACTCATCCATCTCAACTCAAGGACGATAGTTACGGATTGTGTAATATGTAAATATGTCACAGCCTCCATTGCGCTGGTAATGCTTTCATTATAAAAGATTCAACAGAGTGTGAAAAGTGATGCATTAGGATAAAAAACACACAAACACACGCTTCAAAGACCCTACTTTGTAAAATATTAGTGATCTGTGTAGAATTCGGCGAATGAGTCAATAAAATCTCCAAAGTCACGCCTACTATTTTAGCAGCGAACAGATTTTGTGCAATTTTCGATCTTAGAGATGTAGTGAAATTAGTATTGACAAAAAAAAAAAGTAGTCGTTAAAAGAGGTGCAATTGAATTTATGACACGCCCACATTTTATGTATAAAAGTCTTCTTATTTGTTTTCATCCCTTTATTTAATATTCTGTGTGTGTAAACAATTCAAATGATTGCATAAATGCATTACCCATACGCCCCGATATCCACACCCATAAAAAAAAATACATTTTAATTTATTAATTTATTTTAATTAATTTCCATTGAACATTTTTGTTGGGTACGAAAAATAATAAAAGAAATGTTAAACAAAAAAATACTCCAGCTGAAGTTTAGTGTCGCAATTAATGCTGCTCATCACCCATACTTTTAGTGAACGTAACAGTTACATTAAAGATCAAAGTTATAGCAAATTTATAAAAGGCAACGATACTTTACAGCTCCACGCATGCGCGTACATGGGAAAACAACGTACAATGTATAAATAATTGGGTCCAATACGGTGACAATAGGAAATGATTTAATTTTTCTATTTTTTGTCAAGTTTCTGGTATCTTGTTTGCACATCTCTTTACATGTGTACAACTTCTATAAAAATGACAAAATAGTAAAAAAGGTTGAGCACACGCACAGAGACATGAGTAATATCAACATTGAATTGGAAAACGGAGGGAAGAAGGGAGGGAGGTAGTGAGAAAGAAAGCGAGACGGAAGTAAACTAGAAGTTAAAATGGTAGAAAACTTTAATCAAGTGGCAGTTTGACATTTAATTTGTACTTTTTCTCCCATCCCATGAGACCCCATACATATAATGAATGCATCGCTGATGCCATCATCATTATCATTAGTACAACTATTATTGTTGTTGTTATTGTTATTATTAACGTCATCATTATTATTATTATTATTATTGCTATCGAGTCTGTCATGTTGTCTACAGCAACAGTAGCAAATTGGACAGACAGACGGATAGACAGACATAGCAGATTTATTATGTAGATACGTAAGTATACAAGAAAGCATACTCATATTTACATATATACGCCAAACTAAGTAAAATTAGATTTCATTCTTTTACCAGCTGAAGTACAACATACGCACACACACCATACACATCAACAATAGATGAATGCCTATGATGTTCGAGTATAATGCTAGAGGATTATGCAAGTAAGAAAACTAAATTGGGCTTAGACCAAATCTTAAGCACCCTCCACATCTGCAATGGTACACCCACCAGGTATATAATTACGCTCTCTAATAGTGTATGTATTGCGTATCAGCTTGCAAGTTTAGTGTTATGGTGAATATAGTTTTTTGTAATTAATGGCGTGTCTGTTATCCTACCATTCCCATTTTTAGCAAATTTATGGAGAGGATAACCAAAAATACGCGAACCAAATTTCAAGTTCATAGTTAAATTTTTGTGGCAGATATATATATATATATATAAAATGCCCCAGACAGACACACGGACATACATCTCTAAATTGGCGCAGTTTTCGACGCTGATGAAGAATATACATACTTTGTAGGGTCACTGACGCTTCCTTCTGAGTGTTGCAAATAGAATAAGAAACTTAATATGCAACCCATCTTATGTGGAGGATATAATCACATCAACAAAAAAAAGAAAAAAAATTTTAATGTCAATAAACAAATTGATCGAACTGTCAATTTGCCTTAAGGCACAATGCATAGAAGAAGACATGGCCAGCAGTGACAGAGTGTGACGCGAAGCGATTGCTATGCACAGTATTTCTACAAAATATTAATTAATTTTAAACTTTTCGCCAACAAACAACAAATAAGGACTTTTGTGCCTTTTAGGGCTTTCCCTTATGCTTGCCTTTGTACTGAAGGCTTGTTTGATTTATTAACAATCAAGATTGCGTTGAGTCTGGTTGCTTTTTTATTAACAGCACCAGTTTTATTTAATTCATATTCTGCATGTCGGGCATTAAATCGAAAAAGAAAAAAACGTAACTGCTCTTTGACAAGAACTTTACTGAAATGGAAAAACAAGAAGGAAGAAGAACGAAAAATCATTTCTATACGCTAATTATCCTGTGCACAAGGTTAGTTAGTGTTTTCTCTTTATCTCTCATTCTCTTATTTATACCTATGTAATCTTGGTTATACATATGTACGTTATATATACGTTTATACATATGCAGCGATATCCTCTATTATCAATCAAAACCTTGAACAATTACCAATTATTAAGCAATTAATTTACAATTTGTTATTTAAATTTAACTTTATTCGTTTCATTTGTTTTGATACGATTTCAATCAGTTACACTTGATTTGGTGAAATAATGCAAAATAATTTTAATGGTATTCGAGCGTGATATGGAATAAAATTTGATTGGATTTAATTATAAAACAAAAGCAAAATTAGGAAGAAAGGAAATTATTATGGAATCAAGGTCGAATGTTAAATACATTTGGTTTTGTTCTGAAAAAATGTCTTATCAGTCAGTGATAGAGGGACTACAAATTGTCCGATCCGGTTCAAATTTAGAATAAACTTATATGCTAATATGTAACGTAAAATGTATTAAATTTCGTTGAGAAATATGTTGTGACCTCCACATAAGATGGGGGTTATACTAAGTGTGTTTTTTCGTTTGCAACACCCAGAAGGAGGCGTCAGAGGCCCCACAAAGTATGTATATTCTTGATCAGCGTGAAAAACTGAGTCGATCTAGACATGTAAGGTTGTGTGTCTGTCTGTTGTTGGCATTCTCGAGAGCGTAAATTTTGACATACTGAACTGAAATTTTGTTTTGTTTGTGAATTTTAATTTTTTGCACGCAAACCTCCATTTAAAATGGAAAAAATCAGTTAAGAGCCACACCCAAAATCGACAAATGTCAATCTGCCACAAAAATTGAGCTTCGAAATTCATATTTGGTATGTATGTATATTTATTTTAATTCTATGCAGCGATGTGCCATATATAGGCGTGGTCGACTATACTATATAACTAAACTCCACGTAAAACTCGTTTTTTAAGCTGATTTATACACTATTAGAGGGTGTAATCAGATACCTGTCACGCCTACTTTTGTAGATGTGAAGGGTATTAAATCAAATTTAATATTCCTACTTGTTTAACTTTACTCTGTATTGGTCTTTCTTAGAAGCGGGAACTGCTTCAAAAATTCGATCAGGTCCAAATTAATTAACAGTTCTTCAGAAACTTTGTTAAAAACTTATATCAAAATAAATCGTCTTATGGGGAGGGTCCGAATTGCAATTATTTTCAATAGACCTCGCTATTGGGTCAAATCTTAAAAACTGTTTGCACAATAGATTGCGCACAAAGTCACAGGCTGGCGGTCGTGGATTACTCGATTCAGATAAATCAATGAGCCGATAAGTATAATAAAAGGTGATTTAATACATTCGCTCTCCACTTCAATTAGTGTAGGTTGTAGAAATACATCAACTGTACTGCTTTTAATGTAACAAAAGAAAAAGAAAAGAAACAAAGACCAAATCATACATTGTATGTACTAACAAGGGATATATACAAAAAATCACAATATCATGAAAAGAACATAAAACAATGACAATATTAACAACAATCAGCAGATGTTGACATAATATATAAATCCAAAGCTCTATACTTAATATGAATTTAATTGTAATTTAATTGGCATTTGATTCATTGTTGTTGTTGTTGTTGTTGTTGTTTTCTATAGCACTGATGTGATGTGAAGCACATGCACATTCACTATTTCTCTAATATAACTAAAAACAGCTGTGCGTTTGTGTTTGTGTGTTTTCATCCCTTCTATAATATTTAGTTCCGCCTTATCGTGTTGAGGGAATTTCTTTATTAATTGAATAATCGTAAAACAAAATTTTCACAGTAAACGTAATAAATAAACGTTGTTGTACGTGTGTGTGTGTGTGTGTGTGTGCATTTTTACAAGCACACAAATATTGAACTTCCTTGGAATCGTTACACACAGGTTTAGAAAAGTGAGTGTATGTATAAAAGTCTAGTACACACTCGCACACATAAAATATGTGCCATTTCTTTCTTATTGTATTTTCTATTTAATTTAATTTCTTGCGAATACACTCAGTGGTGTTGAATAAGAGTTTTATATGCCATTGCTTTGAACTGCCATGAGCAAACGATTACTTGTCGTCTTTTAATTTTATTTCTGTTTCACTTAATCCACCTTATCTCTCTCTTGTGCACTCTCTTGAGAAATTCCTTTATATGTACGTAATAGTCAGTAATAGTTTTTCTTTTACATATACGCCAAATGGGCCAGTGGTACCATCCAAGGCCAATCAATGCCAAAAAGTCAACATTTAAGCTGTGTATTGTACTATATAATATATACATATAGATGTATATATATTATATAGTATGTCCTATTCAACCAAATAATGGAGCATAAGTACGACGAGATTATGCTTGAGCAACAACAATAACAAAAAAGAAATCTCGACAATTTTTTCTTTCATTCCTTTCATTTTCTATACACAATAGCATAACAATTCTCTGTCAATAAGTATTCAGCTGTATTTTCTATGACCAAAAAAGAAAAGGAAGAAAAAAGAAACCTCAACTACAGTTACACTAATACCAAGAATCCAATACATGCTTGTTCTTCATCTTATGCTGCTTATTCTACATTTTTCCCATTTGACATATTTACTGGTTTAACAATGACTTGAAAATATTGCAACTTTGTATGTGCGTGTGACTGAATTTGTACATTATGTGTATAAATGAAAATGTACGTTTGACATCAAAGATTTCTTTCATTCGATATTCTGTGAATGTGTTGGCTTGTGCAGCATTATGTTGATATAAAAAATAAAATAAAAATAAAATAATTTCATAACATTACGTTTTCGAGTCGAAATTTGGTCATGTACTAATGTATCGTACATGTCATTATCACAGTAAGTGTTGCTGGGACACATATGTAAATACTAAAATCCTACACCTGGGGTTTGCAAACATTCATTTGGTAACATTAACGCTAGCAAAACTCCACACTACGCGCTTTTTTCGCGTAAAATGTATAATGTGGCGCCTTTACTGCGTCCAATGCATTGCGTTGCATATAAGTCGAAAAAAATTGTACTTCGAAAATGAAGCAAGATCATGAAAAATGTCTTCTCTTATATAATATCGCTTAACGTTGCATAACAAAGTGTAAAATAGCTTAAATTAACGTAGTGCTCGTTATAACGTTCATAACGAATCTACGTTGCGGAGTTTAGCATTTTGCTGCATCATGCATTTTAAAGCATCATGTTTAGTTGAAATATGCACAACGTAGCGGTGCGTAACTCTGTAGTAACACTGCGAAACATACGAGTTTTGGGGATAATTGCTTGATCATGCGTTCAAATGCGTAATCGCGTAACTATGCGTACCTGAGCGCGTTTTTGAACGTAATTGAAGCATTCGCGTAATTAAAGCGTTCGCTGCATGTTGCGTAAAATTAAAAAAAATAAAAAAATTTAAATGTCGCTGCGTTCAATAACTAGCCAAGCATTGCGTTTTTATATGAAATTTTAAAACTTATCTGCAACAATGTTTAAATCAATGTTTAGAAAATAACAAGTAAGAAAACTAATTTCGGCTTAGACCAAATCGCAAATATCTTCCACATACACACCGGTGGGCGTGGCAAATATATATATTTTTCGCCCTCTAATAGTGTATGTTTTACGTATCACCTTGCAAGTCTAGTTTTATGGTGAATATGGTTTTTTGTAAATTGTGGGCGTGTATTTTAACCGATCATGCCCATTTTTGGTTTATTATTATTATAAAAAAAAATACGGATTTCTTTAATGTATATATATATATATAAATGAATTATAAATATGTTTTGTAGGAATACATTTTATGTTGGTTGAGATTTTGGTTTACTGGCCGATAACAATTTCAAATAAATCTGTAACAAAATGTAACATATAGTTAAGCTCAACGCAATGCTGAGTTAAGCTTTTATTTATTTAGATAAATTTATTTGTTTTTATTTTTATACTCTTCACCCTAGTGCGGGGGTATGCTATGTTTGTTCTTTCGTTGGCAACACCCAAAAGGAAGCGTCAGACAACTCACAAAGTATATCAATTTTTAAACAGCATTAAAACCGGAGTCGATTTAGTCGAAGGTATCGTCGTGTGTCTATCTGTTGTTGGCATTCTTACGGTCGTTAATTTTGAGATATTGAGCTGAATTTTGTACAAGTACTTTTAGACAACGTAAAAATAGACTTGCAAGCTGATACGCTATTAGAGGGCGCAATATATAAATTTGCTACACCCACCGCTGTGGAGGTGGAGGGTATTTAAGATTTGACTCAAGCCAAATTCAGGTTTCTTACTTGTTTGTAATATATGTCTATGGTGGAAATGTGTGGAATACGGAAAAAGTATATAAATGAATAATCCGGTATACAGTACTCAGGTGTGCAGTTTATGTATATGTGATGATTCAACAAATATTTACAAAATAAATTTTCTGTTTTATTGAATTTGAAGTAAATGCAGAGTTTAAATTAACATATATTCATCTCATTTGTATGCACACACATATCCGTATATACCTACAAGTACATCCTAAGGATGTGTTTGAATTTTCATTTTAGATAGAAAGAAGTAAATAAACTACATTTGGTTTGGGCTCAATCATAAATACCCTTCAAATCCGAACAAAAAAAGTAGGCGTGGCATAGCTGGGTGTACCTGATTACGTTCTGGCGTATGTACTACGTATCAACAAACAAATCGAATTCTGAGTAAAATAAGGCTTTTTTTTAATTGTGGGCACGTCAATAGCAATTTTTTGGGCTGTGGGTGTGGCACTTGGCCGATTTCGCCCAATTAAAATATAAACCCACCTCTGAATACTATAAACATTTGTGTACAATTTTAATTCGTTGCTGATGAGGAATATATATACCTGTGCCTGTTGCAAACTGCCATCAGGAGAGGTGGAGGATATAAAAAATAAACACATAAAATGGAAACTTTTTGTGTGTGTAGCAAACGAAGTTGATATGAAACGATAAAAGGTATTGACAAAACAAATAAATAAAATCAACAGCACACAAAGGATTTAAATTATAAAGATATTCAGGTGCAGATACCGAGTGGATATGTACAAATATATGCGTTTGAGTATATTCTAGTGAGTTACAATTTTTGTATTTGATCTAGAACCAATTAGAAGAACATTGTGCCAATATTCGTCGTATATCACTTTGGCTACTTGGACAGTAACGTTTCTAGTATTTAGTGTGCAATAGTGTTTGCTTCTATAATAACTCTTCTCTATTGACACACAATGGTAGACCTGAATATTAATTTGCATGTTCAAGTAATATTCTATCGCTTAACCCTATTCTTTTGATGCCATTCCAGACCACTTTGATTTATAACTATTAAAGGATACTCATGCCCAGCTTTTGTCAAGTCATGTTTATTTTTATTTTACACATTCTTGATTATAGTTTTTTCCGCATTTGGACATTTGAGTACGATTACAGTTGTGCATAGAGTTGTTGAGTTAAAGGTAAGAGTCATGATCATCGTACCGTGCAACGGAAATGGAACATAAATTCATCAGCAAGAGTTTAATCAAATTGAACTATTGCAGGAGTTAAGTAAGCAGAATGTAATCAGTGTTTTTCACTTTTTTCAGTTTGTGGAGCTTCAAGAATTTTACATATGAAGATAAATTTGGCTGAAAGCAAATGTTAAATACCCTCAAAATCTGTAATAAGGGGCGTGGCAAGCAACTGATTATGCTTACCCATCAATTAATAAGTCATGGTCTACGAATAAGTTCACATTTGTTAAATAGATTTTTGCCATTGTGCGCGTGACATTATATATCAACCTGCGTAAGTTCAACTCAATATTTTAAAGTTTACGACAGTGAAAGAGGCAACAAGGGACAGACACATAAACGGACGGACGCACGTACCTAGATCAACTCAGATGATCATAGTGTTTTAGTACGTAGGCTAGGCATAGGGTAAGGCCAGCTCCAGTCAGCTGTCTGTTGGTATTCATGACATTTCACACACTACACGACCGCATACCAAAAAAAAAAAGACCCAGATTGAGATATTTATTAAGAATGTTTACACTTTGCGTGGTTTCTGACGAAATAATGACTTTAGTGTGCCCCATCTTAACTAAACACTTAATGATAAAGTAGCCTAAGGTATGGGACTATAGGGTACATATGTAATTGAATTTTTAATTTTTTAAATCCTTTTCCTATACCTTTTAGTTGTTTTACATTTTTCTTTCTCTCAAATAAAAGATTTCTGTAAATTTCTGTATTTGGTTCTCTTAAAAATCTTCTACTGCTTGTACCCTAGTAAACAATATATATGCAATTAATAAATTCACATTTTCAATGAAGAAATTTAATCGATGTAAGAAAATTTAAATAAATGTGAAGTCATTCACTTGCAAGTAAAGACGAGGGAAGAGATGGTATTTAGCTCAAGGCAAATCAACGCTCTACGCAACGCTCTACGTCAAAGGTCGAATTTTCTACCAATTAAAGTAACCGATTCCATTTTGAGTAACACCTAAAGACCACCACTGCTTATTAAACAGAATGCAACTCTGCATAAATAAGTTTTATTGAAATGACAACTAAAGTGCATATTTCAAAGAGTATTAAACAACATATTGTACTAAATGAAATTAAATTAACTTGTACATTATACATTAAATTAAATTAAATGAAAGTAGTTAGCATAGCAGGCAGCAATATCATCTTAGCCACCAAGTGTAAACATACAATTGAATAAAGTTATTTATTTGTTGAAATATCTCTACACCATTCACAGCAGCGTATAATAGGATAAATTATGAATTTTTTTTTGGCGTTCGCCCAAATATAATAAATAAATAATATTTAGTTCAAGTATAATAGTACCCTTGACTCATTGCATAAACATTAAAGACAACAAATTTGGTGATTATAAAGAGAATATAACTATACCAAAAACAACAACAACAACAACAATAACAACAATATCATTTACATATAAAACTATTGTAGTTGTAAATTCCGAATCTCCATTCCAATATATGGTACATATTATATGTAACATACATTCCAAAGGTTAAGTTTTGCTTGGTAGAGATCCAAAATGAAGCTTTTACGCTTTAGTTAACAACTAGTACAAGTTTAATGGTTTACGACTTGAAATAATAAATTATAGAATACTTTTGTAAAGTTTCTATAAAAGCTTTACAGCTAAAGCTCTTAAGGTCGACTTTTTTATCGCTGCACTACTTGTGGCAGTTTTATGAGGATTTTTGTAGCTTCTAAACTGCACCCATCGATACTCATCTTCAATTATACTGATAGATTCAAAATCTAAATCGATTTAACCATGTCCGTGTGTCTGTCCAAGTAAAATTTGGTCGAAATTCGGTAAAAAAAACATGTATTGGCCTAAAGATGATCCTCATCGAAAATGGACAGAATTGAACTATTTTTAAAACCTTACTCCATATAGGGTCCTACTATAATAAAAATCTTTATGTGGCAAAAAATTCGTATTTATTAATATTTTTGGACAAAAGTTGTGACTATTGCGACTATTTTTAGAACCCTTTTCATTTAGAGATATTTCTCGAAATGATAAATGCCTCGTTTTTACTGTCCAATCAACTAATTGTAGCATAATTTGTGAAACTAAGTTGCGTAATGGTCCGAAATTGACCGAATTTCACATTTTCACTTGTTACAGTTCTGTTTAAATTTTTGCGGTCTGTTGAAATAATGAGCCTAAACGGTTACGGATTTTCTTCTATTAAATTCAACATTTGACACATCAATAAAAGGGATTAATATTACAAATAATATTTCGTTTTTTAATTAATAATATTTTTTACATATAGACTAAAAGCTGGACGCATAGACTTAAGTAATTCTCAACTTTGAAATTTCTTGTTGTTTTTATGAAATTAAAGATCATAAAAGTATTTGTGTGAGACTGTGTAACATGATAACCTACAACACAAGCGATACAATCTAAAGCCGCCAAAGACTAACTAAACCAAACACTTACACCCGCATTAAAAAAATGTATTCTTAGAATGACATTAATTAGTTTTTAAATGGAGAAAAGTGGTTAAAGCAAAAAATATATAAGAATAAAACGAAAAATATCGGATAAAGGAAAAACGGACGCCCGGACATCAATGTGAACATTTTAAATAAAGAATTCATTTTTTTTTTTGCCTATACTCCAAAATTCGCCACGACTATGACTATAACTAATACTGCGTTACATTAATATGATAATTATCCGTACGTCCATTCTACATTATTGATAATAAAACACAAGAGGTGTAGTATGAAAAAAACCTTCAAATTAAAAAAAAATATAAAAATGAAAATTTGATGCTTATTCTAGCATTCTTTCTATAAAGATGATGTTTCCAACAATTTCTCGTAATATGTAAAGTGTTAAAACATTTACATTTTCGGTGCATTTTGTACGTATTACAATTAATGCTTACCACGATGGAATTTCAAATAAACTTAATTAGTGTGACAAATTTTACTGCAATAAATATGCTTCTACTGAAACCATTACTAAGTAGACCAACTTTTGTTTGCCAGTGTAATTGCTGTTTGAAACACAGGAACATCCCTGACCTCTGTGTCAGAATGTGTGCATGCAGCCTAGAGAATGTATACGAGGATGATAAAACAATTCTTAGTCATACGTCTTCTTCTTTTTCTCTACTAGATATTTCCATTTTCAAAGAAATTCATTCAGATGAATTACTTAATTTGTGACTGAATGGTTGTTTGTCAATATAAATGTTTCTGCACTTCTTTGCGTAATTTTTGAGATAAATTTCATAAAAAGGATTTAATCGGGTGACAAGTGTTGTTTTTTGCTAATAGATAAAGACTCATTGTATGCTTATCTAGAATAAGATCTCTGGCACCTTATTTTTATTGAAATATTATATCATCTTTCTTATCGATACGCCCTCGTAAATTATGTTTCTTACTACAATAATGTATTTCAAATGGGGTATATATGTATATCTGTGACAACTACGAACACGACTATGTTGTCATAACTGTCCTTTCATCACATCTTCAAAGCCCATATAACTATGTGTGATGCCATGTATCATTTAGTGTAAATTGTACAAATATTTTTCGGCTTCTAACTGACTGACTGACTGACTATTATTGTTTGTAAGCAAGTTTCAGTGAGTGTGAGTGTGTGCGTTTTAGTTTTCCGTGTCAGAGTTATAAGGACATGTGCCTTAGTGTGTGTGTGTGTGTGTGTGTTTGTATTTTTCTTTTTTCTATTCGTAAATATTCAACTGATTATTTATTTACAAGCGTCGTTCAGTTTTTTGTTTCTTTTCATTGTATTGTCAAGTTTTTTCCTATTATGTGTTTTAATTGTGTTTATGTTTTTTATGCTCTATTTATCTGTTATTTTTTGTTTGTTCTTTGAACACAAACATCTCTTCAAATCGGATCAAACATGTGTGTGTGTGTGTGTGTGTATGCGGGTGTTTGGAAAGCAAACAAATTGATTCATTTGAACAGAAACATATCTAATATTACTCATACGCCTAGATGACCGAGTTTACTAATAAACCAAATAATCATTAACAAGAAGCGACAAAAGTTTGCCTTTTCATTAAAAGTTTTTTTTTACGGAAAGTTTACACAAAAATACACAGATACACGTACACATGAGTAATGATAGATAGAATATTATGGGCTGACAACGTGGCATGTGCGATGCTGTTTGGAGTCAACGGGTTCAGTCATCATTTGCACGACCATACTTGTGTGTATGATGATTTGCCCCTATTGAAAATATTCAATATACTTTTTAATGAAAAAACAACAACAAATTATAGTGAGAGATATATAAAGCACATACGGATCATAGTTGTTGTTTGGTTTTATGATTGTTGCTGGGATTGATGTACAGAGGGATGCTACTCATGTTTAGACGAATCTTGTTATTGTTGCTGCATCAAATGCTGGTGTTGCGCTCCAGTATTTTTTGTTTTTTGTTAAATCAGTTGAAACAGTTATTGTTTCTTTGTTTCTTTCATATATTCTTGAAAAGTTAATTGTGAAGAACAGTTTTAAGCCAGAAATGTTATTATCACAGTGTTTGCATATTAAGTTTTTTGATTTCTTTCATTGGCAAAATATTTTTATCAAAATACAAGTTACCCGTTATGTTTGACTTTTGTTTTTGTAATACAAAATTAGCTTCCTAATCTTTAGCGTTGTTTCGCTTGCGTCAAATATAGGTGAGTTTAGCACTCACACGCTCCAGCAACATACTCTGGAACATATTTCTTATATTTTTTAAATTTCATTTAGTTTTACTTTCTTTTTTGGAGTTGTACGTGTGTGCGAGTGTGTGAATACTTTTCTATTTGTTGTTTATGCCACTCCCGCAACATCAAGTATATCCCGTGCTTTTTCGTATTTTTTTTTCCTGTTAATATTAAAAGTTGTTTCATTTGTGTTTCCTGACAATTCGTTCATCTGCTAAACATTTGAAAGCTCCACTTATATATGTGTGTGCGTGTGTTAGTATGTTTTTTTAGTTTTTTTTAGCGTAATTGTTTTTTTTTTTCATTCTATTTTTGTGGTTTGTTGCGTGCTAGAAAATGGTCGACGAGGCACTTTCTCTACTTCAGTTTTAATGTTACACACCAGCTAGGATTATAATATACACACAAGAGTAGCATCAGCATAAAATAAACCGCATAAATGATGGCGCAACACGACACCCGTTTCTAATGCAACTGACAGTCAAGCTGTGATATATTTAAAGAGTGTTCAGTTCGGAGCTTTACGAGCTCCGTTGGTCATATATAAAATTGAAGTTTAATTGAGGAGAGAAAGATAGAGAGAGAGAGAGAGAGAGAGAGAGAGAGAGAGCAATGAGTAAACTTTGCTCAAAGTTTTTAATTAATTCCGATTTATTGCTGCTGTTGGAGGCTTTAATTAATTTTATTTTTAAAAATTGTTTAATTTTTTTTTTCATATTTTTACATTCTTATAAAGGAGAACAAAACCAAAGATTATTTTTTTTATATTTTCATGGGCTAATGTAAATTTGAAGAACCGTTACTTTGTTGTAAACAGCTTTTTAACCCTCCTAACGCCTATACGTTATATAAAGCATGCGCGTCACAAGAGAGTCATAGAACGACACAGAAAGCGAGAGATGCTTTCATTGGAAAATTACAATGCATTGTTGTATATTGAGTTTGTATGTCAATGTAACAATGGAACTTGCCAACACATTTATCTTCTTATATACTACAGATTATTGCAGCTTCGTAGTTACTTCACCATTCACTGTTGTTGTTGTTGTTTTTGTTTTTGTTATTATTTGTTTTTTATGCTAGTCTTTTCCACTCAATTGATTGTAAAATGATTGATTTATATACACATGCCAGCTGCAATATATTTGTAGCATAACATATATATATTTATTTCTATGTGTATATGGCGTATATGGAGGTATCATTCACAGCGTGTCAGTGATATGAATATCAATGATTTTAATTGATACAATAAATAAATTATATTCTCTTCCACACATGCTAGATACTATACTACGAGAAGGAGGCGTCAGAGATCCTACAAAGTATATATAGTTTTAATTAAAAAAGATTGTACAGACATTCTTAGACCATGTAGGTTCTTTGTTTATTTAAAATTGGTAAAATTGCTTTGTATCCACGCCCACTTTATCTACAAAATTCAACTTGGAACACTTATTTAAAGTTAGTCCATCAATCGGTTTGCGAAAAATGTGGGCGGGGTCAAATGAATTTAAATGTAAGGCTTATAAAAAGTATTGAATCGAATTAGTACTAAAGGGTGCTTTTTAACCAGATAGAAATTACTCGCGTCTTTGCGTTATTTTGTGTTTCACTTATTTGGTTATTGATTGATTTAATTTTGCGGTTTAGTGTAGAAAGCAAATACATTTGTTTCGTTATTATATGTAAATTATTTGTTATAAAGTCCTTGACCAAACCACAGCTCGACAAACATAAAATGTAAACTTTCCTAAATTATTATCTTCACTACCATGCATATAAACACACTGCCTGTGTGTCCTCCTTTTCCATAACACTTGCTACGAGATACTTCCCAAATATATTACATATGAGCATCATCTTATAAATATATTATTTTCATATAAAAGTTATTTTAAATAATTCGTTTCAAGACCGTGGGTTATAGATTTTTTTCATTTCTGAGATATTTTTTTTTTAAATAACTATCTTCAACCTTCTGATTACTACTTCTTATTCATCATGTATATTATTATAACTATTTTCATTAAAACTCACCTCAGATGATGTTAAGTAGCACATGCGCGAATCAGTACTTTCAATAGATGCTTGCTGCACGATACCATAACGTGAGTCACGATCACTTAAGTAATCTGAACGTAAACTATCTTGACGTAGAAATTCAGCTCTATATTTTGGATAAAAATATATAAAAAGAATAATCAAAGTAAATTTAAAAAATTACAAATAAATTGATTGTGAATCATTTTCATAATAATAGAAAAAACATTAGTACCGCTGCTCCAATGAGTCTGCGCGAGCACTCTTATAACCGGAATCATTTAAGCTGCTGTCTTGACGCAAAGATGGCAAAGAATCCCATGGTGAACGTTTATGACCCGAACTAGTCGTTTGTTGTGACATTAAACCTTGACCGGAACCAGAACCAATTGTGGAACTACCCGAACGCCAACCATCTGAATGGCGAAACCATTGGGCTCGAGCCGATTCTCCAATACAAGATGCACAGCGTGATGTGGAAAAACTATAATACGGAAAATTTGGTTTGAAAATGGAAATTTTCAGTTTGTAAATGGAAAATTTTCATTTTAAAATGAGGGAAAGAAACGGTTTAGTCCCAAATTAAAGTCAAAATGAGCATTCACCTAGTATTATGATCCGATAAATAGCCACGTTCTCGTTCTCTTTCGCGTTCACGTTCACGCACCAATTCATTGCGATCACTATAGTAGCCGTCACGTTCACGATCTCGCTCCTTATCGCGAACTGCAGTTAAGGGGCGATGTGGTGGCAAAGGTAAAGTTGATGATTTGGCACCGTTTGCTAAAGAATGGGAAAACTTAGTCACAAGAAGATGCAAGACAATAAAACAATAGTATAATACTTAAGTGTGAGGTGATTTTTTTTTTTAAATTAACATGATCTTTGACCATCGATTAGTGCATAAACTTTTTTATTTTGTATGAAGATTTTACTTACGCCTACGCATAGGAAACGGGCTGCGTTGAATAGATCCTGGCAAACTCTCAGCAAATTCTATTTTGATCGCAGTAATATTGTTGTATGTTGTATGTGCATGACAAGACAAAATGAAAATAGAAAGGGAGAGGGAAAGAGAGAGAGTGAGAAAGAGAAGTGGGAAATTTGAAAGAGCGACATGTCAGTACATGAAAATGCAATGAATGTGATTGATGGACATATTCTTGGTGAAAAATATTACTTCTATCTTTCCACCACTAGATTTATTTTTATACCCATCGTGATATGTATACATCACTTTAGCAAAACATTTGCAACCCTGAAAAGGAGGCGTCGAAGCTCTTACAAAATATATATACACCCATACCTCGCTTTACGGCCTAGATACGTTCCACAAAACTTGGCCGTAAAGCGAAAAGCCGTATAAGGAATCAATTATTCTAATACAAATTCATACAAATTCAATGGGATCGGTTCCAAATTTGTTAAATATGTAACATGGTTTATATATCAAAATGCATTTTATCTTTTTATTTTATTTAAATAAAAAATACATACATAACAAGTACATACATTTGTACATAAAATAATAACAGACTCCAAAAACCAACAATAATCTATAAACAAAAATAAAACAACTTCATGTTACATAAAATGCATGTATGTACACATACATAATTTATTTATAAAATGGCTTTTATCTGAAGGCGATGACTGTCGTCATCATTCTTCGGTGGTAAGGATGGGTCTGACTTTGAAAAATTGTACAACGTTGTTTGTCTTGCCTTCATGCCTATTACGTTCTTCAGTAATTTATAACAGCTCATGACTGAGTTAATTCCTCGAGAAATTTTAGCGGTACGTTCGACAAGAAGAAATAGAAATAGAATTGCGCTTGGCAAGATTGCCAACATGCAGATATATCGACATCGAAAAAAAGTTTTTTGCCGTTATAGCGAAACATTTTAGGCCGTAAATTGAAGAAGGCTGCTATAGCGAAATGCCGTATAAAGAGCGCCTGTAATGCGAGGTGTGGATGTATTCTAAATCAGCATCGAATTCTGAATCGATCTAGCCACGTCTGTATTGTGTATTCTGTGGTAATCATTCTCCTGGTCGCAAAAATTTGGCTATCGATTTTAAACTTGACAAAAGTATTGATAGTTTGCATATGCATGTTTGTATTGAAATTGAGCAAAATCGGTAAAGTGACACGCCCACAACGAAACAACTGAAAAATTAACAATTTCTTAAGTAAATATTTCGCATTATCGTACAAAAGCTGTGGGCATTCAAGATTTAGCCTCAGCCAAATATTTTTTTACTTCTTATTTATTTATTTAATATTTGAGGCGTTCATTTTTGGTGAGGAACAAGTGCACTCTTCCACGAAAATACAATATGTGAAAAGTTTTAAAAGATTTATCTACTAACTCCACTCAACTCAAAGTGAATGCCTCATGCCAATGATACCTGAATCACACTTCGGAAAAACTTTTCTGGTTTGTCGGAGCATTCGCGGTTTTCAAGCAAAACTACGCCTTCAATTTTATGTAATTGTTCTTACAAAAACCTTCTATAAGTGTTTCAACCATGGCGATCTTATCTTACAGATACAGAACTTATTTCAATGCTCCGCTCGAATTTGAATTTAAGATTTAAAAGATTAGAAGTTTAGATTGCTAATATCGCGGGACATTTAGTAAAATTATTATTATTATTATTATATGTATAGTAAGCTTTTGTCTCGATTGAGTTTATTCCTATCGAAATTTTAAAGAATACCGAGAGAGAACTGTATCGGCTCGAATGTCTTCTGCATTGCATTGAGTGGATACTTTCTAAAACAAAAGCAATGCATTAATGGGTGATCTACAATTTAGAATACTTTTAGTTTAATTTTCGAAATACCTAGAGTTACTGTTTATGTCACTATTAAAACTAATTTGCTTTTATTTATACTCACCAAGATTTTCCATGCTTTGCGAGAGTAAAGCCTCAAATGTATGCAAACTATAAGATTCGGCATCCATTCCTTTGGCCAAAGTATTGCGCAAGTGCATTTCGTATTCGAGTAGTAAACGTGAAGTCGGACTTCCGGGTGTCGGTGTTACATTAGGGACTTGATGACGATGCTGATGCCGTCCAACCACATCCCCACCACCCGATCTCTGACCATATGACTGATCTTGATCAGAATTGCCATTACTTGAACTCGGTGTTGTGGCATAACATTGATTATCGAACATGATGTTATCAGACGGTGGTGAACCCTCAATGCAGCTACGCTCTCGTTCCAATTCCAAATACAGGTTTCTAGGCTGATAGCCTCGTCCGATTTCATGTGAGGATCTTTTCATTAAAAAAGAAATTTAAATCAATACTTTTTTCTAATAAAAAATTATGTATATGCGACCACCACTTACCTTGATCCAGAGAAACGTGATTGTGATTGAGCATTTGTACGGCCGCCAACCATTGTGTTATTATTGTTGATAATGTGATGAACGCCTGCCATACCACCACCAACGCCCCCCGACATAGCGTTTAAGGTGGCAGCATGTGTGGGATGCATGTGCTGTGGGCCGAATGCATTGACTGTATTGGCATTGTAGTAATTATAGCGACGTCGGCCCATTTCAGGGGATGTTACTGGACTTTCTGTACTTGGCATGGGCTTCAGCATACGCTTTAATGTGCTGGTGTCGACATTCATGTCCTCAGTGCTTTTGGTTTTGCGCCTGGTGTTGTTGTTGATTATGTTGTGCTGATGTTGATGTTGATGCATATCGTGGCCATGTGCATCGCGTGTCTAATTTGAATAGGGGCGATAGAAGACATTATCAACTATTAATGTTAGCATACGTGTGTGCGTGTATGCGTATAAGTAACGTAGTTGTGTTATATTTTATTGATGGATTAAATACACCAAAGTCAAAGCCAGCATGAATGGAGGAATGTGCCCTTTCAGTGCTTTCGTGACTTTTGCAGTGGTTCCTAACTTTTTTTGGTAATATGTCTTTATATTGTAAAGGAATGTTTTTGCAAAAATCTTACAAAAAAGTATTGAAATATCGATTAATAAATAGCCCAAACATGTATCGTTTCATTGGTACAGTTAGTTCAATCTTTTCTCAATTTAGTGTTAGAAGCGAATGATGTTTTTAAACTTTTTCCAGAGAAAAGTTTTCAAAAAACTCTTCTCAGCGCAATAGTTAAAGAACATCTGCCTCCTAAAAACTGTTGCTTTTCGCATTTAAGCGCAGCCATATATGCAAATTATATGTTTTACACATTGCATTAAAAGCAAATTCTGTTGGTGGCCCAACTAGCCAAAGGTATTGTAAATAGATTACAACTAATACCATCAGCACTCCTCCTTAGCATTTCTTATTAATGTTATGTGTGCGTATGTGTACAAGTGTGTGCTTTGTAATTAGCATTGTGTACCTGGTTTTGTCATTAATTCTTTTACAATTTCCAACAACGGTTTGACTAACAAATGTTTCGCTGGCTAACCACCACTTTGTGATTTATTTTCTTACCATATCGTCAGTGTAGTCTTTGGCGCGAATTCCTGTTGATTTCGTAGACGTGCCTACAGATTGATGCAGCGGACCACCAGCTTGAGTGCCCTCACTTTTAGACATTTCTATATCCGACTGTGATGCCATGGTGTCTTCAGGTCCAGCCTGCGAACCAACATGATTTTGGGAGCAAATATCACCGCCTCCAGTCATATTGCCACTAACCAATGAACCACCCGTATTGCCACCGCCGCCACCGCTGCAAACGCCTCCAGCATTATTCGATACACTGGCATCTTGACCTTTCACTTGACGTCCCAGATTATCTATAAAAAATATTTAGAGCTTAATCAGATCAAAATGATTTCCTAGAATCATAAAGTATTACCTCCACCACTGGACATAGTTTGGCCAAGACCACCACCACCACCACCACCAGTTGTTACATTGTCATATAATGAAGTGGTGCTGGCTGCATTAGCCACTTTTTGATGTTGTTGATTTTCATGATCCGAAGCCACCCGGGAACCCACATTACGTGGCAAAGTTGAAGAGCCTTTAAATCATAATAAAAACTCGAGTGAAATGGAGAAAAATTGTTTGAAACAAGTTACCTCGTATACGAGGATCGGTTCGTAAACGCGCGTACTGCTCGGCTGACATACAGGTGCATTGAGGCTCACTGCGTACTCGGGAGGGTGAAGCCGGAGTACTTAAAGGCTTGCGCTTGGCTTTCACTTTTCCTTTGCCTGGTGGATCCAGTTTGAGTGAGTAGCTGGACGAAGCCTTTCGTGAAAATTTGAAAGAAGGCGACTGTAAACGTAAACGTCGCACCAGCATTAGGTCAATTTGTTTGGGAGGGATATTTAAGGTTCAGAGTTTTGCGGTTCACTTGATTATTGATTCAACTGTTTTGTTTTCTTGTATTAGCTAAACTTTGTACACCCAATTTATGATAAAAATTATAAAGAAACTAAAAAACTGAAGATAACTAGAGGCAGCTATAAAGATAATATTAACCCTTCTATATAATAAGTCAACGGATCTGGTTTTTCACTGGCAATTTTACGAATTACTGCTGTTTTCTCATTTCAATTTTCTATTGTACATTTAATGTGTATTTTAGTGGCAGAATATCCTTAGGAGAATTATATTTTTTCTGTAATTAATTTCTTTTCATTTACTTTCAAGTGCTAAAAGCGTGCAGGACCAAGTTAATAATAATAATAATAATAAGAATTAAGGAGCATTTTAAAGCTGTAAACTTCTAAGAGAAACACCGCTGTTAAGTGAAAAGGAAAAAAGGAGATAAGGTTGGTGGACGCACAAAAACATTCGGGGAATGGAGAGAGAGAGATAGGAATAGTAGTATATAGAGTATAGAGAGGAGTACGAGTGCGAGTATTTATAAAAATCATGTTGCATTTGTTATCATTTTACCATATACTCTCTCCCCCGCATGGCCCCGCAGACTGAGATTTTTTAACTCATATTTAAATATAAGTCGATGTGGACATCTGTCTGTCTGTCTGTTCTTTAAGGTGAGATTTTGTAGATATATTGTTAAAAATTGGCCAACTCAACTAGAGAGCTTAATCAGATAATAGTTGCATCCCAGGGCTTTATATAGCTGTGATGTCAAATTTACTTTTTTCACCTGTTGTTTAGATTTTCAAATGCAAATCGATTTTCGATACGACATACTTTCCGTTATGCATAATATGTGTTGTATGTATAGTATGTAGGTGTAAAATATGGATAGGAAAATGAAATTGGTGACAATATTAAATAAGAATATGAGGTGCATAACTGATGAAATGGTCAGATGGGCTTAACGGAAAATATTTTACTTTAACGCAGGAGTAATTACTGCCGCTATAACGTTTAATGGCTAGGATGAATTTTATGTAAAGTCATTTATAGATTTGTGCCCTTTTTTTATTTCGTCTTATTAAGAATTGTTGGAAAGAGGTGACAGAGACTTTCAGTCTGTACGTCAGTCCTTTTGTTTAGCACTGAAATATTCATAATTTTAAAAATGGATGCTTTTGTACTAAAACTTAGCGTTAAGCATAAGCGTTCATAATTCGTGCAGAAAGTTTTCTATTTATAATGTACGTCAATCAATGACAATCATGCCGTTAATTGTTCAATATTTCTCGTATTCAATTAAGTAGAGAAGGAAGCTTTAGAGAACTGTGATCAACTTGAAATTCCGATAAATATTGTCTGCCTATGTCTCTGTCTATTTCAAACATTCTCTCGATCATAAAAATGGAGTTGTCGATTCCAAACTTGGCTGAAATGTTCTCCAGTTCATTTTAATAATGAAGTTGAGCGAACTCAGTCCCTCCACACAAAATAAGTTTGTTATTTCGCTTGTATTACTCAAAGTGGGCGTCAGGGAGATCAAAAAAAACTTGTATACTTGCTAGTCAATGGAGTGCTCACGGTTGAATTTTTTTTAAAACATTTCATATTTTAAAACATATAAAATATATATATTACGAAATATAGTAGAGACTGTGCAGAATATGTATTTTAAACATTTTTTCTTTTGACCGATATTTTATTAATTCTTCTTGACAAAGGCTTCATGCGTTTCGAAAGTAATAATTAAAAGGCGTCTGTGTGTATGTGCTGCTAATAGTCACACAAACACATGGTATATGTTTTCTAAAATCCTTCCTTACAATTTACAATAATTTTCTACGTGTTTATTTATTTAATTCTATTCCATATTTTGGCACACTTAACTACATAAAGCACACATCGTAACGAATTAAACAACAACTTAAGCTCAATGAAAATTAATGGACTTGTGAAGAAAAACCAAATTGAATTGAATGAAATGAGAAACGCATAATATCTATAAAAAAATGTATGCATGAATGAAACACTCGCAAAAATATTACATTTGTACACCAACTATTGAGTTTTTAGTGACACCACCTACAAGTCTACTTACACAACATTCGCGAAACTGTTTGGCATCAATGGGCGATGTGAAATTCAAACCCCATGTATCATTGGTCATGGGATCCTTCCAATAAACGAAACATTCGGAAGCCTGGCCGATGCGAGTACCTTAGTAATGTGTAGATGAATGGAAACATAAGTGGTCATATAAAAAAAAAATATTTTGTATTCACTTACCCGGTTGCACGAGTCTAACATCTAAAATTTTATCCACCTGACTGTTGTAGGCGGTTATATGGAAAACACATTCGGGTGAGTCCTGAATACAGGTGATGTTAACAGGAACCAAGTCTTCAGATACTTGTTGCCACTTAACCGTTCCAGCACCACTGGCCGATACATGAAACACCTCTGCCCACAACCTGAACGAACTGTTTGCATTAGATTCAAATAATTGAAATAATATTACAATCTACTACACGATGCGATGAACAAAGCGCTTTTATGTTATCTTGCTAATTATCATCATATTGTACGTACACAAATAATGGCTTATATATGTCAATAGAAATGATTTTGCAATGGAATTATTTCGATGCCAAATTAAATAGTGCCTTTAATTACAAATACAACAAATATTCAATTAAAACTTGAATGCATTACAGTCTCCACAGGTCTTTTAAGTAAGCCATTGAGTTTAATAGAGATTATGCACGTATATCGTTTAGAGGTGGGCAAACACTTCATTATATGTTTGACTAATATGTAAAGTATAAATGAAGGAAAATGTTTTTAAAGCATTCTTCTATTTATTCACCTTAATAGATGTCCATCACGACGTCGTGAACTTTGCCAGGGCGAATCCTCGTAACGATAACCTTTGCGCATCAAGGGCGCACACGAACAACTCAATTTATTACCCATGGCACAACTAGCACAACCACCACCCGTTTGAGCACCTGCTGCTATTTTACAGAATAGCGATAACATAACATGAAAGTACAACACATAAATTAAAATTGTGTGTTAATTATGAAGGAAGGAGTTAAGAATATCTTTTTATTACCTGCAGCACTCCGATGTCACCACATGGCGCTTACGTCCGCCTGAGAGAGTGTTTGACCTCGATTCAAAGATTGAGATCGTTGATTATGGCGATGCGCGTGATAACGATTGCCTCTCTGTAATGAAATTAATCAATTTAAAAAAAGCACTGAAATATTTTTATATAGAATTTAATAAGAGAATAAAAGTTGCATAAAATAGATCGTGGAAGATTGCTATTTATATAAAATACATCTTAAATACATCAGTGATGAGGGTATACTAAGTTTGGTCTTCCGTTTGCAATTCAAAGAAGGTGTCAGAGACCCTACTAAGTGTATATATTCTTAATCAGCATAAAAAACTGAGACGATTTAGACATGTATGTCCGTGTGTCCGGGTGTACGTCTGTTGTTGGCATTCTCACGGTCGTAAATTTTGAGGCACTTTTAGTTTTTGCACGCAGATCGCTATTTAAAATTGTTAAAATTGGTCAAAAGCCACGCTCACAATCAATAAAAATCTATTTATTTACCAGAAATATTGTACTTGAAATTTGGTATGTTTATCTAGAAATATTTCCTTCGTCGACAATTTACAAATAAGTTTTTAAGTTATTATGTCTGTTGTAAATGTTCAGTACAAATAATTTTCGACGAGAGCGAAAGTGTAATACGGTGCAAAAATGGATGGGGCAATAGTTTATAATACTTTGAGCAAAGGCATACATAAATAAAAATTTCAAATAATTAAGGAACTTTTAGGGCAATTACTCGAAACTTTTTGTCAAAATTGTCTATCAAATGACTTTTTATACCCTGCACCACCCTATGGAAAAGGGTATATTAAGTTTGTGCGGATATTTGTAACTCCTGAACGGAAAATGCCACACCCACCTTTACTTATACCGATCGATTCAGAATCAAAATCTGAAACGATTTAACCATGTCCGTCTGTTCGTCTGTCCATCTAAATTTGTGCGCAAGCTACAGGTCACATTTTTTGACATATTTCAATAACATTTGGTACAAGGACACGTAATGGCCTAAAAAAGGACTAAGGGGAACCCCCTCCCATAAGAGGTCTTACTATTTTTTGAGATATTTCAATGACATTTCTTACAAGGATATATATTGGCCCAAAAAGAAACCTTTTTGAAAATGGCTAAGGATCGGACCATTTTTAGAATCCCTCCCCATATAAAAATTTTCTTACTTATGTCTCATTTTGAAATTAAATGAAAATAAAATACAAGTAGGTATAGAAAAATCAAATTTTTCCTTTTCAAAGAAAAAAATTAAAAGTTGTACAAAAAATAAAACTTAAAAAAGAAAAAAAAATTAAATTGAATAACATATCAAGTGGTGTAGGGTATTTAATGGTCGGGCTTGACCGACTATAATATTTTCACTTGTTTTTTGTAAGAACGATCTGTAACTCATTCGATTAACTTGCTAAAAATAGGCAAAATTTGCCTACTGGCGCTATTTTATCGAAATTTGGGATATTCCAAATTTAAGCTTCACATGTCATATTTATCTCCCATAAAGTTTTAGAATAAATGCGTCATGGAAAAAGAAACTATTGACATACGCGATGAATACTGAAATTGTGAATGTCCGGTTTACAGAATGTTAAAAAAAAGGGTTTTCGACTTTCGGGTTTTAATATATTTTTGTATGTATTAGCACTTGTACTTGTATGCACAGGTGCTTAGATATATGTGCGCTTGTATTTGTAATGCAATTATTTGTAATCACATTATGAATAATGAGTGTTTAGCCCTCACCCTTCCATCATTGTATTATACATGCAAGCGTGTGTAAATTGAGATAAATGCAAATTATTACACATTTAAAGCTTAGTAATCACAAAATAAAACTATATGCAGAAAATTGTTAAACAACACTCCACCATACGCTTCAAACCTAATGGATTGTCCCTCAACACTTACTTGATAAGTGACCACTGACAATTACTTGATCAAAGAATTTTATCAGAATATTATTGCTCATGACTTGAATTGGACATGACAACGTATGTTTATATATAACCAGTATCAGCTAGTCACACACTTAGCGTTTGTTTACAAAACTTTTATAAAACACATTAAAAATGTATAATTATGTTTGTACGTCAATATAATTCAGCATGATTATGTTTTATTGCTATTACTGTTTGTTTGAATTTGTTTTTATAAGTATACGAAAATTTGCTTCGCGCAGTTTTTTTTATTACCAACAAAGTAGAACAATCATGGGGCAAAATTTTCTATATTTTTAATTCGCCAAGATTTCACTTTACATTAACATTCACATACTGATACATTTAAACAAACACAAAGTACACATAATTTCATAAAGAGACCATAAAGCCAAAAACAATTTCTCTTTCAGTAATCTAGATCTAGATTTATGTGAACGGAGACAAGTTAAATGCCCTACATATCTATATATAAAATATGAGCGGGGCAGGTACTTGATTGTGTAAGATTCTGTGTAAAGTTCTGTTTTGTAAATTGTAGGAGTGCCTTTAATAGTTATTTGTAAAAAGGTGTACCGATTCGGATCACTTTTAAAGGGGTTAAACACATCTTTGTACCAACTTTCATTGAAATATATCAAAAAATGTTATATAAATTTACACGGACCCTTGGCGGACGTAATAACAATAATAGTTGGGCCTATTTTCAGCCGTTTAAAAGTTACAAACATGTGCAGAAACTTAATATACCAAAATGTGCCAAAAAGTGGGCATGGTCGGATAATAGACACGCCCACAGTCAACAAAAATATTTATATCTGCCACAATTGAAACATTAACATGAAATTTGATGCATATATTTATAGTTATCCCCTTCATCGATGTCCCGAAAATGGGCGTAATAGGATAATTGAAGCAAGCTGGTACGTAATACATACACTATTGGAGGGCGCAATAAATAAATATTTTCTACGCCCGCCGTTGTGGATGTGGAGGGTATTCAATATTTTGCTTAAGCCAAATTTAGTTCTCTTTCATCTTTTTTCTATCAATTATATGCGCATCTGTTAAGCGATTACAAAACATCGATTTTATAGCGTTATTATAAATTAGTATAACAATTTTTAATTATGTGGTTTTGGTTTTGTAGCCAAAATAGATTGTAAAGGGCGCGGTTCTTGTACAATTTCATGTAAAAATGACATTGAAATCTAAATTTTTAGAATCAGAAGAAAGTACTTAGACAGACAGACAGACAGACAGACACGATTAAATTGAGTAAGAATAGATAAATCAATTGTTTTTTATAAACGTTGTAACAAGGTAACTGTACTCTCGCGATATATAAAGATCACATCACAAATGTTAATAAAAAAAAAACCACATTATTCAGTTAACACTTGATTACACCGCCAATGTTTTTAGGTCGCTTCTTTTATCGTTGACTGCTTGCTGTCTAATGTGTTTTTGCACATATTGATGCTAATTTAAAAGTACATACAATGTGTGTGTGTGTGTGTGTGTGTGCGATTGTGTGTAAAGTTGTTGATCCACCTACACAAGTTTAGATATCAGCAAGTAGTTGTAATATGTTGTAAAAAAGTTTTGCCCCAAGTGTCATAATAAAGAAAAGTTTGTGTAGGCAAAATGCGTCAAAGATGCTGTACTACTGTACTAATAAAAGGTATATTTGCGTTTAAGCATTTTAAGTGTAGCCGCCTTCTCAATCACATCGAAATAATTAAATTATTATACAAAAATATATACTTTATATATAATAAAGTACTTGTAAAAATTAGGTTAATATTCTTCTTATAAACATTGCTAATGATAAAATTATCAAAATAGTAAATGAATGCTTTAAAAGTGCACAAAGATTCATTCAAGGCAACCAGCCTTAGCGCCATTATCAGAATAATTAAGAAGAGCACGTAAAAAAAACGAATTACTAATTATACCAATTGTAACAAATTGTGTGCTACATGGGTTCCGATGTTTCAAAAAAAAAAAAAAAAAAAAGGAAAGAAAAAACCTTGAATTTAATTGAAAAACCATTTTCCAAAAGATGTCAAAGTTTATTAAGCACAGTGTAGCACGAAAATTGCTTAAGTGCAGTAAAGGACATAAGCATGCAAACGTTGTTGTGCATGCTCTTCCTTTATCTTCAACTTTTCACACACCACATACCTCAACATGACCCCAACCATCAGCATTTATTTTAACAGCTGCTTCTACACTTTCTTTGGCACCCATTTCTATCTAATGCGCTCTAAGCTAACTTTTACTTGTTTAGGTGTTTACAGATTTATTGATAGTAGGCGAGTCGGGTGCTACTGATGGTATTGGTGTATTTGTTGTTGTTGTTTGTTTTATTCTTGTTTTATTTTCACACCTTTTTCACAGTAATGTTGTTGTAGTTTTCAACACTTGTCCAATCCGTTGATAAGAAGTAATTTTCTTTCCCTTTCTTTTACTTTTAGATTTTTCGTTTTTATTTATTTAGTAATTTTTTTGGTTTTTTTGTTTTTGCTTAAATTAATTGATGTATAGATATGTTATGGTTATTGTTGTTGTTATTGTTTTGTGATTTATTAAACATTCACCTTAATTTTTTCCTTCTTTCTTTCCGTCTTTATTTCTCTATGTATAACGTGTGAGAGATTATAATTTTTAGGTATTACTTAGGATGGTGCATGGCATTCGGGTATTAAGTGTAGAATGAAGACACAGGCTCGTGCTTACTTTAGCATCTGCTACTTGGAGTACTTGGTTTTTTTCTTACAGTTTCATACGATTAATTTCTATACCAATCCGTAGCGTGCTCAGTGTTGTTATTTATACACACCTATATATAATTCTAGACATGTATTTATATATATGATTTTCAAACTTATACACTTGTTATGTTGACGTTGATGTGTCTGATTTTTTTATTATAATTTTTTCTCTCTATTCGTTCAAATATTTACACTCATAATAAATAATGATTCTCTCACGATTTTTGTTACTCTTGTGCTAGAATTTATGATTCTCCCATTTTTGTTTTTTTTTTTGGTAATTCTTGTGATAAATGTGCTGCTTCTTGTTTTTCCTTGTTTTTATATTGTATTGTTCTAATGCGGCTTATAATATTTTGAGAAAGAGAGAGAGACAGAAAGACGAAAATATTTATTTCGCTTTCACCATATAAAAATTCTCTCACCTTTGTGCCGTTATGAATGTTAATTCTAAAGAGAATTTTTCTTTTCAATGAATATTTTAGTTACTGCTGTAATTTTATATATCATAAAACTTATTTTTATTAAATTATGTATTTTTATATAATTTAATGATTTTTGCTATAATTTTGCTAATAAATCTGTATTAATATTTCATAATTTTTTACGCCACCATATTTATTGTAGTCACGCTCTTTTACTTGGGTGTATAATTACGGTGTACCAGCATCTTTTGTATGATATTTTTTCTTCAGTCAAGATTAGTGTTAACCTAAGTTTTTTATTCCCTTTGCATTACTCAGAATACTTTGTATATATTCTTAATCAGCTTCAAAGTCTGTTTCAGCCTAGCCAAAAACTTAATTAAGTCTGTGTGTCCATTTCGTTCTTGGCATTCTTACAATGGAAAGTTTTTTATATTATGTTTAAATTCAGTACAAAAATGGTATTAGTATCGGTACGTAGGCTCCAATTGAATTTAAGCAAAATCTCGCAAGTGCCACGCCCACAATCAACTTGCCCAGCCATACAAATTAATCTATAAAGTTAAACTTAAGTATACATACGTATAATTAGTGTGTCCATTTATTTGTCAAAAATGGGCGTGGTCAAACAACAGATATTTCCATTATTTGTATAAAATCTTATCTGGTGTAAAATCCAGATTGGACATTGATACTTAACACATCCTCTATACATAAAATCATACGCGTGCCACGCCCCCTGGCAATAAATGCTTTATAAATACAATTAAACGGTATTTATGATTTCGTTAAGCCAAACTGACAATTTTATTTGTTAGTTTCGGAACACAGGTTTATATAAAACGATGTTAGTTTAATGCCACACCCACAACCATTAAAAGTTTGGTTCTGTATAAAAATGAAACTGTAGAGTTGAAATATAGTGAGACTCATATCTGTAAAAAAAACGTATTAAGTGCAGAAACGGATGTATTCCGATAACGGACACGCCTACAACTAACGAAAAAAGATTTTGGCGCAGAATTCCACTTGCAAGTGTACACATAATACATAAACTATTAAGGTACCTGCCACGCCCTTGGTTTATATATAGATATACCGGAGAAGGTACTTAAGATGAAGCAAAATTTGATTTTATACCCTGTGGAAGCGAATTCTTGTAACTCCTAAGTAAAAAAAGCCACACCCACCGTTAATTATACCGATCTGAACCGAAAGATATGGAAATTGAACCGAAGTTAATCAAAATCTGAATCCACTCAACTTGTTCTTCTTGTTTTATGCAAACGATTTCAGGTACACCCACTTGTTTTACTTTTACTATTTTTTTTTTTATTCACATAACACTTAAATGATCATTTTCATCGAAAAATTTGTATAATGAACTTTTTTTCTTCAAGTATTTATTATAATTTCTGCATAATGGTAAAAAGAAAAAATCCTTATTTTAAACACCAGCGCTTCTCTTTTCTATGACAACAACAGTTTTCACCATCACTAGAGACTAGTGGCATTAAAAGTTTCACTTTCGTTAAGCACCTTATTTTATAAGATGCTTTAGGCACATACAAATAAGAGTGTGGGTGTGTGTGTGAATTAAAGTATGGTGTTGCTGTATTTCTATAGAATATGTGAGAATATTATTTTAAAAGTGAGTGTAAGAGTGCAACTAACTATGTAACCGTAATTAATTTTGTGCTTAGATACTCGTATGTGTGTGTGAGCCGTATATTAAATTTTCAATGTTATTCTCAGCTGCACGTCGCCAACAAATGCATTGAGACAAACTTTGTTGTTTGCTGTGAAGCGAGAAAAAAATTCAAATCTAAATGTATGCAGCTACCAGCAGTCTTACAACGACGACCAATACTAATGCTATGAACCGTATTATGAATGTATAAAGATGCTAAAGTGCATATGCATAGGTATGTGTACGTAAGTACAATATACATATGTATCATTTTATGTGGACCGACAGACAATAACCGAATAAGTTACATTATTTTCTTTATAATCTTTGACTTTTGCGGTTACCACTCACATACACATAATTGTAATTTCACTAAAATTATTGCAAAGATGATAATTGCGTCAATGTAGGATAGCAGCCAGTAAAGGAAGAAAACCGTTTCATTAATCACTCCGGGAATTGCTACAAAATCTATCACAGCTACAAACACAATAAAAAGGAGCAACTATGAGAGAACGCTTCTATCATTCAAGCTGTCATTGGTGCCACACACACTCAAGAAACTTAACGAAACTATTCAATGAGAGAGAACAAGCGTATCTTGCGCTCTTTAAACATTTGAATGAATTATAGTTCGTTTATCAAAATAACAACCACCCGTGATATATACAGTTATACTTATACGGGGATACTAATGTATTTAGGTATGTGTATATATTGTGGTATGCGTATGTGCTCTAAAATTCAGTTAATATCTTAGAAAATTTTAATTTTTTTCCCGACTCCCTTTAATATTGGCTTTAATTCTCCGTCATATTTACAGTTAACACCTTTTTTGGAGGCCAAAAGAGAATGTAAATAACACGAGTTTAGAAAAAAAAGTTGCCACGCCTATACAAAATCACTAATAAACACTTTGACTTTAAAGAGTTTTTTGAGAATTTATATAATATTCGCAGCTGCCTTCAGCTTGATTTATTAAATTGTGTTTATTTTTTGTTTTGTTTATTAAAACACTTTCCAAAAAACTTGCTTTCCTTTCCAGAAAACACATTAAACTTTCATTTTTTCAGCCTTTTAAATGATATCAATTTTTTCTCAACGTTGAAATCTTTATGGAATATTCTGTGTCTGTGTATGCTTGTAATCCACAACCGTCATCTATGAAATTCGTTAAATGTATGCTGGTGAAATTTCTTTCCAGCGAAATTCTCCAACTCGGGAAAATTTTTAACGATACTGTGAGAAATGTGATGCTGTTAGAAAGGATGCTGTTAATATTTACGTTCTCAAACTAATTCTCTCTCAATCTCTGTTTCTGGTTTTTATGAAAGATTTCGGCAGAGACAGAGACTACTAAATATATATATTTATTATATATATATAAATATATACGTTAGGTAAAGAGAGAAGAGGAGTGAACGTCATCACTTTGACATGTAACGACATCAGAAAAATTGTTCAAAAAGCACAAAATAAAGTTATGAATAGTAGATCTCAGCATATTTAAGTAAATATAAATATACCCTCCACCTTAGGGAAGAGGGTATATTCACTTTGATCATCCGTTTACAACACATCGAAGAAAGCGTCGGAGACCCCACAAACCATATATATTCTTAATCAGCATGATAAGAGAAATTGTTTGAGACATGTCCGTCTGTGTGTCCGTGTGTCCGTCTGTTGTTGGCACTCTCACGGTCGTAATTTTTGAGATATCAAATTGAAACTTTGCATACGTATTTTTAGTTCAATTTCGCTGTTCCGTATTGAAATTGGGCAAAATCGGTTAAGAGACACGCCCACAATAAACGAAAATCTCATCATACCTAGAAAAAATTGTATCTTTAAAAAATTATATATCGCACAATACTATGCCTATCAAGTTGAAAATTGGTATATATATAAGTGGTACCGTTATCCAACACTGTGCCAAAAATGGGCGTGATTGAATAACGCAAACGCCTATAATTTAAAAAAAACACTATTTGCGTGAGTACTTGATATAGTCATATACATAAATATGGCAATAGGAACTTATTTTTTAGAGAATTACAAAAGGTGGAGGGTATTTAAGCTTCGGTCTTAACCGAACTTTTCTGTCTTGTTAAAGATACAATTTTTTCGAGGTATGTTGAGATTTTTGTTTATTGTGGGCGTGCCTGTTAACCGATTTTGCCCAATTTCAATACGGAACAGCGAAATTGAACTAAGAATACGTATGCAAAGTTTCAATTTGATATCTCAAAAATTACGACCGTGAGAGTGCCAACAACAGACGGACACACGGACACACGGACGGACATGTCTCAAACGATTTCTCTTTTCACGCTGATTAAGAATATATATGGTTTGTGGGGTCTCCGACGCTTTCTTCGATGTGTTGTAAACGGATGATCAAAATGAATATACCCTCTTCTCTATAAAAACTATATGTACCTGCCCATCTACACCTGAGTTAACTAACGCTTTAACTTAATAAATTATGCAATCTTACAGCTTCAGCTTCTAGCAAAACAACAATGAAAACAAAAGCGTTTCTCGGTTTTCACGGGTAAGCCACCAAAGGTTAAAGTATGAACGGCTAAGCCCGAACAAGGTATACCGCTGCGGTATTTTTATAAATTTTATACAGTGGCTCTGAAAGTTTGAAATGGCTTTTACTGCATTGTCTACCACCTTTCAAGGCTTCGTCATTAAAAAATTATGCCTACTGAAGTTAAGAGAGGAATGCCCTGTAAATGCTGGGCATTATTGGCATAAGTATTTAAATCGGAGATGTACTTCAATTAGTGTACTTAAGTTCTGCAAAATCTTTTCAAGCAATTATTTTGCAGTCCTCTTAAAAACACTACTCCGTTTTGCATTTGTATTTATTTTGACCAATTTGCCATTTATTGTATTAAGTCAAGTGGGTGTCGAACACTACGGGAAACCTATGGAAGAGATGAATGGGCATTAATTATATTAATGTTGGTGCAAGGATGGTTTTCGTAGATGTGCTTAGGCTAGGGTTATACTAAATACTTGGAAACTACAATTTGTAATCTTATTAAAAAACTGAATGTGGCTTAGACAAAACCTTCCGCATATATACTCAGAATGTAGGTGAGGCAGGTACCTAATTGCATCTTCAAATAATACATGTATTGTCTATTAACTAATAAGTTGGGTTCTGCCTCAAAAAGGGGTTTTGTTTATTGTGGTCACGTCTGTTCTATTTTTGAACGATGAAAGGATTTCAAATAAGTGCAGCAAATGTTAACTTCATAGCTTAAGTTTGTGTAGCTAATGGATAGATTTTTGAATATTATGAGCGTGTGTCTTTATCGATTTTATCCCTTCCAAATAGAAAACCATTCACATATATTAAAAATTCCGAAAGATTTGCCGTCAACAAGTTTACATTTTGAATCAGTTTTAAATTCTGATTCAATATAACGGAGTCTGTCCATCCCTCCGTTGATTAATCTCTCAAAAAGGACTAATAGTTGACAAGACAATGTCAAATTTGACGGATATTTACCTGAAACATTACAAATAAATAAAATGCGTTATGGGACGTGTCCACAGCTTTTGTTTTAACATAGTTACGCGTACAGCCTTTCAACTGTTTTCGTTTTTTCGGTAGCAAGCAGAGGAATTGTGGCTAACTATTTAAATGCAACGAGAGGAAGAGTTTTCGTATGGTAGAGAGAGTAAAATAGACAAACATTCACTCGTCCATACTGTATGAAGAAAATTGTTAATTATTAATGCGTGCTTTTAGGCACTTAAAAAAGTTCCACTACAATGAAAATATATTATAAATGGTGTACAGAAGTACATGTTATGCGCTAAGGATGAGTATGCGTGGGTTTTATACTTTGTTTCATACAGTGCGAGTTTTATATGTTATGTGGCCGATTAAGAAATTACAAGTATTCTTTTAGAAAAGGAACCCAAACTTCAGGGCTGAGCTTCTTTTGAACACTTTACATTTACGAATGTTCAATTGTTGTATAATTAAATTATTTATTAACATAAGCACTAAATTGAAGGAAAATGAATAAATGTTCTCTTCATTATCTTTTAAGTAACAATATTTTTTATATGTTAGAAGGATAGTTATGTTAAGTTTTAAATAAAAAATGAATTCACTCGTTAATACGTCACTCTGTCGTTTAGTTGTCCTTTGGTGTGTTGTTATTTTTTCTCATTTACACTTTTTTTTACTCGGAATACAATTAATCAAAATTCTGCGAACATCCGTTTGTTATACACTCCGCGATAACTGTTTGATGTTTGCTTTTATATTTTTCATTTTAATGGCAATAGACGAAGTTGCAAGTTGAGGATGAGGATGTTAACAGGCACGCACATGCGCTTTTACGACACAATATTGTTGTTCTTGTTGTTGTTGCTGTTGTTATTGTATCTTTACATATATAGAATGTTTGACAAATTGTGTTTTCAATTTTCATTCACTTCCACACACAGAACTCAGCACACAGCTTCCCCTTGTCCGTGCGTCCGCTTCTCATCACTAACAAAATACTGCTACTGTCACCTTTAACAACATGTTTCACAGGACAATTTTTTATCACATACACGTACATTAGAACATACATATATATATATGTTGTTGTTGTATTTTTTTTTCTTGTAATTCTCAAGTTATTAATTTTTCATGCCTGCAACAAGCTGTAAATCCTTGGTGTGTTGTTCTAATTTGGTTTTAATTGACAACAGTACAACAACAGCAACAACAATATGAGCAATGTGCCTACAGATGCACTATCTTTCATAAACTCAAATCATTAGAGCTTATACTCCAGCTGATGCTAGGCATCCACATGCACACACTCACACACACTTTAATTACTAAAAACACAAAACATGCCACAAAACATGTTAAAACTGTTGTTCTGTTTATTATAAAACCACAAGAATTATTTGTTGGTATTTGATGTGTAAATATATATAATAAGACATCACACACATGCGTTCACGCATATATGTTTGAATGAAAATCTACAAATGTTTTTATGTTATAACTGCCACAAATGAAATGGAGATTAAATGTGTACAGATTTCTGCATTTTAAACTAAGCCAACAACTATTGAATAAAAAAAAAATAAAAAATAAAAAACGAAAAAGCTTTTTCTATACACATATTATATATATACATATGTACAATTGGTTTATATAGCTATGCATAGTAATTCAGTGTGGATGCTGTTTTTAGGACATTTAGAGGGTGTGGTTCATTCTGTGCGTGGATGCCGCATGATACAGAACGGGGCTTTACTGTTTGACACACATTTCATAACATGAACCGAAAAATGAAATAAAAAACGCACACACCGTCAGTGAATGTTGTGTGAATGGTGACATTTTTTCAAAAAAAGAACACAAAGGTAATAAAATTTTTGTGTATATTAAAAACGGTTAAAGGGCAAAATACAATAATGTGTACAAACAACAACAACAACATATTAATACACATTCAGCAAACAAATGTTGAACTGATGCTGTTGACTGTTATTAACAGTTTTTTTAATCTCTCCCTCTGGTTCTCACGTTCTTTCTGTTAAATGTCACTCTGTAAAGTGGCAGGTGTGGGCATATGTAAGAATAAATAATAAATGAATAACTGCACCATCTTTGATCACATCAACCAATTTACACATTCGTACACCAAAAATCAAATAAGCTCACTGGGAGGATATATGGAAGCCGTACATAATATAAGAACATGTTGAGCTGTACCAGAGACCTTCACGTATAATTGTGAAATAGAATAAAATAAGTCGACTTTACCCACCACACGTAATTATAATAAGAACAAAAAAGCTGTTGGCTTCTCAATTGTTTGTTTCTGTGGCGCACGCGTAAAGTCGACTTATTTGCGCACGTCCCTACAATTACACGCGGATGTCTTTTAGATGACATATGTAAATGTTAGGAAGGAATGATTTATCTACCTATTGTATGATATATAGTGTGGTGGTGTATGAGTTGCATGCGCATATAACCATAAAACCACACATGCTAGGACGAATTTAGAATGCTTCGTTTCGATAGCGCACATAGCAAAGCTGAGTTGAAGATTTGTTAAAATTTATATTTTTCAACCACTTCAGGGCGATGTTGCAAAATTTCACAAGTGTTTGGGTAAGGAGATGCGCGAAGCAAGGGGTTTTGTGTCCGTGTGAATATACAAACACATAACCAATTTATTGATAATTTCTTCCGGACCGAAAACGGTGAAGAATTAGTTTTTTGTTGATTTTTGGTTTTTTGCGCATGTGTTACTGTTGTTGTTTTTTTTTGTTCTTACAAGCAAAGCAAAGGGACTACCATAGATTACACATACAATGCAAACGAATGTTTGTCATTATGGCGCACGCGACTTAGAGACTTTTGGACAGTGGATTTTTACGCGCATGTGCACTGTTGTTGTTTTTTCTGTTCTTATAAGCAAAGCAAAGGGAATACCATTGATTACAAACATACGCATGTAATTTTATATATTATGAATGAATGAATGAATAAATAAATATTGTAATTAATAAATGAAAATAAGGCTTTCTTCTATTTTTCTTCGTTCGACTTTTCCACTTTTCGACTCTTCGACCATTTATACATGTTTTCTGGATGTTTTGTAAAGTTTTTTTTTTCAACTTTTTTTTAATGTCTTATTGGGTGGAAAAGTATTGAACAATTCTAAAAAAAATATATAAAAGTAGCAAACACAAGCTAAATATGATAAAACGAGTAATATATTTGTGTATACATTTGATATTATTGTATACATTTATTATTTGAGTATACATTTGATATTTTTGTATACATTTATTATTTGCGTATACATTTGCTTGTATACATTGAATCTGACTTGACTCATGTCTTGAGATTCTGTTAAAAAAAGTGAAAGAGAGTGACACTCCGTCTCTATATTTAGAGGTCTCTGGCTGTACAAGGTTTAACAGAATTTTGTACCAAAAGAGTCCAGAACAGAGATTTGAAGTTAGAACTTTTATAATATTAACATAAAGCTATTAACAGCTTTCCTTTAGACTAAAATAATATTCAATTCATGAACCATTTTTCCTCAATAAAGCTATTTATATCATCATCCACATGACATGATATTATATTAAGTTTGTCATTGCATCGGCAACTTCGGTTATATTCTTGATTAGCAACAAAATTTGAGTCGTTTTAAGGATGTGTCTGCGTATGCGTATCACCGTTTCACAAAATTAGTTGAGCTAAAATTCAGTGAAATTTTTTTTGGTCTATATATTTGTTTATGTTGAAGGTGTATAATCGGATTACATGTGACATAAATATCTCATAAACAATAAAGGGTCATACAATTTGTATAAGGTGTTAGTAAAGTCAAGATATGCCCAAAACTTACCAAAAACTATTATTTGATATTTTAAGGTACGTATTAGTTAAGGACGGCACTACACTGAATAGCCACAAAGCCACATTTTAATTAAGAATATGGAGGATATCGCGGATTTCCCCCTTCACTTACGATATTATTTAAATAGATTTTATTGCCCTGCCTTTTTTATTTTTCTGCACACCTGTTTATCTGTCTTGCTCTGTATCTTTCTGTCCGTCGGTCCAATATTTTGACTATTCCACTATAATATGGTTGAACAAACTATAATATTTCTGTTATGGCAGTTCTGTAGTATTATTTTTAGTTCTATTAATGTTATAGTCTGATTGTACAAAACTTTGAAAAATTTGTGCAAAGTGATACACAGCACATAATAAAAAAATGTAACAACTACAACCTATAACAAATTCGACAATAAACATACTTAAAACATGAGAGAGGTAATAAAGATAAGACAATATTTATATTTTTATAAAATAAATTGAAATTATTTTAAGGTACAAAACAATTAGTTTTTTTTTTATAACCTAAATGTGATGTGTCAAATCGTTTGCATAATTAAACTATTACTTATACCCCGCTAAAATTTAAAGATCTTCACAAAAGTGCCACAGTTTATTATAGGATTTTTATTAAGTGTTTAAGTTTAAGTTAATAAATTAAATGGATAATGAAATTTTTAAATACTTACACAAGGAAAGGGTTTATACAAACATTGGACCTAATGCGAAAGGTGCAAAACTATATGGTTGGAAAAATTTGCATTTGGTTATAAATAGTTTCATTTTGTAGAAATATTATTGCAATTGGCTGAAAGTGAATACAATAAAGGCAATATGTCGGCCTCTATATTCTATCAAATTCAGTCCCTCCATCAAACTTCACTCGAACGTTTTAATTGTAATGCTCAAGAAGAAATAAGGCGGGAACGTTTTAATGTGGATGTATTACTACGTGAAATGGATGAATATGAAAGGGCTGATTTTCCCACGTAAGAAAATATTTCAATTACAATTGTACAATGCTACGAGTAAGTCTCTTCAAACAGCAACTCCTTAATGCAATACGCTTGTGCAAAACTAAAGGGCACCACTATAAGTAAAACTACAGATTCTTGCAATTTTTTGGATGGCATAGTTGATCCCATCAAAGGTGTAGAAAAAATTCAAATCATATGTAAACAATTGCCAGCAGGTAATAAATATTAAATAAAATATATTTGTGTGATATTCATTATAATATGATTTTTTTTAAAGAATGGACTATCCTGCAATTATATAAAGGATCACATTTTTCTACCACATATTCTACGTATCAACAGATACGTGGAAGTGATGCTCCCATCTACTTAACTATTGTTAAACATGCGCGTAGCTGTGATTATCCAGAACCCATATGCTTGCAAGTAACAAACAAGGACCAAAGAGAATTGTACAAAAAATTTGCTTGTATACCAGATCGGTTTAAGCAGCAAATTAAGGTTGATCCAAACTTATGGAATAACACTGAAGCTAAACAAAAATATTGGAAGGATCTAGATGAGATAAACACTTCTATGGCGGTACGTTTAGACTTGAACATGTACCCATGTTATATTCTGGATCAATGTCAATCAATATTTTTAGGATAGTATTATTGATTTGAAATGCTTCTTTTTTCCTTGGAGTTTCCTATTTACCGGCGTACCGTATCTAGCATATATGGCTAGCTCTGATTTATCCCTACTTTGGCGTAAAATTGATAAATTTTGTGATCAAAATGAGTGGAAATCAGTCAAGTTACGTGTTTTGTTATCATTGGCGGCTTTAAATGCTGGCTGTTTAAATGAATTGCATATAGAAGCCATCGCTGATTATTTAGTGTCGAATGATGTGCAACAAAGAACAGCTATTCGTGATTTATTACAAAAGCAACAACAACAACAACAACAACAAGGTATAGATGGTTTTTAGCTGGGCAGAGTACCTAACGTTTGATTAATAATATATTTTTTAGATAAAAGCAAACGTGGCAAATTATATCAGCATTTACCCTGCATCTTAATAGTGGATGAGGTGCGTGCTGCAAAATCCATTTGAAATTTACATTCCAATGATTTCCTTCTCGTTTAATTTTGCTTTGCAGCGTTTAGATCACTTTTATTGGGAGGAGTTAAATATATTTCAAGAATTTACTCGTTGCAATTCATTACAAAGTCTGTGGCGATTATATAATATCTACAAAAAGGATATACGCCAAGGTTATGTCAATGTCCATATAACGGATGGTTGTTGTTTGTTAAATCCAGGTCAGTTCACATTAAAAGAACTTACCGTTTAAGAATTTTAAAAAAAAGTTCCCTTAACTGTAGATAACAATTTGCCCAAAATGGAATTACGTATGAGCAGTTTCTTTGATTATTGGTTACCGCATTGGAAGAAACTGACTGGCCAGAAACCTACAAGAGACGAATTATTTAACGTTTTTCTTGGTCGCAGTTGCTACGTGTAGGTGATATTTACAAGGGGGAATTTAAAGTTGACTTATTTTATTGATTGTTTTAGTTATTCGGGCCACGGTTCTGGTTTGCAGTATGCTAATGGCCGACATATAGCCAAACAAAATATTCATTGTGTTGTCTTTCTATTTGGCTGTGATTCGTCACGTTTACATTCGCAAGGTCTTTATAGTGAGTTAGTTGGACCACATATGTATTATCATGCTGCCAAATGGTGAGTTGAATGCTCAAATCATGTTCAGCTGTAAAACAATAATAATTCCGTCAAACGAATGAAGCTGCTAAATGCGTTATTGTTGTTGTCGTTTCAGTCCTGCTGTGGTAGGCACCTTATTACCAGGTTTGGATTCAAATATGGATATGGTGGCTACCGATATATTAAGTCGTTGGATAGCACCCCAGTCAATAAAGGTCCTTCCTTGGGATACCATTGATACAATGCTTTGGCAAAAGGAGGGCCTCATTAAGCGTAAGTTTCTATATAAAATACGAATGCATTCTCTACCATAAATAAATGAAATGTTTTAGCGTCAAAAAATCCCAGAAAAGATTCTCCATTACCCACAGTTGGTACAATAACACCCACTTATAATACAGGCAGTCTATGTGCTCTTCTGACACGAATACATCAACGTGTTGTTGATACGAAACTTTATAATACGGTGCCGTACGTATGCCGCGGTCTACCCGTATGGAATTGTCACGTCGAATCGTTACCTTTAGGCTAATTTGTCAATTTCAACGACATCTAGTCAATTAAATAAAACGAACTTCCAGAATTGAAATATGTTAAGCAAGTAAGTTGTTGTTGTGCTTGCTTAATAAATTCCCTTTTGTCTTAAAAAATAATTCAATTATGTGCTGCCCTACAATGAAATATACAAATTTTTATTATTTGCTCATAACAGTTGATTTTAGATTTCGTTTTCGATGTCTTAACAAATATGTATGTGTGACGTTGCATTTCCATTTTAATCCGATTTACATATATAAGTATGCTAAGGATGTATGTTTTTCTGTTTTTTCTCGTTACCCTCGCAGTCATAAAATTGAAACTGAAACATAAATGAATTTATGTGTATAAAGCTTTTGATATTCCCCCTTGTCTTCTTCTTACACATTATACCATTATGCTCTTTTTTATTTGTAATATTTCTTTACTCTCATGTTCCCATCAAACATACTGCTCTTGCACACAGCGTTGCTTTTGTAAACAGTTTTGGTATAAGGCCCTATCACCATCACTAGTTATTATCTCTTTGTAATTGTTTGTTGTTGGTGTTGGAGTTATTGCTTTTATTCACTTCCGCTTCAGCCATTTTCATTCATTATAACACATAACACAGCACACCACAGCACAGCTCAGAGAGTGCTGTTAAGTCTTGCGGGTGTATTTGTCACTGTGCATGTAAAGTGATAAGTTGTTGTTATAGTTGTTTTCGCTTTTATGTCATCGGACCTTTTTGTACGCCGATTATACGCCCGCAGTTGCTGCGGTACTCGCATGTATGCTTAGACAAAATTGTGCTATTTTTGTCGGTTTCTTTTTTCCCTAAAAGATAAGATTTCTTGTTCTTATAATTTTACCAGAATGATGCTGATGATAATAATGATAATTAGAAAGTTTGGCATAGTTTAGCATTTATCTAATTTACTCAAATGCATTTTTTTTTTGCTTTTGTTGCTATTTTGTTTTCATTATCTTCTACACGATTTTCTAAATATTCATAATATCCGCAAAACTTGCACATGTTGAGAAAGTCCAAGGGGTAAGAAGAAGAAAACAATTTTTGGATATTCTTCTAATTTATAAGTAAACTATGGACGTGGAGTTGTGTAATGTTGTAGCTGTGAAAAATTTATACTAATCGTGACCGATTTTGCTTTATTTAAATAGGATCCGTAATTAGAAACAATAAATGGATGTACAAAGTGTAACAAGTACGTAGGTAATTAGTTCAGTTGTACCAGGAATCGCAAGTTGTCTTCATGGAAAAAGCGTTATTTAGAACATCAACCACATCAGATTGTATGCATAACGTAGAATATTAACTCGTTCGATACTATACAAAGTGAAGAGTTTTTTTTTGTCATCTGATAAAATTTTATGTATACGTTGTGGAATATTGTTGGATTCCTAGACATCGAATGTTTAATTCAAACTTACTTATATATAGTACGCATGGGGCAATAAGTATAATCGTATAATATTATTTCTTTGTACACATCCATCCTACTAATAATAGTTTCATAAGCAAGTAAAACACACGTTTGTTATATATACATACAAACAAGAAAATCATGTAGCCAAACTCAACCCTCCAATATATTTCCTATTTCCATTTTAATTTTAATTTTCATGTCAACATGTCATTCAGGTGTGTGCACAATTTATGAGAACAATGACTTACCTAATGTTTTGATTGCACTCTCTGCTCTACTCTTAGTTGGCTTTGTTTATTACTCTCCAAGGGGTGTTTACACGTGAGTTGTTGTCGTCGTTGTTCTTGTTACTTGTAGACCACTGTTCACCCTCATTCACTCATTCATTAAGCGAGTGTTGATTTGATTGAATTCTCGTTAGTTTTTTTCTGATTTCTTTCATGTCATTGGTGCTGTTGTATGTTTGTATTATTGTTAATACAAATTAGTAAGTACATAATTAGCTTTTAGCCATTTAGAATTTAAATTCCGTGACTTACATATATTTTATATTTCGCTATAACAGACAGACAGAAATAAATATAAAAACACGCGTATACTTGAAAGTGGTTTAAATCTACTTGTCGAACACATAGACTTAGGTTTTTTCAATATTTTTCATTGATGAAGTAAATTTTGATGTTTTTGTAAAATGTGACTTGTACTACTTTCAAATTTAATGTGTAAAGTAAAATATGTACTAATTAAGTTCATTATCACTTAAAGCTTCTTTTCTTGTATTGTTTGACTTTTCATTAGTGGAAAGGTTAAAAAACAACAACAGAAAAGAAAAAAAAACAGAACAACAACATCAACAATCATAATAATAATAACAATATCTAAGGGCATTGGTTGTTGTAACGGGATGGTAAAGTAAAACACAAATAAAAAACTGGGTTATATGGGAGTGCCTTTTGTCACTAACTGTTATCTACTTGTTCGTACTTTTTTCGCATGTAATGGCACCCATAACAAAAAAGCATTCTCTTCCTTTTTTCCTTCTTCTTTTTTACGTAAATTGAAGACAATGAAAAGTGAAACGAACGAACGTGTGTAATTATCTGTCAAAGTCGACCTTGAGCACACCCTGTGTGAACAGCGAAAACTCAATATGTGTTCATAGTAAATCTTCTTCTGATCGTGTAACAACTCCAGCATAATTAAACATCGGCTATAACACATTATAATTTATGAGTACTGTATCCCCATTTACAACAATATTTTTTTTGTCATATTTTGATTCAACTTTAATGCATTATCTTAAGATAGATAAGCAAGTGTTTCATTCTACATTCAAAAAATCGATGAATATTTTCAAAATGTATAGATTTGCTCAAGGTTTCTTAAATAAACAGTAATACTAGCGATATATTGTACTCTGATCAGTCAAACCCGACCATTTAATAGCCTACACCACTTAGCTCCATAATTTTTGCTACATACCGATATAAAAACATTTCTTTTTTGTAACATAACAAACGTAGTAATTTGGTTCATGTTTTACTAGTGCAGGGTATCCCAGATTCCCTCAGATTAAAAATATCATTAAAATATTGAAAAGCGTTTTTTTACTCGGCAAAATATGGGATGTACTAAAGATTTATATCTAAATTGTGGGTGTGGCATATGTATATACAATAACGCTTTGTTTTATTGAAGCTAATACCTCCACGTCAGAGTCCTTTCCTAAAGACAGTTTATATATTTATATACATAACTACATCTATACATTAACTGTGGGCGTGGCATAACTGCCCCTTATTAAAATGTCAATTGAAAAGCCGAATTGTGGATCAAAAGTTTTTTGTGTTTTGTAAAATGTGGGCATGTTTGATAAAATAAAAATTAAAAAAACAAATATTTTTTTACGCATGTTTGTTTGTAAATGTAAATTGTGGGCGCGGCTCTTAACCGCTTTAACTCAACATTTTCATGAACAGGAAAATGGGTAAAGTTTCTATATATTCAGAATTATTTGATAGTTGTCTGTTTTTTATCCCCTTTACCTTGTACAATAGTGGAGAGTACGCTATACCCCATAGGGCTGAGATTAAATTGGACAAAAGCGGCCAAGTGCCACGCCCACAATCGATCAAAATCTCTATCTGTCACAAAAACAGCTGAACGAATTGGCAATTGCTGTATATATTTATAATTATCGCATTCATCGAATGCCAAGAACGGGCATGGTCGCATTAAATCCCGCCCACAATTTACAAAGAACCTTACAAAATTGTAAGTAATGCATGCAGTATGGGCGGGCGCCATATACCTGCCAAGATTTGGTCTAATTATTATAAAAATTTTACAAGTTTTGCTTAATTAAATATGAAGAGCGTTTAATAAAATATATAAACCAGTCGTACCAAACATGTTGTACTCTCTCTAAAGAGTAACAACGTTAAATAGGCTAGGAAAAATGACATACATACATACGCGTGTTTGTATATAAAAAATCTGCTTGAATATATAAACCGCACACACTCACATACACACACGCACACACCCTTTAAAAACACTTTTGCTTTTGTTTATTTGTTTACAATTGTATACTTTCGTCGCACTATACTGCCGTCTGCAGCCATTTCGACCTTATGGACTAAAGCTTATACGAGAAAAAAACGCCCTATTTGAAAGAATCCCCACAGTTAACTGATTAAAAAGGTGCCCACAACAAAAAAATAAAGCAGTGGTAGGAAGTAAAAACTCGCACTTTTAAAATGTCTCTCAAGTCTACAACACTTGACCTGTGTGGTCTGTGCTGTTGCAATGAAATTCATGTGATGGCTACACACGATTATTTAAAAAAAAAATTTTTGTAACCTAAATATGATTTCCCATGATTATGTAATGAGTAGGGAATAATGAAAAATTATATATATATTCCTTGTGTAAGAAAAGTTTTTTTTTTATTAAATAGTCTGCAATATTGTACAATGCTGCAAAAAGGAATCGTGTCATCAAAGCTAAGTTGGCCTTTGCGAAGAATTGATAGTAGAATCATTTTGAGAATTTCAGGTAGATTTGCATTGTTCGTTATGTGTTAAGAACTCTTTTGTAAATATTAAATTTCTCTTACACTTGCCGTATTGTAACTTATAAGCATTTTCCATTTTATTTTCTTTTATTTACTAATAGTAATATTTTTGAGATTTCGTTTTTCAATGATTCTAATTTTATTTTAAATACTGTAAATACTAATGAAATTTCATCACTTCGAATAAAGTTTGGGCAACACACTCCCGTTCAAAGTCGAAGAGCAACTGTGTGCCAGTTAAGCTTGCAATTTACCAGCAACCAACGAACCAAAGCAAACATTTAGGCTGGCATTCGTACTCAGTGGGGCCAGCATCCTTTTCCTGGCATAAGATGAAAATCACATACACACATATACAGACGCGGCATAAGGGAGCAGCCACCACACACGTATGTGTACAAGTTAGATGTTTAGCTTTGCTTTACTTTACTTTGTTTTGTTATGCTCTATGTGTTTTGTGCTTTGCTATTTTTTGTGTACTGGTATCCTTGGCTGGTGGCCAACCCGTACGTGTACTGTTAACGAAAGAGTAAGAAGCTGGAAGCACAATTGTTTTGTTGACTTGTCACTGCTATTATTATTATTGTTTGTATTAAGTACTAGGTACTCGTTATAACTGAATTTTCCTTGTAAGACGTATAATACAACACAAACAAAAACATTTTATGTTAAACATAGCAAAGTTTGGTAACGTTGTTAGTGTGTGTGTTATGTTTGTGTATAAATAAATTTTGAAATATTTTGTAATAATTTTAATTGTTTTTCTTTCCTTTCTGTATCTTTGGCCCCATAATAAATATCCTTGTTATTGTATACTTCATTTTATGTAAACTTGTACATGGCTTGTGTATGTATGTACAATATAATGATATAGTACATCCACACAAAAGTTGGGTGTTCCTGCTTTGTTTATAAAATTCTCCTTGGGTTTGTCTTGGTGTTCCCTGAGGGGATATAAATATAGTTCATGTATGAAGCAATAGTTTATCTCAGTCAATAACATTATATATGTACATATACACATGTGTATGTAACATGGTTATACATTATATTTAGCACGTGATTTTCTAAAGCTAAGAGCAAAGCTTTCTTATCAGCTTAGCTTACAGCGCATACTCCTCCACTCTCCTGGTCTGTTTTCTTTTCCTTTTCCATTTCTCTCTCCTAATTGTTCTCTCATTTTCATTTTCATTCATAAAATGGTGTGTAATTTACGTTAAGTAGAATGTTTGAAAGTTTTTAGAATGTCTCATACCTAAGGTCGTAATGACATCGAAAACTGCTTCAAATGCAGTTTTATGTTGTGTGATATAATTTGATCATACTCTCGATCATCGTACACTCAGGAAATGAGCAAAAATGAATTTAAAATTTCAATTTCGTAACTGTACTTTTGAAATTGTTTGTTAGTAATTTTTGTTAATTGTGGGCGTGTCAGTTTATCGTTTAATGTCATTAATAGTACTAATAACTCACTCTCCTATGAATGCCCCCGCACTAGTGGAAACTGTAATACTCAAGTCTCTAATGCGGGAGGTGTTTGGTTCGATTTCCGCAGAGTGTAAACTGCAGAGATATAGCTTGACTGGAAAAAACGAAAAAACGAAGCAACCTTCCAAGATTCATAAGTTAGAAAAGCAAAGTACTCGAAATATTAACGAAGAAATTACGGCGGCTGTCGTATTAGACCATGATGCCCCTGAACGCAATACTCATCGAATCCTTTTAATTGATATATATCGCGTAGATTTTGCGGATGCTGGAGTTCCGCCATTTAGCAAAATTTCAGCAAAAGGAAAATTGACACCAAAAGACCAATTTGAAAGACAACAAACCCAGTCGAATAAAAGTTTTTAATAAAATATTTTGATACAGACGAATAGACGGACTAATGAACTTCTGGGAGCCCTTTAATCATTTTTAGTCATTTGAATACTCATTTTTTAGCTATTTGAAGAAGCACAAAAAGGTTGCAGCGGTTGACTTGCGACCATCGAGAAAGGCACTATCTTCGGCATCGTCTAAAACCAGTTCAAGATGAAAGACTCGCTTTGCTCCATTAACTCAAATTTCAATCTGTTCCGATTAATAATTAATCAATTTGGAGGGAATTATTATTCAGTTAAATGGTAATTAATTTTTTTTTTTTTGAAGAACTTTTACCAACTTAATCTTTACATATTTATGCTTGTATCTTGATTGTACGTGTATGAGTATCATTTGTGGATGTCTTTAATTAAACTTTTCTGTATTCAAATGTGTAAATAATACGATTGTTGCTGGTGTACAAGCTCATTGTAATTGCAACTAAATGAAATTCAATTATATTTGACAATTATTCTTGAAGAATGGTTGGAATGCGGTTAAAGTGCTGGTATACTTAAAGAACTAGAAGCGCTTGTTTTGTCAAAATGTGTCTTTTATATCCGTATTGTGTTAATACGGAATTTTTCCGTATTGATTTTATCAGATACGTAAGCCTTTGATAAATCTAAGATGAATTTAATACATTTTATAAGTTAAGTATGGCGATACATTGACAACGTTCCTTTTTTTAACGTAATACTATTAATTGGTGCCGGAGTCAAAAGTAACAAAATTTGGTCAAGGTCGAAACTTGGATACCCACCGCTATATACTATAATGCCACAGACGGACAGACAGAGACTTTCATATATCTTAAGGACATTTACTTCTATATTATCTTTTTATAGGTGTGTTACAAACACAAAGTGGGACTCCATCGTCGTGAGTATATTGTCGACCATATGGTGTTGGTGGTGTCAGAGGTAGCGCCATACTGGGTTTATTTGGGGTTAATTTGAGATATTGAGCTAAATAGGTAGGTTCCTATTTAAATTGACTGAAATGGATTGATAGCCATGCCCACAAAGGAGAAAACTCAGCTATAAAGGTGAAGTATCTATAATTAGCGCTTTTATTGCCAAACATGGGCGGGATAACATTGCAAACACGCCCATTATTTGTCAAAAACAACAAAACACCAAACGCCCGCAATTTGGCCTAAACTAAATTTATTTTTTTCTAATTTGCTAAAAACTTTTGCCTTCTTCGAATTTTTGAAGAAGTGATTGCATGGCAGTACACCACTGTTCTTAATTACAATGTGGATCTTATTTGATGATTTGAGACTAACAAGGCACTGCGGCACCATATTGAATAGGAGAGGAGGTGATTTAAATTCAATTTCAACTTAAATTTTAAATCATGTCACAACAAATGAGCTTTTGTAGTCTGATCATGTAATAAATTTATCTGATTTTATTAAGCAAAGACACACATTTGAGCAGCACACACACATTTAGCCAAACATATAAATATTTTGTATTCCAATCTTAACAAAACGAAAAATCTCCATTTGACAACTATACTCAAGAGTTCTTCACACAGTCACACAATTCAACTAAACAACATAAAGTGAGTTCTATATCGCTTAACATATATTTTCTGCAGCCACTCTTGAAAGCAATATATGCCTTTCTCCCATATTTCTTCTTTGCCGTGTGTGTTCATTTCACCTGCCATCCATGTACATAAACATATATACTTGCGCTCATGCATTAACAAGCATACACTGAGAGAGACACACTTCACTTTCGATAATGCGGAAATGTTCGTACCTATTTGACACAAAATTCTTGCTACGTGTCCTTAAATATTTAATATGCAAGTGATGGGTGCTGTGCTGGGTTGGGTTGGGTTGTGAAAGAAAACAACACAGACTTTATTCAGCATCATTTTATATATTAGATATATATTTATATAGAGCAGTGTGTGTGAGTTATTGTTTGCAAGTAATATAATGCTTACACTACAACTAAAAAATCATCCATTCAAGTTTATTCAACTTTGATTTGTACTCTTTTTTTCATTTCATTTTTTTTTTTTAATTCAATTCATCATCCCTGCCGCTTAATATGTGTGTTGTCCACTTGAACTATATCAATTAACTATCCGTTGTTTCTTGAACTTTGTGGCCGTTATTAAGTTTATTCAATTTCTCCTTATTCTGTAATTAAAGGGAAATTGAAGGACATTTTTGATTTGTATTGTTTTTATACCCTCCACCTTAGTGATGAGATTATACTGAGTTTGTTCTTCCGTTTGCAACATCTAGAAGGAAGCGTCAGAGGCCCCACAAAGTATATACATTCTTGATCAGCGTCGAAAACTGAGTCGATTTAGCAATGCATGTACGTGTGTCCGTCTGTTGTTGGCATTCTTACGGTCGTAAATTTTGAGATATTGAGCTGAATTTTGTACAAGTACTTTTAGTCTTTGCACGCAGATCGCAGGTAAAATCGGTCAAGATCCACGCCCACAATCAACAAAAATATATTTATCTGCCACATGAAATGAGGTATAAACTTGAAATTTAATATCAGTCGGATAATGGACACGTTCACAATCGACATATCTGCCATAAAAACTGACATATGGACTTGAAAATTGGTGCACTTATTTAAGGTTAGCCCATCCATCGATCCGCTATCGTATTACAAAAAAACATATTTAACGTAAAACTAGACTTGCAAGCTGATACATACGTACTATATACACTATTAGGGGGTGAAATATATACATACTTGCCACGCCCACTGTTGTGGATGTGGAGGGTATTTATAATTTGGTCTCAGCCAAATTTAGTTTTCTTACTTGTTTACTCTATATTTAAATAATGACCTTAGTGTTGTTGCTGGTGGGACATTGAGCAAATAAATGGTCTTCTTGTTTGCAGAGATGGCAACGCTTTGGTTGTGGTCCCAGACTACATTTTGTGGCAATATGGTTGGCGAATTCGCCACAGTTGTAACAGCGTATGCGACGCGAGCGCCTTTTGGTTCGTGGCCTAAATGTGCTGCCATAACAGTCGACTCCTTTGAAATATAATTTTTTAGTATTTTTCATACAACGCTTTTTTTATGTAACAGTTTAGTTTACTTAATGTAAAATTAGATCAAAGAAACATTTCCTAGACTTATAATTATATCTTGAAAAGTCCCTTTTACAGTTTTATTATCTACACCTTAGCGTACGTACAGTACATATCGCGGACTTTTAAAATCATTGTAATTTCCATTAGCATTGAATAATCTGTCCGTCCCTCGTTTATAAACATTCATGGCAGTTAGGTTAACGTTAAAAGTTTCTAATATAAAAGTGAGTAGCTTATGATGGCACAGTTTTAAAATCACTTTTTGGTTAAAATAGGACGTGTACTCAATTTGAGTCTTGAAGGATAACTTACATTATGTAGGAAATAAAAGCACACATTTGCTAAATTTCAATGTGGGGAAGTTGTGGTTCCTAAAATTTTAATTTCATTATAGAAGCAATTAAAAGCTTTAATGTAATGTAATAACTGTAAAGCAGAAGTTATCTATATCTATTATTTTTCGAAGCACTCAATTCTTAAAAGTAATCATTAGTTAAAGACGAAAAGGACTGAGCCATCATGCCCTACTCTACCCTTTTGATGAATGGGCACCCTCTCTTGATTAATAAAAATATTAACAATTGTTTTTTTTTAACCAAGTTGTGTTGCAGTGGTTACTTCGGTCATTCTATATCTATTTCATCTCCGACATTTACTTTAAAAACTTTTAATACCTTGTTTGCCTGTTACCCGGGTAGCTTCAAGACCTCTATCTGTTAGTTTACATTCGAATTCTACTTCTTCTCGCTCGCCCAATGAACGAAAGCCCGGCATTTGTATAACACTCTAGAGATTTAATATAAAGAAATTTAAAATGGTTCAACTTTCGAGTATGATTAAATTGATATAATTTCACCTGATGTACGAAGACTTCTTGACCGCCATCGTGTGGTGTTATGAAACCCCAACCTTTAGCCACATTAAACCATTTACACTTGCCAAAGCGTACACCCTCAATTTCGTGGGGTTTAATATCTGGAAAGAAAATTTCAAAGTTAAGGTTTCGTTAAGCCGCTTCCACTTTAACTTTAACAATAGCTAAGTATGTAGCAGAAATCATCAATTCTAATTCGGACAATCCATTTGTAGTATAGAGGGACAGACAGACATACTTAGATATATTAGGATAGGTAGAGGTAAAGATAGGTAGGATAGGTGTTCGATGCTGATTCAGAATATATTCTTTGTTGGGTCTTTGACGATTCCTCTTAGGTATTAGAAATGTTACTGCATTTCACTACATTGCTCCTTAAGTAGAATAATATGGGCTCCCCTTGTGTCATACAATATTTTTATTCTGGATATCCTTTCCCTAAGATTCCACATAGTGTATGCAAGGCGAACACAATTGTTATTTAAAGCAAATGAAATTTAATTAATATTAAGTACTTGGGTCAATGACTTATAAGTGCTCTCATAAATTTAATACACCATTGAGACAACCGTACCCTTGCTTATAATACTTTCAAATATTGTACATTTATATATCCTGTGTATAAAGCAAATGTGTACCATTGTACGCACGCAAATGGATTCATAATTATATGGAAGTCTTGCTGATCTGATCTGCTTTGAAATTTTCATACTCAAATGGAAAATATTCCCACCGAAATTAAATTTATTGTTTATATGCTTATAGAAAACAACAACATTACATATACAAAGACATCTACATGTGTAGTAATATATAGAAATAGAGAAAAGGTGCGTATGTGTATAATTTTGTTTTGAAACTATTCGAAAACCGGTTTTATAACGAATTAAATTATTAAATAAAGCGACTCTTTAGCATACCTTATGACACATATTCCTAAGTATGTTTCTTTAATAAATCGCACACTCATACGCACGCACACTGGCACTACATATATACGCAAAAGGAGCAGCAAACAAGTAGGACAAAACTAGTTTACAAACAAGATTCTGAAGACACTCTTGAGATCTATGAATTGGGAAATTTTAATAAGCGGACGGTACACACGCATTTACACAAACACAAGTAAATATATTAATTGCTCTATATTTGGGCAGAGCAACAAGAAAAGAAAAACACAAAAATATTGATAAGAAAACAATACATTGACAATTGTGAAAATTGTGTGTATACACAGATGTCACTACGAAGCAAATATATACAAAATCAATAGACAAACACAAGTGGTATACAATAATGATCCCGAGTTGAATTTAAACTATTGTACAATACAACAACAAAAAATTCAAATTCGGTTTGGGTCAAACCTTAAGCACCCTTAAGCACCCTTCATATCGCTATGCAAACTGAGAGCGTGGTGTATATCTGATTGCACTGATTAATCGAGTATATAATGGGTATAAATGTTTAAGAATATAAAGCTTTGTGGCAAATAAAGCTTTCTGGAAAAAATGTGGCCGAGTTTGTTATCCGACCCGCCCATTTTTGTAACTGAGAGATAGACTTTTGCCGATTGTGGGCGTGCCTGTTGACAAATTTTGCCCATTTGATTATATTTTCTGCAATTTATAATTTAGTATATTAAAAATTGTAGTACATTCAATATTGCTGACGCTCTCAAAAAGGTTCTTTATAAATTTTTTTTAAAAAATTATGAGTGTCAAAATAAACAGCTCGATAAGTAAAATGCCTTAAAATGCCTAATATAATTTGCAGTTAAGTATAAAGGACGTTACTATAAAATTAATGTTTTTTAATCATTTCTTTGCATGGCGGCTCCGCTAAATGTGTACTCTGTTGTTAAAGCTGAAATAAGCTGCTGTTAAAACGAAAATGTAAGTACAAATAAATTAAAGGGTTGAAGAACTATAACTATAAATCCATTAACTAAAATCTTAGACATTCATCATAACATATGCGGCTCTCTCTCAGTTTATCACAATATTTGATTTCGTGGTCCTTACATTGCGCTTGAAATTTATTGTTGTTATCATCTAAACTACTACTTCGCTTATCACTTGGGCCCCCCCTCTGAAACGGAGAACCGACATAGGTGCTTCGTCCAAGGATCACGGAGCAACAGTAAAAATGCTAAGATCAACATTATATAAGATCACAGAAATGTCGTAGCAAATAAAATTAGCCCGTGGGTAATAGGCTACCTGAATCTGGGAGACCCCTAGGGGTCGACAGTCCTACCAGAGATTAAGTCTGGTACCGCGGGGTACTGGAACCCCAAGAACCAGAGGTTCTTGCCAGTACGTACTTTATTTTGGACGAAAACCCTTCACCAAGGGGTGTACTTAAGCATAAAAAAGAGGAGTAAGCATTTGATATTACCTAAGACAACTGGTTGTTGTTGTCGTTGATATTGTAGTCTTTCTGCTCCTTCTTCCTCGAAAGTGGCTGTATGATTTGTTGTCGGTGTTGTTGTTGTACTTTTTACTTTTAACTGAAGATTTTCAAGTTTTGTTTGTAAATCAACAACAATTGGTTTTAATGGGTCGCAAACACTTCTACTATTAGTTAAATGATTTTTCTCCATTTTAAATATTTTTTAAATACTAGTTATTCTTCTTCTTATTAAACAATTACAATTTCGTTAAATATTGTGCATTTGTAATAAAATTTCTTTCGGTGTAAAAACTTTTTTTATAATATTTTTGTACAAATTGTGTGTATGTGAATAAAAACAATTAAAGTGGTAGTTTTATAAAAATATACATAAAAAAATGATTGTTCGACAAAAATTTTTATCCGCTTTTCAAAAACACAAAATCCATACCAACCGTTACGCACAATCAACTTTCACGCACTGACTGTGCGTTGTGTTTATCTACTTCTAAGAATCCCCGAAATTTTTATTATTCAACTATTAACAAATTCAACAACAACAGCAGCAGCAGCAGTAGCAGCAGCAGTAACAACAACAACAAATAATAATAATAATAATAATATTATAATAATAATGATAATAGGCCATATACGCACAATAACGCACATAACAATACCAATGCATGTGTATGTATAAATAAAGAAAAATAAACTCGAAATTGGAATCCAGAAATGCTAGAGCGTATATGTATGTTACAATGGTAATAACAACAACATAATAACAAAAACAACAACAATAACAAAACTAGAAAAACTATTACAATACATATGTTGGTTTAGGGCTTGTTCATTCATGTGGACTGTCGTAGATAAACATATCGGAGATTTGTTGTGCCACATGATACATATATGTATGTGTGTTTTTTGTATATGAATTAATTATTATAAAAACAACCCAAGTCGAATTGTGCAAAAATTTTGAGATTTTTTAGAAAGATTTCAAAGAAATGGAATTGATGCAGTAGCTAACAGGATATTTAAAAAAAATGGACTTAAGCCACTTTCAAAATGTACAGATTTTATGTACACATTTTGGTATATAAATTGTAGTTTTCTTACAAAATACACTTGAGAAGATAACTGAATGGTTGACTGGTCGTTTGGTTAGTTGGCCGGACATGTTTCATATTTATATCCATTTGTCACGGAAAAGAAGAAAGTATTAGACAACTGTCTATACTGCATAAATAAATTACTATTACACATGTGGTTTGTGTATGTTTATAAAGATGTTAAAATAGTGAAACCGGCCGCTGGAGTATATATATGTATATACGAGGGTACGATGCATGTATCGAATATAAGTGGCATCACCTGCATTAAAAGAACATTAAAACAAGTAATAAAACTGAATTTTGCTTAGGCCAAATCATAAATACCCTCCACATCTAATGGTAGGCAAATGGTGGGCGTGGTATATATAGTTATGCCCTATAACAGTGTATTTATTATGTATTAACTAGAAAGTCGAGTTTTACGCTGGATGGGCGTGACCCCGCCTATTTTTGCACATCGACGAATGCGGTAATTATAAATATCTGTATCAAGTTCATTGTTGCAGATAAATAGTTTCTTACTGATTGTGGGCATAACTCTTGACCGATACTTTGTAGGGCCTCTGACATCTCCTTCGAGGTGTTGCAAATAGAATGAAAAAATTAGTATGCCACCCACCTTCTGTGAATGAAATGATAATAATGAAAATTGTAAGAGGCAGCTTAGCTGACTCCTCGCATATGTATGTATTACTTTTTTTCTAAACAAAACAAAAAATTTAAAAATTCAATTTTTTTATGAAGAACAATATCATGATAAGTTAAACAAAGAGACAAACACCCGCTACTATTAAATCTGTTTAGTTATTTTATTATTATTTTTATAAAATTTGTAAACACTGTACATTTATTGTATCAGAGTAATTTAATATCTAAAGTAAGTAAGTTTTATAAATTTGTGTCTAAAATTTTGGGGCAATATAGATTTTTAGCACGTGTAGGCATTTGACCGATTTTTTTCAATGTGTGCATACAGACAGATGCAGGTTTTGATGCTAATCAAGAATATATACTCGTATACTTTGCAGGGTCTGTGGGGCTCTTTTGTACCAAAATTTTAAGCTTTTGTAAATTGGATGAAATCCGTCCAGTGCCACGCTGGAACCAATGAAAATGAAATTTGATGCGGATACTTATAAGTTCTAAAAATGGGCGTGCCGGAACAACACACGCCTACACTTTAAAAATATCACGTTCACAACATTATTTACATACAAGATTTCTATATAGAAGCGTAGGGTATTTTAGAATTTTTCCAATCTTTCAAATTTAGTTTTTATACTTTTTTAATAATAAATTTCTATGCGGCGATGTTTTTAAAGTTTTATGTGACAAAGAATGTGATAAGACTTAGCGATGGCTTTAAAGGAGTTGTGTAGGGTGTTTAAAAAAATGTTCCAACACATGTTAGACTCTCTAAGGTAATGGTGTAGTACAGCATGCCTTTATGTTCTTTAATGTTTTGCTTTGATATAATCAGAAATTAAGAAGAAATTAACAAAAACACTCTGCATTGTCTAAGGGTTGCAGACCTTGTCATATAATAATGTAATTGTTACAAAATCCCGTGTGGAAGCAAAACACTTTTACATATCCTTTGTGCAAAAAAAGTGGATTTCTTAAAAGAAGCCTTCGAAAGAAGAACGACCTTATCTTTAAATCCCAGAAAAAAGGTGAAGATGCAGGAATTACTGGAACAATGCTACAGAATATTTTGTTGTACAATAAAAAGTCACTTGATGTAAACAAAAGCATTAATTAAATAATCGAGGTTAGATTTGTTTCATTTTAAAAAGCGTTGTCTACGTGTATGGCAACCATTTGTTTTTCTAATAATTTACCCTTAACCCGATATTTAAGTTAAGCCGATTTTAGTGCAAGCCTAATACATGAAGAAATCATTCCATTGGTGGTTTCTCTACTGACCAATTACAAAAAATAACAACCAGCAGAGCTAAAAAACAACTTCCTATTAAAAAACTCAGAGCATAGTGCTGCAACCACAAAACTTTCGTAAAAACGAACAACCCTTGTTAGGCCCCTTTTTCACACATACTCACAATTATTTTGCACATAATAATAATTGACACGTGCCATTCACGACTTAAACGCGTTGAACACATGTGTGTGCATATAAGTGTGCTTACAAAACGGAAAGTTCAATACCTAACATGAACAACCCCCAAAATACGTGTCGGTATGATTATTGATTGTGTCAAGATTTTGAGGGAAGAACTCGCCACCATCCGTCCATATGCTCAACATATATGCATGTACATACATATAAAACATGTGAATGTACAAAATTCATCCATTTGAACCTCTTAGCATTTAAGTGTGACTTTTCAAAATATTTGATATAATAAATTAGTGCAATTTTTAGGTAAAAGGTCTTAACGAAACCAATTTGTTTACTATAAAATCCTTTAGTATAGGACCGATTTATTTTGAATAGAGTTGGACCCTACTTCTTTACTATACATGCATACTATTACGCCTTCGGCCAATTCAGAAGGCATTGCACTTACTAATCCTTTTAAATTGTAAAATAATGTGAGATGAAAAATGGATATTGCACCTGCAAGAAGAACGCAGTCAATAGATTCTAGACATGAATATTTTGTAAAATTGGAAAAATACTAAATTAAATTATTATCACTGCACCGCCCATTAGCACTTTAAGGATTAAAGTAATCACAGTTTCATTGAAAGCAAATTTAACTAACTTAACTCCTATGATATCATCTAAAATAGTGTAAAACGTACTTTACGTCAGACTATATTCAAAGCAAACAATTTTTTGGGTAGTGGAAGGGGGATAGGAGCGGTTTTGTGAAAATTCGCCTTAAATCTAAGATCGTCAGAGCTGGAGAAAAAGATGGGCAAACGGGTACAAAGATTAAAAAACAAACTGTTTTGATAAAGTGAAACATAATTTACGACAATTTCCTAGTCCACAACATATAGTTTAAGGCAGCGTGGTAGCCTCGTCATTGAGAGTCAGGAGGATCGTCAAGAGGGTGGAGAGAAGTAGGCACGTTCTAATCGTCCAGATAAGATTGTGATTTATGCTCCAGTAATCGTTTAGGTAAGTGGTGTAAAAGATTCGAATATCCATTGGGGTGAAGTATTTATTCTTTACAAAGTTCACTGCATTGTTCCAAAACATCTCATGCCCAGAACGACTTTTTCACATTGATGTCGCATTCCACATTGTCTCTGCGCGCAAGAGTCGTTTTGTTGGCTTTGAAATTAGCCCTATTTTCCCGAACCCACAAAATTAATTTATAAAAGTAAAATTGAGGCGTAGGGTGCTATAAACGGCAAACGAATAAATAGGGTTGCCAGTCAAACCTAACGAAACAACGCAATTGTCAATTCTCCCGACACAACATTTAATCGTAGTTCCGGGCAGAGTATCGTCGGATTTTTGAGTTACACAAGTTTTATACTAACTTTCAAGGGTTACCATCAAAAAACCGGTAATTTATCAGTTTTGGTCAGAACCTAGATACATTTTTCACCAACTAATGTCGAGCTGCTCTTTTTTTTAACTTTTCCAATGAGTAAAGTATTCCAAATTATGCCCCTCTTTAGTAGCTCGACGACTTTAAATTTCATTTTTGCATTTAGGAGGAATATACGAATATTATGTAGATTGGGCACCTTTAAAACTTGCGTTTTTAATACCATCATTACCTCTTATAATAACAAAATTGCCTCAATATAAACACACATACAAACAGCAGTACATGTAATTTTCGATAATACAAAAGTTACCCTAAAAATGATTTCATTCATTTTTTCCCAGTGATTAATAAAATTTTAGCATGAGTTCAATTTCCGGTGAAAGAGATTTTTAAATACATTGTCCGCATTGACCGTTCACATGTACGTAAAAAACAAGAAGAGATTGAGCCAAACAAAGTAAGAAAACAACAACAATAATAATAAATTAATCCGCTTTTCATGTAAAATAAGACAACAAAAATGGTGATAACAAAAGCAAAAACAACAATAGCAACAATTATAAACATTGATTGTTATTTGGGGTCCCTACGATGAGGGTGCTGCACACTACGCTCACTCTAATAAACCTTAAATACAACGCGTGCCAATGTTTTAGTTTTAGCTTTAATCACAGAAGTAATCAAAAACGCTATCGCACAATATCCAGCTGTCTAGCATTTACCAGTGTCAGGGATAGTATGACAATCCCTCGTAAGCAATAGTTTTGTTGATCCTTCTGTTTCTTTCCCTCTCTGCCTTTGATACCTTTCAACATTGCAAAGTCCAATTATTTTTGTGATAAAAACATTCGATTGTTTACCATGAATGAAAAAAAAGTGAACAGGCATGAATGCATGGGTGTGTACATTAAGTATTAACACAATTTGTATTTGCATTTAATACAAATGCAAATGTGTATGCTGGAAGAGAGAGATAGAGGGGGAGAGAGGGATTGATTGGCCTCCTGTTGGGTCACACTGACCGTCGAATGCGATTTTTTTACTTTCTTTTTGTTTTGTTTTAAGCGCTCGTTATAGTTTTTTTCCTTTCTTTTCATTCACATAATTGTCACATGATTGACATGTAGAATATTTCACACCATGCATAATTTTTTGTATGCTCTGCAAGTGAAGTGAAGTGAAGTGGCAATTAATGCAAATTGACAGTTTTCCAAACAATGACATTTACTAAGCTCAACAACTAGATTATTAACGCAATTCCTAAGCGGCAATTACTGATTGAATGCAGATATTGATAATGGATAATACTTGAAGATGATAATGTGCAGATGAATGTAGTGCAACGTTTGTGTTTTTGTTGCCTCTTACATAAGTATATATGCATAGAAAATGTAACTAATTTTTTAATTTCATAATTTTTTTTAGTTCAATTCACAGTAATGCCACCGAACTAATTAAATAGAAAGAATTCTAATTTTATTTAAAAAAAAAAGACATGAAATTTTACACTGACACAGGTTGGCGTAAAAGGTATTCGGGCATAATTTACTTTTGTGAAAGCCAACGTAAATCCTGGTGGCCGCCACATTTGATTTTGTACCATTCTGTGTTATTTTGCATCCTCTACGATGCATCAATGAAAAAACCATTATTGGGCAACATTAATATGAGATTAGCATCATTGCAATCGTTCGTTTAATGCAAATCAAACAAATTTTCAAATCCACCTTTCCAATGCACCAATTTCGCTTTATGTTATAAGAAGTCTGTTTTATAGAAGGTTTGACTGTACGTACCTTCTTTCATTCAGTTATCGACAATAGAAAAATTTTCAATATTGTTTGTGTCATTGCTAAAGTATGCATGGTTGCCATTCATTTTGAGTCAAGGAAAACCGAAATTTATTACAAAGAGAGATATAGAGATAGAGAGAGAATAAAAAGGAGTACATGTAGAACAAGCAATTTCATCCCTTCTAGAAATATGAAAACGTGAGTTGTTTACACATAGAAGAAATATAACGAACGTAAGGACCCTCCGAGTCCGAGAAAAATGATAACTGCTTTTTTGCTGTCATGTGTGTTTTTTATCATAATTGATGTGATAACTGATTTATATTTATTTGTTGTTGTTTATTTTCAAAAAGCGTTTCCATACAAAATATTTATAACACATTAAAGTACATAAATCAGTAATTAAATACACAATATTCTTTAAACATAAATTTACAAAATTGTGATAAATGTGAGTGTAGGAATATTTTTTATTCTTTTATCATTTAATGTATTCTTATGTACATAAGGAGTAATTATAGCTTACGTAGATGATGATTATAATGAAAAATGTTCTTTCGATTCCTCACGCGCGTGATCATATACATGTATGGATGCACGTGTTGATGTTTAATATTAATTTCGATATTTATATAGATGTGAGTAAAGCAAATAGGACAATATGTTTAGATTATGTGATGATGAGATCTCAAATACAGTATTTTCGTTGCTTACATTCTTTTTATCATAATAAGTGATTGAAAAACGAATAATTTTTTGTGCTTATTAAGATGTTTTATATCCATCACCGCTTAGTCACAACCTTTGAAAAAAACCAAATACCACGTTATGTGAATTTTTAAAGTTTTTCCGAGTATTTGTATCCAACTAAAATTAGGTTGATAACCTTAAACGAAAATTATATTCGAAAAATTTTGATTTATTATTTAAGCTGTTTCATATTTTAATATAATATAATCTGTTCGTTTTTATGTATGCTTATGTGTGAATTTATATAAATTAAAAGTATCTTAAGACGATCTTAATGTTTGTTAATCTTTATACCCTGCACCACTTGCGGTAAAAAGTGTATTAAGATTGTTCGGATTTTTGTAATGTAAACGGCAAATTAGGAGTTATACCGGCCGAATCACATTATAAATATGTTTAATCATGTCCGTCTGTGTACTCACATCATTTTTTTTGAGGTATTTCCATGAAATTTGGTACAAAAATCCATTTGACCCAATCACGAAACATATTGAAAATGCTTCGCCTTGGAGCCTTTTTAAAACCCGTCCTTTTATAATAGAATGAAGTGCTTATATGGCGAAAATGTCATAAAATTCATAAATTTTTGTTAAAAAAAATAGATAAGAAGCCCTTTCCATATAACGACATTTTATGAAGTGACTTGTATATGACAATGTCAGATAAAATTAAACTAATTAGTGGAACGAAATGATGTAGGGTATTAAATGGTCGTCTATAACCGACTACAACATTTACACTTGTTTTAATTAATAATACTTTCTAAAGATTTTTCCATATATACGTCATGGGTTTGTTGTTGCTTAATAATATTATATTTTACATTCTTACAAAACTAATGCAGTCATTTATTCTCCTCAATGATTTATTGGATTTTTTTTATATTATACCAGTCATTTGTCTCTCAGCAATGCTTAATTAATATATTTATATGTATATCTATATATAGGAATACAGTTTGTGGGTATTGATTAACTATAAGTATATTTGTACAATATAAGAAAGTTACTTTTTTATTTAAACTTAAAAGATGTTTAGTAGCATACACAAACAAGATCGGGAAACCCTCAAGACGTGTCCACTAATCAATCAAATCAATCGTTAAAATGAAATGTATGGAAATATGTACATTCTCTAGATCTGTAAATCAAATTTACCGATTACACCAGAGAAAAATATTACACGTTGTCGACATTGTCAAGGTCGGCTATTCCTAAAACCACCCCGAAGTGCACATATGTATTATTAAACAACTTAAAAATTTGAGTCGAATCAAGTCAAGTCCGTCCGTTAAGTTGGAACGATTCTGGTGGTCAATTTTGTCCAAATACTTTTAGTTGCTGTACATAGGTTGCTATATAAAGTGGATGAAATAGGTCAAGTGCCATGCCCATAATCGTGAGCATGCCCTTCTATTATCAACGAAAAAAAGGAGTTATGAAGTTGAATTTTAGTACATACATTATACATGTAATTAGTCCGGGTAGAGATGTGTAAAAAAATGGCGAGATTGCATAGCACAGACACGTACAAAAATAACAAGTTTATTTGATGCAAAATTCACACTTTTAGTTATAATATATAAACTATTAGAAGGAGTAACACCTGCCACGTCGCCAGATTATATTTATATGAAAAGAGTATTAAAAAGTATTAAGGATTGTGAATTTTCCCTAAATAATATCCTATAATAGAGTGTTAGGTTATATTAGAAGGGTTTCTAGAATCGAGTCCATTTTTAATAGCAATGCTTTTGGGCCGGAAAGTGTATTAAATTTCATTTGAATATACAAGGATATGCTACCCATGGCTATGCTAACAGTCACAAAAAAATCAATTCACGAACATGGATAAATCGATTCAGCTAACAAGGAAAAAAATTAAATTGGTTTAGGCCAAATTTTAAAAACCGCGCAGGCGTGGCAAGTACATGATTAAGCCCTCGAATAGTGTACGTATTATGTGTCAAATTGCAAATCAAGTTTTATGCTATATAAGGTTTTTTACAAATTCTGTCTCTGTTATCCAACCACACCCATTTTTAGCAAATCAATCAATTAACAACTTTAAAGCTATATTTTTGTGGCAGGTAAATAGACTTTCATCAATTGTGGGCGTGGCTCTCGACTCCGCTTGCGTGCAGTAACATGTACAAAAGTTCACTCAGATTTTGATGCTGCCATATATGATATTTTGGAGCGCCTTTGATGCCTTTTACTAGATGCTGCAAACGGAATGACAAACTTAGTGTCCTCTTTGTAAAGAGTATACACATGGATCACACCCGCTTTGAAACCTATTACACTTCCGCAACAACAACACTTTCTCCCTCGCTTGATGTTTCCTCATTATTTCGTGTTTGAAACCACATCGGTTGGTATTATATAATAAATTTGTTGGCAAAGAAAAAGCTATCAAAAATCAAAAATTCTTCTAAACAAGTCAAGTTTTTGCAATGTTTTCCCTAAAAATAAAAGAAAAAATATTGTTTTCGATATTTTTGTGTCCGTTTAATAAATGTTTCTTTTACAATACAATTTTGTGTGTTCTTCTTTACAAACTAATGAAAATAAATAAAACAATCTGACAAAATGTATGATACAAAACATAGTTTTGGTGTTTTGTTTCCTACAGTGAGTTATGGTTTGTGGTTTTTTACCGAGTCGCTTGAAAGGTCAGCATACACTTTATGTACAATAATATGTTGTCGGCAATTAGTAATGATTATAATACCGCAATAATAATAATGATATTCAAAATACACTTAAATGTTATCAGCCTCATGAATTGAATAAGCTTATTATTAATGATTATTTCAATATCAAAATGTAAAAATTTTACGAAATTATTTTTATAATTTTATCATATAATTTCTCTATATCGTATTGTAGCATAAAAGTAAAGCCGATTTTCATATGATGGAGGATATAAATACAAATTTTTTTTATATATTTTTTGTGTATATGTAAACATTTTTTTGATTACATAGTGGATTATGGGGATATATAATGCATTTTGTTATTTTAGAGACACGGTGGGTTTTAAACAAATTTAGTAAAATGAATATTTAAGTTCCAATGCGAAATTTTATTAAAAAATATCAAAAAATTATAAATTGCTATTAAGTTTAAATTCAGTTGTTATGTCAAGTTTTTTAAATTTATATATAAATTCCATAATTCCTTTATACATATGTCTAAGTAAATTATGTACATATTCATTTAAAGTATGGAGTTAAAGTAAAGAGTTTTGTTTTGTATTTCTTTAAATCCTCTTTTCATTTCATCCTTTATTTAAAACAATATCTAAGTGTTAAAAAACTAAAATTAATAACTATATTATGTAATATATCCAAAAAAGTCACCTGTTTCATTTGGCCCACACTTATTTAGAATAACACAGGCACCGATTAGCCCCAAACGAAACCTTGTTACAAATTCCTTATATTGCATAAATGATTGTGATTAAAGGTATATACAGAATAAGCGAAAAGAACCCATCGTGCCAGATTTTATGATCTGAACTTGACTATGCAAGGGCGATATATTTCCGCAGCAAGTACATACATCGCATAGATGCGGAGTTCAAGTAGGAACTTGATGAAATTCAACGTATTTTAGTTGATTTGTAGGGGCATCGTTGCACTCTATATCAGAGCCTATGTATGTATTACAAGTGTTTGGTTTTCAAATTAAAACAGGTTCAAAAGCACCGATTTTCAGCTAAGATTTTTTGTGTTTCTCTCTCTCTCTCTCTCTATTTCTTTCTCTGTCTAACATTATTACACTACAGTACAATACAATACAATACAGCACTAACATTATTCAAGTTGTCTATATAATTACACATTTACATATATTTTTTCTAAAATTATAATAAATTGTTTGTTTGAATTATTTTTTAGGTGTTTTGAGAATTTGTTTGATTGTAATTGCAATAAAAGTTGCCTCGTAATTTCGATTTTATTTAATTACTTTTTAATTTTTCTTATGAATAATTTTGTTTTAGCGAAATTTTTTTAATTCTTCTGCTTCCTGTTTTTATATTATAATCATATGTGATTAAGCGCCATTTTAAAGCTGCGTAAGGAATAAGATGTGATGTCTAATTTGTTCTTGTTATATATTTTTTCAAAACTCTTGATATCAAGGCATTATTGATTTTTAGTTGCAAAGGTCAACTATATTATTACTTTGAGTCAAGTTGGATTAGATTAGATTGGATTCGATTTCATTGTAAGGGAATTACTTTGGCTTTTAATTAAAAAGACTTGTTGTGAAAATTCTGCCCGAGATCAGTCACAGCACCAAACATAGCAATTTTTTCAAGCAAATTGACAATTTGTAATTCGAATGGAATTTTGATCGCCATTTGCGCACTATTGCTGCATGAACAAATTGAATTTTTGGCTTTCCAAAATTCAAAATGTCTTGTGTATTATTGTTTAATGTGTGGGCTGGGTATTTTGGGAGATTTATTGCACTCGGTTTCTCTATTCTTGCAGTTTCGCCTAAAAATCTGCAAACTTGAATAAACTGTTTTCAATCATCTGATGGTGGTGATTGATGGCATTGCGTAATTGGGAAATGTGAGGGAGATGGTGTGGTTGGTAGTCGGTATTGTTAGTACAAAAACGGCATTTTCTACGTGCACTCAATTATCATCGGTTGGTTGGATTCGATAACAGAGGGACGTGAGTCTTGTGTGTGGGGAGGTAAAGTATGCGATGTGGCTGTATGCGTTGATGTTTCATGGTTATTGGCTGCCATTATGTGAAGCGGAGTTTTGGGGATTTTGTGCGTGGCTGGTCCCATTAAATGTTGCGGGTGTTGAGAATGCTGATGCAGCGGTTGTTGGTGTATTTGATTAGCCGTTGTTAACAGCATATTAGCCGTTGCTGGTGTAGTTGGGAGATGCTGATGCAGCATAGTCATGTGTTGCGGTGTGATGTGATTATGATTAGTTGAATTTCCGTGTGTGGCGGCCATAGTTCGGGGTGGCGCAAAGTGTTCCACATTACCTCCACTCATGTGACGCATATGAGGATGTATTTGTTGCTGCATTTGTTCAAACATTTCTCTAGAGTCAGGTTCGGAATGATCTCTCTCTGAAAAATTGGTAAAAAAATTAAAGACTTTTTTAAGTATTTTCAAAGTATTTACTTTGCACTCGTAATAGTTACCTAAACACTCCGAAGTAGCAGCAGCTGCCATTGCCAATTCCTCCTCCAAGTTGTTCGGTTTACAGCTGGTCGTTTTCCAGTGGGTTCGCAAACCCGAAGCACTAATATATTTCTTATCACAACCTTGACATACATATGGTCGATCATTGGTGTGTAAACGTTTGTGCAATTTCAAATGAACGAATTGTGTAAACTTTTGTGGACACAGGTCGCACGCGTACGGCTTTTGGCCACTGTGTAAACGTAAATGTGTTTTAAGATTGGAGGTGGATGAGAAGCGCTTCTTGCAAATGTCACACTGATGAGGTTTCTCGCCTGTATGTACCAAATGGTGCTTTTGCAAGTGTGCCAATTGTGTAAAACTCTTTGTGCAGGTGTTGCATTTGAAGGGTCGTTCCCCCGAATGTGTACGCAGGTGTACTTTCAAGTTGCTTAGTTGCCCGAATGTCTTGCAGCAGACATTGCATTCGTAGTGCATTTTGCCATCTTTTTTCTTAAGTGGATAGGGTAGGGAACGGTAGCCTCTTGATGCTAATGTATTGGGACTGAGAGGGCTACCACCGGGCGGGCAGGAGTTACCATCTGGACTCATGCTACTGGGCGGTGAAATGCGTAACGGTGATAGTCTTTGAAGTGGTGTTAAAGACCGCATCAATGCATGATTCATTATTTGTGTATTGCTTTGGAGCAGATGTATATTGGGAGTATTAGAACCACCTACAGAGGAATTGAGCGATTGTCGATCATATGGAGACTGAGCATTATGGGGTGGAGAGTGAAATGTGGAGGAGGCAGCATGTAAATGCATATTCGACGTTTGTCCATTCAAATTGTTGTTCGCATATGGTGAATACGTTGAATAGGGTGGTGTATGCGGGCGTTCGTTCATGTAAGTTCCATGAAGGCCATTCGGGGAAAAAAGTATTCGATGTGGCGGCTGGTGTGTATTATGTATAAGAGGTGGTGAGCAATCACTTTCTATTTTGCAAGACGAATTCATTTGTGTCTCGGGTTCACTATCAATCACTATGCTACGTTCAAGTATTTGTGCCATATTAGAACTAGAGTCTGGACTAACAACATTACCATAACGTTGCGATTTTTTATATGAATACGCCATTTCTGTTGGCGATGAAGGTGGTGGTGTTGCGGAATTAGCTTGACGACAGGCAGCAACTGCAGCAGCTGCAGCTGCTGCTGTTTCCAATCTGTGCTGATGTTGACCTTTTAAAATAGTCTCCAAAATACTTGAAGGCGGGGTATAGCGTATGTAACTCTGATGACTGGGAGAGGGTGGCGATGTAGATTCTGCCTCATAATACGGTTTACTTAGCGGAGCAATAGAACGTTTTTGATTGGAGTCTATAACAATAACTGTACTACTAGAAGCCGTTTGTTGATTATTGGCAGTGGACTCACTATTGTTATTACTGCCTAAATCGTGTTGGCATTCCACCCCTTCCATTAAATTGCTTACTTGATTGGAAGACGGGGACAATGAAGTGTATGGTGTTTTCGTGGGTGGTGTGGAACTGAAACCGCTCTGTTGCTGTTGATGTGTTGGCTCATCTATATGAGAATTGCTGGCACTAATTTGATAATTATCGTTTGGTAAATTGTTGTTGGCGTTAACAGCCTCAGTCTTTATGCTATTCTTAAATTCATATTTAAGGGGCATCTTCACTTTAAACTTACGATATTCGTTTTTGCATCGATCTGGCCCACTAGTTGAGGGAGCTGACATGGGAATATTCGTGGTAGACATGCCATTGCAGAGTTTTTGCAGGGAATGTGAAATGACGGTTTCTTTTGGTTCAATTGCTTTTTTCGAACAATCCAGCACGTAAATATGTTCACTTTCATTAGTGTCGCTATCCTCTACGGGAGGGGTGCAGAGTGGCGGTGGTGTTAAGCCGTCTTCATGATATTCGTTGCTGTGATAACCTTCATCAGAACGTACCGAACGAACGCTGCCACCGTTTGGTGTTAGTTGGCGTTCGTAGGGAGCTTCCTTTTGTGAGGCAGGTGACGAACCGTTTGCATCTTTACATTCCATTTTGGTTCCACATTCCTTATCCAGTATGGAATGGTCTTGTACAATAACAGTGGTTGGTGCTGCTGTTGTATGACCAGTTGAATGACCGGTTGCATTGGGGTTCGATTTCAGATGTAAAACACTCTGATGTGATGGATGGTTTAAGCGCGAGTTTTGATTGCGGTGTATGTGCGGATGCATTGAGTGGTGGTGTGTGATCGTTGGTGGGGGACTTGCGGAGGGAACACATTTGGTTGAAGTGGAAGGTGTTGGTGATATAGCCTGTGGTGGGGGTAGATGTAAACCCATTACATAGGTTATGTGATTGTAAGCTACTTCTGGTGGGATTTCAGTCACTGACAAACGATATGTGGGAGTCTTAAGACTGCTATTGCTGTCATCTTCCCGCGTCTGCATGGATGGTGATTCCAATTCCGTTTCAGCATCTTGACTCTCATCTTCATCCGCCCCTTCTTTACATGCCCCATTTATGGTACGCTCTGGATCGACATCGTAACCCAAACGTTTAGCAAAATCCTTACAATACCACACCATCAGCTCCTCGTTCGGCATTATATTACGAGTCGTATAAAAGAATATTTCGCCCTCATACTGGCACGCAACCAAGTTCATGGCCTCCAAACTATAAGCGGAGGCCACATAACGCATCCAATTGGATTGTGATAGATCTGAGCCATCTAAATAATAATAATCATCATCCTTAAATATCTGCGAAAAAGAAAAACCCACAGAGAAGACATTATTAGTTCCAAGGAAATACTGATTTGATGATCTTCATTAATCACAATCTTCTAAGGTTTAGAGTCCGAAAGGAAATATATAAGAAAATATTGCTACACACACAAATACACACGAATAACATTTACATAAAAAAGAGACAGAGACAGAAAGAGAGAGACAGAGAGAGTGTGTGATATATTTCATACAAAAACAATCTTAGAATAGAGAGCAAGTAGCTATGAAGACGGACGTGGTGTCATATGATCGCACTGCGTCTCATCAACGAAAATCATTTTACTCACAAACATACATATATACACATACATATGCAGACGTTAATGCAAACACTAAAACACTATTACAGGATAAAAAAATGCAAAATGAAAATCAAAAATAAAAACATTATGTAATCAAGTACAGCAACTGAGAAAAAAAAATTAGGAGATTGTAAGGACGTTTAGACAGAATAATAAGAATAAGAATAATGTTGAAGAGTATAAAGAAGAACAATACGTTAAGAGTCAAACACAATAAAGGCATCTGGCATCTGGCAGTTTGCATAAAAAATGAGACTAAGTTATCTCTATCTCTTCGAGCCTTGTGCCGTCTTACAGTAACCCTGATTGTATTTGGAAAATGAAGTGTTGCTTTATTACAAACAATATAATAAGTAAACGAGAATTAGTAGAATTTTTAATTCAGAGAAGTTAGAGGAATTTTCATGATTATTTTAATTATGATGCTTTGTTAGTTTTGACACGAAATCAATGAGAATGAAAATATTTGAACTGAAATTAGTACCTTAATATTCCCGTAGGTTATGTGGCATGTTCCCTCCACCTGATTCGTGAAACGTGAAACATGATTCGTTTATATATGGTTGTGTTGTGTGAGTTTTTCAGTTTTTCAATATTAACCGAACCGTTACCAATTCATGTGCAATAAGTTTGGGTTTTATGTTCAGATTTATGAAGGGGGAGTGTGTTCACGCGCGAAATATTGGTACAATAACAAAAATGAAATGAAGAAAAATAGGTTTTGGTTGCTGGTTAGTTAAAATGCGTTATTAATAAATGATTTAATGAATGAAGGAGTAACAAATGATGTGAAACGTTGCGCAACGATGGGTGGAGTGGAGTGCTGATGGGAGGAAGTAAGAATGCTATGTTTAAGAACAACGAAAGAGAGCGAAGACAACCACAATGAAAATGATGAGAACGAACAGACCATGAATAAAATAAGTGACCCTTGCATCAAGCGGCAGTGGCAGCAGCATATCTAATGACTATACGCTTACATTTTGCAATTTTAGTGAATGATAATGTCTCGTAAAGAAGCGAATTTGGCAAAGAGATGATGATGTGTTTTGTATGCAACATTAGTGAGGACTGAGAGAGAGAAAGAGAGAGAGAGAGTGCGCGCAGGAACAAGTGAAAACACAATGTGACATCAGATCGGTCAGAGGTGAAATTTTTTATAATTTCTGTTAGCTTACCCGCCAAAAATAGCGTGCAGTGTCTGTGTCGCTGGGATAGTGGGGAGTGGGAACACCTTCGAATGGACCAAAACGGGTACCACGCGGTATGACTCCGATGCTCCATACTCCTTCAGTCTGTAATATATAAGAGAATAAATAAATAAGTAACAACAAATTTATTGCTAAACATTGTGAAGCATATTGAACAACAATACCTTAACATTTGGCGTTGAGAATACCATGGAAGGCTTAAGTGTTAAAGTACGCGGCAGTGTTATTTCTGCCCGATTAGGTACGCCACGTTCGCACGTTACATCACGCACAAAGTATACGGCCAACCTTTGAAAGTCCTCCTCTTTCATGCGTGTAACATCATAATCGCGTGTGCCATCTGGCGGAGGACTGCGTCCACCTTCAGCCTCTGGTGAATCGTCCATATTTGCCCGACCACTCGTTGAGTGAGCTGCTGTAGTAGTAGTCGTCGTCGTAGTAGCTGTGACGACAGTTTTATTGTGGGATGTATGTATATTGTGTGTGGTTGGCATTTGGCGATTACGTTGTGTTTGTTGTGGTTGTTGCTGCTGCTGGTTAGTAATATTCATTTTTTTTCGGTAACGGCCTTAATGACATGTAAGAATCCAAAAGTTCAAAGTGTTGGTTTTTCCCCTTTTATGTTTACACCTCTTTTTACCTTAATTATTTATTTATCGGAAGTTACAAAGTTTATTAATTGTTGTTGTGTTGTAATCTGTAAAATAAATAAAAAAATACAAAGAGATAAGTGGTTTGCTTTCGTCAGGATTTTCAATAAGAATATAAGCTTTGTGCACTTTAGAGATCGGCACTAGGAAGAACATTCTAACAGGAGTAGGCACACACACAGAATCAGCCAATCTCACTTCCTAGTTAAAAGTTCAGTTTTAAGCTTTGACGGTTTCGAGTTTTATGTTTTTGTTCACAGTGGAAACTTCTACTTTTACGGAAAAATTCATATTTGGTACGCCAGCGATAGTCTATAAAATGTAGATTGCCAAAGTGACCTACAACTGGTAACCTCTGTACCTCTCAAATAATATCTGAAAGATTTCGGTTTTTCCAAGGATACCTCCGTGCTCTTCGATGAGGACTTTAGATCATTTGGTTTGGCTGCTAAGTACATCTTGCAAGGAGGAAAAGATGCTGTGGTACGTTGCGTTTAAGACACTTTCACAGATATTGGCCAAAGTCAAAAATATCTCTCTTACTTGTTTGATACTTAGTTAACAACACTAGTACAGTAATTGGATCTAAGCGGTGTCCGTGTGAGTTAATGACCTTAACTACTACCTATAACATTTTTCCTTTTTTATATATGTATTATATTCATATTATAAACCGTTATTGCAATTTTATAAATAATTACCTAAGATATAAAGTTCAAGGTCAGTGTAAAATGTGCAAAAAATCGCCTTGACTTTGTACAACCTTTACGTTAAACACCCCCGCCCTCTATACGGTAGTCTATTCACATTCAACAAGAAAATATATACAATTGCATGAATGTTTTATGTTTGTGTTTTATACAGACACATACGCACATGCTCATGCACCTACACAATAACGTAGCATTCCTCTCTTGCTCTCTCAATTTTATTTATACAATATTTTTTATATGATACTTCACCCCTTTGCTATTATTGCATTTTAGCGTGCGTGTGTGTGGAGGTTGTAGGCACATAGAAATTCACTTTTACTTTAAATACTCGATTATTGCGTTGTTTCATTCCTCTTTGTATTGTTGTTATTGTTGTTGTTGTCAGTATCGATGGCTTCGTCATTGTATGAGATAATGATGAGTGCTCTTCACTTAAATTTATTTCATTATTTTTGTGAGAACATACAATTTTTGAGTTGCAATGCAATAGAAATTTACTCAAAAGCTTTACTAAGTACTTTCGTTCTCTTGGTGTATTGTACAATACCCTGCACTACTTGTGGCAGAGGCCATATTAAGTTTGTGCGGATGTTTGTAACTTCTAAACATAACAAATGCCGCACCCGCTGTCAATTATACCGAAAGGTTCAAAATCAAAATCAAAATAAAAAAATATCGATTCTGTTTATGTAAATTTATTCGTTATGTTGAAGAAATTTGGTACAGGGACATGTATGAGCCCAAAGAGGAATCTTATTGAAAATGCACCGGATCGGACTATTTTTAGAACCTTTCTTCATATAAACACTACTACTACCATAATAAAAGTCTTCATATCGTAAAAATCGTAGTTCTTGATATTTTTTAACAAAATTTGGACCTGATCGGTCCTTTTTTAAAAATCCTTTCTATATAATGATATTTCACGAAGTGAAATCTTGCGCTTAGTAACACAACTAAACTAATTGTAGGACAATTTGTAAAACTAAGTGGTGTAGGGTAATAAGGGGTCGGGCTTAACATTTTCACTTGATCTTAAATTTGCTATTAAATCGCACGAGTGTGTGAGGTGCATTATGCATTATGTGTTGTATGTTTTGTTGCATGCGGAAGTCTAAGTGACTTTTATTTTTATTATTTTTTTCATTTATCAGATATTTTATTTCAATGTCATTGTAAGCAATAGCTACGGTTGACGACAGCATTGTTGCTTTACGTTTGTGTTGTTATATGCATTAGCAAGCCGCCATTTGTGCTTATTATTATCTTTAGAATATTATAATATTTTTTTATCTATATGGGCAGTATTGTAATATTTTTCTGTATAGAATTTTTATTACACTCTCCTAATTATTGTATTTAACGGGTATTTTTTTATAGCTTAATACTCTCATAACTGTTATTTTTTTTTTGCTTAATAAAAAATTCTTAGAACGAATTTTAAGCTCTTGAGTTGCTTAGCTTCATATTATTATATTTTTTTTATAAAATATTTACGTTTTTATCAAACTTAATTTTCGATTCTTCTTCTTCTTTTTAATTTAAGTATATATATATTTTATAATATAATATTTTTCTATTAATTAAATGTTTTATACAATAGTTTAGGTGTGTACTGAGCTACATAGCTCACTCGCACCTTCGAAACTGCTTGATAGGCGGTATTTTACTAATAGCCTACTAAAAAAAATAGGAAATAAAAGCTGGATTGATTATTTATATTTACACAATTCAGTGTGGTGTTCTTATAAACGTTATATTGTATCGTATTAGAGAATGAGAGAGTCAACTGCATGTACGCATTATTAGAATGATGCGTTTATAACTTTGAGTGAGTTTTTTCTTATTACACGAAAATTCATATTTTCACTACTGACCTATATTAGTGCAATGTTGAGTCACATGCAACACACACACATCTTCTTTGGTGTTTTTTTATGAGTTTTGAGAAATTTTTATATCTGAGTGATTTCATTGATTGTTTACATCCCCCTTACTAACCAAAGAGACAAAGAGAGAGAGAGAGAGAGAAATTGATTTAAAAAGATGAAAGCTTTTCTGAGTTTAATTATTTTTAAAACTTTTTTTTTAAATATTTTTTTTATTACAATCCTTGACCTTTACCGGCTTTTACCGGCTGTTTATAACTCCTTTAATGAGTTCAAAAATTAGCTGCAACCTAATAATGTTTTAGTATTTGTTATAATTTCTCAAAGACTTATTTTCTTTGTTACAAAATATTTCAATTAATTATTAATTTTTTATTGCTTCTAAAAAATTTGCATAGATTTTAAACGTATTGTGAATTGTTTTATCATTCGCACGTTATATGAAACATAAGCGCACTCGCTAGCAAAGACATGTGAAATTCTCAAAACACGCGGAAAACTGTGAAAGTTTATTATTTCTAATGATTTAACGATACGTTCGGGTAAGTTATAGCAGTTCGTATGGGCGGGCGGCAATCGGTTTTAATTGTTAATATTTTCTTGGTCGGTTTGCTAGCTGGCAAATGCAACAGTTGTTGGCGCCTTGTGGTGTAGGTTATGATTCTCATTTCAATTGAATTTATGATCTTTATCACTTCCATATATACGTGCATGTATGTATTTAGGCGGAAGGGTTTGTTTTCCATTTTTGTGCTGAATAATAATTCTAGTCATTTGATGATCTGGGGGTTATCAAAATATACTTCTAGATAGTCAGCCATAAAGTGAAATTTGTTTTCTTATTCCCGTTTATTGTTTACATGAACACATACATAAACACAGCTAACGGCAAGCCAATTGAAGGCGTCATCTAGTCGTTTGTTTAAATGCGTTTTGTCTGCGTTATGCGACATTCTTGCTCTCCCTTTCATTCACTCTAACTATTGTAGGAAATTGAAATGCCAAATGAACGCGAAAGCATAAAATCTTTATTAAGCAAAATGCACTAAAAACGAATTGATAATAAACGTGTAAAAGAAAAAGAAAAAAAAAAAAAAGAAGAATAAACTGAACACACACGCACACACGCATATCCAAATTGTGTAAGGGATCCCCTGCTATATTCTGCTTATTCTAAAAACAACCGTTTATCGTATTGTAACCACAAAACAACAACAACAAAACTTATTATTGTGTAGTCGCACTATAGCTATAAAGTATTTCAAGGACATTGCCAATGAATATGCGTCTTTTTATGGGAATGTAAGCGATAAGGCGGTTCTATACGCACACATTTATATGCTCATTTACATACAGGCAAACATTCAACTAAGGTCGTGAGGTAACATTCTTGAACTTGAATTTTTTAGATAATTATTATTAACGAGTAAAAAAACGGAATTTGGTTTAGGTCAAATCGTATATACCCTCCACATATGGGGCTTGGTGCCTGGTACCTAATGACGCCTTCAAATAGTGCGTGCGTAATTTATTCCACAAAACGAGAAAATCTGCGTCAAAAAAGTTTATTTCGTAAATTGTGGGCGTAGCTGAACCTGCCCATTTTCAACGCGCCCCAAATAAATAAATGAAACTAATTTTAAATTTTTACCTCAAATTTAACATTACTTAGATAAACATGTTTTTTGGGGTGGGTCATGGGCGTGGCCAATATAAATAGGAACCACCTACAATATGATCGTCTTACTTTCATGCTTATGAAATGTGTTTTATTATCTACAAATATTTGTTAAAATTTTATTACAATAGTTTTTCATTGTAAATACAAATTTGTATAAAATACAGTGTGTGTGTGTGTGTGTATTTTTTTTTTATCGCACTCATTGCATTGTGTGTTTTAAACACTAAATATTATTACTGGGCACTAGTAGTTGCGTATTTGCTTTCATTAGTTCCTTATGATTACAGATTATTTTTAGAATTATGAAAATTTTTTTACTTCCTAGTATATATGAATGTACGTTTTATAACATTATGCTGCGTATTGTATACATTAGTTTGGTATTGAGCATTATTTATTGCTCATACGCTCTGTGCAAAATGAAAAATTATTTTATATTTATTCCAAGGTCAGGATAGTGTTGGTTATGGTGAAATTATTTGGTGAATTTTGTTGTGCATTACGTAACGCTACACATTGGATGGGAGGAGGGATCTTGCAAGGAGTGTGTATTCGATCCGTACGGAAATTTAAATCGATTTAGCCACGTCCACCCGAATGTGTTTGGTTTAAAATTTGGTTTAAAATAAATATCAGAAATGCAGCCTTTACATATATACGTAAACAGTGGGCGTAACGTTTATAAGAATGACCACAAAGTTCGACAAAGCTTAGGCCAACTAAATTAGAATTTTGGTTAATATAGGCGTGGCTGTTATTCTATTTCGCCCATTTTCAGTTTCTCATTAAAAAATATAAAAGGAACTAATAATATTTGTACTGAACCTATTTCAAAATGAGACACACAAAAGTTTGGAGGGACATGTTTAGATCGATTTCGATTTTGAAAGTAATCAAAAATATATCAAATAAACTTTATTACCTTTTCCTGTAATGTGGACGATTTTTTTACAAATTATTGAAAAAAATACATCTAATGCTTATGCTTTGCGCTAAAATGTTTACCTTGGTCTTGGTATTTGGTAAAAATGCGTGCCAAGTGCAAGTGCAAGTGCAAATAAAAATTTGTTGCTTTTTGTGGTTTTTTGTTTTGCTTTTGTAAAATGTGTGTCTGGTGTTATTTACAATTTCCTTTTGTATTCTAATGTAGTTTGTATACAGTGCCAAACGGTACACGTTCAGATTCATTCAACTAAGCAACAACACCCCCACACACCCTATATGCAACAATAATAACAACAACAATAAAAAAAGAAGCAAATATTTTTCACTTTTCAATTATAAAACTTGACCTTTCCCTCATATACGGCTTCTTTACGTTCTTCTTGATCAAATGTTTTACTTTGTTGTTAAAAAAATTAGCAACTGAATCAAAAATAGGAAGCGTAGTGCAGCTGAGATAGAGAAAGAGTCAATATGTACGCGGCGAATGCAATTTTTACAAACTCTATATAATTTTGCATGTTTATATTGTAGTGTACTATACAATTTTAATATAACGCACTGTACTACATAATGTAATAAATATTTAGCATTATGTAGTACAGTGCGTTATATTAAAATTGTATAGTACACTACAATATGTTATATAGTTAAATTATAGATAAAGCCTTGTGCTGCACTGCACACTTTAAACTGTACTTCTAAAGTGATAAAATCTAACAAACGCAATTGTTTGTATCGTATATGAAATGTAAATAAATGAAAACTTTTATTATTATTTGTTTTCTTTTGTTGTAATTTGAACTGACTTTGTTAGTAGAGTACGTACGCGTAAGTAGAGTCAGTGCTTGCATTTTTGTTGCAAGATATGAAATGACAGCATTTTTGTATTTTAATATTTGTTATTATTGTAGAGTATGCCTGAGATAGTTTATTAGAAATTCAATTCTGTGCCAAGTGTTTACTTACTCGTAGCTCTCTTCCAGTACTGGCTATGTTTATTTTAAGTTACAAAAGCTTACAGTGAAATTGATAACAAGCACTCAAGGCCGCAAATTCTAATGCGTTTGAATGCGATTGCAATTAGTATAGCAACTACAGCAACAACAAATAAACGACGTAATAAAGTTTTGCTTTCAAAACAAATTTGCTTCCTTATTTCATTTATGTTCTTCTCTCTCTCTCTCTCTCTCTCTCTCTTTTCCACTATTTCTTTCTACGCTTTCTCAGTAATAATAAATTTTCATTTCATTTGCCGCCACAAAACTGAATGTTTGTAATATCATCTGATCAGTTAATATGTTATTAAGATAAGCGCTCTCATTCATTGACCTTGACTGTTTCTAACTAAAATGTATTTTAATAATTATAGAAAAACTTTTCCCAATATTAAGAAAAGAACTCCAAAGAGAGGACTGGCCAGTGAACGATGCAGTCTACAGACAAACAATTCAACTCATTTTGTAAATCAATGCACTTTAACCTTGAAATTTTCTATTACAACAATATCTTATTTAAAGCGCATGTCTGATGATAGAGTAAAAGAGAGCAAAGTGTGTTTCGTCATTTACCCACATACATGTACAGAGTAGAGAATTGCGAAACGAAATGTTCTTCATGGAGAGAACAATATAAGTTTTGTTATTTTTGTTCTCTCCCCTCCCTCCAACACACATCTGACTAACAGAAAGTTAACGACATTGTCACTTTCGATTATTGCGGCATTTATAAAAAAATCATTTAACCCACATCAATTGATTAAAATAGACTGTTGTGAGTTGAAACTAATTAGAGGAGTGAATGCTTACAGTATCATTATTAAACCAGTCACAACACAACCAATTTTTACAAGTTAGTAATTAACCAAACTAATCCAATCCCTTTCAGTTGTAATTTTAAATTAGAATTTAAGTTATGTGCTATATTGTTTATTTGGTGGTGAATCGAAAATATTAATATGATGCTGGCCCTTTTTGTCCATTATCAATTTTTCGTTATACGCCGTTATACGATTAAAAGTTCTATAAAGATAAGTAGAGTTGTCAATCGATACAAATTATAGAAGTAAGTCAATAATTTTCAATGGTAGTGTTTGTATTTATCGATAACCATCCAATGTTACAGTTTACTTGAAGGTCTGAAAGTTGAATTAACTCTATTCCTTCAATGAGTTTAATGGGGCTTAATTATAAATTACTATCAAAGTAAAGTTTGTACAGCGCGTATAAATATTTAACTCAACTTGGCAAAAATTGTTTTCCTCATTTCCACATGTTGTCCTTTAAAGAACCGTAACTGTAATCACATATTAAACCTTTTACTATTTCAATGAAATCGTTCTTTGCTTTATTTATTTGTTGTAAATTATTTGAAAGTTTTCTTAAGTTGTGTGGGTGGATTGTTTTTATTAAATTTTCGCTAACATGATCATAAGTCTAAAATCACGGCATTGCTCTGTATTGATGAAACAAATAAAAAAAAAAAAAAAGAGAAAGAATAAAAAACAATAATGGTTTTGCCCCTTATCCTGTGTTAACAACGTTAGCCACTCTAAAATTATAACGGTAATTTTAAGGCAAATGAACTTTGGTTCGCCAGAGCAATGAACTCGCGTCTGCACTTTTTTATAGTGTCTGTTTGCAGGAAGCAATATGTGCCAGGCAGAATGTTTTCGACTTCTCTTTCCCTCTCCTTCCTGTTCCCGTCTCTATCTCTCTCTTTCTCTATCCCATGTAACTCATACATACATATATCATGTCTAGTCGCTGTTGTGTGCGAGCGCTTTTGAATGTCAACAATACCAACAACATCATTAACAACAATTTACAACAACTTCGAGGACTTTTACACAAAAATCTTCCTGTGTAGTAGTGTACATACAATAAATGGTAGTATTCGTGTCGGTGTTGGCAATGTAATAAAGTTCATTGAACTCGAAATGTTAACGCCGGTCGTCGCCTTCTAGTCTCGTGAGTATACACACCCAAAGAAAAGCGAAACACATCAGGACTTGCACTCGACACTGTCTCGTCGCATAAAACTAAAAACACCAAAACTATTACAAACACATTATGCACTGCGAATACGCAGTAACCGTAACAGTAACGGCAATAGTTTGCCGTAGCAGTGAAGCATCTGCAATGTTAATAGCAACAGCGACGCAGCATTACTCGACAGTAATTGAACTTTACGCCTTATAAAACGGGCGTCAACTCCAAGTCACTGCACTATGGATATGATTTTTTTTTTGTGTTTTCTTTGTTTTTGTTTTCTGTGACGGGATGAACAGAGCAGATGGGTGGTGGGAGGGGAAGTCTTGTACTACCAACCAACCAACCAAGCAAATAACCATGCAACCAACTGAGTTCAAAGACCTGCGTCGAGCGACGTCTGTCTGCTTATTGTCTGCACATACGCACAAACACATGAAGTGAGCAAAATTTCACTTTTAATTTTTTCCCTCATTGAAAAGTGGTCATGAACGTAAAGGATTTTATAGTTGTGTACAGTGTGTGCTTGTTGTAGCAGGTTCATGACTTTTTTCATTTCATTTATGAAGAAAGCTGGGTCCTGCGCATTACTTAAATACTTTTACTATTGTTGTTGTTTTTGATGCCGTTTTGCAGACTAGAGGGCAGCACATAAATTGTTGTGTTTATGTCTAGTACTCAATTTAAAAAAACAAAAACAAATATAGCAACAACAACAAATCAATTTTAACTAAGAAGAAGCAGCAAGTAGCAGTTGCGAGTGTTATTTGTTGTGGCTTTCACACCATAGAAAGAGAGAGGTCATTGAACCGACCGAAAAGACAGCGAGCATAAATCTGAAGGCATACGTACGAGTATGGTTGAATAATCGCAATGCCAGACCTGCACAATATTTTCTATAAATTGCCTCAATTCAAACTGGCAAAGGAAGATAGTTATTGTGCGATATATATTGAAATTAAGAGAAATATTGTTCAATTTGTTTGCGTAATGGATAATATTAAACAAAAATATTATTAAATTTTAAGAAGAAGGTGTGTAACTCGCTTTTCATCGAAAACTAACTATTTATCGGCACATTAAGCATTTTTTGGAAAGTAAAAAATTTGTTATGGAAACTTCTTCATTACTATTAAAATGGTTATCGATTATTATTCAATATGTTAAATATTTTCATTATCGAAATGTATAAGTTTTTATCGATATTTAGAAAAATAAAAATAAATGGGATTTATCGAAATTACTATTAGTCTCTTTAATGATATTTAGTGATTCCTGTGAAAATAATTATCGATAATTATCGATGATTGTCATTGAAATGTATCGATGTTTGTGAAATCATGATACCAATTAGTGAAACTTATCGATTTTAAACTTGTTATACACCATACACCATCTCACCTTAGTGATGAGGTTATATTCTAAATTTGTTCTTCTGTTTGCAACACCCAGAAGGAGACGCCAGAGACCCTACAAAGTATTTAGATTCTTGATCAGCACTAACTAAAACTTATTGCTATTTAAAATGGAAAAAATCGGGTTAAAGCCACGCCCAACGAAAATCTATATATCAGCCACAAAAACTAAAAAAGCTATAAAGATGAAATTTAGAATGCATATTTACAATTAATCGATGTGCGTGGCCAGATAGCAGACACGCCCACAATTAACCATACTTTACCATACTCAAAAAGTAGACTTGCAAGCTGATACGCAATACATCCACTATTAGAGGGCGCAGTATAATTGCCACGCCCGCCGTTGTGCATATGTAGGGTATTTAAGATTTGGTCTAAGCAAAATTTAGTTGCCTTACTTCTTTTTAAACATAAAATATCGATTAGTTTTACTTTATCCCAATCTTTGTTATTAGTACACTAAGTATCTATATATGAATTAGTAACTTGGTGAGCGGAAGCACACTGTGTATGCGGAATCAAATCCATCTGACCGCCAAAGTCTTCTAGAGTTATCGACGGCGTTATGAAATTGAATGCATAGTTATCGATAAATTTACTTACTTATTTACTTAAGATGTTTCAATATCAATTAAAATCGATTAATATGTATAATCGGTAGTTCTATTACATATCGCTAATATTTCAGTTAATCCCCTTGGGATTATGTTACCCATCATAAAGAATATTTATCGATTTCTCCATTGTATAAGTACTATAGTAGGTGGTATCTGTATCTGTGTCTGAAAGTTATTTTGGCGAATTACAAGTTAAAGTAAAAATAAGAATTTCGTTGACTTTACCTTTGTTTTCTGTCGATAAGTGATTTGTCTCATAGTGTATTATTCTCTTCTTCATGTCATTTCTGATGTAATGTGATCTATTGGGTTTGCTAAGTATGACTTCATATACTTGCTATAAATAATTTCATTCGGTATTTGTTTTATTAAGTCAAACTTTTATATTTTTTGAAAAGATCGTTTAGAAAAAAATTCATTTTGCTGCCACTTTAACTTTTTTCTATGAACTAACTTTTTTGACTCATTGGAAACTATTTTATTGATTTGTTTGTGTGTTTATTTTAAACGGGATTTGAAAAAGTTAATAAACGCAAAAATGTCGCGTATTTTTAGTAGATGCCGAAGGCTGCTGCTGTATCCCAAGAACATTGTGAGTTGGCCACAATTTACAAACTTGTCTCGTTTATTATTGAATGTAATCCGATATAATCACACACACACACACACACACACATACACCCGTCACTTAAAGTAGCGTGCTTTTTAATTGCCCTTTGCCATGTATTGCATACAGTTTTACGCTTCATAAAACTGCGACTATTTTTATAGAATGGATATTTTTCAAAAAGCACATAAATTATAGTTTGAGATGGAAAATAGTTTCTTATTTATCGACTTAAAACTACGTGAAGAGTGGAAAAATCAGTCTTTTAGCTTAGAAGACATGACCTGCCTTACGCGTCAGCACCCCGGGATAGGACTAAAAATGTTATCAGAGAACTTTTCGTAATGTGGTGTTGGCCGTAATGTGTATGTATGTGTTGTATGGTGCAGATTGCTGCTGCTACTGATGCTGCTGCTGCAAAAAGCAGCAACTGCTGCTGTTAAAGTTGACGAAACTACTACTACTACAATGAGCATGTTACATACGTATCTGTGTGCTGTGTGCAGGCAAATCATCATCACTTGCCATACTTAACTGTTTGCAGAGCTTTACATGTTTTGTGTGCAAATTCCAGAAAGGAGTTTTTCACACTATAAGTGTGTGTGCAGGTGTGTTTTAGGAAACCCCCTAAATACATAAAGTGTACATTTTTCATACTCTGCTCTGCTTTCCTTAACGCAACAGTACAGCTACTGCTTTGTGAGTATACACGCATGCATACCATGCTTTTCGTTTCGTTTTTGGCAATGACAACAAAAGTGAAGTTTGTGCTCACACCATCTATGTATACTTGTGGGTTCGAGTGTGTGTTTGTGTGTGCATGGTCTCAAGTTTCGTTTCGTTTGCTGCGGTTTGGTGGCCAAGCATGCCGGCCGGGTGTGATTTTTGTGTCTGCTCCGTCTAGGTTGTTAACCTCATACAGAATATGTCTTTATATTGTTTTTTTTTTTTGAATCATTGTTATTGTTCTTCCTCTTCTTCCCCTAGCCGTTATTATTACCGATGTGAAAGTGTGTCTGTGTGCACGCGCCTGTATATTAAGTAATTTTTACAAATAAAACTTTTTGTTTCATTTGTAGTATATACACGTTCAGTTGCAATTGCCCTTGTATGTAAGAGTGTGTGTGTGTGCGTGTGCATACATGAAAATACATTTCTCCACTTTGTTAGCACAAAGGAAAGGAGCAAATGTTTTGTTAGTAATGGGTGTTATAGTAATGTGAAGAAAGGTTAACAACCATTACGATACATCGCCGTTAATGTATACGTAAGAGCACAAGTGCAAATTATTCAGCTTTTATGTACTATTGATTCAAAGTTTATAATAATAATCAGTTGATTTAGTTCGATAACTACCCAAAATTATCGATAAATCATTCAAAAATTTTCTAATTTCAAATTTTTTTTTTATTAATATATAGATTATGAGCAAAGCTTTCCAAAATTTTTCGATAATTATCGATTAAGTTGATTCAATGTCTGCTACACATGTCATTTTTAATGGCAATTTATTTAAAAAAGTTATCGAAAATTCACAATAATAATCGATCAATTGTGTAAAAATCGTTCTCGATCGATTTAATTTACCAAAGAAATTTGTTTAAAATCTCGACAATCATCGATTGAGCAAAAATAACTGTTCTTTGTGAAAATTTGTAATGGAAGTTATGATTAAGTTTAAGTAAGAAAAATTATGTAAAAGTATGGATAATTACAGTTACATTGCATAAAATTTGTGCTTATATGATTTTTTAATAGGATATTAAATTTTTTTTTTTTAAATATCGATAATTGTGAAAAATAATAACGATCAGTACTTAAGTGTTGTTGTGTATACTAACTTAGTTTTTTAGCCCTATTTTTTTAAAATGAGAATATACGCGCTTCAAGTTTGGCCTAACCATCTTTGGTACTTGCGTCATCATTATATATCAAGTGGCTAATCACGCCCTTCTGTAATTGGGTGGAATTTTCCATTATAATATATTTTTCAATAATGTGCGTATCGAAAAGAACATTTTTTAATTGACGGACATGCGGATGAAATATACTGTTTTATCATGCAACTACACCAACACCACTTCTACAAACGTATTAATTTTTAAAATAATTGTTTAAACACAAAATTTTAAACTTTTATACTGAATAAATATCTAAGTTTAAAATGATAAAATTCGAAATTGTAATTTTTCATTTCTGCCATCTTAAAACTTCTGTACAGAAATAATTTCCAATAAAACATCAGTGCAATCTCAATACCAGAAACTAATTGCTACTACCGTTATATTATAATTCAATACAATTATAAATGCCACTCAACATGTCACATATAGCGAAAATAAATTTTTTTTATGTGGGCTTATAATCTAAATGAGAGAATTGCATCAGAGAAAAAAGCACCTGCTTTGAGTTTTAATTGTATTGTACGAAGTGTGCTTAAATTATTGAGTAAATTGCATATGCGTATGAGTATAACACCAAACACAAGAGCATGTGAAGTGAACTGAAAAGCTGAGTATTACACCGATTATTGCAATAGTGTACACCACACGGGTTCAGGGTAAACGCTGCCTTGACATTCATCAACTAATGAATTTTACTATATAACCAACCAACCAACCAACCAACCAACCACCTTAGTGATTGTGCCAGGGTCATCAGGTTTCCGTACTTTAACATTTCTCTCTATGCAACTGTAGGCTTCTCTTGTGTATTTTAAAAACACTCTTAATACCTAGTTGTTTCTAGGCTTTCTCTTTACTTCCTAGTTACTTAGAATGGTTAATGTTGGCTGTTGTTGTTGTTTTTCTTTGCGTAAAATTGTTTACAATATTTATAACGCGCTTGAGTAGGTCGGTCATTGAACCGCTGCCTTCATATCATTTCTTGTAATTCTTATAAGAGCATCACAAATATGTGCTTTGCATGCTTTTGGTATTAAAGAGATAACACCAATTGGAATTTTAGAAAGAGAGCAGTGAGTAAAGACTTGTTTGTTTGGAGAAGCAAAAGTACTAAAATCCATGTTAAAAATCCAATTATGAGTGAATTAAACATAATGTTTGCATTTTATTGTGTTTTATGTTTATCATGAATATCGCTGTTGTAGAGGCGCAGCTCTCTGGCACATAATGTGTGGTAATATGATAGTGCACTTGTTTGCTTATTGAAATCGTTGTACAGTGTACACAAATTCGTGTTTAAACTGAAAAACCAAAACATTATTATAAGGTTCAGTTGGACTATCTTGCTTGTTATTGCATTTCTAATAAGCCGTTAAATTACAATTATTCATATAAGTTTGTGGTTGTTGTTTATGTGCGTGTGTGTGTTTTATTACAATAAAGCCTTTCATGTAGTAATCTACAAATAGTTGGTATGACATAATTTCTAATTTACAGGTGGTGCAGTATAATATAATCCGCCATTATTCTGGCCATTCAACCGTTCAGGTGTTGCTAGCATAAACAATAATAACAACAACAACAATAAGCATAATAATAATAAAAGTATATATTCGTCCATGTTTGTCTTTTCTGTATAGAAGGTTGTCAACCGTTCTTCATTTTTTTTTTCTTCATTTTTTGTAATCTTGTGTAATTTGAAACTTTCATTGCGCACATCTTATGGGAAGGAGATACTCGCCAAATTATTCTACATTACGGCCTTCATAAGTTTGTAACATGTACACGAAGTCATCAGGAACTGTATAAAGTATATATGTTTTTGATTAGTATTAAAGTATGAATTGGTTTAGCTTGTTCGTACATCCATCCGTCCGTCCGGGCGAGTGGTTGCCAAATTTCATACACTGAGCTGAAATTTGGAACAAAAATTTTTATTCTCTTTCATTTTATGTAAGCGAAAAAGGTTCAAAGCCATGCCCACAATTGACCAAAACAAAACTATGAACTTATTGACTAACATAGTAAGTGTCATAAAATTGGCGGATAACAGTCACGCCCACAATATACAAAAATCCAATTTTGGTAAAGAATTCAATTACTGCCCACACCTACTGCTGGTATATAAAAGGGAAGAATAATTAGTTTAGACCAATTTAGCGCCAGCAATATTTAGTTATTTCCCTTGATATTAAATTAAGAAAATATATTTTAGAACCAAAAAAACACAGGCAACTAAGTATTGAGTATTAGTGCTAAACGTAAAAATGGATGTAAGTTCACATATATTTACACTACGCAGTGGACTTAATTTCTAATCTAATTTTTTCTATTATGGATGTATGGACAATAACTCCATTTTAAAAACTGTAGTAATAATAAATGTCAAAAAAGAATTGTTTTTGTTTATACATCTGTGAAAAGAAACGCTAAGTATTTAAGTATCTATGAATACACTTGATCTAAAAGAAGGCCAAAGAACAAAATATTTTACCACACACAAGTCTAATCAATCTGTTTGATTAAATGATTTATAAATATATATCACTTCTCTGTCGCTCTTTTTCAACATATTATATATACAATATATAATTGGCCTATATTGAAAATCGCCCCAGTTTATATCCCAATGGCATAGTTTAGCTACATTAGACACATTTTCACATAATCTTTCAAATATTGAGTGCTCTCGGAAAAGTGAACTTATGACATTTTTCAAAATATGTAAAGAGTGCATATGAAAGTGAGAAATATTTTAGTTGAATTTAGCTTTGGAGAGTACTACTTTAACAGAGATACATTTAAAAAACCCAATAGTCACCATGAAAGAGTGCCGCTACAATTTCGGTTAATGGTTCAATGTTCTTTAAGAACTTGGCAAATGGTTGGAGCGAACAACAACAATAAAGCATGATATCATCAACTACAAGATCGAAAACCTATGGCCGTGTACATTTCAGCAGCCACATGTACAAAAAGAACGCGCTATTATATAAGTTGTTGCTAAACAAAAACCATTATTTTCTTCATTAAAATTTCTCTTTAATTTTTTCTGCTTCACAATTGTGTTGTGTTGTATGTGTCTTAAGTCTTTCGTCTGGTCTTTTCTTCTTTGTGCATACGTAAGTACTGAAAAAATTTAACAGCATATTATATAAAACAAACAATTCCACTTAGGCGTTATCTACTTATATATGTATAAAGTGAAGTTAGTTGTTGTTGGGTCTTTGTTTTATTTGTTTTTTTATTTCGTATACACTTTCGTATCAATGTATTTAAACAAAAAAGGTCAGTTAACGTGTTTTGGAGAACTGCGACTTGTCAAGAAGAGTAAGAGTGATTTTTTTGGACTTGCTGTAACGAACAAACCCACACACATGCACACAGATATAATTGGTTAAAAAGAATCTAATGCTGGTTTCTACATATTGTTGTTGTTGTTGTTGCCTTTTCTTTCAAATTTACTACTACCGGTTTTATGGTATCATTGCACTCAACAACAACAACAACAACAACAACAACAACAACAACTTTTTCTTAAGAATATGAAGAAGAAGAAAGACAAAAGAAGGGGTTAACCATGGTGGCTTGCATGTATGCGTGTAATTGTATGATACTTAGTGATCATTAAATGTTCACCATGTGATGTTACCATAATATGTGTTCTTGATGGTTTTGTTCTTGTTATTGTTGCTGTTGCTGCTGCTTCTTTGACTTTTGCTGCCAAGTTGGTTGCATGTTGGTTGAATGCCCTTTTCACGCCAAATGATTCTGTAACGTTTATATGTATGTATGTGTGTGTGCATGAACATGCATACATGCGTTTTTGTATACAAATGTATGACAAGCACCGACACAGGAATTGAACTGGTTTCATTTGCAGAGAGTTTTGTTTATGTTTATTGGCTATATAGTTGGTCGGTTGATTGTTGTTCCTCTTCCTTATGCTTTAGACCGCGACAAATGGTGCTTCGCGTCTTTATTAAGATTCACTTTTGCTGCTGTCGCGGCCGCGGTTACGATCTTAACAGCCTAATACTCAACCGCCTGTGTTCTCTGTTAGATCTGCCAATGTCACTTTTCATGCAGTTAACAGTTCAATAACCTACGTCTACATGTTGTTACTGTTGCTGTTTCTGACGCTTTAGTTTAAGCTATTGTTTTTGTTGTAGTTGTTGTTGTTATTATTATTATTATTATTATTATGATCGTATCTATTCTTCTAAGACTTTTGGAGCTTTACTCGCAGTGCTGTGGTTGTTATTTATATTTTTTGTTTTTCTTTGTGGTACCTGATATCAAACGAAAATGAAATCAAGTAATATGCTGTGCTCTTGATACTTTATATGATGCAGTGTTGTGTTATAAGTGGTTAAGAACCACATAGAAGAAGAAGAAGAATCTGAAAAAGTTGATGATGATGGTGATGATGGGAATAATAAACCAGTAACTCTATGTGTAGCCAATGATGAGCTTGCAATTCCATGACTATTGATGCTCGTTTTTATATTTCTCGCACAAGATGGCACATATATTAAGTTTATCATTCCGTATAGATGCATACGAGAAGAAGACTTCAGTAATAATAATAACCTATTTAGTTAATGGAGGCACCTCTCTATATATAAAGAACAAAGTCGGTAAACTGCCACGCCCACAATTGTGTGTCAATTGTCACAAGTCATAGAAATAATAAAACGAAGCGGAATTTTAGTATCCGTCGATGTATAGAAAGAGGCATGGTCATATAGTAAGCACGCCCACTATTTTCAACCTCTATATTAGAGCTGTTAAAACGGCATGCACGTATATGCCACGCCTCCAAGTTGGCTATTTTATTTATAGAGGATATTCTAGATTCGCTCTAAGCAAAAAGCTTTTCATTATTTTTTTTTTTTTTTACTTAATCTTTGAAATGTTTTCGTTGTTGTTATTGTTGTTGGTTTTACAGTCTTTGTGGCGGATGTTCTGCATTTGGGTTGTTGAACTTGTGTAGAAAAGTGAATGAACGTCCATTCACCCAAGAGCAGAACGAACATGCGGCTTTTTTAGAAAAAGACCTTGCCACTTTTATAACAAAAGCTATATACACACACACACACACAGAGCTATGCATTTGTATAAAAAATGTAACATAAGAAGAAATCCTCTCAAAGGGTTAAAAGTTCTAAGTGACGAAGACATCTTCTTATTGGAGCCCACAAAGTCCTAGGAAGCCTGAGGCGTGTTTCTTAATCTTGTAAGTAATACAAAAAATCCACAAAAAATGTCCTCTGCAACCTCACTTAGTTTCTACACTTAGAAATAATTTCAAGTTATTCCGTTGAAACGTTTTCTTGAAATTTTTATTTATAATTAAGATTTAATTAAAAATATTTTTTCTTATTTTCATAAAAAAAATCGTTTTTTATATATTTTAACATAAATATTGAGCTCATTGCAAATTGTTGTATAAATGATTAAAAAAATATCGCGCTTGTCAGCGCGCTTGTTTAAATCATTACAACTTATATGAATATACAATATATTTATTCGCAAAAGGCGGGAAATTTTTATAAAAAATACTAAGCGCTGTAAACATTTCAATTTTAATAATATATAACAGCGCAGCAACAGAAAAAACACAACACAAATCAAGTCACATAAAGTCAAAGTCAAGGTTTTCAAAAGCAATTCGTTTTTGTTTGTGTAATTGTAGCGTGTTGCCAGCGTTTGTTTTTCTATTTAAAAATGTTAAAGTGCGGTATGTGAGGAGGAGGAGGAGGAGGAGGAGTAGGAAAGGGTTAATGTTGAAATGAGAAGCCAGATAAAGGGCATTTTATTGTATTGTGTTGTATGCATGTATTTAAAGTTAGCTTGAAACCTGTTTTCATTATTATTTATTTTTTCTATGTTTAGTTTAGAATAATTGAAATTTAAAACAACGACAACAATAAAAACACAATATATAATAACTAATATTATGTAAACATTTTATATATGCTATAAACCCTTCACTGTATATAACACCTGATGCTTAGTCTCCTTTGCTCAACGCTATATCAAATGAATGACAACAGAATGACTAAGATTCATATCATCGAAATAGAATATAGTTGTTGTAGATGGTACGAAGCTTTAAGATGAGAGAGTGAAATTTTATACAATTTTTAAATTTTTTTTTAGAAGAATCTTTAATGAAAAAAAAAAAAATCCAAAATGTAAAGAAAATAAATTATCATCACAGTTGATAACCATTTAAGTCTGAAAGTGGTCACTCCTGCATCCTACTAATGGAATTTCCAAAAATGCTTTCTTCTCAGGCATCTAGCACCCGAAGGTAATCAAGCTTATAAATTTTACAAAGTCCGTTTTTTGAAAATCATTGATTACAAACAAAACACAACGCCTACAAAATTAGTCTCTCAAGAGGTGTGTGGGCTTGTAAAAGTTTAAAAATATAAAAGTATGTTAATGAGAAGGGAATAAAAACAATTTGAATTTGAATTTGTAAATTTTCAATTTTCAATTTTCAATTTTCAATTTTTTGTATTAATTTTTCCTTTGGAAATTGAATTTCAAATATGAAACAAGAAAACAAAAAATATAAATTTAAATACAGAAAAGTAAAATAAAATATTGTGTAATGTCATTTAAATTTTTATTTTTTATTTATTTATTTTTTTTTTTTCATTTTAAAATAAAATATTTTAGTTTATATTGAAACTTGACTTGGCTAAATATATACTTTTGCTAGTAAATTGTTTGCGTTTTAGTAACTTTTGAATATTACGCAAGAGAAACAGGTTAAGGTACATTAAACGTAAGCGGCCTATAAAAGGTGTTTTCTGAATTTCGTTTTCTCTACATTAATATAAAATTGAATTTTATATCATTCTATGTACATGCAAAGTAATTTTTTTTTTGTTGTTTTGATAGTAAAGTTTGTTATTTGAGTCTTTTCTCGTTTGCTTTTGTGAAATATTCAAAATCAGTTTAAATCCTTAAACAAATACTCAACTCAATTACTTACCATAATTTAGTTAAAAATCCTTCCATCTTGCGAGAGATTGTTCAAATGAATTGTGTCAAAAGTAATCCCAAAAAATAATCCGTTTCTTGTAATCCTTCTTCGTTGAGATGAAGATAAAAGTCCTTAAATGTTTAGTTTTGCAAATTTTTTTAAATGTAAGACCAAAGTCCTTTTTTTGTAATGCTTTATTTTATGTTTTTAACTAAATTTATATAAAAAAAAAAAATACCAGAAATGCAGTCTAAATGACTCACTATCCTTTACTTTTTTTAACTTTTTTTAATTGTTAAGTTCAAAATATTTTTAATAATTTTTTTTTTAGATCTCACTTAAGTTACATATTCAGGCTTTCATTTGAATGACTAAAAACACACTATAAATTTGATGTTGAATAGAGAAACAGGCCATAAGCTGTTTCTTATATAAGAAGAAACCCAACTCGTAGTATGTAGGTGCTGATCATGTATGGGTAACTGTTTTATGGGAGTTAGAATTTTTCTATTTCAATTTTTTGTATTGTTTTGTTCTATATGAGCAGTTACGCTGCCATGACTCGATCGCGTTGTTGCTTACGGAAAACTAATTCACGGATCAATCGTGTCGCAACTTCAATGTCGAGTTTTGTACGCGCGGTGTTGAGTGCTGAGCGTATGTTTTCATTATACAGAGACTTCTAAAAATCTGCTGCCAGCCACATTCTCTGTATAGTGTGTGTGTGTCGTCTTCATCGTTAGACTTTTTCCTTTTCTTTGCTTCTTCTTCTTCATCGCCGTTTGCTTCTGCTATACTTGGAGAAAGAGACCCGATGCCGTTTGCTCAGGTGTTCTTTCCAGTACTGCCATTTCTCATAGTTTTTTACTTTAATTGAAATAAAAAACAGGAATTTCTTGTTCAGTTCGTGGGATTTCACAATAAAATTTCTCAAATCAAGAGAAAATTTCTCCCTAGAATAGAATCCAGGGCTAGAGAATGCTCTTTATAAAAAGTAAAAATACATTTTAAATACCCTCCGCATCTTGGGGGCGTGGCAGGCACATGATTGCACTCTTTAATAATGTGAACCAAAAAATTGAACTTTGCATCAGTCAATATTTATGGTAAATTGTGGGTGTGCCCTGTTGTCCAACACAGCCCACTTTTGGTACATTTACAAATGTACTCTAATTACAAATATCGTTACAAATTTTCAACTTCATTGCATAATTTTTGTCAGTTGTGGGCGTGACTCTATAGCGATTATGCCCAAACTACATAAACAGGAAATGCCTGTACAAAATTTTAGTTCACTAACTCAAAATTTACGATAGTAAGCGTTCCAACAATAGACGGACGCACAGACAATGCTGATCAAGGTGCTGTAAATGAAGCAAAAAATATAGTAAACTCTCATCCTCACTATATGTGAAGGGTATGAGAGTTTGCTCTGATCAGGACCAGTGTGTAGGCATTTAAAAAGTTGTTAGTTGTCAAAGAAATTTATGCTTTAATTACACCCATTATAACCTTTGACGTATGTTCATAAAATTTAATATTTTGTTCTCCAAATTGTATCCTTTATCAGTCTATCCAATCACCTTAAATTGTTGTTAGTTATGGATTAAACTACCATGGTTCGTCTGTCCAATGACTTCAAAATTATCATTTGGTTTAATCGAGATTTTCCCAATTATAACATATAATGACAGATTGGCAACACTGGTAATTGTCACAGTTTGTGAATGTATAGATTATGTAGTGTTCTGATACTCGCATACAAAAATTTCTCGAAGTGATGGTATAGCCACCTTTACGGAGAGAAAAGGAGAAGAGCGCACAAATTGCTCAGAAGTTTTCTTTTCTCTCTGAGTCTAATGGTTTTATATGTAAAAAATAAGTTCACATGAGATAGTGTATGTTTAGAATAGAAATTCAAGTACTTATCGTTGCTCTCTTGCAGAGCATAGCAAAAGGGAATCTCTCTGATCAAACTAAACATACTCATACTCTTTATTCTACCATCTGCTTACTTTTGCTTGTGTTGTGTAGGCTTTGTAATTATTTTGCTTCTGATTGGCTGTGTTGTGTGAAAATGATTTGTGTTTATCTCCCGCACAAACCAACACACTCCGACATGACGTACCTATGCGTTGGTACATTGATTTATACGAATCATTGAGAATGCGGCATTCAAGCACAATTTTTATAGTGGCAATGATCTTGACAATGATCATTGTACAATATAACTTCTACCATGTAAAGCACAATCCCCACTCATTAGAACGTCATGTTAGTTGAAAATACACACACACAGGCACCTGCATTGAAAGCTATTTTGCTCTTTATCGATTTTATACGGATCGTATTATACGAGAGCAGAGACTTCTAAAAACTTTTAGAAATAAAAACTTTTAGAAGTCTCTGACGAGAGTTTAGTCAGTTATGTTTCTGCATATTGCCCAGTCTCTCTCTCTCACTATTCGACGTTTAAATTCACCTACAACGGCTGTTTGTTATATGTTATTAGAATGTTTGTGTAGGTGTGCGTGCATGTACAATGTATTGTAATTAGAGTGATTGCTGTCTTTTTGTGCTTTTGTTGGAGATGAATGATTGACCTCACTTGCAGTATCGATAGAGAGATAGCTGTGTGAATATATCATACACGTAACTACAGGTAGGAGTGGTGTCAGCTGAATGTTACAAAGTAACCACTTGTTTGCCCTTTTTGTCTTTTTTCGATTATCATTATATTCGTATGTATGCATAAGAACTGATGAAATTAAATACATAATATTCTAGTAACTAATAATATATTGGATTTAAATGCTAATGCTTTATAGGGTAATAAATTATTTATATAATTATAAAGATGCGTATGTGCGCATGTATTGCAATGTTTATACCCTCCACCTTGGTGATGAGTGTATACTAAGTTCGCTACTCTGTATGTATATCCCTGAAAATCTGAGTCGATCTAGACATTCATGTCCGAGTGTCCGTGTATATGTCTGTTGTTGACACTCTCGCTCGTGCTCGCACTCGCAGTAGTCAATTTGGATCCGAGATTATGTACAGAGACTCTGCACGCAGATCACTATCTAAAATTGGTTAAGAGCCACGCCCACAAGTAACAATTTCTCAACCAAAAAAATTGAACCACGCAGTTGAAATTTGGTGCCCGTACAAATGAATCGACGTACTAAAGAAGGGGACGGAGTCGAACAACAGACACGCCCATACATAATAATTTTTGAAAGACTCGACGTGTTTAAGTTGATACGTAATACATTCAGTGTTTAAGGGCGCAATGAGGTACGCCCACTATTCGCTTGTGAACTGATTTAGGCCAATTCAATTTTTTTGCTTCTTTTATTTATTTTCAAAAGCTATAAAAGTTACTACGGTCACCAGTCAATCTTTGGAACGCTCTTTATTTTTATGTTAAAAAAGTAACAACTTTGTTGTATTTGTATTTGTTAACATTGCATTGTATCTTTTTTGAATGTGTTAACTTTTTGGGGTTTGTTTTCTGCTCTGTTCTTGTTTTTTACACTCATACATGTGTACTTTGTATAAAAATTTTTTGGTCAAGTTCATTGACTTCTTTAAAAATATTTTTTGGTTGTATGTAACCATTCGTTGTTGCTGTTGTTGTTGTTGTTGTTGTTGTTGTTGTTTGTATTGAATGTATTGTGAAGTGTTTTGCCAGCTCATGTGGTTTCTTATATAGACTTTTTTTTAAACATTTACAGAAGTACGCATACAGATATAGTATAAGTTTTACGCAAGCGCGCAATGCGTGCCCCTTGTATAAATGTGTGCTTGTTGCTTCATATTCTATAGTTGCTGATTAAACTTTCATATCATGGCCGTGAGTTCGTTGACCGAATAATGAATTAAAAAATTAAAACAAAATTATTTGGTAGAAACCAACAACGGTAACAAGTAAAAGTGCTATAATATAATCGGTCAAAAATGATCATCGTACGTGTGTTGTATATGCACGAGTATGAGAATTTTTGTATTGTTATTGCAAAGGAGCGATTTTTTTATTAAAATGTTCTTCCTTTCTTCCTTTTTTGTACTCTTCTTATTGTGTTTAATTGAAAGTGTAAATATTTTTGCTGGTTCCGTTTATTTCTAAGGAATTGCATTAATGGACAGGAGATTACGGATGGTGGCAGAAATTCATTGAAAATACAAAAAACTTAAAAGTTATTCAGTAAGATCTCGTACATCCCAGCTCCCCCCCCCCACACACACACACGTACAATATTAGTAATATGTGCAAAATCCGTTTTATAGCCGTTATCATGGTCGAACTGAAAAATACGAAAAAATGCGACCTTGCAACCTGAGGTGGTGTTCCAAAAACTTCACGCAAACTCATCATTAAAAGAAGAACTCCTCCCTGTAATGTTTTAGACGTTATCTAAAAAGTCATCTTTTATAAGAGTCGCTTCAGTTACACTTTTCACACGCACGCATACTAACCGGTAGCCGGCAAATGCAAATACCACGAACACGAATACACACATACACATTGAAATCTACAGTATCATCGATTTATTTTGTTTAATCAGGTTTATGACTTAAGTCTTTCATCTTATATACATCACAACACACACACACACAAACACACTCAAAGTTTTCCATTTATTTAACTGTTTAGCAGCATATTTATCATTTTATGTGAATTAATAGGATGCGAGAGCAACGAAGAGGTGCTAAAAGCCAACGAAGCTTAAAAAAAGGTATCGTTCTCTTATACAAATTATTTTTATTATATATTATACACGGTATGAAAGGTTCATGACCTGCACAAAAGTAAGCGTTCAACATAAACAAATAAGAAAACTGAACGTGACTTAGGTCAAATCTTAAATACCTTCCACATCTACAACGGTGGGCGTGACAGATATATAATGTGTCCCCTAATGGTGTATATATTACGTTTCAGTTCGCAAGTGCGGTTAATGGTGTATTTTGTATCAAGCAAAGATTTTAGAAAATTGTGAGCGTGTCCACTACCGGCCGTCATCAATGTATGGGTTAATTATAATTGCATGTACCAATTCTCCATTTCATGGCTCAATTTTTATGGCTGATAGACAGATTTTTGTAGATTGTGGATGTGGATCCCACCTAAAGCCGGTAGAAATATACGAATTTAGAAACAAAAAAACTTCGAAATTCATGCACAAAACTTCAGCTGAATATCGCCAATTTTTAACCCTAAAAGTTTCAACATCAAACATACGCATGGACGTATGGACGATGGACTAAAGCGGCCTTTGCTACTTGCATAAAGAATGAAAATCCTAGTATTTTGTGTTATAAATGTATTTTTTGTGGAGGGGGAAAAAACATATTTGAATCCACTCTGACTTGTTTTATACACATACATACTGAAACTTACTGACAAATCTTTTGAAGAGAAAGAGAATAAAAGCTGGCAGCTGGAATATTTAATTTATTCCCATTCTTAATAAAATCTGCATGTAATTTATCAGCTGCCCAGTGCTAGCTGCGTTGGTACTACGGTAAACGGGAAGAGAGTCGGGAAAAAGAACATTTAAGTTTTTCTATTTTCTAACAACTCCTAACGTATCCATGTACATTTTCTATACGTAGTAAATATCGTGATTATTAAAATTTTATGCCTTTTTTGTTTTTGCTTTTATTGTATTGGTCTATTTGCAGTGTGTCTTTGGCTATGCCATGAAAATGATTCTTAGCCTTGCTGAGGCTGTTAACAAAAATAGAAATAGTAACAATTTTCGACATTGCCACTGCCACTGCCACTGCCATTGCCAATCGAACCTTGTCTATGTGTATGAATGCAAACGTATAAATGTATGTGTATGTATGTGTGTGTGTGTGTGTGTTTGTTTTAGCGACGTTGATTGGCAACTCGGCACTAGGTAAGTGGTTCAACAACCGTAGGTAACCCTTACTTGCAGCAGCATGCACTCACACACTAACTGATATACCAACAGCACCGACACCGACACCAACATCAACATCAACACAACAGCAGACTTGACTATTAAGCTGGTGTTGGTGCTGCTGGTGTAGTGGTATTAAATGGTAAAGAAGCTCAAAAGCACATAAATGGCATTCAAGAACATTCACTTTGAGAATAAATGGCAGAAATGGCCTCTTGGCCGCCGTTGCGCATTCACAATTCTTTGATTGTGTGTTTACTTCTGTAATGTATCGCTTGCCACAGCAACATCGTACTCTATATATGTATAGGTAAGGTGATGGTAACTCAAGTTAGAGCACAATGTTGTGACCTTATTGTTAGCTAAAACACACACATACACACACAAATAAGCAAATCGTAACGTAAAGATGACAAAGATCACATAAAAAATAATAATAGAAATTTTTGAAGCAATTTAATAATTTTTGTGGTGCAATCATTATTATTATTATTATTATATTCATTGTTGTTATTATTATTATTATTATTACAAAATTATAATTATTATTATTATGTTGTTGTTGTTGTTTTGTAGTTTTGTTGAATTGGGTGAACAACTTGATAGAATTTTTATGAACTCTTGAACGCTTTTTGTTGTTATTTGCTGTTGCTATTTTCCTTTTTTTATACATTTCATTAAGAGCTTTTTTCTTCTTCTTATACAATAAGTTACAATGTTAGTAGAAATAGAACAGGATAATAATAATAAAAAAAAAAAAAAGGAAACTAAACAAAATATGTTTTTGACTTATATACAATGTATGCTTGTATGTTTGTATATGTTGTATGTGTGTATGTATGTATGTATATATATTATACTAAACCAGACTTTACTTTATTATGTATGACTCTCACAGATTTGTGCTCTTGTGTTATTGTCAGATTCATACTAACGGTTTTTAGTCAACTGTTTTTGTTGTTGTTGTTGCTTGCTTGCTCAACATTAACAAAGAATTCACTCTCTTTCCGCAACGAAATGAAAAATGTGTGCTAAGCCAATGACCGATAGTGATGGCAAAAGAACAACTGACATTCAGTCAGTCACTCATCCATTCAGCCACTCAGCCAGTTCAACTAACTGACTATCAGTGTATATGCGGTGTATTTTGCCTGCAGTCAACTAACGGTTCTTATGTTGTTTTATATCCACTTATTTCTTCTCAGTCATTGCTATTGTTGTTGTTGTTTGTTGGTTTGTTGGTTTGTTGGTTTCGCCATGTTGGCGTTAACGTGGTTGCACTTTATTTCTTCTGAGTTGTTCTTTTTTTATACTTTGTTCTTTCTCAGGCAATCACACACTTACCTGAAAATTGTGAAAAGTGTTGATGAAAAATATCACAATAAAAAAAAGCATAATTTTTTTATACAAAAATATATTGATTAAACTTTAATGAAATGGTGGTCGTCATGCCAAAAGGCTTTTTTAATTATACAATATATGTCTATATATAAAGTGTATGGAATTTGGTCGATATTTCATTGAAATGAAAATTAAAGACTTGTTAGATTTTAAAGAAAACAACATTTTTATAAACAACTTTTAATAAATTTATTTGAGTCGATTTTTATAAACTCTACCTTGGTGATGAGGGTGTAGAAGTGAGAAGCCTTGGCGAGCCTACAAATGACATATATTCTTGATCAGCGTCTACAACTTTTAGATACTTTTAGTTTTTGCACGCTGATCACTAATTAAATTGGGTACAATCGCCCAAATGCCACGCCCACGACATCGACAAAAATCTTCTACGGCCGTAAAATGCACCCACGAAGTTAAAACTTGATACACATTTTTATAATTCATCAATCTACCAAAAAACGGGCGCGGTCGGGTAGCGAACAAGCGCATAATTTATAAAAGACCTTTTTTGTGTCACGTGTAAATTGCTAAATAAAATAAAGCAAGTAAACAACCTAAGTTTGGCTTAGGCCAAATGCTAAACACCCTCCATATATCTATAATGGTGGGCGTGGCAGGTATGTGTTTACGCCTTCTAATAGAGTATATAGTTTTTTGTAAATTGTGAGCGTGTCTGTAATACAACCACGCCTATTTTTAGTACATCGATTAAGGGGATAAGCGTAAACATGTAAAACACATTTTAGGTTCATAGGTAAATTTTTGTGTCAGATATAGGGGTTTTTGTTGATTGTGGGCGTGCCTGTCATCCGACTACGCCAACAAATATGTGTTTTTCAGTTAGAAAAGTTTTGCTATTAGTTTGAAATTTGGTGTTACAGGTATGCCCAATATTTGCAAAGAACGTTTTTTGAAGCAAAATCCTATTTAATAATTGAAACCTAATGATGAAAATTGACTGTAGAGGGCCAAAGTAGAAGATATTTAAGATTTAAACTTAAAACTAAAACTTATTTGAAGCAGAGAATAATGCGATTCGGTTGGTGTACTCTTCAATTAAGATTTATCTTCAATTACGCAACAACTCTGACCGGTAGGACTTGCTTCATGAAATATTATAGACATTTCTTGCTTTCTTTTCTTTTTTTTTTTTTTTGTTATGTATGTATGCCTTAATTTTTTCTGGTCATATTTCATCCTAAATGACATTGGTAAGCCCAGCAGCAAGTCATCCAAGCAAACAGAAGACTAGTCTTTTTTGGCGTAATTAAAAAGTGAAAATTGAACAAAAAACAAAAAAGACATCTTCACTCTTAGGGTAATAAATATGATGAATAGGTTGTTTACTGCCTTTGTTTCGTGACAGCATTACGCAATACGGTAACGGTTTAAGGCCATTGCCATAATATGCGTGATATTCCCTTGAAAAGTTAGCAAAGGAACAAATAAATCATAAATTAACAAAACAGCACGCTTAGTAGGGTGTGTTGTTTACGTAACATTACAACAAATTAAACCTTAAAGGAAAAAGGAGAAACTCGACAAAAGTTGTAAAACGGAAAATATTTTGTGAAAAATGAAAAATCGATCTGATTATAAACACTTTTGAAATGTTTTTCAATTTCGTTCCAATGCTGACCTAATTACTCAATTCCCTTGAACTCAATTTTCATTTCCTTTTGCCTCCTTTGTACAAATCGTTTACATTCTAGGCTCTAACCCATTTCTCCTTTGTAAGCACCGTATTCACATCATCAGCAACCACTTTTGTTTGCTTTAAACTCATGCTCATAAAACATTGTATATACGTGTGTACGTAGGTATTAAAACAATCAAACACAACGGCGTAATAGAATTACGTTTCACTATAAATGCGCAACTTGCGCAAACAATGCACGAACAGCAAGAAGAAAACAACAAAAAACAGGTAAAAAACTGTATTGGGCTGGGGCCAAATCTTGAATACCCACCATCGTTGCGCGACAACTTCCCGTACCTGTTAACATATCTTCTCTACTTTATAAAAAAATTCATAAAATTTACTTAAAAAATTGCTCCTTTCTCAGTTTATGTTGCACTGTGGGCGTGTCGTTTCAGTACCAACCTGTGCATAAAGTCTGCCAACACTTCTGACCAGTTCGGAATCGATAAGTCTATTTTTGCCACCAGGAGAGCGTTTGGTATCCAATCTTTCGCCTTAGGTGTTGCAAACGATTTGACAAAGTGATATATGTATACCGCCTTATATGTATACGGATCATATTACATCATATGTATGAAGGCAGGGTACAGTATGTGCGTATATTGTTATGAAAAAGATGTTTAAAAAATGTTGTCAAAAATATTGTATAAGAATAGAAGAGAAATGCGTCTTGTTGGGCTGTTGTATTTCGCGCATATATATACTACACCCTCCGCATGAGATGGGTATTACATTATGTTTGCAACACAAGCACGGATTGCACAAAGGAAACAAACTACACACATATCCTTGATCACGTTTTCGTTCGTGTGTCCATGTGTGTACCTGTTGTTGCTATAAATTTTGATTAAAATCGGTTAATAGCCACGCCCACACTCGATGACAATCTATATATCTGCTACAAAAATTGAGATATGAAGTTATATGTAGTGTGACACATCCATCGATGTGACAAAAAGTGGGCGTGATCTGATAACAACAATGCCCACAATTTACAAAAACCTATTTAATCGACCTGTATGTACTTGATATAATCTAATAGAAGTACGTGATCAAGTGCTTGCTTCGTATGTAGAAGTGGAGGATGTTAAGAGTTGGCCTAGCCTAAGCCAATCAGTTTCGTTTAAATACAATTTTATTCGTGTACGTTACGCTACGTAACTTAACTTTAATAAAAATAACTACGTATGCTACGTTTTTTTAAGTTGCATTATGTTATGTTACGTTAAGTTGGCTTAGTTTGGGAAAGGTTTTGTTAATAAATGACAGATAAGGTTACGTTGTTATGTTACGTTAGGTTACTTTTTATTGAATTACCTTACGTAAGATTATGTTACGTTACATTATGTAATAAATTCGACTATGTGTCATATTCTATGTTTTGTTATATATACAACGTAAGTAAGTGGAATTACGTATTGTTACGTTAATTGTTAAAAAAATAAAAGCCAACTCTCTATGGCAATAAATAAACTCACTGTCTCGAATAGTATTTAACAATCGACTACAGCTTTAATTAAGAAATTCACTTGAAAATTTATATGTTTTGTATTTAATGCTTGTGACAGATGTGGGAAATGCGTTATTTCCAACAAAGGACAAGTGAAGGAGCGGCGAATAAAAAATATAAAGCGTATAATTATAGAAATACACAAACTCGTAAACACAAGATCTGTGGAAAAGTCCTAACTGTTTCTTAGCGTTGTTTTCCTTCTTTTTTATTCATTGTTAGTCAAGTGGTTGCGCTACGAACGCAGACGCGCGAAATATGAATCCTTTCTTTGTTGTCTCTTTGACAGTTACACAAGCTGCCATATTGCGAGGGTGCAAGGGATTAGAAAAGTAGGTGAATAGAAAATTACACGGTTTGTTTTGAACTGAAATTTTCCTCTACAAGAGAAGGTGTAAGAGAATCAGATAAAAATGTACATCTGATGATGACAACAGGATATTAAACCGTTAAACTGCGCATTTCAACAAATGCTAACGGTATCAATTCGGTTAAATGTGCTTAAAGAAATGTAGTTTTTGTATGAATAATGAAAACAAAGCAAAAGTACATCTGTAACATAACTGTACAATTTAAAAGTGTCATACAATGTTGGTAAGTGTAGTAATGAGTTTTGCAATTAAACAATAAAGATCACATGTCAAGATTGCACCGCATCCTTAAAAAAAACTCACAGAGCATATGGCCTATGACATAACACAGAATACATAAGAGAATAAGTAAACTACTCCACATAAGATTGGGAGCTTATCACGTTTGTCATTTCGTTGGTAACACTCAGAAATAGGCGTCAGAGTACCTAAAAAGGATATATATACAACATATTTCTCAGAGTAGAAATTACAGACGATCTAGCCATGTCCGTCCGTGTGTCAGACAGAGAAAAGTTGAAATGATGAGTTCAAGTTTAATGCTTGCGAAAATGCTTTGCGCTTTCATTGATGAGTTTTCATACCCACCATCTTCGACGTCGGAGGTATACTGCTAAGGCATCAAAGGTCTTACAAAGTACATATATTTTTGATTAGCATGAAATTCTGAACCATTTATCATTTGTATCCTGTGTCCATCTGTGATAAAGATTCATCTGGTTGCGAAAATTAATGATATCAACTTGGCAGAAATATTGGTTGGTCTCGTGTGCCTTTTGGACTTGAAATTAGGTAAAAAGGTTTGAAAGACGCGCCCATCTTTGGGAAAAAACTGAAAAAAAATTCAAGTCAGTTTTTAAGAGTTTTTTCATTAATTTGACCCCTCCCACAATCCTTAAAATAATTAATATTATAATGCCTCAAGGTGGTTAATACGCAACATTTGGCGTAAGAAAAATAATTGTAGTTAAATAGGCACTCTTCTCTTCCTTCCTTTATTCTTTAATCACGAAATGTCAAAATTGTCATAAAATATATGAAATAAGCATATGAATGAATAACATATTATATAATACGTTAAAAAATACCGTTAGTTTAACAATTGAAAAAAGAATCTTTTGAATAAATTCCATTCAAGCGGGGAAAACAAAAGATTTTGCATATGTACTGAACAAAAGCAAACAAAGCAAGAAAACAAATAATTGTTGAAAATATCCATTTATGTTAATGTAAGTGTAGAGCGTAGGAAGAAACATGACATTTGAAAGAAAGGAAAACACAACAACACAACATATGTGATAGAGTTTATTAACGCCAACCTTTTCAATATTCCGTCTAATGTCTTCTTTATTCTAAACACAAATAACTGTTTGATAATCCTTTCTCCAGTTTCATAATTAAAAATTCTCCACATTGTATAAAACACTCGCACGTAATCGCGCGTAATGCTGTTATTTTTACAGTTCAGTGTTATTTTAAATACAAGCGTTCGCTGAGCAGAACGGAAGTTCATTATGTTTCATGACTAATAAACATTTCTCACACGCGTACCAAAGTAAACACATGTCGGCAATAAAGGACAACAGAGCGAAGCAGGTAGACACCGAAGTAGGGTACTGTGGCAGTGCAATCTAACAACTCTTCCTCCAACAGGTTCAGTTCAAAACTGAAGTGAAAATTACATAAACCTTGTGTGTTTGCTTTGTTTCACATTTCAATTGCTTCTTAAATGATTTGCAAAAATAACGCTATGCAGGAATTCCGAAACTCGTACAAATAAATCTGTTTTTCTTAGAACACGAAACTGCACAAAAATTATAGCAAGGTCACCGTGAAAGTAAACGAAAGGTTTACTAAATTATCCTTTACTTCACACATCAATTCAACTGTAACTAATATGCAAATGTTTTGCAGGAGGGTCAACCCTTTTGGCTTTAGGAACGTTGTTGTATTCGTTTTTGTAATTCAATGAGTTGCAAGTAAAAGAAATGCTTTCTGCACACAGCTTAAGATATTAGCTCCCTACGGGTGTTCTAAATAAAGCCTTCTTGCAGGATTTTAATGCAAATCTTTTATAGCGTTGGTATTCAAACTCAAACAACAATTTAAGGTCATTAAAGTAAGCATTGTTCATTGTATGTATATTGAAGAAAGGGCAAATGTTTCTTTACCACTTGGTTTTACTCCAAACAAAACATAACTGAATGCTATGCTACCCTAATATGAGGAAAAGGATTCGTCAATGGAGTGGAGGAGAAGATCTTATAAAGATTATGTATCCTTAGCATCAGTTTTGAAACCGGCTTAATCATGTCTGTCCTTATGTGGCTTTACAGTAAAAATTTTATCAATTGAGATATTGACAAAAGAAGACATGCAGACGGAGGTGTTGGTGTTTTATATGGACAAAATTCAATCGATCGAACTATACACCTATAGCTAGAAATGTAGTAAATCTAGAGGGTTCAACTGCTTATGGGTTTTTTTAACCATTTCTTGTTTGTAGTACTCTAAGACTTAATTAAATTAATGGTGTTTGAATATTCATGAAAAATGAAAAATGACGTGAAAATGTCAAACAACGCCCATATTATATTGAACGGAAATAAATTTCAAGTTCCAAGTTCCAGCCTAAACCAGATGTAACTTTTGTCCTCAATACAATTCCATATGTTGTTATATAACACTCAAGTTTGAGTTCTTACCAAAATTGTTTTTAAACAAATTTCAGTCGATCCCATTTGATTTTTCATTCATTTTCATTTCGATTGACATATTTTGCATTTCATTTGAGATTTTACATCAATATCTGGAAATTCCACTTGAGTTAAGTTCAACTCCACCTTATTTCTTTTTAATTCGTTTTGAGTTCTTTTTAGTACCAAATGAGTTTTTCTCCATTTTATTGTTTTTATTTTTTTACCAAAAAATTTCATTCTTCCTAATGTAATTTGAGTTATTTCCGGTTCCGTTTGAGTCTTAGATGAGTCTCTTAGAACTGTTAAACTACATAGTTCCAACATAAATTTAATTTGCATAAATTCCATTTGAATTTATTCTCATTCATTTGAACTTTCTTAAATTTCTTTGAGTTACCATCGCCAACTTCATTCGAGTTCTTCTCAATTCCATTGAGTTATTCCAAATTTCGTTTGAGACCTTTTGAATTCTTTTTGAATCGTCCCTGATAACAAAATCTATAAAATTTGGCGCAATTTGCTTCTCCGCATAAGGTTGTTTAGATTTTTCTATAAAGCCTTAATATTATTGCGCTTCAATTCCATTTAAATTCAATTTTAATCCCTATTAATTATTTAATTTTTATACAAATTTTGGTAATTTTGTGCTTTTGATTTGTTGTTGTTGTGTTTTATTATTAAATGTCATTTTTATAACCGTAACTTCTGTGAATTACATAAAATCATACGAAAAAATCGTATGAAAAAGCAATAACCAGTTTGTGGCTTAAGTCTTTTGTTGAGTGTAAGCGTGTCAGCACATTATTGAAATTATTACATTCACGTTCATATATTGTACTTACGCTGAGTGTACGATGTAATAATTACTAATCACATTTCTCTATATAGGCAGCCTGTAAATGGGCGTGAGTGTGTGTGTGCACAATTTAATATTATTTCCATTCCTTATAGCGTTGCTTGGGTACATGAAAACGTTTGGTGGGGGTCAGTGAACGCCAAAAATTCTGTGTTGTCAAGTTTTTTGACCTCTTGTTTTTACACATGTATTGTTGTATAAAAAAGAAGGTTTAACAAAACGCAATAACAATAACAATGTTAATACATTGCTTAACATTCATTCATTTCGTAAATGTCGTCGAAATGGAAAAGAAAAGAGAGTGTTTTTGGGTTTGTTTGTATTGTTTCGTGTCTTTATATATATATTTAATTTTTTATGTTTCATTTTCATTTTGGGTACTTTTTTTGTATTATTTTCTTTTCTCTTTTGATAGTTGATTATTTGCTTAATATCCGTATAACGAATCTTTTCTTAAAAGCATGTAAACTGCGTAAAATGCTGAAACCAATAAATTAACGTGTGTGATGAGAAGAACGCAGCAACTCATTTCGTTGATTAATTTGATATTCTTCTCATACACATTTTGGATAATTTTTCATTGTAAATAATTGAAAATACCAACAACGAAACGGTGGGTGTTTACTTTCCATTACCAGCCAAAACATATATAAAAATCGTCTGAAGTCATGACTTTTAAGCTGTGACGCCAATTACTTAGATAAATATTCTTTTTTAACCCAAAAGTAACACATGCGTTGTTGTTTGTAATGTAAATCCCCCTAGGATAGCGTGCTACTGAGTTTGGTGTTCCGTTTGCAACACTCAGAAGGAGGCATTAGAGATCTCGCTATATATTGTAAGGTGAGGGGTATACTGAGTTTGTCATTCTGTTTGCAGAAAGAGGTTTCAGCGACCCTACAAAGTATATATATCTTTGATCAGAGCCAAAAATTGAGTTGGTATAGACTTGAGCGCCCGTGCGTGTGTTTTTGGCAACCTCACGGACGTAAATTTTGAGATATTGAGCTGAAATTTTGTACAGGTATGCAGATCGCTATTTAAAATAGACAAAATCGTTCAAAAACGGCAAAAATTGTGCGAAAATGTTGAAATTTAGTACGAATATATATAATTCTGTCCCACCCATCGATGTGCAAAAAATGAATTACAAACGTAGTCGGATTGCAATTTACAAAAAACCATACTCGACGTGCAAACTTATACGTAATACGTGCACTGTTAGAGGGCGTAAATATATACTTGCCCACCATTTGTTTGCACATATATGTGGAGGGTATTCGAGATTTGGTGCAAGTCAAATTTAGTTTTTATTTTACTTGTTTTTGGGTATATTCTTATGAAAGTTTATACGAAGTAAGAAACTTGACAAAGTTTATTGAACTCTCAACTAAATTTTTTATCATGTTAACATAAAAATAGAAACTTCTGGAAAAAACCCATTAAAAATTAACAGTTAAAAGCAAAGTTATCCGTGTATGCGTAGGTACAGGCACGAAGCTACATATTAATACTCCAATGTGTAAATAAGGCCAAATCAAATAATCGGTTATTTTGTTTAAGAAAATTACGGCATATAAGAGCAGCGTTTATTGAAAGCCCTACATTAATTAAGTTCAATTGTAGGGCAATTCATTTAGCACAACTTATGCTATAATTTGTTTTGTGGTACCAGTAGTGGTTGGTATATAGCTGGGTTGTACCCTACATTGGTATATTAAGTGTCTTTAATTATTTCAGACTTATTTCTTGAATCGATTTATTCAAATCTATCTGTTTGTCCGTGCATCTTGTATATCATTTTTGCAGATAATTCAGGCTATTTGATATAAAAGCACGCCTCTATTGAAATTGAACTGAATGTAACTATTTTAAGGCCCACTCTTCAGAGAACGACTTATTTGGATAAAAGTTTTTACATAATTTTTTACAGAAATCGATGAACTACAGGGGGACCCTTCTTAGAACCCTTTCCAAATGATAGTTTTTCCAAAAATAAAAGCCATTTGAAATAATAAAGAATATGCACTTGGTGTGATTAAAAGTGTCCCGAAACTATGCTGTAGCAATATCGGTGCAAATCTTTCTAATTAGTGCAGCAATCATTAATTATTGTCGCTGTGTCTCTGATGAAAAATTCAATTGCAACGTGTTACCTCTTATTACCTACTTTTCCTTAAACAAACTTGTGTGTACGAGTATATGCAAATCTTCATTGCATGCACACACAGCCGCAAGTTTACAAAATTCTTCGCACAAAATGCAAAATGCTAACGACGACGCACACAAATTCAAATTGCTCCAAAAGACAAATAAATTAGAAAAATGAACAATAACAAAAACAAACAACAAAAAACAAACAAAAAAAAAAAAGAGGTCTACACTTCTCCGTTTTGCTATAGAATGCATTCTCCGCTTTTTGAGTGTATGTTCGTATGTTCGTTCATTTGGGTTTTTTCGTTCACTACATTACAAATCCGCCCGTCATTCAGACCAACTGTTAGTTAGTCAATGAATCAATGCAAGCAAGAGAAAGGCTTTCTCTTGCAATTTGTTGCAAAACTGGTCATAGCAGCACTGCATGAATACAACAAAAAACTATGCAACGAAAGTATGCAGTTGTGCAGCAGTTCTATGTTTTTGTTTTTATTGTCGATGATGACGATGACGATGACGATGACGACGGCAACGACAACGACTCTATTCCATAGCAGCTCGAGAATTTTACAGTAAATGCAACAGAATGTCTAATAACGCGGAAGTGGTTCACTGGAGTTCAACTCCGTACGTTGAACTTTCTCACCAAAAAATATACTATATTATATGTATAGTATATCAAATAAACTATAGAACGTACTAATAATAGAAATTATTCAAATGAAATACAAGAAGAAGCAAAAATCAAATGAAAACTAAAGAAAATTTGATTTTATCAATGTGTTGACATATAAATAATATTTTTGGTAACTGTGTGTGTGGCGGAATAGAAAAAAATACTAAAAGTGTTATGTCGTTGGCCAGATACACAAAGATGCGTTAGAGTTTACAGTCAGCATCAAAATTAAAGTCGATTGAGCTGCTTTTGTCCGCACGTTCGCGCGCTAACGGCAAAGTGAAAATCTAGTTTCAACACTTTTCACTTATATAGATGGAAATCGTTCAACAGCCACGCCCTTAATACGTGGTTACAAAGTTGAAATTTAGATGCATCCACAAAACGCTCAGGCGCCAATTTTTGTTACATGAATAATAATTTATTCGTATTTTTTAATAATTTTTTAATAATTAAAACTTAAAACAATTCACGTGTATTGCTCTACTAAAAGCAAGCAACGCACATTGATCTTTCTATATAATAATCTGACAGGATTCGGTTTCCCAGAATCTTTTTTATTATGGCCTGCCAGCCTGCCATTTTCAGATTTTATGGCCGGGTGGTGCAGTAAGCATATCGTCTAATTTGATTAAGAACCTTGTGCAGCTTCAACTAAGCAAATATTTACATTAAATGAAATCCAAAAATCACTCTTCGCGCGATATTTTCACATTGATTTTCTCCCACCTCTGCGGGCAAGCGAACATCTCCTGGCTCATGTTGTGGCGATTCGTGGATTTGTCATTAGTCTTGTCAGTTTTTGGTTAGCACATGAACCGTACGTTCAGTTTGCCTAAAGAGAGCAAAAGTTCAACGATCTCTATACAAGCAGAAAAATGTTTTATCATCGTTATCGATACATTGCGATCAGTTATTTATATGATATGTTTGTTTATACATTCTTCTCGACGTGTCTTCCCTGAATGGTGTTGCTGTATGTGATGGTATAGGGGACGGGATACTCAGCTCAATTCATCGGCTAACCATTAACAATAGGTTGGGTGTTGTTTCCTGAAGCCCGACAGCAAACACATATGCATGTATTTGTTTTCTTTTGCGCTGCTTCAGAACTTACCAGAAAGAACTTCAATAAACGTTTTGTGCAGAACTTTCACCAATTGGTTTTGCTTTCGAAGAGCGCTCTGCTGTTGTTATAGTTGTTGGTGTGTGTTTTTAATTTGTTTCTTTGCATTTAGCGCTTTTTAAATATACATATACGTGTCTGTTTGTGTAATTTATTTAGTCATATGTATGAGTTATTGAATGGGTTCAAAAACCTCTGTAGATAATTTTATTATTTCTGTATAAACTTTCTACCACAATGTATATTCATGTGATAATACAGATGTTTATGTTGAATAGATTTTGTGTGTGTGTGTGTGTGTGTATATGTCAAGTACAACACACATGCATGTAAGAATTTTTGTGTGTGAAGGACTGACAAGCCATCGTTATTGAAGTCTCGATTATATCACTGGACCGTAGCTAAGTTAATGTATTTTTTAATGAAAGTTTGATTTTAAACTTAAAATTGGATTTTGGTATTAATGACTCACTCACACCTTAAAAATACGAAGCTATACTCACTTGAATGAAATTGTTTGTAAAATCCTTAAATTATCCTTCGAGACAGAGTCTTTCAATATCATAAAATTTCAAATATTTTTTATATAATAATCTATCGTTCTTTAACTGCTATTATTATTAAACCATTTTAGGTGCCCAAAACTTATTTGAATATTTGAGCACTTGCGCCCGCTTCTCTATATAAGTTTAAAGCAAATTTCTTTATTGTCGATATGATGTTGAACTGAAAGTATATCTTGTTAGTTCTTTCCTTTGTCTTATTTTTCTATAATTTCTTTTCTCTTCTCTCCTTTACTTCCTCTCATTCCTAAACTTATTATTTGTCCTTAATTTCATTCTTTCTTCTACTTTTTCTTCTACTTACTTTTGCATCAACTTTTTTCCCCTTAATCTCCTACAACTTTTTATTTTTACTCGTTCCTCTACTACCGCTTTATCTTATATGCATTCTTCTTCTTTAATATTATTTCTTATCTACATTCTTCTTTGTCATCTTTTCATTTTTTCTTCCTATTTTTATCTTCTTTTTTGCTATAAGAATTTTTTCTTCTCCTTCTTTCATTCTTCATATATTCCCATATTCTGTTTTTTTTTCCATTTTCTCCTTATTTTTATTTTCTTCTTATATTGATTGTTCTCCTTCTTGTTGTCCGTATTCTTCCTGCGTAATTTATTGCATTCTCCTCTCTGTCTTATTTTCATTCTTTGTTCCCATATTATTTTTCTTTCTCGTGCTTCTTCTTACTCATCTTCCACCTTTTCTCCATCTTTTTGCTTTCTCTTTTATTTTTTTACTTCTTCTCTTTTTCTTTTAATCTTACATTTTCCGTCGTATTGATCTTTCTTTATTATCTTCATTCTTTCCTTTCATAACTTTAATTCTCTTTAAGCTTCTTTGTCTGCATTATCCTATTTATAATCTTTTTTCACTTTCTTTCTTTTGTTGTTTTTTTCTTCTTCTTCTTCCTCCCATCTCCTCCACAAAATTATTGATGCCTAAAAAAATCAAATTTTCTAATTTCAATTGAATTTGAATTGAATTTCAAGAAATTTGAGATGAAAGTTCTTCATAAATATCTAATTAGTAGATTAACATAATTTCCAATGCATTACAACAGCATAAAACATGTATGCAGCGTTTTGTTCACATGAGAATCCAGAATATTTAATGTCTCATGTATGGATACCATCACCAACCAAACCACACTTTAACCGAATTTTAACCCATAAAAAGAAAAAAGAAAAGAACTTTTCAAATTTTCTTTTATTAAGAAAAACTCTTTAGTAACGTGTGTATGCAAAAAACGCATTCTTGGCAGAAAGCCAACAACAATCTTGACTGCATACTTGGAATATAACACTAAACACTAAATACGAGTGCAACTATATAAAAAAGCTTAAACTCATGTGTGCCTCTGTATATGTGTACGCACGGTCTCACATGCATACCATACACACACCATGCATTTGTTTGATTTGTGTTAAAATAGCGGTAAAATTGCGGTACTTTTCATTTTCATTGCAAACTCAGAGCGAATGAATGTTTAGCCTAGATTTGAGTACAAGTTCATCGAACTTGTATGCACAATGACAAACAAAGTGATCCAAAGAACGTACGCGCACACACAGACACTAGTCTATAAGAACTTGTTAAGAGAAGCAGAGACAAAGGAGAAAGAGATTAAATTGAATTATATGCGAGAGCATTTACAATAAGCCGTTAACTTTATGAGATCGGAAAGCAAGCGAAGCTTTAACTTTTTTAATTACACTCTCACACGTATGTAGCTGCCACGACTTGAGAATATGAGAAGTGAGTGCAATGTAATACTCTATAGACCTAGTTAATTACTAATACACATAAAAAGTCCCCCAACACATGTTGAGGTACGTACACAAAAGTGTCTTCTGCCAGGAGAGCTTCGCTTGGGTGTCCAATCTGTGCTTAAAATGCAGTAAGTTGTGAGTATGAATTATGTAGCATAAAAGTTTGTTGCTCAAGTCTTTTGTTTATATGAAAAAAATTCAACATGTTACCTAGTTTTTCTGGGAAAGAGATTTATCCTGGAGAAAGAGAGGAAGAGGCAAAATACGATTTGGAAATTTAAGAATATGTTTAAGGAAATAAGCAAAGTTGAAATGATATATGTTGTATGCGCATTAGGTAGCCTAGAGTGGCAGATTTTCTAGTTCTGGTCTTAACTGAATTGGACCGAACAACTCGCGCTAACATTGTAGCGGTAGTTTGTTGCAGTTGCAACAAAAATCAGACCAATGGCCTGCCATCACCTTAGAAAATGCAATCAAAGTAGCAGTAGTTGTAGTTGTACATTATTATCTGCACACGAACAGATAATCATATAAAGTCAAACCAACCGATTGGCAAAAGAGAGAGGAAGAGCAGCCGTGAGAGAAATGGCCAGAAATTGCTAACAATGCAAACCTGCTTAACTCTGGAACGCTGTTGCGAATGCTGCTGCTTTGGTAATGTATGTGTGTGTTTGTTCGCGCGCCCGCACACGCTCATAATGATGCTCGTTCCTCCGTTCATTCTTTTGTTCTTTACTTCTTTCTTTAATTCGAACTATACATACTTTACAGCTACAGCAGTTTTAACTTTTGTTGCTGGCGGTTGTAAATGTATGCGCGGTGGGGTTCTGCATAATAAAAAAAGCCAATGACCGCAAGTAACTTACATTTGAAAATAGTGTGAAAACTCTTTTGAAAGCATAAACATGGCCGATTGATTTCAGTGTGAGAGTGTATGGTGTGTATGTGTGAGGAATAATGACTAATAATGCTGGAGAAAGACTTTCATGTGAGCTGGTGGTTTACACGCACACTCACACTCACACTCACACTCAAACTTCCCATATATGTAATATGGCAGCTACATACTTATCAGTACAAGTATTACGATAAATTGTTCTTGTACAAGATTAGCGAAAGATTAATGTTTGGCACTTTGGCTTTTTGACTACTAAATAGCGGGAGTTCGTTGCAAATACCACTAATGATTATAATCATCCTGTTGGTCAGATGTGATTTATGTTAATATATGAATTAGTGTGTGTATGTGCGAAGAAATCAATCGACCACAGTACTACTTGTTTTATACTCGCATTTAAAAATAAACTATTCTCGCTAATAAAAATCATCGTGGTTCTTAATAAATTTTTATACCCACCACATAGTAGATAAAGTTGGTTATTCCATATGTATGTAAAATATATATATTCTTGATCAGCATCAAAAACTGAGTTAATCTAGACATATATGTCCTTGCGTCCTTGTGTCCGTCTGTTGTTGGCACTTTCAGGATTGTATTTTGTACAGACACTCCTCCTTCATTCATGCAGATCGTCATTTCATTTAAGGAAAATCGGACAAGAACTACGACCACGATCAACAAAAACTATTTTCTGCCACAAACAGATACGCCCACAATCGAGAAAAATATTTTTAACTAATACAAAAAATGACATAAATTTGAAATTTATTGTTCATATGTATAATTATCCTATCGTTTGATGTGCCAAAAATGGGCGTAGTCGGATAACAGATGCGCCCACAACTTAGAAAAAACCAAACTTAACGTAAAACTTTACTTGCAAGCTGAGAAGTATTACATACATACAAAATGGGGCGTAACCATATTCCTGCCAGGCCCACCATTTGTATGGAGTTGTGGAACGTATTTAAAATTTGGCCTGAGCCAAAATTAGTTTCCTCACTTGAATACTGATAAATTATTATTTAATTAATTTCCATGTTTTAGCAAATTTCTATCTTCTAATCATTTCCTTCCCTGTATTGTGTTTTCTGGAACTAAAGTTCAAATTCAAGACTAAAATATTAGTAACTTAAAATAAAATAAAAAAAAAAAGGTTGCTGGTATATGGCACGTTGATGTGACTGTTGGGTGTTGTTGTTCGATTGTGGTTTAGCTTCTAACATAATAAGCAATCATTTGGGTTATGCTTCCTGGAAAAATTCAAGAGAAAGGCTTTTAAAAGCACACACTTACATATATACACACAAATAGAAACCAGAAAAATTGATTAAAGTTTTAGCTTGACTAGCAAATATTTTTATTGACTTTGTGAGGTTATGCTCTCTTCTTATTGTGCAAAGGATTTTACATAATCATAACCTTGTTATGTACACTTAAGTATGTGTTCACACACATACTCATGTCACTGCGGTGATGCAAGGCCGACGTTACAACTGTAGCGTTTTTATAAAGTTGTTAAAAAGCCTGAATTTTATGTACAGCTTACATGCAAGCGTTCAATAGAAAGCGCTTTATTTAAAACGGCGTCACATTCCTAAATAAATTGTTTAATAATGGTGGGATGGTGTCAAGTGGGAATATTTTTTGTTAATTAAGCGTGTGGCAGTTAATTTCATACAAACATATATACTCAAAATGTCTGCAACAGTCTTTCTAAATTCTATTCTTAGCTGTTATTAGGTGCACTGTCCACCACAAGGAATAATAGGTATGGTATGGGGATAAAAGATGGAAGCTCTCGAGTAAAGTAAGGGGTTGAAAATTTTCGAACAACTTCAAACACAAAAGCTTAAGGGTTAAAAGATGGTGACGTCGATCTTTCCTCTTCTAACCCGGAAACCCGGAAACCCGGAAATTTTTTTGTTCGTGAAGTTTCGTCAGAAACTGTTTATTTGAGAGTTTCCCCACTATTTTCCTCACCCTGTATATGTTTATTAAATTATAAAGTGCTTTACACTTCAACGAGAAGATCATATGGACAGACCAACGGACATATCTAATTAAACGAAGATTTTGAAACTAAGCAAATTTACTTTAAGATCGCTGGAGTTTGCTCACTTAGTACATTGTGTTGTGTGATTTGTTTCCTTAATCAACCTTAAACCTTAAGCTATACGTGTCTATTAGTCGGCTATTACTTAGGTATATATGTACATAACTTTCTAATTTGTTTTCATTTCGCCACACTTTAATTGCGCATTTGAAGTTCACTACTTTTCTACAATTACGTGGAATTTTATTATTCTCGTATCTACACAGAATATAATAACAATTCCCTCTATTCGCATGTACTATTTACACTCATACATACGCGCTGTGGCGGTACCTCCTACATTCTTCCAGCTTTCTAACACTCAATGTTGATAGGTAATATTTCATTCCCCCCTTTAAGCTATAACAGAATAATTGTGTGGAAAAAATAATCAACATTTGTTATTGACAATTGTAGCAATAACAACAAAGAAATACTATTATTACCATAGCTATTACGCGCTTACTGTGTATGTGTATGTTATGTGTGCATTGCGGAGTTCACAAGGTATGCATATATTTATCGAGTATCTTCTGCTTTTGTTATATTTCCGTTCACTCTGGCACTCTGACAATTTTGCGTTTAAAAAGAGTACAAGTACACGTACACGAGTACAAATGTGCTTGCACATAATACTATGAACACTCACATACACACGTACACATACCTTATTCCGTTGTGTGCTGTGCGGCTGGGCATATCATTACGTTCAAGTTAATGTCTTGTATTAGCGTGTAAGTAAATGCACATGTTCAGGTAGTTTTTGACCGAAGGGGATTTGTAAGCAGCGCGCAAAAAAGTATGCCAATGAACTCTGCCGACGAAGTGAACGGAGTGCGAGCACAACATACAACACACACACACACTTACAGTACAATACAAGAACATTTCAACTAATATTTTTCTCGCTAACACACTTTTTGACGCCTTAACTGCTTTTTATTTGTTATTTACTTAGTTGATTAACGGGAATAATCTGAGTTTTAATTAAGGATAGCTGCGAAATGAAAGCAAAGAATCTTTTCTGTTACTTTTTAACAACATTTTCAATTTCGATTTTTATCTTAAGATGATGAGGTGGTCATCTGTCTTAAATAAAAAAAAGTTGTGAATATTTGTAAAAATATTTCTTAAGGCAAATGATGCTTTCTTCACACCGCTATTATTTAACTGAAAGTAGTTTACATTTTTGAATTAGGTTTCTTTCCAATTGTATTATAATTATTATTTTTTTTTAAATGCTTAAAATGTATTTATATTTAATGTATTATAAATAAGCAAGTATTTCTTTTTTGACATTTCATATTAATTTTTTACAACAACAACTCCAATTCGATGTTCTTAGCTAAATGAATGATTTTTGTTAATAATTTTAATGGTGCCTTCAGTCAACTTTTTCACAATTTCAAAATATATGTGTTTGTAGAAATTTGTCATATAAAACAGCCGAATCCATGAGTTCAAGAACTTGACTTAGACCACTTTCACGTTATTCAATCACGTCCATATTTGACTCAGCGATAATTATAAATATAGTTTTTTTAAAAATCAACTTCAGAGCCTAATTTTTTTTTTTTTTGGCAGATAAATAGATTTCTGTCGATTGGGGGGCCTCTTGACTGATTTCCTTAAATTTAAACAGCAACCTGGGCCCAGAAGTGACTGTACAAAATTGAAACTCTCTATTTCAACATTTATGCCCATGAGAGTACACAACAGACGAACTTACGTGTTTACATCGATTCAGTATTTCATGCTGATTCAAAATATATATGCCGAAGCCCCCTTTACGGTGTTGCAAATAGAACGACTAACTTAGTATCTTACGTGAATGGAATAAAAATTGCTTTTATTTTTGGTGCGACATTTTTAAAAGAAAATCTCAGATTGTATAGCACTCTACTCCTGATGCCCAAAATGATGAGGCTCTTCTAGGCGTGTTCGAGAGAAAAATTTTCCGAAAGGTCTCAGGTCCTGTCCGCGTTGGCGATGAGTTCCGAACCAAAACGAATCTTGAGCTGCATGAGCTTTACGCCAACATTGACTTGGTTCGTCGCATAAAGTTTCAACGTTTGCGATGGTTAGGTTATCTCGAGCGTATGGACGAAAGTGCTCCAGCTAGGATGGTGTTTGAAAGGGAACCGAAAGGATGTCGCGCAAGAGACAGGTCGAATTTCCGGTGGAGGGACCAAGTGTTTGATGCCCTTGGTGTACTTGGTGTACAAAAGTGGAGAAGGCGCGACAACGATCGAAGCGCGTGGCGTTTTCTTCTGCAACAGGCCAAAGACCTACATAGGTTGCAGGTCATAAAACAGCCATGATGATAATGATGATGACTCGTAAAGACCTTTTGAAAATGTTTTTCATTTAACACCTTCAAGCATTTACTCTAATTTAATAGAGTTCGCTTAGATAATCGCATTCTATGTATCAAGCTCTGCCATCTCATATACATTAGAAGGGAAAGCAAAAAGAAGAAAGTTGCGTGTTTTGTTAAATAATGTAAATTTATATCTTACAATTTTTGTTCTTCGTTGCAGTATACACTAGGCTTCAAAGTTTCGATGAAAAATGTTGAATTCCATATTTACTGCTGGCCGTCTTATTTTGAGGTACAATTTTGTATTTTGCTCGTTAATTTGTCAACACATACTGCATCTTGTAAATGTATTGGCGCAATGGCACTTTGACTGTGATTAGAATCATAGCTGCTTCAATTTCTTAAGTTGGCTAATTCCATATTGGAACTATTAAGTTATCCCTTTACTTATCGTATTTCACTCGTCAAGCCGTTTCATTTGATATCCATATCATAAGCACTGTGGAGAAATTTGGGATATGCATTTTGTGGCAAGAAACATATTATCGTGTAATTTTTTCCTAAAAAGGTTTTTTTTTTAAATAGAGGTGATCTAAAAATGATCGGAATTTGTGTATTTTCATTAGAAATAATTTTTCAAGTAAACCGTAACCTTGTGCTAAATTTCATAGAAATAATTCTAAACATACGTTCAGCAGACGCGCGGACACACACGGTTATAAGGCGCCTTGTATTGGAGAAACTATTTTTGTTACTTTATTAATAGTGTAGAAATTTTTAGAACCAATGTATAGTTTTGTGGTGCGGTATCTTATTGTTAGTGGTCTTCAACGTTATACGTGTACGTAGGTCACTGTTAACCTAACCTATAATATGTGTCGACTTTTCCACAACACGTAATTCCCCTTTGATTATACACTTATGCACACAGATATACAGAGATTTGTTTTTGCAATGATTAAAGTAATTTTTGGATAACAAAGCCCCAACCAAACCAAATCAGCCCGATATTCAGCCATCATGTTAATTTTCTACTCCCGTTCTGCCTTGCAATTGTCATGGAACGTAATTGTAATGGCAGAGAGTGTTTGTATTTGTGTGTGTGTGTGTGTGTGTGTGTGTGTGTGAAAGATAAAAGTTAGAATAGACAAGAATATATTATATATTTTGCAACAACAACAAACAATCTTCCATTGACCCATTTTTAGTTTGTTTACCCCGGAAGTTTTCTGAAATTGTGCGCATGTGCACTCAACAACAGCCAACAGTTGGTCGATCGTGGCAGCTTAAAGTAACCAAACACACACATACATACATACATACATACACACGCGTATATAAAGTTAGAGAGATAAATGTAAAAGCAATACAAAACAAAAAAACAAACCGATTGAAATTTAATCTTTAATCAATACCAAGCGGAGAGCTCCACAATTTGGCTAGAATATGTTAATGGTAGTGGCCAAATGGAATTGGCCGAAACAAAATTAGAATGAAATAAAATAAAGTGGGCGCACATTTATCTGTAACTGAAATGTTGTTGATTGTTCGGGCCGGGGGACCGAAAATGTCCAAATGGAATGTTGGACGCGTTTAAATTATTGTTGTGGGTAGGTGTGTGCGTGTGTTGTGTAAACCTATCCTGCTCTATATTAATTCATGTTTGCCATTGCAATTTTCTCTACCACTCTCCACCCTCCTCACTCTCTATCGCTCTCTGTCGTTCTTTCGGTGTCTCTTTCCTCTAATGATTATAAGAACATATACAAAATGTTTGTTGTAACGCTTACGGTGCTGGGCAATTGTTTTGGCAGCACATGCAATATAACGGTAAATTCTGCAACTACATAGTTTGCTATTTTCTAAAATTTCTCTCATTTCTAATAAACACAAACACACATATAATTATAGTGTATAAACATATATATATGTGTGTGTGTGTGGGTATTTACACCACTCACAATCAACATAAAAGACACCAAACAACCATAATTTTTTTATACCCTACACATAAAAAGGAGAGGTATACTAAGTTAGTCATTTTATGTGCAACGGTAAGGAGGAGGCTTTAGGTACAAAAATCTTTTACCCACACAATCATAAAATTGAAGTAAAATATATGAATTGTATATCATGATAAATATGCTAATTGTGACCAGGACGCGCCCACAATTGAATGAAAAATTTATTGACTTAATCATAGAAATTATTAAAGGTACTTATAGAACAGGCATTGAATACAATCATAAGTAAGCTAAATATGGGCAGGGCTTGTTTTCCACACACACCCACACTAACAAACAAAATCCCAAATTATTTACATAACGTATATAGATTTTATACAATGTTAAGTTAAATGTAGGCTGGGACGCATAACAGCCGTGCCCACAATAAACAAGAAACTTTTTTGGTGCAGAATTCATCCTTTCACTTTACATGAATAAATCCTTCAATAGTATTTCAATTCAACGCTTTGGTAAACATGTCATACCGACACAGATGTGGAGGGTATCGAAGATTTGTCATAAGCGAAATAGACAATTTTTACTATTTGCTTTTTTATGCACAACGATTACAAGGCAAAGAGTAAGTGTGAGCGCCGTGGAGAAAGCAATAATAGCATTTTCCATATATCCTATGGAACAATGATCAAATGTTTACACCATTGCCATACGCCATAGTATGGAGGAGTGGTGGAGAGAATCTCTTAAAAGGTGGTAGAAGGAATAAATCTCTTCTTTTGCAACTCTCACATGTCTGGCGTACATACAAACAAGCTTCCCCCATAATACGTGTATCAATGTTCTGCAACACGTTTCTCATGATTATTGCACCAACAACAGCAACAACAGCAACAACAACAATCATTATTAATAAAAACTAATACCACTGCAAGGTTTTCATTTGCGCTTTAGTTATAGTACGAGCGAGAGTATAATCATTATACACACACACACACACACACACGTATAAATAACGCATATAGAATCTCACAAAAGCCAACAAATGCTTACATATGATATTTTTCCATTTGTTGTTACTGTTGCCTTTCGGCCGGCATTGTACGTACACGTCTCGGATACAATATTACCAGCCACACATACGTAACTTTTGTTTGGATGCACATAGTTACAAATTTAAATGTTAGGTACAGTATATGATGAAAAGTGGGTGAATGTACAGTAATTTTAAGTGTTGCAATTTTTCGTTCTTGTTCTTCTTCATCTTCTTCTTCTTCTTCTTCTTTTATTTATGCTGGGAGGTATGTATGAATGACTCTCAACTTATTTGTACGTGCATACGCTTGGTTGGACACAATTATTAATTCAAAAGTAATTGCTTTTAATAGGTTTTCGGTTAGAACGATCCATACTATGCTCAGGTATGTGCTGCGCAGTGATAATGATTAATACGCAGTTTATTTTATTTTATTACACGTGACAAATGTTTTTATGTAAAGTTTTTTGGAAATCCTAACATAAATTTTATAATTCCTTTGGCATTTCATCATTTGAAAAATTTTTAATTACCAATAAAACAAGTTTACAACGTTTGTTTTTATGGCTTGACTTTAAAGAACTGAAGACGTTGAAAAAGAGTTTATGGACAAAATCTATTTAAGACGACATATTTGCGGGGATTATTGAAGAGAAGTGGCATGAAGAACGGTTGCGATTGCGATTGTTCCCAATGTGTGTGTTTGAAAATTTTAAACAACAAAAAAATGTCATCGACATCTAATCAATTTCAAATTGTTTCAAACACGACTGTCTGTCCATCTAACCAAGGTCATCTAATGCTTGCAATTGCCCCGAACCAGACCGAAAGTACCTTTTTACGTCTATAAATTAGGCGTCTGTGGCGTAGGTAGGATTTTTTAACGGGTGATATGACCACGCCCCTAGTCGTGCTCCAAATCAAGTTTTCCCAACTTAAATAGACTTGCGTGCAAAAACAAAAAAAGGATATAAAAAGTGTCGGCTTCGTATATAAGTTTTTTGCGAACGTAAATATTCCGACAAGAGGCAGATGCACGGACATACATGGCCAGAGCTTTTTCATATTGAAAGAATAACGCAGTTAAGAAATAAAATAGATCTTTATTTTATTGTTTAAAGTATTTAATTAGATAAATATAATGAGACGTGAATGTTTTTTTTTTTATTTCATTTTTATTTAATAATTACTTAATTTTTTTTCTTGAACCCCGAGTATATTGTGCTTGTGCGCATGTTTATAACTCCATTAATTATACCGATCGGTTCGAACCATCTATAACAATTTCAATCGTTTTTCATTCAGTTGTTTTCATTTTGCAAAATTCCTCGAAAGCTTTTGCACAGTTATTGCAGCTTCTCTTCAAATCAGCATTAAAACGCAATGTGTTATAAGAAATGCAACAATGCAAACATTGTGTGTATGAGTGGTGAGCAGTGTTGGTGGTTAGAGAGCAGTTTTGAACATTTCATCTATATTTGTGGTAAAATTTAAAATTTTTCTTTCGAATCTATAAATAACTAATCTACGGAAAAAACATACACATAGTATGAGCTAGGATGAGCTAGTCCAGCAGTGTGTCTGTCAGTCCGTCACTTAATTAGTTGTATACGCGTTTATTATTACAAACAAATAATCATACAAATGTTTATGTATTAGTGTGTTTACCTAATGCAGATTGGTGTCCAATATTTATAATAAAGTTTACCTGCTTACAATATATTTAGTTGCACATATTTTGTTTTATATTTCTTTAAATAGCGAAACTTTATAAAATTTATTTGTTTGCCTTTGTTGGTGTAAGTTTATAGTGAAAGAAAGTTAAAGGAGAGTCATCTCTAATATGGCGGTGAAGGTGTGCGTGTGTATGTACGTTTGTATGAGTTTGTAAATAAATTAATAAACCAGACAGACACAGACGTCTGTTTAGCAAAGTTAGTCAACCGCCTGATAACTTTTCTTTTTTCTTTCATAAACAAGAATGCTTACGCTTACTATATGCACACAGTGTTGGTGTGCTAGTAAAGTGTATTGACCGTGTTAAAAGTGAAACAATTGTTGTGTGTTATAAATAAATACTTTTTTTAGGTATTAAGTTGGATATGAAAGAGAGAAAGGCTTTTTATAAAGGAGATACATGTGTTGTTGTAAATATATGTTACATCCGCGTCTTTCTTATTAAGATTAGTTATAAGCGCAACTACTCAAACACGCACGATTTCAATTTCTATGAACATTTTTTGTTTGTTTTTGTTTCAAAAATATGCTTGCTGTTTGTACTGTTGTTATTATAAAGAAATAATTCTGTTTTTTAAGCTGCGGTCTTTGTTTCTAATTCTTCTCTGCCCCGTCCTCTGCCTTATAAATGATATGATATCGAGTCTAACGGTGTGGGTAAAAGTGAAATTTACAATTGTATGTAAGCCGTGTTTATGTGTGTGTGCGTGTCTAGATAATTCTTTTATAAAATGAATAAACAACATAAGAAATGCTTCGGATATTTATAATGAAATGTCATTGAACTTTTTCCCTGTACTTCTCTACGTAGAAAGAAACTTTAGAAATCTCTCCACATAACACATTATGCGTCGTACGGTAAAGATTTTCTATGAAACTCAAAAACAAAACAAAAACAAAAAACGAACCGGTCATTCACCTGCAACTCCAACATAAACAAAGTAATAAACAAAAGGAAAACAAAAATTGACGTTGCTTTGGTGAGCTGTTGTTGTTCGCGTTGATTATTTTAGTTTTTTGAGTTTATTTTTCAAATTTGTAACGATTCGTTAGGATAATGAAAAGTAAAATGGTGGCAATACTAAATTGCGTTTAAATCTTGTATATGTTCTACAAGTGCCCACATTTCAGTCCTTTCAGTAGCCGAGTGGCCTAAGGCTTTGATTTAGTAAATTTTGCCCGCTGTAGGAGCACCGGCGCCTAGGTGTTTTCGTTCAAGGAATTACAAGGCAACAGCAAACGTGCTAGCATGCCCGGAGATCCCTTGCATATGTATACAAGGATCAAACTATTGTAGTGGCAAATAAAGAAAATGGGTTACCAGCCCGTGAGCAGTAAGCTGCTCGAACTGGTAGGCCTTAATTAGGGTCGACAGTCCAACCAGAGAGAATGTCTGGTACCGCGGGGTACGGTTCGTACCAGTACTTGGTGTGGCCCTCTTGTGGGAGCATCGCGGCGGCTGTGGTAATTATATGCTTGTCTCAAAACCCTCAACCAAGGGGTGAATCTACATTGCTTCAAATGCAATTCTAAAATTGGTATCTCCAAAATGGGGGAAACGCTTAAAAATTTCTATCCCGTGTTCGGCAGGTGTACACGTAAATACAAAAAACATGCCCGCTGCAGAGCACGGGTTAAATTTCAGCTGAGGAAAGAAGTGAAAGAGTTTTTTCAGGAACTCAAGTGTCGCGTTGGATTGCGATAACCCACCGACAGTTTGGAGTATTACCATGAAAGTCGAAATTGGTTCGACAGGCGAATGAGCATTTAAGCTTGTAAAAGGCCATATTTCATGTACCCACAATTATTGGGCGTGACAAGTAGAACAAGAAGCGCATGTGTCTCAATATCTCAAAATTTACGATTATTAATTAGCTAAATTCGAATAAATTGTGAATATAATTTTAGTATTGAAAAATGAAGGAATAGAATAGAGGCACAGAGCTACAAAAATATGAAATTTATATCACAGTCTGAGTCTATTTAATCATGTCCGTATGACCGTCTGATGGTTATGTAAGATTGTGCTCAAGGTAAATATTGTATCAATAAAGAATTCAAAAAATAATTCGACGAACAGATTAATATGATTAAATGGAGGCGATCGGTATAGTGAATAGTGATATAGTCTCCTCCTAAAAGTATGCTTTCAATCATTCGCTACGTGTTGTGGAGAATTAGCTAAGCATTGTTCGTAAATATCCTTAAACCAAAAGCAAACATTTTTTCAGTGCATATATAATTATTTTATTTTATTTTATTGAGGCTAAAAGTATGCTACATTTTTATTTACACTTTTAATAAAAGTTCCTAATAACAGAGTGCGGTAGAGACCTATTGAGACCCCTTTCTATACAAAACATACCTACAAGTATAGGTTGTCTCCGTAAAACACGGCATTTCTATGGCACGGATTTGAAAATAGGGACTATTCTCACAAACATGGTGCTTTTATATGAAGGACACAGACCAACACTGTTCATGAAATATTGTAATATTGTACTCATTTCATACTAATGAAAATGTTATAATCGGTCAAGCCCGACCATTTAATACCCTACATCCCTTAGTTCTATATTTTATACTACAATTAGTGTAGTTGTATTAGTAAACGCGATGTCACTTCGTGGAATATTATTATATAGTTAGAAAGTGGTTCCAAAAATGATCCGATCGGGTCTAAATTTAGCTAAATACCTACTTTTCACCAAGTTTTGTAAAAAAACTTTAAGTATTGCGAAGTTATAATCTTGGAGAAGTTCTACATATGTGTTGATTCATTTCATTTTCAATAGGGTCTTAGGGCCTTGTATAAAATTTTATCGAAATATCTCAAAAATACGACCGAGAGCTTGCGCACGTATTTACATGGACAGAGAGGCAGACATGGTTAAATTGATTTAGATTTTGATTTTGAATCAATCGGTATTAGTGATGAGTGTAGCATTTGTCGTTTAGTTGTTACAAACTTAATGTACCCTTTGCCACAAGTGGTGCAGTGGTTCTATATTAGATAAGCAGTCAAAGGAATCTTAAAAAACACTCGCCACTTAATCGGTGCAGAGAGAGACTACAAACTACAAATACATACTTTGTTTCAAGTATTAAGATAATAAGAGCCTAATATTTGGCTCTAATTTAAAGGAAATAAAAAGTAAAGAAATAAATTTTTAATGATACTGAAGACGGCACCACAGTTCTAATAGTTGTATTAATCCTTTGTGACGCACCTGTCTAATACAAATATATTGCGTTCTAAAAATCACTTTAATTAGGTTCTTAGAACCCATCATTGTATTTGGGAATGTTTTTGATTTTAACTAATTACACACAATACAAATTTTTCCTTATATTTTTAACTCTACATGTGCTGCTGACTCACAAAATTTCTCTTAATGGTTGTCCCTGCAAATGTTTAGATTTTTTTTCATATTGATAAAACTCTTCCATAGCTTGATATTCTCTTCCGTAAACATCTGGTATTTCGCGTTGTAAGCATTCATAAAAAATCATATTCACTGATCTGGAGCCCATTAACGATTCCTCGTACTTGATCAACTGCTGAAAGAAACCAGTGTTTGGACGTATTTGTGGTCGAATAGCTTTGATGTGTTCATAGGCTGCTTTAAGAGACATTTGCTTGTATTTCATAAGATAAGCCAAGCACAATGTTGTGGAGCGGCTCACACCCGCCACACAATGTAGTAAAGTTTTGCCACCATTGTGTCGAATCGCTTCCACGAGATCAGCAACTTTGTCAAAATATTCAAATAAATCTACATCTGGACGGTCTAAGACATTTATGCGTAAATATATGGCATGGTTAGGGTTGTGATGCAGAGGTGTGTCGGGTAATTCGGGAGCAACATTTATAACGAAATTTATGGAAAGCTGTTGTAGAATCTTGCCCGTAATTGAGCTGGCACCGCATAGATATAATGACGGCAGTATTTGTGAAATGCCCATTAGCTGCGGTAAGAGGTTTTCGGTAGTGTTAGAGATGTTGGCAATGGATCTGTAATAAGAAATGTACAATAAATTAGAATTTTGCAGAATTGTTACGTATGTGTACCGAGACGCCTTGTTGCGAACAATGTCAGTTTTTGTGCCATTTCATTGTATGCACATTTTTTCATTAGCTTCACTCAAACAACCTAAATACTTATACGTCGCCAGGAATTTCTACACAATGATGACAATAAAGCACATAACGTGCCCTACACTGTGGCTACAAATACATACTTTGTTACAAGTATTAAGATAATAAGATCCTAATATTATGCAAAATGGGTGGGATATGCGCCCATTTTTGACACATCGATGATAAGGCTTTCAAACGATTTTTCTCAATTTGAAATTAACTGGACTTGTTCAGAATTTCAGCTCAATATCTTAATATATTGATGACCGTGACAGTGCCAACAAAAGACAAACATATAGGCACATGGAAGGCTATATTTAGATCGATTTAGATTTTCATGCTGATTAAGAATATATAAGCTTTGAGCAGTCTGCGACACATCATTCTAGGTGTTGCAAACGGAATAGCAAACTTAATATACCTTCATCACTAGTTGGGGAGTATAATGACCCAAATCAGTAGACCCAAGTAGGTCACATACGAAATGTAACTCTACTTTTACGCACTTAAATTCTATTTTATGTGGTCGTGTGGGAGCAGCCCATAAAATTGATGAAAAAAGTTTTTCTATTTACATGAAATTTTGGACTAAACATAAAAAAGTTTATTTTGGACAAACACGAGCGGTAACACACTACATAAGAGTATTTCACAGTGACTATAAAATTATTCATGCACTATTGTGTGCGTTTTATTTATTTAAATGCAATGAAAATTATTTTTTATCGGTATAGTTGCTGTTGTTGCTACTATACGCTATGTCTGTTGCTATAGCAGCAACAAAGGTGAGTGACTCATGAAATTTTTGACACCATAACCAAACGCATTATTCTTACGTTTAAATTGCTTTGATGTTGAGCCAAAAATTGTTCTTTTGCCATTTATTGCAACGTTCACTTTCACTTACTTTGAGAATTGTTGCTTATTGCAAAAAATATATTGAAAATATTTTTAAAATATTTGAGTAAATATGTATATTGCAGGTAAAATAAAATAAAACAAATTAAAATTAAATTAAATTAAATATGAAAAAAAAAACAAGTAATTTTGTAATAGATCTGTTATCTGACCACGCCCACTTGTGGTACAATGACTCTTTCATAAATAAATTGAAGCGTGTTGTCGACTTTAACTAGCGATACGCATGCAGAAACTAAATTACAGCTCAATGTCAGGAAATGAGCGGCCTTGAGAATGCCAAATACAGACAGTTACACGAACGGACATATGCAAAAGTATATATACTTTTTAAGGTTTCCAATGCCTACTTCTGGATGTTGCAAACGCAATGACAAATTTAGTATACTTCCTATCTTATGAATGATAATATTTGTTTATGTATAAAAAGCGTTTCATGAGGCCTACCTTTGTGTATTATCCTCGGGTGATAATTCGTTAATGTTATTGTCGGTATCGTCTTTGGCATTATTTCCTAATACTTCCATTTTTGTTCCTCTTTTTATAAAATAAAAATTTTTGACTTTAATTATTTATTTATATCCGCAAAGGTGTTAAGCAAACACACGAAGAAATATTTTTTATTTTCTCACGCTATTTATTGGATGCTTTGAAGTCTTTTCTATTCTGAGTTTGAATGTTGACTGATGCACAGAACAACCAACAACACCACATATCACCATCGCCACCACACACATAAGCATATATACAATATTTCATACCTTTAGGCAACATGTGCACGGATATACGTACGTGGCTATATAGGTTAGGCAGTCGCGAGGTAGGTAGCACATTAACGAACATTTTATAATTATAAATTGATCGCTTAATATATTATAGAAAACATTTACACTACTCTTGGTAGTAGGGAGATAAGATAAGATATATAATCACATGCTCTATTGAAATGTCTTTTTCTATTGCATTCTATTTAATTAGACGCAACACATAGCCGATCCATATGTGTGAGTGTGTTTTATTCTCAGGTGGGTTGTTTTCTACATTTGTGTAAAAAAAGAATTAATTGTAAGTGCGATTACATTTTACTACCTGGTGTGGGTGTACATTTCTTATATACTTTTTAACTATTGTTACATTGAGATTGTTGTACACTTTGGCGCCACCGGTTCTTTTTTATTACACTATCGCTACGCTTTCATGTTTATTCTAATATTATCAATACGTTTGAACTAGAAAGAAAGACACATTTATAAATCAACTTGTACTAGTAAGTTGCACATCTGTTATCCGGAACCATTCATTTTTAGCCATTTATAATAATGTGCACCAAAGACCCCATAACATATATGTATTCTTGATCAACTGAGTCAATCTATTCATATCCGTCTATGCACTCATCTGGGCGTAAATTTTTGAAATATGGAGCCGAAATTTTATTCAAGCAACATCGATTAGAAACCACGCCAATAATCGTCTAATGTCTATCCATTGGGCATAAAAAGTTAAGTTTCGAAGTCAAATGTCGATACACAAACTATTGGATGTGCCAAAAGTGGGCGCCAACGGATAACAGACACAGCCCACAATTTACATAAAACTATACTGCGCTCAAAATTCTACTTGTATGTAAGTTAACGCATAATAATAATATACTATTAGGGGGCCACACGTACTATGGGGAAGGTGATGTAGGGTTTTTAAGATTGGGCCTAAAACCTATTTAGTTTTTCTACCTTTTTTTTTTTCTTATATAAAAAATTTCTTAAAATTCGGTAAAATCATGCAAGCGTTGGCAAGGTCAATCTCAGTGTGGCAATTTTTGTATTACGTCCAATTTATCTATTATTGATACTTGAATTGTGTATGGGTGTTGCTAGTTAATCATAATAGCTGTTGTTTTCAAAAATACAATAATTCGAAAATTGTAAAAAAAATGTTTCGTCACAAGAATAAATATTCTAAATTGATTCCAATAAATGATATTGTACAGTGCCGATTCGAGTTAACAGCAATGGCCGAAGAATTCAAAGAATTTCCTTCATTAAATAAATATACACAGATTTGGCTGCCAGCCAAACTATCAAAAATGCTTCTTCTATTTACACCACTTTATGAATAACTTAATGTTGAATTGAATGCCTTCTCCTCTTGCTTTCTTTCCCAAAGCAACACGACTCTTTATATAGTCTAATGATGTTTATGCAATAAAAACTGCGATGGGATGGGCGATGCAGTGTATGCGGGTGCTATTGTTTATAGGAATAGTAAATGTTGGAATGTAATCACAAGTTAATCTTTTGAGTGAGAATGAAATATTTAATCGTTTATTCTCTGTTGCATTATTTTGTAATGAAAGTGAATCTGGTTATGGTGGCCAATGAACCATGAAAAGCTAATTGAATTTTAATCATTCTAATACAAGCAACATGCAGCAACTAATTCATACTACGATATATTTATGTTATACTATACAATCATATATATATATATATTTAAACTGTTGAGATAATAACGTTTACTTACAGATGGTTCTGACTTGTACTTACAAGGATTACGAAAAATTTAATTGAAAAAAAAGTTATAATTACAACAACAATTACAACTATTATTCTCTAAATATTTCGCTTATTATCACAAATCACAAACAATATATTACAAAAAAAAAAAAAAAAAAAGAAGAAAAAAACTACGGAAAATGCAAGAAAGTACTCTTTACAACAATTGTCTGCACCTCCATCCATGCACTAATGTTCATCTTCTTTTATGACAATGCCTTCGTTGACATAACTGTTCGATTCTTTTTGTCTCAATTCGAGAGCTTTTTGTTCAGGTGTTTTGGCCCATTCCTGCAATTCACCGGAAGCCCAAAACCAATAGATAACACAGCCAACTAAATAGATGCCCGCTGATATAAAAAAAACTGCTTTCCATTCTTCACTGGTTTGGTTAACAACCAAATGACCGGTAAGCATGGGACTTACAATACCCGGTATGGTAGCAACAGTATTGCCAATTCCCATTAAAACACTGGCATGTTGAGGAGCAATATCCAAATGATTTATTCTGCAAGTAAAAACAATGGGAAAACATGTTTAAAAATCCAAATACTCTAGATACTCTTAATAATGAGGGTAGGCCAATAATACTTACGCAAAACCGGACCAGGCAAAAGCACCCAAACCCACGGCTATGGTAATACACACCACCGACCAAGCGGGATCCAGTAGATAAGCGGTAAGTATCATAAATACTGTTTGAGCCAGAAAAGCCCCACAATTGAAATAGCGTCGTACTTGGGTAGTAGTTAAGTAACCTTTGACCTGAAGCCAATCAGCCAAATAACCCGAAACACTTAATAAAATACCCATGACCAAATAAGGGACAGCCGAAATAAAACCAGTTTTATCCAAATTAAAGTTTAAAGTATCTAAAAAACAATGCAAACAAAAATTGTGCAAATTTTTAAACATTGGAAATACATCAGTAACCATACCTTTTAAAAAGGTTGGCAACTGCGTAAGCAGTGTATAGAAACCCCAATTTTCAGAAAAATGTGAAGCAACTATAGCGTAAAAAGGCATTGAAGTGAAAATTGCCTTCCACGGATGTTTAATAGTTTGTTGTCCTCTGTAACCAATCTTTTTCTCTATATATTCGCGTTCATTCGCCGTACAATAAGGATCTTTATCGGGACCGGAACGTACAATGGCCATCCACAATATAAACCATATACAACCGATTGCCCCAAACACGTAAAACACAGTTTCCCAACCATAAGTGGTAGCTAATAAGCCGGATGAGGGCATTGCTATTACGGTTCCAGCATAATTTCCAGCGAATGCTATAGAAGCCATACGTGAACGTTCAAGGGGTGGTGACCAACGCGACCATACCGCATGAATGCAAGGAAATGTAACACCCTTCAAAAATAAATTTGCTTTAAAGATTACATTTTTTTGAAAGAGGAATGCACACAACAACGACTTAATTTAGCCACTCTCCACTCAACCAAAATAGCTTATATATATAACAAGATAGAGAAGTTCGGTTAAGACCGAAGCTTAAATACCTCCACCTTTTATAACTCTCTAAAAAATAAGTTCCTATTGCCATATTTACGTATATGGTTTGTGGGGTCTCCGAGGCTTCCTTCGGAAACTTTTTTCGTAAACGGATGATCAAAATGAATATGCCCTCTTCCCTAAGGTGGAGGGTACGTCTATAATTAGCAATAAAAAAAATTGAAAGACCAAATCGTACATAACACCCACATTGTGCACATTTGAGGTTTATTGTAAATTTAGTTTTTCTAACCTATTGCCCAACTTCTAAATTTAACTATTCCGTCGGCTCACAATCAAAATGTCCTTCTGTCCATCCATGAATTTCTTGTAATCTAGCAAAGGTCGCAATTTTGGGTACTTTCTCGTGAAATGTGGCATGGGGATTTCTTTTGGGCCAAAGACGACCGCCTGATACGTTCATTTTTAGGAACTCCTCCCCCATAATCCCCCTTTTTAGAATATATCTTTATGTGACGAAAATTTGCAAGTCTTAATATTTTTTAACAAAATTTGGTGGAGAATAGTTAAATGGCTCAATAATTGACTGTGTTTATTTTTTTACCCGATTGGGCCTCTTTTAGAACTCCTTTCCATATAATGACATTTCACGAAGTAAGTTTTATGTGACAGTGACTCGCATCACGGTTTTTTATATAATTATAGCATATATTGTGAAAGCAAGTAGTGTAGGGTATTAAATGATTAGTTCTTAATTAACTTATGGTTTTATACCTCGAATATGCCCTCAATAATACGAATAGCCAATAACAGTTCCAGACTGTGTTTGGCTGCCAATGGTGTAAACAATGTCAATAAAGCCGTAGTGCCAATACCAATACCAAACACCTAGAAAATATTAAACGAAATTCAAACCCTTTCAGTACGGAAATTTCTACCCAATATTTATCATTCATACTTACAATATTGCCGCCAATTTTCGCACCCACAAAACCGCCAATAAATTGTGTTAATATGTAGCCATAAAAGAATGAACTTAGAATTAAACCTTTTTGCTTAGAGTCCCAGGGGAAATCTTGTTCCCACGTTATATCGCCATTGTCGTGGGTAATGGTCCGATTCTCGGTCATGGCCACAATGGCCACACTTAAGTTGACTCTTAACGAATAGACATTAAAGAAGCCAAAGAATGCTAACAATACAACAATGTAACGACGTTTCTGCCAAAATTTCCATGACAAAGGGACCGTCTCTACTACTTCGGTGCTACTACTCCAACGAAAGAAATTTATGGAAAAACAATGACATTTTTATAAATTAATAACCGGTTGGTGTCCTTACTATAAAGTCTTTAAATTACTGTATTAAATATTTTTATACACATGTATACACAATATATAAAAAATTCCTTCGCGCAGAACCAATCTATTGAAATAATTTGAAAACTTTCGCTTTGATGCCGCGTTCAACAGTAGTTCTACAAGAAATGATGTGATAAACAGTAGCTTGAGTTAAATTTCAATTATTTGAAAGATACTAACCCTTCGCGTGCAACCTTGACTTGAAGTGTGAACATTTGTTGTTTCATTTTTAAATAAAATTTCAGAAAGCTAACTAATGAAACTAGCGGACAGATAATTGTATTTTTTACTAAATTACACACGTACAATTCTACACACAGCATCCATCATGCCCTCACGTTTGGTGATAGTAATAATACAATAACAACAAGTAAAACAAGGCAGAAAACTAAGTTTAACTCAGGCCAAATCTTAATACCCTTCACATCTACATATAAATGGTGGGCGTAGCAGGTATATAATCCGACCATTTTTGATACATCAGTGGATGGGATAATTAGAAGTACGTACACCAAATGTGAACCACACATCTCAATTTTTGTGGCAGATAAGTAGATATTTTCAATTGTGGTCGTTGCTCTTCACCGATTTTGCCCAATTTAAGGTCGGCGTGAGAATCTAAATGTGTCTGTATATTATCTCAAAATTGACGATCGTGAGAATATCAACAAACAGACAGACACACGGACATAGATGGCTAGATCTACTTACGCCTCCTTCTGGGTGTTGCAAATGGAAAGCCAAACTTATTATACCTAAAATAAAAACCAATTGCCGTCTAACATGCATGCAAGCATGAGTTATTTGCAAAAGTCGCGTGCGGTTTTTTATTATCATTACATTGTATAGACATGTGTATACACATGCATACATGGTAGTTTCAAGTTTAATTATTCATATAACAAGTTGTGCATATGGAAATGACGCACCATACAAAAAAAATTCAAAAATTCAAACTGAAACGTTTTTGGTTGATATTATTCTTCCATCTTCTATGCAAACAGTTTTTGTACATGAAGTTGTTTCGAAATGTTTCATCCTATGACGTTACTCGGGAATTACCATCTTTTTGTCTCACCCTGTATATACACGTCTAGATAAAGTTTACAAACAAAAAAATTCATGACATTTTCCATGTAATGTGTTTCAATCGTTTGAGACGCCATAACTGGATTAATGAAATATTTTCTGATTTCTCGTTAAAGTATGTATTTATACATACACATATATATGTCGCCTACATGTAGTACAGAGTATTTCATTATATGTGTCCGCACGTCTGCCTATGTATGAATTATTCTATTTCAAGTAGTGTAGAGTATTAAAACGTCGTCATTAACTCACTTGTTCTATATTATAGGTATTAAGTGCAATTGTTTTTCTTCAAATAGTTTTCAATTAATAACTTACCTCACATCTCTATTTTCTACTGCATTTAGTTGATGACCATTTTCCTTAGTGTCATCTTTCATAGTTTTTTTTTTAGTTTCCAATATTTGAGCGGGGTTGGTAGTGGGTGTGTTTTAATCAACTTTCGTTTTAACAATTATTTTTCCCTTGACAGGTAATTTGTTTTTAAGGTTTTTAAAAATTTAGTGTCTTGTTACTTTTTCGTGATTAAGGACGTTAAACAGCCAGTTCAAATAGAATGTTTGCAATGTGCTTATCATAGAGAAGTTATTCAGATATTTTATATATCTTTAATTATTTATTAAACATAATGAAATGTTATGATGTGCAAATAAAATGATTAAATATTTGCTTAAATTGTATAACGTTGTTTATTAAATAAATCAGAGATTGCTATATACATATTGCTATATATGGGGCAAAATCAGAAAGAAGTATAAAAATAAATTGGCCTTAAACCTCCTTATCTATACACAAAATATGGGTGTGGCAAGTATCTTATTATGTTTTTTGGTAGAGTACGTTTTACTTCACAATTGGATTTCGTACCAAAATTTCGTTTTATAAATTCAAGAGTGCTTGTTACCATACCACGACCTCCTATTAATAATTACAAACGTGTGTACGAAATTTCAGGTCAATTTTCAATTCAAAAACGACTATTGTCTATTGTGGGCGTGACACCCAACCTATTCCGCCAATAGCCTAAGTAAAAAAGCCACATTTTACTTGGGTTAAATTTTAAACACCCTCAACATTTATACGTAAACTACAAAAGATGTGGGCGCGGCATGTAAGCCAATTGTGCCATTGTTTAATCATAATTTTAATTGCGTTAGATTTGGATTTTGATTGTAACTTCTAACATGTGTGCATGGCTAACCGATTTTAACTAATGAAAAAAGAAGCCATCTTTATAGACTGACAATGTCAGCAAAAAATTTCAGGTCAATATTTTAATTTTTGTGTCTCTCAAAGATGTAACAAAACACGGACGCACAGACATTAATATTCCACACAGAATGACAAACATTATATACTCCTATATTATGTGAGGAGTACAAAAACAAACATAAAAATAATTTTTCTTTTATAAACTTGAATCTCTTCCGCTAATTGCACTAATTTTCGTTACTGTCGCAGAGTCACCAGTCACCATATCGATTAAATGTTATTAACATGCAACTGTTGAAACCTACAAATGTTTACAAATTCAATTAATTAATTGTTTTGTTATCTTCATTTGTGTGGAAATATTATCTATAAAAATTATTACTTGAAAGGACTTATTTAAAGAATATTGTGATTATTTCACACAATTATCATATCAAGTACATGCATTAAGTATTTTGATAAATTGAGTCAATTATTTGTAATGTAATGAAACTTCTCAAAATTTGAATATAAGGAAAAGGAGCCTTATTTAAATTTGGTAAATCAAAAAGAAGCATGTAAAACATACATATAATGTGGAGACCGCATGTTCCCCAGCTATGCGCTTTGGCATAAATGGGACACAAATCCTTATTTACTGATATTTTCCAATAAAACTTGGCGCATTATTTCAATGGTGCAAATGTGAGAACGATAAGGCCACTGTGACAGATTCTGTGATGATATTGAATTTCCAGAGAAAGCGTGCCTTGAAACAGTATTATAGAGATCATTCTAATTTCCACTCATTATGAATAGTGGACGTAAAATTCTGTATTCCCATGAACTTGAAAAACGTATGCTTTTAAAGCTTTGTAGAAGAGTTCCTTTTAAGAAACTCTCAAAGACTGAATGCAACCTGAGGTCGTACGTTCCTCACCTTATCCTTGCGTTATTAAATATATAGAAAAACCAAATATTAAACTATGTGCGTCCACCACAACCCAAATAATTGAAAAATCAAACAGTTTATTTCTACCACAACATAATAAATGTTGTTTTTTAATATTTTTTAATGCTTGCCTGCTATAATATTTGATTATCGTGTCGTGCTCTCCCCTTTGGGAAAGACAAAGTAATGGATAGCCACCACACAGTCAATAGAAGCTTTATTGGGTGCATGCAAACACATATTTACTTTTTCGCATAATTTATTATAATTACATTTTATGATTGCCTACATACATATACACAAATACATATGCCGCTAAATCTTTTAAGTGACAAGGTTTCAATTACTATGTATGGATTTAGGAACAATACAATTTATTTTAATTTAATTTAATTTTGGAAAGCTTTAGTGTATGAAACGCTTATAAATTGTACTGATTTTTAGATGACTTTGTGTTAAAATCGTAGTAATTTTAAATTGAAGCGATGAGTACAATGTTGTAAAATTTTTACAATGAAAGTTGTTGGGTTCTAAAATATGGGAAACTTGAAAACATTTGTTACATCGTACACACATTGCGTAGTAGTTAGTTATTCATAACGACCTTGAGGGTCCTTGAAGTTCTTTGTGTCAATATATCGTAATTGTTGGTATATTTTGAAGAAAGTTTGTTGAAGGTTAGTTTTCGCTCTTTTGTACGATAAGCTATACAAAATTTGAATCGGACCACGTAATTTGCACTAAAAAGCACTTTGTACACATCGCAACTATTTTGTCGAAAAATAAGTCTCCATGGGGCAAGAGGTTGCAGTTTACATAATTTGTTCTACTTCAAAATGCGATTCTTATCAAATTTAGATTTCAAGAAAAGGGTTAGGAAGACCCGCTGTAATCGGTGAGACTGTTAAAGAAACTACACTAGAAGCTGTAAGCTCGTATGATTGAAACATAAATGAATTGGTTTATATTTAGGATATTAAACGATCGTACTTTACCGCCTATATTTTACATTTTCATTTGTTTTTAAAGAATTTTTTCAAGAAACGCTAACTTTACTCTTAGCCACCGCGACTATTAATACCTTTGTCTTTGTTTCATTTACACTTTAACAAGAAAATACCAGTTGTTGGTGGTTTTTTGTATTTTTATTATTAACGATTAAATTAGCGTACAAACTGCTATATTTTATTTATTATTGTTATTGTTGTTGTGTTTAAATTGCAATATATTGAAATTTATTATTTCTTCGTTTCCTTTGCGTCACCGTCTGTACCTTACGAGTTTTCTGTTATAACTAAAACCACCTGAGTTGATGGGTTACTGCTTTTGCTTTCTCATGTTTCTGCAACGAACTTTTGCTTTAACAAAAGCTGTATGATCACACGATCATTTTACTGTAATGCCGATCACGATTAACGACATTTAAGCGCATGTAGTTCATACATATTACCAGTTGCTGTTAAAAACCGCTTTCACTTGTTGTTTTTATTGTATAAAATAGAGTGCACAAGAGTAAGTCCCGTAGAACGTTAAATAACTCAGTAGAATGCAGTTGTAGAACTCGAGTTTCGAGTTCCATAGAGTGTTAAACTGGACGACTTGTGACTGCGTAAAAATTATTCTTTAAAAATTTCTTCTTTGCCACCTGTTATAAGAACTCTCAAAACTCTAACATAACGATTACTATCACTATTGACAAGCTAACGAAAGAAGTTACAAATAGTTTTGTAAAAAAAATTATTCATTCAATTTCTCAAGGTCCGTAATATATTTTATGCTACATATAACCTAGAATAGTAAAAATGGCCAGTGTTCGTATATCAGCATTACCCACAAATTATTTGGAAGATGAAGAACCGCCACCACCACCAAAGAAGAAAAAACCCACCAAAGCTGAAAAGGCTGAGATGCGTCTCAAAGCTGAAAGAGAATTCAAAAAATTGGAAATACGCGTAATTTGAAAACAAATTAATTTTTCCACGAAAATAAATAAATTGAACTTGGTTTCTTTATTCTTACTAGACTGAGTTAAAACGTGAATTGGAATTGTCTAAAAAGACGGTTGAAAGGAACCGCGAAGATTGGGAGAATATGTGTAGAGATATAAAATTGGAAGAAATGCGCGAAGAGTTATTGGTGAGTATTGTAGTTCGAAGAGAAGGGAGGTAATTCTTTAATGGTATAATACGGTTAGAACTGGCAAGCTAAAACAGAGCGTTTAATGAAACAAAAAGATAATAGAATCGCCTTGATGATAGATGACATAGGTACCACGGAGGAGATGCATAAAAAGAATTATTCAACGCAATTGGAAATAATGGATTTTTTGAAAGGTTTGCATTTTTTTCTGTTAAATAAAAGGTCTTAGTCCTTAAATCTGTTAGATCTTTCAAGATTTTTCTAAATGGAAAGCTCTCATTTTAAGTATCTACTATTTTATGATAGCCCTTTAAAAAATCGATTATCATACCACTAATGGCAAAAAGTTTATTAAGTTTGTGGAGGCCGTCCAAAGATCTGCACCGTTGTGCAAAATGGTTTATGTAAATTGAATTAGTTTGTGTCATATAATGTAATGAAAATTTGCAGTTTTTTGACAAAACTTGGTGAAAAATAGTTAATGAGCTTCATATTTAAATGTGCGACGAAGGGACCATTTTTAGAACCTTTTCCGATATAATGTGTTTTAACGATGAAACTTGTAACGAAAGAAACGTATCAATCTATTCATAGTTGTCTGTCCATGTATACTCTGACGAATCCAAACTTGGCAGAAGTGTTGGTAATTATCATACGCAAGTTGTTATTGAAATAGGGCAAAATCGGCAAAAAAAACTTGAAATATTTTAAGTAAATTATTTTATAAAGTACAGAAGATATATTGACTTTTTCTTTGTTGCATCGATGCATCGATGGTGGGTAAGGCATATTTTTTTAATTTGTTAAACATATATTCATTACACCTCCAGAGTCCATGAAAGCATTTCAAGATTGTGCCAAACTTTTATATGAAACCGAAGCCACTGACATGTTGCACGAATTCTACGATGAAGTTCAGGCGAAAACTGGAACTGAAGATAGTCTAAAGACTAAATGTGAAAACGTCATGCACGCTACCAATTTGGTTATTGAAAATCAGATGCTATCCGATTATCACATATTCTTGGATAAGCGCGATGATCGTATTAATACGGAAATCGAAAAGCGATATCGTTTGCGGAATTCAATTGTTGATAAAATGAAGACATTGCAGAAGCAATTGTTAGCTTTTTTAGATTCATTGAAAGGTGCAACTTTGGATGCCAATAAATATGAACGTGTTGGTATATTGTTGGATCGTCAAAAGAATTTCGTTATCGAGTCACAGAAACTGAATGATTTGGAGGTGCGCCAGAATAAAATCTCTAATGAGTTACAACGCGACTTGGTACACGTGTCTGCTGAAAATCAACGAAGAGTTAAAGAATTACGCCTGGAACACGCCTACTTCGTACAAATGCGTAAAAATCTGGAAACGGAAATGCGGAAAGATCGGAATGAGACTTATGAGAAATTGAAAGTTTTAACCACTCACACTTTTTACGTTTTGAAAGTAGGTATTAATATAGTTTTCAGAGTTTTTCATGAAATTATTATAATTTTTTGTTGTTGTTGTTGCTATTAAAGAAATATCAAAAATTAGGGAAACAAGGTGAACTGTTATTGTCGCTGGCAGCCAATTGCCGTAAATTACAAACGGAATCTGAAAAGGTGGTACCCTGGGGTGATTTTCAAGAACCCATACCTATGGTTCAAATGGAGGAACACTTTCAAATCAGAGCTTTGGATCTTAAGTCGCATGTAGACCTCACCGATGAGGTACCAATACCTTTTTACCCATTAATTATATAATAAATTTACAGTGCAACAAACGCAACATTTTAGGAACTGCACTCTCAACTGAAATTATTGAGTAAATTTTGGAGACGTCAAGCTTTGGCCGAAGCACAAATTGTTTTATTGCAAGGGCAAAAAAAGAAATTGACCGAAGAAAATCAGTATTATATCAACAAAATCAAACTGATGAGCAAAGTGGACGATGTCAATGACTTAATGAAAACCGTAACGATTGAAAACGTTTTACCAACATTCTATACACCAGTACCACGCTGCTTAAAAATACCACTCGCTTTGAGACATTTATTCACTAACCATTGATAATATAGCAATTACACAAACATACATACACTTTTATATATATGTACATAATTTACACAACACACACTTTTCAATGCAAAATTTCATGCGTTCTACAATTTTGTGTTCGTTCAATAATAAACATTTTTAAATTCATACAGCTAATGTTGAGGATCATAGTTGAGTATATCGAAGGTGAGTATTTTGTAAAAGGACACCGACCAATCGTTGTCATCGCCATTGTCATAAGGGCCACGAGAATTTCCGCTGTAATCGCGACGAAATCGTATAAAAATCTCGGCAAAGAGAATACGATGTGGAGCGGCCAACACTTCGGCGGGTGTCTTAAACTCAGCATCGATTTTACGTAATAAATCATTAATTTCCACCACTTCTTCGGGATTATTAAAGTCCTTGGTGTTGCGCAAACCCACAAACAGCATATCGATAAAACAAAACTTTCGTCCTTTTTGAATGAAATGAAAAAAGAGATCATAGCGAAACACAATTTTTACATGTATACACAAAATGACAAACCATAGTTACGCCGAGTGGCCACTTTCATAGGTATGGCGCGACGTAAATGTTCGGATTCAAAGCGCACTAGCTGCAGACGTGAATCATTGCGCGACAACAACATGTCTCTGGTTATCTGTTGAAAACCAATTGGTGTGGTGAATCTCCCCACTTTAGTAGTATTCTGCTGGCGTATAATCTCCGTTAGTACTACAGCAGCCTAAAAGTAAACAACATAATAATTCAAACAGTTAGCCAAGACTAGCATCGCTTATTAAGAGTTTTCTACCAATTGTGAATGAAAGTATCCGGCGCGTTTTTGTGTGAATTGTGTTGTGTTGTGTTGTGTTGTAAAATTTTTTTAAATTCTTTTTCATCTCTATCTCCCTCTCTGTCTCCCTCTTACTATTATAATTTTATAGTATTCGTCAGCAGAGACCTCTAATTATATACGTTATCTCTTGTATTGAGACTTCATCTGAAAATCTGACTCGATCTAGAATTGTCTGTCCGTTGTGGTAACGTTTTTTAGTTATATTTAGATTCTGACTGACTCAACTGAAACAAAATCATTTGAAAGCCACGCCCACAATTGAAAAAACTTTTTTCAAAAATTGTCTGTAGTGCCGAATTCGGTTGTTGTGACATAATACCTCAATAGCTATTATCGAGAATTATTTTAAATGCCACGCCCGCTATGTTTAATTGCGAGGAATGTGTTAGATTTGATTTAAGCTAAATATACCTTTTTACGCGTTGTTTTTCATTATACCTGTTTCGATCCACGTATAAATTCCGATTCTCTAAATTCACGATCCCACAAAACCTTCAGCCGGAGCAAGTTTAATTTCGTTATTATATACTTCCACGGATTGTGCAAATACACTAATCTTGGTATAATTTTGCGTTTCTCATTGTTTTCTTCCATTTGACGTTTCCAATCATGCGACTGGCAACAATTATGTTTAATGCGTTCTTGTGACAGCAGTTGTTGACCCATACTTTTGCGGCCATGGTAAGGCCAAAAGATGATAGAACATTGTTGTCGAATTATGGGAAGTTTATTAAATATGTTACTGCAAAATTTTGTAGACATTTTAAAAGATTTTGTTAATTTTTTTTCTTAATAATAAAATTTATTTTTTCTATCAAATATATAATTACAAGTTATTTGACTGTTTTAAAAGATATAAATGTGAACATGTCATAAATAGAAAAACTGTTAAACAAATGAAAGTAAAATAAAGGAAAAATGATTTTTCATATATGAGTAATTAAAACTGTATTTGAGATGGTAACAAAGGTTTCTCATAAAGTTTGCTTTCAATATATTCAAAACCAAAGAATATGAAACAAAATATTCTAAAATTACTTCAAACAATTGCGATGCTAGAGAAGGCGAGACAGCGATTGGAACGATTCCAAAACCTACGCGTTTTGGGGTTTTAACATTAGCAGCTAAATCATCTAAACATGTACCATCGAATACAAGGTAAAACAAGATCTAAGGACACATAGAATAGTTCGAGTTGATTATTTTTTTCGATATAGATGAGACGTGTTTACACTGCTATTGTGAGTGGCTTGGTGAGGTGTGTATAAGTGGAGGATACAGATAAATAAAGGTTTCTTTACATACCTAATTCACATACATGTTCGGTATGCACTATTTTATACCCTCCACATTATAGTGGACGCATACTAAGTTTGTTGTTCCATTTGAAACTATTATAAGGAAGCCTCAAACGCTCTTTAAAGTATATATATACTTAGAAATTAAGATGAAATTTCGCACTTGGCCAAATTTGGTTGGCAAAAATCCATTTAACAGGCACCAAAATCGAGCTATGAAGTTGAATAATGATTTCATAAATTGATGTGTTAAATATGGGCATGGTCATATAACAAATACGCCCACAGTTTTCATAAAATCTTATTCGGCGCAGAGTCAAACTTGTAAGTTAACACATAACCCGTAGGCATAATAAGGTTTCTGCCACACCTATTTATCTACTGAATATTTAAAGATTTTTGGTAAGCCTAATTTGCATTTCTTACTTGGTATTTACTCTATATATGAAGGTGTTAAGCATGGGTGCCATTATAATAATAAACCACGCCCACAATTAATCTATGTTGGGGCGAAATTCAAAAAATAAAGTGCGAAACATAATTATTTTAAAAGAGAGTACAATTACGTGACTACCACGCCCACCGATGTGTAGGGTGTCCAAGATTCGACCTTACTTGTCTTACATACTATTGTAAAAGTTTATATGCATATGCATATACATGCTTATGCTTTTGTTTGTATATACGCTTGATATGTTTCACGCATGAATGGATGGGATGGCAGTGTACATGAACTTGATTCTACACATAGACGTATATATATTTGTTTAACAAGAAGGCACTATAAAAAAGTTGAGACCTAAAAGTTTGTATGGCATTATTAAAAATCACATGACTTAACAAAAAGCAACAACAACACTAATAACAATAACAAGCCGAAGTATTAGTCCTAAAGGGGTTCTATTGGACGTTTTCTAACAACTCCAACAACAAAAATAAAAAACAACAACAATACAAAACGTTATAAATTCCTAGTTCATTCGTCATGACTCATAAATAAGTAGCCTTGGGAGACCGCAGCATTATTTTGCACTTTTTCACCATAAGAGATGGCCAACGATGATCTTTCAAAAATGCATACAGACAAAGTACACATAGTTTAAGTAGTAACCCTATGTGTGTGTGTGTGTGTGTGTGCTCAAGATTCATTGAAACAAGTTTTTATGTTTGATAGGGGAGAGGAGGGAATTACACATGCCGCCATCATCCTAACGATTAAATATATAAAATGTGCCAAAAGGTTTGCAACACTTCGAAAAGGTGATTAAATCACCATCTAAACATGGAACGCGTGAACGTCTATAGTAATTTTTTTTTTTTGGAAAAATCGGAAGCAGTAGAAAAGTAGCTCTCAGAGATATTCCATGTTTAGAGAAAGGGCGTATATCACGGTCATAAATTTAAGATAAACAGGCGCTAATAGTTTTTGCACGCAAATCGGTAACATGGGCAAAATCGGTCAAGATCCACGCCCACAATCGACAAAAATCTATGTATCTGTATGTTGAGATAATAAGTTGAATTTTGGTACACATATCTATAGTTATCCTATCCATCGATATGCCGTGGCCGTCGTCAGGTAATAAAAATGCCCACAATTTACAAAAAACCGTACTTTACGTTAAACTCGACTTGAAAGCTGATCCGTAATACATACATTATTAGAGAGCGTAATCACACACCTGCCACGCCCACGCCATTGTACATGTGGACAGTATTTAAGATTTGGTCTAAGCCAAATTTAATTTTCTTACTTGGTTTTCGTTAACTTTTTATTTAGCTTATATAAAAAAAAAAACGAAAAACTTAAACGTAAAGACAAATAACTAACAAAAGTATTTTTTAGTTTTTGGCAAATATCGGACACCACTCGTTTGTAATAATTTCTGATTATTATATCGTATATATAATCGTAGCCGTGATGCTGTGCTGCTTTTGGGTTTCCCCATCATATCAATTATTCCCAAAGAAGCAATATTTGCCAGTGCTGTTAACCACGATGGATAGACGGACATGGATTTTGAATGCATATATTTCATGGTAGTGCTCTTCGTTCAACTGAATATACCACCTCTTACATTACAGCTAAGGAGAATAAAAGAAAAAAAACGTGCACAAACTTGACAAGGATCCTTTAGCAAGACAATGCTCAGTTTAGGCCAAGAACAGCTAAACAAGACGAGTTTTGTGCTTCTTATGGATATACTGTCTTGAGTATTTTTTTAACTTTTTCTGGTTTTTTTTTTTCGATTTTCATTAAACCTGAAACGCGGCATGCAAACGCCAACCTTTGATTTAGTGGCACAAAAATTGAAATCCAGTTTATGAGCCATCTCGTATATAGTATAAAAAAAAAAAAAATCCAATATTATCATCCTCTCTACACATAATACGTACAATACATAATATCGATAAGTTTAGAGTTTATAATATTTCACTGAATATTAATAAGTTTTTGAAAAATGCGTAGCAAGTGAAAAGCAGTTTTTTATAAGAAAAATTATATTATATATAAAAATTATCAAAGAAATTATGATTTTATTATGATTCATAAGTAAAATGAATACACGCAGTTATATGTAAGGCCTGGTTGAGAGATAATAATTAGATAAGAAGTAAGACATCAAGTGTCTAACAGGCTGTTATATATTAACGATGCACTAATCTCATTAGTGTGTTATAGAAATCACGCCCACAATTGGCAAAAACCTATTTATTAGCCACAAAACATTAAGCTGTGAAGTTGAATTTGAATGAGTATTTAAGACTTCATCTGAAGCAAATTTATAATTTTGGACCAATACTTTTTCAAAGGTAGGGATGTGTTTGAGGTCGATTTTGAATATCCTCTCCTTAGAAAATTCAATTTTAAAATAAATGTTTATAAGAAGAAAATTTCTATTTTAATGAAGAATGGTTAATCAGATACATAGTTAAAGAAAGAAGAACAAATTTGGATCCGAACCGAATCATTTTTTTCACCCCCTTTCACAGGCTACCTTTTCACGAAGTGATTTTTATATAACGTTGGCTCAAGTTTACTAATCCAAGTGGTGTAGGGCATTAAATGATGGGGTATAATCGGCTTTTTCAATATTTTCACTTGCTTTAAATTACAAGTGATTTTCACTGTACCTACATAGAATACACGCACTTCATATTACCCGTAATAGTATTGTAGAGCAAACCACAGAATACTCTATTTTCTCTTTGTTGTTATTTTCTCTTCGTAATTATGTTCTACTGGCTAAACCTTGTCTAAAGTTCTAGACACACCATTACTAACGGAGAATGGGTAGATGGGTAGATGGGTAGTAAGGAGCCTTAACAAAAACACTTTATGTACATGCGCTCATATGGACGTACGTACACAACTTGTACAAGTACAGGAAATTTACAAGAAAACACAATTTAACTGTTATTGTTGAAAGGAGTTGGTGCGGTTTGGCCTCTATGCGCACACGCACACACATTACAAATTCAATTAAACCATTTATTTATTAATGTAGGTATCAATGGAGTATCAATAAAAAACAAAGGCGGTAGACAGCACTAAATTAGAAAACGAGGGCAACAGCAACATATCATATAATACGTAAACAAAACTGCGTACAATAAAACAAAACAAACAGCACATCGAAATTATTTACAACACGTAAGCGAGTAAACTTTAATTGTAACTATACCGATACGTACGCAACACAAAGTGAATCTTGTTTACCCACCATTCGAATTTCTTTAACACAATTTTGCAGTTTTGTTATTTATGAATGACTGACCAAAAATATACGTTCAAACAAACAGACCTATTTAGATAAGATGATAAAAATAATGAATTTTTTTCTGTTGTAATTAGGTTTCTTTTTAAAATTTGTTTTAAATTTGTTTAAAATTATGTAATCGTGTGACCTGGGTGCTTATGTAAAGATTATATTTAAAAGTTACTACTAATGATTAATGCCCTCCCCTCCTTGAAGCTGCTTTACAATAACTACAACTTACGCGATCCCATAGGGCAAGTGCAGCAGAAAAATTTAAAGAAATTTCTTCGTTTCTCCCTATTACCACTTTGATGCTTCAGTGAACCTTACGTTCCACCTTAGCCGAAGGCTTTTTAACTAGGGACAACGTAGCTTCGAGTTCCACACAGAGAAGACAAATCAAACTTGTTTTTATGGCGGGTTCTCTTGGGCACCGATCTTTAAAACAAAGCAATGTGAAAATATTTTAATCGGTTCTACCCGACCATTTCATACTCTAAACCACTTAATTGTACAATTTATACTGTAATTTTACCAGTAAACACGAGTCATTGTCGTATAAAAGTCACTTTGTAGATGCTTTATATGTAAAGCGATCTAAAAGTTATTCAATCAGATCCAATTTTGGCTCACTTAACTATTAGGTTAATTAATTAATTAGGTTAGTTCATCAAATTTCAATCTGTAAACACGTAGTTTAAGATATGGCGACACTTTGCTTAAAAATAAACCGATCTGGTCCAATATAAAAAGTAGTCCACCTTGGTTTGGAAGGCAGCCTTTTACAAACCTTGTTCGTACTGTAGGTCCGCATGCATGTACAGACGGACTTGGTATAATTCTGAGCCGCTCGATTGTGACACTTACCTCCTGGGATTTACAAACATCTGTACATTTTCAACGTACTTTTGTACCACTTTGTGGTGTAGGCTGTAATTAATCATATGACGATAACTAAGAAAAATTGTTCAAACATATGTCAACATTGACGTGAATTTTGGAAACGCAAACCAACCACATTAGCTGTAGCTAAAGTATATAAGTTTAGTACAAATATAAATGTCGTAAATGTCGTGAATTATTTAGGGGTGGCTTTTATGAAAGAGGGAAAAGTGGAAAAGTGTTATAAATGAAAAGTTTCTTTTATTTATAACACTTTTCCACTTTTCACACACACACAAGCTTGGTCGGCAAAATTGTTTATTATTGTATATTTCCATTCCATAAGCAAACACACACTTTCATATATATATTACAGTTGTGTTATAATAACAATAACAACAACTTTTATATGCCTTAAGTTCCAACTATATGTTCAATGTTGTGAAGGAATATTAGGTATTACGAGTACGCGCATATACGATCAAGTGAAGCAATAGAAAGAGAGGGAGAGAGATGAAGAAAAAGATAAAATGCAATATGAATGGACGTGTGTTAACAGAGAATGAACACTTAAATGAAATGCCATGCCAAGCACACAACAGAAACACTATTTAACGTTTGGTATTATGCAGCGGACATATATACACCTTCACACACACACACACACACACCATGGACTATGGAAAGGCTGAGAACATAGCTCTTTCATTGAACACACAGTTTTGTGTTTTATTTTTATACACTCCACCTTAGTGATGAGGGTATACTAAGTTTGCTCTTCCGTTTGCAACACCCAGAAGGAGTCATCAGAGACCCTACAAAGTATATACAGTTTGGACACCATCAAAAAGTGAGTCCATCTAGACATGTACGACCGTGTGTCTCTGTGTCCATCTGTTGTTGGCATTCACACGGGCGTACATTTTGAGATATTGAGCTGAAATTTTGTACAGACCTATTAGTTTTTGCTGATCGGCGTGATCAGTATTTAAAGTGGGCAAAATCGGTCAAGATCCAATCTTTATATATGCCACAAAAATTTGCCGATGATCTATGAAATTTGGTGCACATATTTGTGCCAAAAATGGGCGTGGTCGAATAGCAATTTACAAAAAACAATATTCACCATAAAGCTAGACTTGCAAACTGATACGTAATACATGCACTAATATATATATATTTGCCACGCCCACCGTCGTGAGTGTGGAGGGTATTTAGGATTTGGCCTAAGCCAAATTTAGTTTTCTTAGTTGTTATTTATATTTTTTCATTTTTTCCACTTTTTTTTTCAATATTTCGTGTTGTTATTTTCCATAAATTAATACAGATTATAGAAATCTATTTTTGGTTAAGGTATGAAAAATAAATAAAAAGGAAAACAATCAAACAACAACAGCAAATATGTTTGCAGGAAATATTTTATATATGTGTGGGTATAGTTTTAGTACAGCAATCTTATACTGACAACTTCCACCAACACCAACACCAACACCACAGCCACCCAGTTTTGTGCCATTAGGCTTCATTCAGTTGGTTTTATTTTTCCGCTAATATTTTATTTTTATTATTATTTGTTGTTACTGTTGTTGTAATTGCAGGTAACGCGAATGATTCAGTCTGAGTTGTAACCTTTTGATATTAAAAAAAAAACTAATAATAACTATAATAATAACAACAAAAATAATGTAAAAACACACAAAAAATAAACAAAATACATCAAAATATGATAATAATGACAAAACGACAATAATGTAAACAACAACAACATTAACATCAACAACAACATACAACCTTGTTCTATTAATATTCGCCAGTCATTAAATTTTTAACTTTGTTATAAATATGAAACGGTCAACTGTAAGTATTCTAATGTGCATACCATTATGTTTTTGCACACACAACCTTTTATTTTTATTTTTATTTGCATTTTTTCCACTTCACAAAAACCTGAGAATCTTGTTAGGATTTGTTGTTGTTGCCGTCGTGTATGTGTACTATAGTTATTGTTTGTGTTGTTTTCATTGTTATAATATTTTTTTCTTAATATCTTTATTTTACGCGAGTGAGAAAAATGAAAGAATTTTTCTTGTCTCTTATACATAGTTTATGTGTCCTGCCGCTATGAAATTGATACATAGACACTAATGAACAAACATACAATACAACGTACGGTTATTGGCTTTGTGCGAGAATGTATCTATTTTGTTTATTTTTGTTCTTACTCTTGGAGAATTGCCCAATAAACCATCTTACAATTAAATACTATCAGGCTACCATACCAAGTACAACTCTTGTAACATTTGCCGAGGTATGCACATTCTTTGTCTCTGTATTTTTCACACTTTAACGAACACACCTGCGGGTTACAAAATAGACGAAAAATAAATAACGAAAACAAAACAAGTTGAACTGAAACCGAACTTTAAACACTTTATGAACATATTTTTTATGTCATAAAATTTAGTAAAGAGTTATTCTTGTTATATTATAAGAGTTTATGTGCAACCTTTTTGCTATTGGAGGCCACTTCTATATTGGATCGCTGTAGCGATGAATTGTGCATTTTCGAACCGTACTAAAAATATATGTCGCTCTTATTGACTTTCAATGCTTCAAACTTTGCTTTGTAGGCATAAAATTTCCCTTGGCGCATAATGAAAAGATCGTTATAAGGAAAAAATCCACAATTCTGGATATTTTTCAACAAAAATTTTTTTGGATTTTTTCAACACATTAATTTGTTATAAAGCTTCATCGTGTCAAGTTTGAGTGTAATTGGACGATTTTTATTTTTGTCATTTGTAAATTTGAAAAAGGGGCCTTTCGAATCAATATAAATTATCCATGCAAAATTCTATAAGAACTCAAGTTTTAAAAATATATTATTTTGAATGGCATAAAATTGTTACTTCTATTTTCATTTTTGGCGATGTTACAACAGTTTAAACTTTGTTTTTTAGTGAAAAGATTCAATAGCTTCAAGCGGTACATTCCCCACTCTTGGTATATACTATAGATCAGTAGTTCTCTTGATTACTCTTTCAAACCTTAGTCAAATCGCTTTGACCAACCTTGTAAATTATTATTAATCGGAGTTCAACTTTAATATTCTTATAATATGTTGCCGAAGTAATTTTTGTAAATGCCTTTGCTTACTCTCTAAATCACTATTTCGACTAATTCACAATTAATTTAATTCAATGTATGAAATAATATGGCAACTAAAGCGTTTATTTAGTAAAAATCGAGCATAAATGAAGGGTTCTTCTCATTAGTCTCTTAATATACACTTAGGTGTAACTTATGTTTTCTAAAAACTATTACAAACGATTTGTGTAATTTTATTTATCCATATTATGTGATTTCGCTTACATGTAAATGACCTTTTATGAGCTAACTTGTGAACTATACAAAATTAGATGAGTTGGCATTTTTACAACCACTAACCACTAACTACGGGGCGTCTTGGTAGTTAGAAATGGCAAAAAACCAACAGCAGTAAAGATCGATCATGTTATTACATAACAACGTGCTGAATATAAGGTATTGTTGCAGCAATTTAAAATATTTTTACACCCACCGCGTTGCAGTTTGCTTTAGTAAAATACTTTTTTTATATTCAGAAAGGGACAAAAAGAGAGATGCTGTCAACCATCTTTCGCATTATTCTGGGAGTCTGCTCATAAGTTCCGCATTGAATCGAATGTTGTCGAATTGAACCAAAGGCATTTTTCTGACTAAAACTACTATATAGGTCACCCCTTAATTCACAATAAAATAAAAGGTTAGGATTAGTTACAAAAAATAATTGCTTGTGAACGCGTTCTTTGGCTGTTCTTTTATACTTTTACGTATTATTACAATTATAGTAAAATCTGGAAATAGTGGTTGATCCAACTACTTATGTCTGTCGCACTGTATAAAAGAGAGGAAGAGGTTATTTTAAAGTCACTGAAAACCTTTCTCATGAAACTTGTACAATTTTTGAAATTTATATTTATTTTAAACTCGACAGAGTCTTTTCATTTCGGCACACATATTTATTTTGAGCTTTTCCATCGAAATTGGAAAACTGACAAGTCCCCAATTTACAAAAAAACCTTTTTAGGCAGAATTGGGCGTAATTAGGTACAAGCCACGTCTACATTTATTATATATCGATGGAAGATTATTTAAGATTTGTCCCAAGATATATGTAATTTCTAACGTTTTTATTGAATTTCAAGACCGTATTACATACTTAGGCGTATCATTTGTCATCTCGTTCGCATGAGTTTGTAAATATTTGTTTGCTGGGTTGCGTGTGTGAGTTCGTGTTAAGCGAAAAATGTAACCGAAGAGACAACAGCATCATATCTGGGCAAAAATATTCCAAAGCGTGTGTATGAGTGAGTGAGTGAATGCGTACATTGAATACTCCAACTGGAATTGCTTTTATTTCGGCAGCAACATTTCAGTTGGTTTTTGACTTTGGTTCGTTTTAGTTGTGGTTTAAGAAAAGTGAAGCGGTAACGGCAACGGCATCGGACATGTAATATTGTACATAACAGTGAATAAAATAAATTATAAAAACTCTTTCCTAGTGATTCCGGTCGGTAGATAGAGACGACTTTGTGTTTTATATCTTCTCTGTACTGTGTGCAGATTGTTGTTAATGGTGATGGTTCTTCAGTTTTATTTATCTTGATTTAATTTTTTCGCTTAATTCATTTTCGTTTTATGTATTCATATAAAAATTTCGCGGAATTTATATTAATTTGCCAAAAAAGAAAACAAAAGAAGGAAAAAGAGAAGAAATAAAAGGCTGTACTTACCTTTATGAAAAAAGAGTATTAGAACCAAGTGCTGTGTTAAGAGCAATGGGTTCTTCGGCTATGGAATATCAACTGCCCTTAATTGTATTACATTGAAAACGGTTTCACACACACCCGCATGTGCCCTTACTCATGGTTTTTATTACCAAATAAATTATTTCGATGAAAATTTTATAAACTCCAGTTGTCCCCTTGCAACATACCCTTACGTTGGCCCTTTTGCCATTTGAACTAGATTAAAAATAAAACATTTATAATATGTGAAGCGCTTAACTCACTTACGCAATATAAAAATTTAATGATCGATGTGTTGAATGTATGAAAAAGAACAAAAGAAAACGATCAACTCTGCTAACGCGACAAACTTTATTTTAAGCTGAAATTTACAAACGTTACAACACAAACCGAGACATAAATGAGAGCTTGTGCACAATATTTTTATATAATTCAATAAATATATGTACTGCGTACAATGCATGCGGGTGCAATTTGTGTCACATGAAGCGTTTTTCTTTTCTGCGGTTACGCTAGTTTTGGATTATTACACAAATACTCGCATTAGAGTATTTAATGGTGTTATAAAAGCTGCCTCTACTGCACTCCACTCGCCAAAGCATAGCATTGCGTGTGTGTGCTTCATATATGTTATTGCATTTGTTAAACAATTGCAAGGTAATGAGAGATTCAGACTGAAAGCGCTGAGTGTCAGCAGCGTGTAAAGGTGAGTTCAATTCAATGGCGTAAAAGTTGACGTCATTTTTATTTGATTACAAATTATATGCATGTACAATAGAAATATAGCAATATTAAAATGTATCACGCACTTGTGTGTGTATGTAAATAATAACTCCAAAGGTTTTACGATTGTCAGAGAAGCTGTGCTTTTAACGTTATGTTGGGAACTTGTGATTGGTAGCAATTAATAGATTTCATAAATGTGAAAACATTTCTTACATACAGTAAGCACAATACAACAGCAAACTGTAAAACTGCATATTTTGGTTTAAGTTGATGCTTAATATAAAGTTCTTGGGATCTTTTTGCTAATTTTGCATATTTGCACGCTTTTGCCCGATTACATATATTTTGCATACATCTAGTACTTGATAAATATGTTTGAAACTTTACACTTATTTCCGTATTTAAGCCAAAAATTTACATCATGAAAAACTTTTATGAGTTATGGTAAATACACTATAAATAAAAAAAAAAAAAAAAAATGAAAATCCGACATCCTGTGGTCCTTTCATTTCATCATCTCACTCACCAAGGCCTCACTCGGCCGCAAATGAACAACGTCAAGAGCAGTAATTCTCATGTCCCTGCCAAATTAAGAGTTTGTTCGTGGACAAAAATTATTTAAACTTTGACTAAAATATATGATTCTTTGTTATAGCAAATGTTTTCATTTTGCATTAAAAGTTTGCCAAATTGATGCGTAAGACGTACACTATTAGAGGGCGCCACACTCGCCGTTATGGATTTGGCCTAAACAAAATTTAGTTTTCTTACTTGTTTGAAATATTTTCAGTTATACGTTATACGTTAATCACTTTGTATATATTCTAAGTTTGCTTATTTTAGGCTTGTTGACATATTTTATGCAATATTATGCTTATTTATCGTGGCTTTTGATCTAATGTTATATACGCTGTTTTTGTTAACAAATTTTCATGTTTTAAGCCCTAAGCATGCGTTTTGTTTTTGCATATTTTTAATATATATATGCAGTATTCACTGAATTACATATTTTAATATGTTTATAATAAAGTATGTTATTTATCTGTTATATAATTTGCGCAGTACTTTAACAAATTAAGTGTGTTTTTTTTTTTTGTGCTGACTAATTATAGGATAAGTTAGGGTACTGAAGTGACCTTTCTTTACTTGTTTAATAAGGCATATGGTCTCGTGACTAGCACAATAAGTTTAAGACGAAGACTTCAGGGATCATTTGAATTTTATGTAATATAGGCTTGATTATATCACATCATTTAGCCGAACGCAATGATAACATTTTAGTGACCATAAATTTCATTTATAACCCGAAACTAAATAAAAAGTTTGATTAAATCATTGTTAGAATCTGAGACTGTGACTTTCTCAAGTTGCACTTTTTTTTGGCAACAAAGCAGGAAATGAAATTTTCGTGATTGCCAAAAAAAAAAACAAAAAAAAAACTACAACAACAACAAAATGACAATGAATGAGCCTACTGTATACTTAATGCATGTGTATAAAATAACACGATCATGTCTTATATAAAAACAATAAATTAGTTGTAAGTGTACGAGTATATATGTGTTTGTGTTGGAATTAGTTAAAATACTCGGTACACGATGCTAACTAATAACGACCTGATTGAGTGCAAATTTGGTATAAATCGTGCCGCCTCTAACCAGCCAACCAACCAACCAACAAATAATCTATGTTTGGGTGGGTGAGGTTGATAGTGTACGATCACACACTCGTATTAAATTAAAATGGACAACATGACATATTACCATGGTACTACCACCGCCATCACCACTACCAATACCATTCTGGCCAAACCGAAACATTATTCAGGCCAGTATGGTGCCATGGGTATCTACTCCATACTCATTCATGTTCACGTAAATTGTAGAAGCTGTAAATGGAGTTTTGTTGACTTTTTAGCTACTGTTCACATACGTATCGTCGTGTATTGTAGTTTGACTTTTCTTTGAAATAAAAAAATTAAACTTTCTATGCATTTACACAACATGCACACACATACACACACACACACACATGTATACATCCAAAGGTAGTGAGCACTTGCTGTTTTGTGAGATCGGCGACAGCAATTGTACGTTAATTATCACATATGTGAACGCTCATACGTAAATATGTATATATCAATAAACAAGTAGCCCCGAACAGCATCAAATCTACCACATGAACGTTTATACTGACGACGATTACATTGACGACGTTTATAAAGCGCGATGAAAGTGCCATAGAAATGAAAAGTGCGTAAAAGTCGTCAATAATTGTCTTTCACATTTTATGAAGCACACATTTAAACATACATACATGTCATGTGTGCATGTTTATGTTTTTCATACATAAACACAAAAGTTGTCATTTATTTACAATCTTATATAGGCATGCGCATTGCCTTGTAAAAAACAAAAACAAAAACAAAAACAAAAATTAAAAAAAAAATTCCTCACATTCACTTAAAGCACTGCCTCGGGCATATACAGTAAACATGCTACCCCATGTCTATGATCACATGTAAGCAGTCTCTTACATGCCAGCATGTAAGACCAGATTTCAAACGTGGAGTATAGCCTTTAAATACCAAAAACCAAAACCAAAAACAAAACAACAAAAATCAATTGCAAGGCGAACACTAACAAAGTAAAAAATTATTTTATTTTGGTCATAAATTGTCAAGTTTTTTTTTTTTTTACAAAGTACTTGGTGTCTAAATAAACATACGAGATGACTGTCTTTCTGTCTCCAAGTGTGTTCAAGTACATATCTCATTTTTAAGGCACTATTTAAAAAAAAAAAACAATTGACTATAAATTTTTAAAACGTATGTAACACAAGTAATTTTATTACAGAGATATTCAGCAGGATATTATGTGTCGGTTAAGACATGTTTGTCCTTGCGTCTGTGCGATTTTTTTAGTTTTATTTCATTACTAATTTTAATTGTATAGCTCGGGAAAAGTTAAAACTTTGCACAATTGTCATTTAAAGTGTTTCATTGGACGAATGCAAAATAAAATTGGATTCAATCGTAAGCAAGCCGAGTTCTTGAAGAAAGTTTGATAAAAAAAGTTGGAATTTTGTTAACGATGCTCCGACTTTTTGCGAAGCTTAATCCTTCGTTTTTTGTTCTTTTCATATATTTTTATCCCTTTTTTTGGAAGTCAGTCGTTTTTTCTGTCGATTTTTGTGAAACTGAATAAATTCTCAAGTCTTTGCTTTTATTTAAAACTTATTATTTTTCAGAGGAAAGAAATTAAAAAAATGAAAACTTTTTTATATCATACTAGCATTAGCGGCTTTCTAGCGTAGAGATTAATTCTTGAGTTCAATAACATTCTGTTTATTTTACATAAAAGAGTGAAAGTTACAGAACGGCCCCTCATTTAACTTAAATTGATCTCTCCCCAAATTGTTTTCAAAAATCAGTTGTAATTCATACATTTGAAAAAAAAAAAATTTTCAAAAGCTTACACAGTTTGTTTCGTTGTTTCAACTTTTATGGTATAATAGTATTCTGAACTGTCGGTGGGTTAAAAGTTCAATCTGACAGACGATGAAAAATTCTAGCTGAAAGCTCTTTCAGTTTACTCCTCTTTTTTGCTGATATGCAGCATTAACCAACTCGTCTTCTTACGTCTTCTTTCCTTTTTGCTTTATTGTGGGCGCGTCTTTCGAGCCATTTTACCCAATTTCAATACCAGCCTGCGTGCCAATATTTCTTTCAAATTTGAAGTCGACTCGCACTTTTTGGAAGCGGGCTTCCTTTTGTTGTGTTAAACACGAATTGGCAAAGTGGGTATATCCCCGCTGTTTAAGTGGGGATAATAAAGTTTGATCAAAATGAGACAATTGCAAAAGTAGGTATCAACCAAATATAGCCCGTTTTACTCACTTGAGTTATTATGTAATTTTCTTTTTACTCTTTGGTTTTTCTTGCCCAAAAAAAACACCTTACATGACAGCATCAGCATGACAAGTGTACAATCATAAAACTAATCGCATATTTAATGGTTTTTTTTCCATTTAAATGTTTCTTCTGTTTTCTGTGTGTTTTTCATGTTTTAATTAATTATTTAAACGTTCGAATTGTTTGTTTGATTGTTTCGCCCATTTGCATAATTAATTGTTACCTCTTCATTTTTTTCTTTCAATTTTTAATATTTTTCGGTTGCTGCAATATTTAATCTTTAAACGATTGCCTTGTTGCGGTTTGCTGGCGGTGGGTACTGTTTCAAATCAAATCATTGAACTTTTATGGTGATGGAATGAAGAGAAGCAGGTGTTTAAATATTATTTACAAGTTTCTCAAAAACATGAAAAACAAATTCTCAAATTATGTGAAAAATTTAAACTTTATTTAATATAATTTGTTAAAAAAAAAAAAAAAAACGAACGATACCTGACGTATCAATTTATTTTTTGTAAATATCACATGATACCAATTAGAGCGTTTAGCGAATTTGAACCGGTTTCAAAAGATGAAATTTTTCATACATCATTTCAATATTATTGCAACGGGTTTTGTTAAGATATTAACGGAGGTTGAAATTATAAAAAGGGAATAATGACCTTAATATTAAGATTTCAATATGAAAATAATTGAGTGAGAAAAGGCTTGAATTATCGAAGTTGTAGATTAGCTATCGAAGCTGACATTTCTTTGATATTCCACACAAGGCGTTTACACTTATTTTGTATTATTTTTAACGCACCAACATACTTTGCAACTCCTCTCTTTTTGAATATATAACATAAACATAAGTCGTTAGCGATTAATTGCACATTTATATTATAAGAAGTAAGTTAAGTATATGTGTAAGTATGTTTATAAATACTTTAATTTATTTAATCAAAAGTCATTTTTTAACGCTTCATTAAAAGTCGTTGAGTTGTAGTTTTCTTAATAAAATGCTACAATTTATACCATTAACACAATTTTGTTGCAATCACAATCACTGCAATTACTTACTGAAATGAAATAACAACAACAGAAACAACAACAACAATAATAACAACAATATAAAAAAAAACATTGTTAACATTTAAACAGACTGAATTTACTTTGATTGCAGTCACTGACATAATTGTAGTCATCTGATGAGTCATTTAGTCATTTGTTGAATGAAACACGTACTAAGATAATGAGCCGGCTTGTTAGTTAATTATCAGTATACACATACACATACGACAATTTAGTATGTCTGTCTTTTCATTCTGCGTGTGTTATCTAAAAATGGAAAACACTTTGTTAAACGCTTAAGTATAACAAACATGTTGTAAATGTTAAAGCAATAAGAAAATATTTTTTCTTCTTTTCCATTAAAATAACTTCGTGCTGACAGTTTTATTAAAATAGATAAAACATACATAAACAAAACTCCCACTACGATCAAGATAAGGGTGTAGCTCTATATATTTAAGTAGATAAAAACTTTCTATTATAAACCATATCTACACATATGAACTCTATGAGTCACGCAAAAATTCAATCTAAAGACTTTTATCTTAAGTTATGCTTTTGGTGTTATTGATATTATTATTATTATTATTATTTTTAACTCCTAAACTAATAAATAATTTATATTAGAACTATTTTAGAAGCCCCCTCCATATTAAGTTTTATTTTGAAAGAAGACTTTATCTAAAGAAAATTTTTTTATCCTAATATTTTTCGAATATATATATTTTTTTAACGTCAGCACGGAGATAAAAAGGAGAATTATAATTGCTAACAGGTGCTACTAAGGGCTAAGTGAGTAGTTCAACAGTAAAACTCTCTCTCGTGCGACAAAACTTACACTCTATAAGACCTGCATCGCCCCCGTGCTTCTTTATAGCACTGAATACAAAATGGTGTGTTTGAGAGAAAAATTTTTCGAAAGATTTTGGCCCTATACGCGTTGGCGATGAGTTCCGAATTAGAATAAATCTTGAGCTGTATGAGATGTACGCCCTGCAAACACTGCAGGACCGCACCGCGTGGTCTTCTTTTTCGCAACAGGCCATAGACCTACATAGGTTGTCTAGAGTGTAGTGTAGAGTGTTAAATGGTTGGTCTGTACAGCTTGAGCCGATACACCAAAACTTTCTTAGGTCAATCATGTGTAGCCAGGATTGATTGGAACAATTTGCACGCATCTTTAATGTGACCTTTATACTTTATAATTATATGTGTCTGTACGTCTGTCTGTACTCTGTCTAAACCAAAGCATGATACCCGAGTATTGGTTATTACACGTGATTGCGTGATGCGGTAATTATATATTTTTTTATTTCTTTTTCTTAAGTATTGACACAAGTGTTTACACATTCCACAATACGTGAGTTCACCTTTAAAGGTCTTATTTTCTTTTCATTATCATTTAGTCAATGTTCGTGTATGAACGCTACAGATGTTTTTGTGTCTGTTTCTGCATTTTTTTCTTTCAGATTTGCTATACCATTACAGGCGTGATAATAATCTTTTTTCCTCCAAATTATGCCAATTGTTTTAATTTTTTTATTGCGGTGTTGTTTTTGTTGTTGGGGTTTCATTTCTTTTGTATGCACAAATACCACGTAGATAGACATGTAGATAATTTTGGCCTCTTGCACTTAAAAACTATGTAGTCAATAAAACAACAACAATAACAACAAACAACACAGTCAAGGAAACAGTGCAAAATTTCACAATATTGCAACACCGTGTGACAGGTTTATAGTATAAGAAATTTTTTTTTGGTTTTTTATTTTTTGAATTTTTTTTCTAAATTAGTTCGCGTAATATTCACACAAAAGGGTATTCGCACTAGGTGTGAGAAGAAGTTTTTTGTTTGGAAATCATCATCATTAGACAATATTAAGCTAAAGCAATTATTGCTGCTATAAATTGAGACAAGTGGAAAAACTTGTGTGGCTTAGACCATATCTGGGATATCCATTATGTACATGCGTAGGTGCTTCTAAACTTGTAAGCGTGGTCTAAATTTAACTTTTATTTCTACTGTCACTTTAAAAAACATTTTTACAAATAAGTCATTGCTCGCTTTTTAGTGGGCGTGTCTCTTTATAAAGAAACTATCATTATATCTGCAAAATTTGAAGTCACTGTCACTACCTCATTATTTACTTCCGGAGGAATGCATGCCATAGAGCATCACAAAGACGGCCAGACAGTCACATATAAGGGGACTCATAATTTGATGCTGGTTAAGAAAGAAGTTGTGCTTACCCTCCATCTCTAGGCAGTAGGTTTAAAATAATCCCCTGGGATTCTACAGAGCTTGTTATTAGGTATATTATCCTATAAATAAATAACACAATGTTTCTTGTTTTTTTTTTTTATTATAATAAAAAATGGATAAATGAAACCTTGTATTAATATGAGCTCAAGCGGCGAAAGTAGGCAATATCAATTTGCTACAATTTCTATTCAATTTTTCCACCACATTTAATCACTGTAACAATAACTAAACACATTTACTAAACATGCACGTATACGCATACATGCAGTACATCTGGTACACACACTGGAAATCACTTTGATTAAATTATGTAGCATGAGAGAGTTTCACATAATTTATATATAAACTACTCTATACATAATTTATATATAAGAGATATGTATTTATGTGATGTGTGAATGTGTTTAAGACAAATTGATAAATTTACTGCTATAACAAAACGATTAATATGACTGCCTAGACAATTAGAGTTCATACATACAATCTGTATGTATGTGTATAATTTTTCTTACATTTAACAACATTTATAGGTTGTGTGCACACATAAGTGTCCGTATATAACCACTTCCTGATTTTACTTTTATTGCATTAGTATGCAAATGCGATGACATTTTTACCACAAGGCAATAAAGATTGTGATGTTTTACTATAACACGATACAATACCCCAAACAAATATCGATTCAAGTGATGTTTATAACAAAGACAATAATATTGTAATTACCAATCGTAATATGTATATACACACACACATTTACGGATATGTACATACACACATATGTGGTCTGCTTCCTTAAACGTGAGCCATTTACAGAGATTTACACACATTTTTATGTGATATTCTCAGAATGTGGAAATCGTGTTGACTTTTTTTATTTTCCTTTTCTTATTTCCTTATAAACGGTTAATGATAATGGTAATGATAATAATAATAATAGTACCATTAACAACAACAACAACAACAACAACAACAAAAATAGTAGTATTAGCATCTAAAGAAAGCTAAGTATGTACTTAAATGCAATCAAACAAGCTGACATCTTTTACCCTGCAATTGTGCACAATTTGCTGCCAGCACAGATATTTCACTCTTGCGCACAACTCTCTAAATGTATTTATTAAATTCATATCACATGACATATAGGCTGCTAAGGATCAGCATTTAAGGCAGTTGGCCGCCTTTTCTGCTATCCACCAAAACTTTATCAGGCATTTGCCAGTTGCCATTTTTTGTTTCTAAATCTCCATAAATGAAACGAATGCCAACTGTTAAATTAAAAATTAGAGCGGCTGGCATATCTTATTTTCAAATGCTTCCATAATTGATGTGGTTAGCATTTTGTAGAAAGTAGGGGATGTTATTCCTTAAAGCCTTTTCCACATTTTACTTTTTTGCACATTTCATGTGCTTTCTTCATTCCATTTCTTCTGTACTACCTGACAACCTGGCATTTCTAATTCCTTCTAATTTATCCATAAATGAAAACGACTAGTACTTATCAAATTAAAGGATCTCTTCTTAAATAAATCTGGACGTCAACTGTATGCATTGTAGATGACGTGTTGGAATCAATAGTTATTTATTGCGTTTTAATTGAGCTAGATGTGCTGCTTTCATAATAATACCGCTAACTGCATATGTCTCGTTTAAGTATTGTATAAACAATAAAACAGCTAGCAGTACAGTACAAATTCTCTTCTGGAATGAGGTAATATTTAAAGTCACTTCTAATTTTTAAGTTAAAATGTATAAATATCTATTTATCTAAAAACCAACTGGTAGGTGTTTGTGTCACGTACCTACCATACGTACAGCAACCGATAAATGTCGCAAACTTTTTAAACATTATTGTAAACATTTTATGTAAATGTTAATTATCATTGAATATGTGTGAACTTTAAAAGTTGTGCCAACCTTTATGTAGTTCCGCAAAGTAAATTATGAGAGAGGTAAAAAACATATGGTAATAAAAAAAAAATAAGACAAGAATGGGACAATGTTTGAACGATGTACAGTTAGATTTCTCAGTACACAAATTATTCAGAGCATGTTAATGTGGGTCTGTCTCTACTACCTACAGTTACTACAGCTGCTAACCATTGCTACGACTCCAGTGTATTCCACTCCAGCAAGTATTTGATTGCATAAAAATTTACATTTGCATTTACATGATATGTCCAAGCAGGCATGTTTGTACAAATGTGTTTTGTTGTTGTTGTTTCTATTAAAGTTCAGGTGTGTACGTTTATTCACATATATAGAGTGTTAATACAAGCGATATGTCCACAAATACCAGTTTGACTGAATGTCTACCAGTTGTTGCTGCATGATATCACTGGCCGACAAACTTCATTTTGACCAGTTATACAATATATGTCTTGTACACAAAAAACATATTTATAAGTAGCACATACATTAATAAATCTATCAAGTCCATCTGTTTACCGTTTATCTCTTACAGCTTTAGCGCTTTGTTTACAAAAACTTATGTTGCTCATGCTATGCAGGCAGTCTCCCCTGGTAACCGACTTCATTGTTTGCTAGCTTATACCTCCTTCTCCTTCTCTTTATCACTCTTAACCACCCTTATTATGCATGTCCGTCCAAATTTGATTTTATGTGTTTTTTTTTTATATAATTATTAAAAATGAAGCAAAACATTTGAGGTGTCCTCCCATAAAAAATGCCTGTGTAATGCATTTGTCTGGCAAATCATATTAACAAAATGTGTTAATAGAAAAAAAGTTTAAAAGGCTTAATCACTTATACTCATATAAACACAATGAAACTTTTGTTTAAAATATTTAGACATAATGTATGTACAGGCAAACAGCTTCATTTGCCACTTTGTGTAACTAATAATTATCTCGTTTAGACAGAAGGAGAAACCTAAAATTGATCTAATTATATTCTGATGAAGGAAGCTTTGGGTAATAAGTTCACCATTTCTCAATTGTAATACCTCATACCTTATATATATTCTTAATCAAATGTTGTTATTGTCTGCACCACCGTCTTTAAGGAACTTTATAAAATTTAAGATTTTATAGAATTCTGCTGAAAGTCTCGTTTATAAAAAGGTCGACAGTTTTAACGCCCCCCCTTCACAATTAACAAAAATTTTCATACACACAAAGTACGTAAAATTTTAGTACCGTATGCCAATATATTTGGAGTTAAAATATATGTATAAAGGGTGCGTCAAATAGCAGCCAAACCTATAACGAAATAAAAAATTCTGAAGGAAGGATTAAAATTTGTTACAATAATCGTTCTTGTATCATTTTCTGTACCGATCTGTCCGTTCGTCCGTATAGATAGACCTATTTTTAAAACCTTTGTCCTCCTACTGACTTTTTGAGAAATGACTTATCTGCCAAATACTCTTGTTTACCGATCCTACTAAACAAAATTATATGTAAACAATTGAAATAAAATGGTTTAGCGTATTTAGACTATCGCTCTTAGCTGACATTTACCATTTTCACTTGTTCACAATTGAAATTTACGACACATATATTAAGTTTCTTGGCTCCACTGGCAGCAATATTTTTTTCCTTCTCTGATTACAAATCTGTTTCTACATACTCTACGTATATTATTATCATTTGTTGTTTCTCTTTTATTTTATCTTCGTCTGATTGACGGAATGTATGTACATTGTGCTGGTGTCGCATATTCTTTAGTGACAAATTTGTTATGGGAAAACTTTTTTCTGTGTGTCAAAGTGATTGCATTCACTTCGACTTATTCGATTTTGTTGTAGTTGTTGTTCTTGCTTAAAGCATTTGTGATGATTTGTCAGCAGTTGATATGCAAGTATGCAAATTATACGTGGTAGATACTTACTCACACATACTTGTACAATGTACGTATAAGAAAAAAAAAAACCGTTAAATTTATGGCTGAGGATATTTCAACCTGTCGACATTCAATAAATTTGTTGTTGTAAAATAATTATAAAATCGACGATTGATTGATGAATGTAGCAGCGCAGCATATTAGAAGGAAAACGAACAAATAACGCTAAAATCTGTCTAAAGGCGACATTTTAGAGGCACTTCATCCTCATGCAAAGCCTAAATTTTCAGTATATATCATCGTCTTTTTCCAAATTTTCTTATTCAAGTAGCTGTATTAATGCAACGATAATATTTTATAATTTATAGGCGTGGCAATCGCTAAGGTTACTAGCTTGAGTACTAAGTTTAATGGTATTGATAAGATAAGTAAGTGTTAATTTGCTTGATATTAATGGGCGTGACTACAATGAAACCCTACTAATGTTATTAATTAAAAGAGTATATATTTATGTTAAACAAATATAAACTGACTTTTGGCATTACAAACGTTTTCCGTACAAAACTACAAAAACGAACGTATGGACACATCTATGTAGCGTCAACTACACTTTATTTGGTAGGGATTAACTTCAAAGCTTTCAATCACAAGAATTAATTAATTTGTGTTTAATGAAATAATTAAATTAATGTATTTCAAAAACGGACTTGCACCACTTTCATTCCCAACGGTTCATATTTGAAAGGCAAAGCATTTACTAGTGCTTCGTTTTAGTCGACAGACAATCGCTCTTATTTAAATCCTTGAAATGCTTGTTTTAAATCGTAAAATTAAACAAAATGTTATAATTGGTCAAGACCCACAAGTTGTACAGTATACGCGACATATTGCTATATAAGTCTTACGTAAGTCCTAAACTAACAAACTATTATCCACCAATTTTTTCAAAAATATGAAAAATTGTGATTTTGTGCCACATAGAGACTTCCAATATAATAGAACTTTGTGTGTAGAACGTAGGGATTCTAAAAATGGTCCGATTCGGTACATATTCAATAGGGTTCCTCTCTAGGCCAATATATGTGTTTGATTCTAAAACCGTTGGTATAATTGAAGGTGCAATTTGCCCTTTAAAAGTTTCAATCATCCGCCCAAACTTAATAGATCCTTTGCCACGAGTGGTGCAGTGTATACACTAAACTGTCCATGCAGTTTAGTGTATAGTTTAGTACACTAAACTATATGGTATTTTTTAAAAAAGTAATAATTTTACGTGCACTACGGAAGACTTTTAAAAAATTATTTTAACATCAAGTCAAGGAAGTTAAGCTGCTGACGATGTATAAAAATTTTGGAAAAATGTTTTTGTCAATTCTTTCATATAATAAGGGTTGTCAACAATGGCTTCACATAATAAGTGTTCAAAGTTCAATTTAAGCTGTAACGGAACATTTTTGTGAATATCACATAAAAGCCATTGTGACTTAATAACACATCACGTTCGTGTTTAAGTGTATGTAAGTACAATACATATATTTACTTGCGTGTGCTTGCATAATCGTTGTTAGTTAGCCTGATAATGTTGGGGATGATTACGATTACGATGACTGTGAGTTAATGGTGGTGTTGGCGTTGGTGTTGGTGTTGGTGTTGGTGTTGGTGGGTGCATCATCTTTTAATATTGTGTGTGAACTTACTTTCACTTTTTTTTAATAAATCCATATTTTCCTGCTGCACAAACAATATTCATTTACATATATGTTTACACGTAAGTATGGTGGGTACAAATTCAACCGAACAATTCAGTTTGTGTAATGCAAGGCAGTGATTATAACAATATGTGAATCAATTTAAATGCGATGCATTGCAGTGCTATAGCTATAGCGTGTGTGTTTTTAGATGCAAGATGATAATAAAACGATTTGAAATATTTAAAAGTATACTTAAGAGGCGAGAGTGTTACAAGTGAGAAGTGTGTTTATCGGTTTCTCCAACCATCCATCCATCCGTTTTTCCACATTTGGTTTTTGTTTAGTTTGATTCCTTTGGTCGGTCTAGCCATATCAGCGGTTTTTATGCTAACCAAACAACCAAACAACCAACCATTTATGCATCCATCCATCCATTCCATTTCTTGCCTTCCATCCTCATATACGTACATACTGTGCATAACTTATGCAATTTATGTGCTGTTTTGTTTCCCAACATGTAGTAGATAGATAGATAAGTAGATAGATAGATACCCACTCATTTACATGGCCAACTCAAGTTCGCATGAATATTGAAGAAATAGCCAAGAAACAGCTACAACAACAACAACTATAAAACACCCACTATTAAGACCAACACCATCGACCAGCCACAATATAAAACATTTAGCCGATTAACAGTTCGTGTAGTAGTAACACCATACGATTGTTAAAGTTTCTGAATTTCTGTTGTTGTGGTAATAAAACGGAAAATTTGTTTAAAGAAAATATAAAAAAAACAAATTCAAATAGAAAAATGTTTATGAAGTTTAAAACAAATTTAAAATGCCCTGTATGTATATATATTAGATGTGGGCGTGGCAGGTAACTATTTAACCAAAAACCAAATACCAACAAGTCTACTTTTGTGTTTGCAAAGTTTTGCTTATGTAAGTAGGAAACTTAAGCAGTCTATAGTTCTATTTCAAGTTCCTACAACCATGACCGTAAATAAATCATTGAACTGATTTAGACAATTTTGATTACTAAGCGCAAACACCCTGTATACAGATGTAGTACTTGATGCGGTCTGTCATGTCTTCTTGTTGTTGCTGTGAATGATATAGCAAACTTAGTATAGCTTGCTTTGCTAACGTGGAGAATGTATAAAAAAACGTCCAATTTCTCGTGAAAAAAAATCCCCATTGCCATAAAAATTGTCTAGCGGGAGGGTGGTTAAGTTATATTTTTGTCAGTTGAGTTGTGTTGTGGTCACACCACCGTCATTATACACTTGTTTGCTGTTGTGTTTGTTGTTGTTACTGTAGTTGTTGTTTAATTTATTTACAATATTTTATATATGTACGCGTTGTTGTTGTTATTATTGTTATTTTTATTGTATATTTCTCCCAAGACAGGTTGTTCTCATGATATTTTTCCAAAGTTTCGCTTCACTTTCAGATTCACGTTATATAGAAGTGTAGCCAGTTTTACAAACACACACACACACACTTACTCACTTACCCACACACATACTAAGTATGAGTGTGATTATTAAGTGTTGTTATTTATTTCTTTTTCTTGGCGTCTTTTCTTTCCTTTTTTTATTATAATTTTTTTGTGTGTGCATGGAATGGCGTCTTATATGCCTGACATTAAAGCAAAAATCACAGCCGACAACTTTGTAAAAATAACTTGACTGGATTTTGTGCATATTATACTACACACCGACAATATTATTTGTGTGTGAGAACTGATGACTTTCAGAATTATCGATTCCATGTTAAGGTTTAGAATTCGAGTGTGTGTTTGTTCCTCTTTTTTGGAAAAACGAAAAAAAAAAAAAAAAATTCAACGGAATATACTTTGTTTTGTTGTGTGTATGTTACACCTTTATTCATCGTTATTGTTGTTGACCACCACAATACTGTTGTTAAGCGAAACTGGTTTATTAAATAAATCAAAACGTTAGCCATTGTTTACAGCAGAACAATAGTCTGGTGGGAGTGATCGAATTTACGGTATATTCTTTAATAAACATTCATTTGCCGAACATAAGCACAATACACGCAGTTCCAATGCGGCGGGTTGTAGGTTGGAATTCCGCAGAATGTAAAACTGTGGAACTGGGGATTGCGTGCAAATAAAATTCTACCTAGTGGGCTTGTTACACGGTTCGCGCCTCTGAGTTATTTAATGACTATGTTTAGCATAAAATTTGTACCACTTTGAAAAACCATTCTAAATCATTTTCCATAATATAAAGTGAAATGTTGCTGAAGTTTAAAAAACGCGGGGGCGTAATAACCGCGTTTTTAATTTGGAGAGTCACAGGTTCGAATTTCGCAATAGATTTAAAACCTCTCAAGTGTACAATTTTTATGGGTGACAATGTCCCGCATTTATTTGCTTACGCGTAGAACGTTTTAGGATATTGCAAAGATTTTTATAAATCAGCCAATCGTTCGCTCGAGAGAAGTTAATATAACATACTGCTGACCCAAAGGTTTTTACACTCGTTTTATGCCTGTGCCACTCATAGAGTCACATACAGGATAAATCAAGGTCACAAGGTGTTTGTTGGAAAATTATGTCGTAGGCAAAGGCAGACTTAGGTACTTAGATTCCTTAAGCGGACACTTTAAGACACCCACTGGCTTAAGGACACATTTTGTACAAAAGAGTTTTGGCAACTTTTAGGTCCATAGACATTAACGATCCACCGCAACCGTTTATGTCGTGTACCGTTAGGTCCGCTAGCCCTAGTTGCTTCTACTTTTTACGTTATTGTTCAATTTACTGAAACGCAGCGTAAAAGAATTCAAAGTTCGTTGCAACCTTTTCTTTTTCGGCTTATCTGATATATTGTAAAAACTTCTATATGAGTAATAGGTCCCTAAGTGTGTATGTGGCTTTGTGTGTTACAATAACACAAAACCCTTTATTTAATAGGCTGCTGCATGCATGTTGTACATTGGAGGGAAGACATTTTAAAGTCGCCAGCACTCACTGAAGCAGTACGGGGCCCACCAATACGTAGCATCATAAAAAGACGCGCCGTTTGACCGCGAAGACGCCGCTTTTTATGTGCAAATGAGCTGTGCTTTCCGCATCGCTAGCATTTTAAGTGTTTTGTTTTTCGTTTATTTCTTTTCTTTTTGTTTTTTGTTACTTTGTTTCATTTCGCTTTTTTATGTCTTGGCTTGTTGCAGTTGATTATGATTATTATGATGATGATTATAATAATAATGGTGCTGTTGGTGCTGCAGTTGTTCAATGTGTTGAATTGTTTGTTTGCAACTTTCGGAACTCAATTAAATCGCTTTTAATGCATATTAATGTGAATGCCTTTTTATCATAATAGGGTAATGACGTAATCTGTGTGGTCATAGTTTACTGCCTCTTTTTTTGTTTGTTAGCACTATCTGTAGCACTGGTGTTACTTTATTTGTTTTTCTATCTTAGCAATTGTTCTGAAATGACTGATGGTTATAAAGTGTTTTTATTGTTTAGCTTTATATTTCAATTATGTAACAAATTTTTCTATATATTGATCTAATCGGGGAAATTTTGGCACGCCCATTCTCTCTTTATTAAATTTCGCATCGAGTGGACAACTATTTTATTTCGGTAGCTTATTGCTTGACGTTCCTCCATGGAAACATTACTTTGACTAATTCCCCCCAATTATGCAAATGCCTGGCGAAACATAAGTTGGTGTATTGGAGATTCGAAATGAATATGTCCATTAAATTTAAAATCGATCGACATATTTTTTCGCTTCTCAGTTCTTTATTTGTTTTAAGCGTTATTAAAGTGAAATTTTCAAAAAGCTCGTCTTGGAACCAAACCAATTTCAAATTCATTTGGAAAAATGAACAGGTAGATATGGCTTAATTGATTCAGAAAACGATTATAAATCAATCAATATAATAAAAAAAGAATCTCTCTTTAGCCGTTTTGAAGTTTCAAACATTTATACTAACTATGTACACATTCTAGGCTATAAAACCTGAATTAAGTTAAATAAAGGCGTATAATTCTAAGGCCTACATATTCTCCGATCAAGGTTTTGTACTTAAGTTGTATTAAGTTTGTAGTAAGATAGAATATATGTGTATTGAGAACGATGATGTTTTATTTATATTCATTTAAGAACTGCTGTAATCATCTATATAGTATTTTTCTGTGTCCAGTAGACATTAGGTTTGCTGAAAATGGTTGAAAAACAAAACATTTGTTTTCAGCTATGCAACTTTTCTTTCTATTCTATTTAATTTATCGTAGAGTAAAAATTTCTTTACTAGTGAAATATTAGCAATGAGCTCATACGTAAACTTTCCACATAACAATACTGTTAAACACTCCTTCTAAGCTAATCTTTTATTAGTAAGTAAGTAAATGTAATTGTACCAATGTAGAGTTCATAATAAATATCTAGACGCACACAAAATATATATGTGTGTATATATATGCATGGTCGTGCATTGGTACAATTGTTTATGATATTTGTTTGGTATTATTACCCGGTCTCCTATACTCCTTAGTTGGTGGTGTAAAGTTCAACCACTCAGTTCAGTGTTTCTGGTTTGTTCAAGTTACAAACCCATTAAAAAGCAGCCACAGCAGTAGCAGCTGCTGTTGTTCTTGTTATTGTGGCTCTATATACATGTTAGTTGTTGGCAAAATAATAAAAACCACCGCTTTAGAATCTTAGAGAAATTGTACGCTTCCGCTGACTTTATGCGAAATTGTTTGCAGTATTGTTGCATATAACTCAAAACAAAAGCAAAAGCAAAAACAAAAAAAAAATCTTTCTTAAACTAATGATTAATGTTTTCCTTTGTAATTTCTCTTCCAACATATTTTTATATATGTAAAGTATGCTCATTTGGTCATAACGCCAATGTCGTTGTACACGGTTTGTTTAGTGACAAAGTTTATCTAATTCTGTTTAATCTGCCCACACGAATTATTTTTGTAGCACGTACTATTTTTAATGGGCTTACATTTTTTTTATAATAATCAAATCAAATTAATTTTATACCAGTTTTTGTATTGTAAAAATAACGAGAATTGTACAAATTGGTCAGTTTATCAAGCATCATATGGATAAAATAACTTAAATATAATATTTTTTGATACCCTTTACATAAAAAGCATCGTATTATACTAAGTTTATGCATAAGGTTTCCTTTTTAATGGAGTAGTAGCCACACCCACAACATTCTTGCCTACAATTAAAAAAAAACGGATTTCATGCCGTAATGAACTATTACAATCGTTAAAAAGAATACCACATCTATTGTCAGTTTATAAATGTGGAGTATATGCAAAATTTGACCACATACTAATCGAGCCCAATCATTTTAATCATGTCTTGATGCCGTTACCGCTAAGACGTTTTCTCCTGACCAAATTGCACACCATGTTGTTACATTTAATGGATATAAAGATGACTCGTGGGTACTTTCTGATTTTTCATTGAACATAAAATCTGTTTTTAATTCTCATTGAAATACAAATGTTCTCCTCACTGGTTGTAGGTTTTTTTTAGAAAAATCGCGAATGTCTGGAGTGAATTGTTACATTCTATTAAATAGCAGAGTAAAGGGTCTTGTGAAAGAAGCTCTTGCATTAATTGAAACAAATCCAAATTCTTTCTCAGAATTGTTATTTCTTTTAAGTGATCCTACTCTCCTTAGAAAGTTCTTTCACTAGATATCTCTGTCGATCACTTTTTTTTTTAGCAAATATGGTATATTACCGTTTCCTTTCAGTAGCTGAGTGGGCTAAGGTTTCGTCTCAGTAAACTCTGCCCGCTGTAGGATACGGGTTAAAGTCTAGCTGGGGAAAGACGCGAAAGAGTTTTTTCAATTGGATTTTGAACTCATGGGTCGCGTTGGATTGGTAATTCACTGACAGTTAAGAATATTACCATGAAAGTAGTAAAAATTATTATAGTAAACTACTATTTTTATATGTACCTAAGCCATATATACTATGGGTCATTTTGAAAATGACATAATTTCCACATAAGGGACCTGCAAAATAGATCATTCAATGAATTTGTACTTCAGAACTTAATAGACAGCTCAAACTTTTTAAGCATAATCAGGGTCACAGCTGTTAATGTTTAGATATAATCGGGGTTCCAAAAGGGGCTTGTGTAACATTATTGTATTCACATAAGAAAGGCTTTTCTAAAAATAGTGATCGGAAGCGATTAAATCGTGTTGAGACAACATACATATCAACAACTACTCGTTTCAATCTTGTTTCATATAATACTGCGGTTATGAATTTAATTGGTAGCTTTGGTTTAAAAACTAAGTTCATACGCGTATAATATGTGTACATGGCAAACTAAATATAATATTTATATGAAATTATGTATGTTTTAATACTTAAGTTGGGAGGAAAGCAAATCCTTCCATTCTTGCGGCCTTCTGGCAACATTATTATTGAAGAATTATTTTTAATTTACTCAAGACAGAAATTCCTTGTAACTCAAGAGTTATTATATATGATAGTTAGACGGTTCTATATCTAAATTGAACTTGAACAGCTATACCGTGCATACGTACTACTCCTTACTTTTATAACCAGATACTTAATTACCTCCTCATGTACGTATAGCGCGAATGCATACCAAAGTTAGTTTCGTAATGATCATTCTGTCAAATGATTGTACAATAATTTAATTGAAATTAATTATGAGAAAAATTGTTGTTTTCGTTTTCTTGCCATTGTTGTCTAATACTTAACTGATATAAACGTACACTAATAGTTTGTATGTTATACCCGTCGTATAAGAAAACCTCACAGTAGCATAATTATTATGCTTCGAGAAAACGCACATATAACAACTGAAGGGGATTATTATGATGATGAGCATGGTGAAGAAGAAGAACAATAAAACAATAAGACAACATTCTTTGTTTAGTGTAATCTATTGCAAATAAGCACATCATCTAATTTGGGTTAAGAGAAAATCTATACAATGTTACATAAATGGATACTTATTGCGTTTTATACGTACATGCAGTTCAGTACTTGCAGCACACGTTCTCTTGCATTGATAATGATTATTATTGTACACATCAAGTGTACACTTGTATAAAATTATACAGTTGGCTTGTCTAAAAAATGTTCTCAAAGTAGTTTTAAATTGTTTTTAAATTCTCTTAATGTACTTACGACGGGCATAAATGAAATATTTGAATACAATACTAAGTGCTTAGACAATGTTGCAGTTGAAATATGTGCTAATATTCAAGGTCTAGTTACCAAAGCGTACATTTGTGTTATGGAAAAACAGTACAAATTTAGAATTTATATACACAAGAAATTTTATGAACGTACTTAGGGATATATGTTGATTACCGCTTAACTGTTTTCTTTAAGGAATTAATCCTTAAGGGATTAAGGGAAGGATTCAAGGAGATTCGAAAGTAATTCCCAGTCGATTGATAAAATCGAGGATTTTTCTTAAGTCGGTTTGGAATTATTCCGTTATAATGGGACTTTTTTGTAAATGTTTTCTTTTTGAGCCAATGCGATCTATATAGCTCGCTCACAAATTTACATTGGGATTTGATTGGGGATAGATGAGATTTTTTATTCTGAATCGTTCCGTATAATCGATCGCTGAAGGTGGGTGCAGCATTTACGGTTAGAACTTACAAATTTGCGCACAAGCTTAATATGACATTGTTCGCAAATAGTGCGGGGTATAATAGTTTATTACAACTAATAGAACATAATACATATTCTTTAATATTTAAGTACTGACATTTATTTAAAAATATATTGAATTGAAAATATCAATTTATTTTTACCACTCAATAGATTTTTTACAAAATAGAAGAATTATGTTTGTCCAGAACTTTGCTTTATTTTTTGGAGCCGTGAAAAATTATTGTGAGTTGTGAGAGTGGTTGTTAGCCGATTTAGTTCATTTTAACCGAGAAACTACTTCTATTGATTCTTAATTTCGTTAATTATATAGTGGAGCTTTTCTTGTAGCATACTGACTGTTAATTAGTTACTTTTGAATGGGACAAATATGGAATATAATTTAGCAACATTTAATATTTCTAAAAAAGTGTATATGCAGGGAAGGAACAAAAATCACCTGAACACGAAATTTGTTTATAATAATAGTAAGGTGTTGGGCCACCATTTGTTCGCGGAATATATTCGTAGAGTGTTTGAGTGTTTTTTGTCACAGTGGTTTTATGTTGGCCACAAGAGTTTTTAATGTTCATCGGTCTCTGTCAGTTAACTTTGGGTTTCCTTTTGTGCATGCTGCCATTACCGTTGATACAGTCACTCGCTCCCGCTAACCGGACAACAACGATTTGCCCTCTTTCGAAGTTTGAGAGATCACACATTTCACCGATCGCTTGTTTTAAGCGTTGTAGAACAAAGCGTATAATACACTGAGAAATATAACCTACAAAACTTGGCACGTAAACACGTGCAATACATACGCGTCGCTTTATTTACACGGAAGCAGCAAGATGTACTATATTGCGCGGTGTTTATATAATTTTGTTCATCCCCTGTATATATGTGTGTACCAAATTTGGTGCACACATTCTTTTATTGCGAAAGATTTCACTTCAAATGCGGTCCCGATTGCATAAAGCTAAGCTAACCTTATTTCTATTCATCATTTTAAAATTGTACTTAAAAGAACTAAATTATTGTACAATAGTGAACTAAAAAAAGTGAATTAAATTTTTTCAATTGTTCTAAAAATGCGGGTTATCGATCTCTGTTCGGTTGGCCTTATGACACACTCATCCTCGTTTGCTTATCCCATATACCACATAAGTATATTTTAATAATTTATTTGATTTTCATTTACATACTTAAGTAGCACAAAATTTACATACAATCATATTCGCAAATTACACTTGAGCTAATAAGAGGAAATGTATGCAGTTTTGATTGAATTTCTAATTCTAAATTAGTCTTATTACGGGTGATGTGAATACACTCATTGTTCACTTAATGTCTGTATTGGCTTCAATTGAATTTCTAATTACTACCTATTACTCCCATTGTTGTATGAGTGATAGAACGTGCTTTGGTTATTGAAAAATACATGATAATACACAACAACGTTTATTGTTCACACGGATTTTAATGTCATGTGTACAATTTTGTTATATAATAATTCAGTAAAAATTCTACAGAAAGTGTTATTTTTATAACCTGTTCCACTTGTGGCAAAGGTTTATTAAGTGTGTGCGGATGTTTGTAACTCCTAAGCGACACACCCACCTTTAATTACACTGATCGATTTAGAATACTGGTCGCATCACCTCCTTTTATTAAATAAAACTTTAATTGGCCAAAAATCGCAATTTTTAATATTGCTTGACCATTTTTGGGACCCCTTTCCTTATAATGATATTTCTCAAAATGACTTATGTGGCAATGGCTCGCGTTTATTGATGCAGCTAAACTAATTGTAGTAAAATTTGTAGAACCAAGTAGTGTAGGGTATTATAAGGTCGGTCTTAAGCCATCTAAAATATTTTCACTTGTTTTTTAAAGTTTTATTACGGTAAATAATTTGAGCTATAAACTAATTTCAAGGTTATACAATAAAATGCGCTAAACATTCGTTGTATAGCACCGTTTAACAATTGAACTGGTTTCGCATTGGCACCGTCTTGTTGCTGCTTTTTTATTGTTGCTACCATCGCTTCACTATTTGTGCATTTTTATGAGATTTGTATTTTATGGATCATTGTGAGTTGCTTTTGTTGCTATTAAAAACCGGAACCGTAAAAATGTCTGAAAAGCTTCATAAAAGACCTGCTTGTTTAGTGTTAGATATGATTTCGGTTTATTAGTTTAATAAGTAAACAACATAAAAAATATCACATTAGTCACATTATTAAGACGAGCATTATTGGTGGTTTAGCTTTACGCCTAATGATTTATGCTTAAATGATTAAATGCATTGCTTCTTTTATGTACCGCCATGGACACGTTGCGTTTTACGAGTTTATGTGTATGAGTTTATACCCACTACTTTATCAAAACGTTTGAGTAACGTCCAGCATCACAGATTATACAAAGTTTTATTTTGTGGTCAGCCGGTTTTTTTCTTTTGAAACGATTTAGCTACGTCTGTCTGTCCGTCTATGTGACTGTCTGTGGTCAACATTCTCCCGGTCACCAAAATTAGATGCCAATTCCAAAGTTAACAAAATTTGGCGCCATCCAATTACTTTTTACTTGTTTTATTTTATTTCATTTCCACCCATCCGTCTACATATGCTTCGCTTTATGTTTTAGGCCATCACATGATTGTTGTTGATTTCAAATTTTGAAAAAAAATTATTGGGTGCACACATCTGATAAAGTTAAAAGTGTAATTTTTTTTTATCATTTTTTAACTTCTTTGATATAAAACACAATCAGCACATGTTCATTAAATTGAAATGTTACTAAAAAATTTACACACGCGGAAATTCTAATAATTGACTATCGTCGCGCAGAAACGTTATAATTGTAGGCTCCGGTATTACATAAACGTAATTGATAACATACATTACGTTTTAGTTTTGTGTATGTTATCATTAGTGCTACGTCACGCTACTACACCCATACATGCATACGTATAAAGTGCACCTGAAAAATCACAAAAAAAAAACAAAAAAAAAATGCAACAATGACTGCTCGTATGTAGTGTATTCGTATGTTGGCAATTACGTGAAAGAGTTTAAGCATAACGTGGACGTGCTCAAGACCGCAACTCAATAACTAACGAACAGTCATGGTATTAATTTGCCACATCAACTTGTTAAACACGTAAACTGAATGATTGTATATATATATATATATATATATATATATATATATATATATATATATATGTACAATACAGTTTGTTTAGGTGGTGGTATGACTTTGATTTGTTTGTGCTTGCCCGCATATAAGCGTAACAAGCTTAACTAACTAACCAACTAACAAAATTCATTAGATAACATTTAAGTATTTGTTAAAATATATAATTAAGTAACAATAATAATAATAATAATAATAATAAAACAGCAACCAAATTTAGTATCTATGTACATTTAATATCTTTGTATATATATTTACTTACATTGTATGCACAAAAGTTCTGGTATTTTACAGTTTTACAGTAAAAGTTGGTTGTCTCCTATTTATCATCAATTTGTTGCTTTTATAGTGTTAATGAACTAAACAAAAACCAAGAAATAAAAATAAATGTGAAAATATGTTCAAAGTTTGTTTATAGATGGTGTGCACTTGAGATAGTTAGTAGGAGAGCAGTGCAATGCTCTTATAATGATATAACACCGTTTAAATGGACTAAAAAATAAACTCAACGTATCTTCAATTTTATTAGAGAAGTTCGCCAAAGTGATGTGAAAACAAATAAAAAGCAATCTCTGGCTTGGGCCAAATCTGAAATACCCCCCTCATCTATATATATAAAAGGGGCGTGGCAGGTATCTGATTACGTTTGGGCGTGCCTGATGTGCGGTCTATGTACATTTGGCCCATTAATGGATTAATTATAAACATATGCAGCAAATTTCAATTGTTATGGCAAATGTTGTGCCTCATATATATAACAAATCGACAAAACCGGCCAAAAGCCACGCCCAAAATCTATTTATCTAGCACAAAAACTTACCTATTATGTGGTGTACATATTTATAATTACACCATTCATTGATCTGCCAAAAAATGCCCACTCGCCCAAAATTTACAAAAAACAATAATTAGCGTAAAACTTAACTTGTAAGGCATAGTCGTGTACCTACCACGCCCACCGTTTTTATGTATATGTGGAGGTTACTTAAGATTTGGCCTAAGCCACATGTAGTTTTTTTTATTTGTTATACTTATTATAAACTTTTTGAAGGAGAAACCATCCTGGAAGATTTGAGTTTAATTAGTTTAAAAATTATACCATTAAACCCTCTATAATCTCTATAATGATTGAGTGAGAGTGTGTTATAATATAATAATAATATATATAATAATATAATAAAAACAAATTCGTAAAGCAATTTATCTATATTTGATAGTAACCTCTACCTGCACCACACCCTCAATTTTTATTGTTTAAGGTGTCACTTGGGTAATTGACAAAACTATCACCTATTACATTACTGCAAGGTGACAAGGCAAGCTAATAAATAAATAAATTTTGCAACACTCTGCAGTATAAACTGATCAAAAAAACATTCAAACATTTTACGTGCGGTATCAACGCTCTGTAATGGGAACCTAAACAGTTTCGTTGAAAATTTTGTTTATAAAAATTTCCTTTTCTAGATTGAGGTACACTTGAAAAGAAAGTGCTTTTTAAGGCTGTATCCGTTGTTGCTGTTATTTCCATCACTATTTATTAGTGGCTTGACTTTGGCCGGCTTGGCTTAACCTGGCCTGCCTTGGCTTTTGTTGGTGTATGCCACTCGATTCATTTTAACCTACTTTTGGTGTAACGTCATTTGTACGTTTCGTTGTTGTTGTAGTTTTCGTTTTTTTCTACAGTCTCTCGGCCTCTCTCTTTGTGCGCCACCGTAGCGCTGGAGCACTGCTTTGGCCACTTTATTACAAGTTATAATAAATGTAAACAAAGCGACAGATAAATGGAATTAGTTGCTGTGCTTGTACTTAACAAATTTTTATGTTGTTGTCTTCATCGTTATAGCTGCTGCCGCTGATGGTGATGATACGCTGTTACTGTAAACCGTGCTGACGGCAATGATGATTATGGGGATGGTACTGTTATTGTTATTGTTGTGTTGTTGGTGTTGTTAGTGTTAGCTGGGCTATTACTAATAATTATATGGCTACCTGTAAATAACAAGTCACCATTATAAGGTTTAAAACAATAAATTTTGGCCACATTATAGAAGAAAGTTTTATACGAAGCGACAACAACAATAGTAACAATAAAATTAAAATTTTAATGTCAATGAACGACCTTCCTTACAACTACCTGTTTATAGTTTTAATATTATGTTGTACAGATACACATACGTAAACATTTGCGCATAATCACTGTTATGCCTTTTGAGTATATGTAGTGTGTGTGTGTTTATATTTAATGTAACTCTACTTACAACAGTTGCTGCCGTGTAAAACAGGTTCGTGCTTACGCCTCCACACGTTCCACAGAAATCTCTATAAATGTAGATTTTTATCATAAATTATCTTTGGCGTCATACTTTTGTTTTTGTTTTTTGTTTTTTTTATGGAGAGGTTTCATTAAATAGCAGTGCATACCCAGACGTGCCGTCTGTATTGGCGGCTTTGAACCCATATACCAATAAGGATTTTCTTTTGTTTTTTTTTTATTGTTTTTATAAATTTTATTAATGTTTAGGCATGCTGAGGCTGTTTGGCTGCTTGGCCGTATGGCTATTGGGCAGTGCAGGTAGGCCGTTAAAAGCAAGCACAGAGATAGTTTTCACATGTCATCCGCCACCCATTACCATCATCATCAACGGCATTATTATCGTTATTATTATTTGATGTTATTAAACGTGAGATTGGTTGTCACTGTGAGATTTGTTTGATGTGTTGCTGTTTTTGTTTTTACAATGGCTCATAAAATAGTTGGTGGGTACGTGTACATCATCATGTATTGTATGTCGCAAGTGATCACATTTTTATAGTTATTGTTGTTGTTATTATTGTAGATGTTTTTCAGAGAAAATGCGGCGAAATGCTGCTCACCTAAGGCTTTCTAATCAACTGAAAACACACCCAAAACTTTAACAACTTAGAAAATAACACAAAACATCAGAAGAAAGAAACCAAAAGAGAAACCTTAGAAAATGTTAACGTTGTGAAATGTTAGGGCCATCGCCTTCATGCGATTAAACAAATATTTAATGTCTAGAGAATAGATGATATTAACAATGTTGTTGTTGTGAGAAGCAGGACGATCAATTAGTGGCTAAAGTGTTTCTCTTAAATATAGAGAATGTCATTTGATCCGAAAAATTTAGAACAATGCCGCCACATAAGCTCCAATATTAACGTGTATCTGTGTCTTAAGCATCCAAAATATGAAGGTGGTTACAGGGTGCTTTTACTTTGTTTTTAAATATTGATCATAAATTTTTTACAAATATTTTCAGTTTTTATTTAAAAATTGGACAAAATCGATTGCGGGCCACGCCTGCATTCGACAAAAAACTGCTTACCAAAGGCGTCCATCGATATATTTGATTGTTTAGGAATTAAAAATGACTTTTTGGAAGTACGGGTGAATTTTGAAGTACTTTTGGAAGTGACGCAGAGTAATACTAGAGCTCCTAACGTTAAGGTTCCTTTAATGTTTTCAACGCCTGCTAAAGACCTAGAACACGAAACCTAAATGTTAAGTTTAGAATCTGGTTGAGGACTAAACGTTACATCTTAAACAAAAGATCCCCAAGAGCACAAAAATTTCTGCACCACTGCATTAGCTTTTGCACAATACAAAATTAATTTCGTGAGAACAATTAAAATTCGCATGACTTCAATTTTAATGCTAGCGCCTCTGCATGCCGCCTCCCTACGCGTCTTTCAAGAAAACAGAAAAAATTGAAACATACGATTTTTTATGAAGGTCGTCACGTAAAGATGTGTGGCGCCGCTGAGCAAGAATAGTTGGCATAAATTATATAATGAATATATTTGAGTGGGAGAAGTAAGAAGAGTGTTTATGGAAAATCTATTCAGCGCCGATATTTATTTAAGTTTAATTTAATTGAAATAATAAAAAGTACAAAAAAAAACTATATTTGACAAAGGCCAAATCTTGAATACCCACCATCGATCTTCCGGAGGAGTAATTAAGTCAATTTAGTCGCTTGATCGATTTAGGCCAATTTCATGACAAACCATGTTATGAATTCTGCAAATACTCCTGCCAAGTTTGATTCAAACCATACGTACTAAAGGGGTCTCCGGCACTACCATTCGGGCACTGGAAACTTTTTTATATCCCGCCATAGTGGGTATAAAACATCTCATATATTAAATATAAGATTTTTATTAAATATAAACTTAAAGATAATTATAAAAATTACACGTTTTTTGTCTTTTTTCCAGAAGTAATTGTATTTCCTGCACCTTAATTTCACCAGAGATTCATGAATTGCTGGATTGATATTTTTATCGATTTGTTAATAAAATATTGTTTGTGTTGTCTATTGTCTATTATATGTATTACCTTAAACGAGTCTTACGAATCAAGGGGCCTTGGCTTTATATTTGTTTTGGATGTTTATGAAAAATTAATTAAAAGCGAGTAAGAAACTTAATTTGATTTAGGCCAAATCTAAGCCACCCTCGCACATTTAAAAAATAGGAAAAGCAATCTCGAAGAGAGATTAATGAAAAAAATCGGGTTTTCTGAAAATTTTAGGCATGTCTGTTATCCGACCATGCCCATTTTTATCATATCGATGGATAGAATTTGTATAATATACACTTTTTAGCTCAATTTTTATGGTCGTGATAGATTTTCATCAGTTGTAGGCGTGGCTGTTAACCGATTTCATATCTATTGAAAGTGTAATTCTGTACCAATGTAAATTGTAAATTGTGGGAGCATCTGCTACGTGATTGCACCCATCATTAAATGCTTTGGTATGGATACAAAAATTTCATTTTTGTTAGAATGATAGATTCTTATTAATCAAGGGCGTGACCCTTAACCGATTTAGCGTGATTTCAATTTGCACATTTCCATTTCTTTGAAGATGTTTTCTAAACAAACTTAGTGTACCCACTCAATTTAGTTGCGAACAGAGTGGAGGAGTACAATTTAAAAAAATCAATTTTTTTTTATAAATAAATCAACCTTAATCGAATAGAAGTAGATTTCCTTGAAATTTGCTTATTTGTTCGTTTGTTTACTTTGCTATGCCAATAACTTTTTTTAATGAATTTTCAATAATTGCTTATTTATAGCTTTTTAATGTTATAACCACATAATACGGAATTTCAATTTCGATTAGGATTTATTGTTGCTATTGAGAAGAAGAAGAAAATTTAAGTGCAATTTTATGCAAATTTGGCAATAAAATGGAAATGAAAATAATGATGAATTCCATGAAATTGAAAAGAAAACCCTAACAAAACAATCAGTAAAACTGTGACGTGCTGAGGACGAACGTGTCGCCGTCTTCGGCGTCGTCATTGTTAGTGTTATGGTTGGGGGAGTTAAAAAGAAACGCAAAGCAAAGCATTTGCCTCAAATTATAATGCCCCACGTATATATATATATGAGTGTGTGTGTGTGTGTGTATGCAAGTACACTTTCACTCTTTGCTCATATTTGTTGCTCGTTATGTTTTTTTTACCGCACTAATGAAAAGAAAATTTCGCATAAATTATTGCAAAGATTCAACAGTAATAACACAGCAAACAACAAAAACCATTAATGCAAATGTGAATACAAGAAATCAGAAAAAATAAAGAGTGCGGCATGAATTCCTTCCAAATTAATTTAATCATATATTGTGTGTACTAACATGTGCATAAGTAAACGTGCCTGATTTCTGGGCAATACGTTGTACTATAACGAATGGAATAATCGCCCATAAACGGTATCTCAGTTGAGGGAATGACGAAAAAAGCCACGCAAATGTTATGTTGAGCTCCTTTCGTGTACAATTAGCTCGCTATGTATACACGCTGTACCCTGCAAGCATAATCTTTCAATCATATTGGTTCAGCTACTTTAACACACACACTTTACCTTTAAAATTATTTTTAATTTTGATGTTTTTGAAAAACGTAACTTGGACCACTTTGATTACAAAAGTACGATTACGTATATGTAGTACTTTTCTTAATCTCTCTCCTTCCATCTTGCACACATTTTAACATTTTACTTTCATTTTTACTATATTTTTTTTAAACATATTTTTGCATCATATCGCGCATGTCATCATTTTGAAGATATCGCATAACTATACACCTTCATTCTCGTTATATTTGATGTACATAAAGTACAAATGAATGAATGAAGTAATCGCACTGCATCTCATCTCAGCGCAATTGGCATGTTGATGTATCATCTGAAGTGGTTTTGGGAGTAAATATAAAAGACGTTGCAAGCAAACTAAAACGTCCAACAATCACAAGATTAACGAAGCAGTTAATAAAAACATGTGCATAAAGTACACATAATAGCCACATACACACATATGCACATGTAAGCAATATTAGATTGTTATAATTTTTGTTTATTAAACACACGTACACAGCTTGCAACTATTAACAGCAGCAGCTACAACATTTCGTCATCACGGTTGTGAACTAAAAATTTGAAACAATTGTTCATCAAAAAAAAAATGTGGTTCTATTGCATGTACACTTAGATATAATAAAGCCGGATGAACAAACCAAAAAAAAAAAAAATGTAAAGAAACTAGTGTTTAATTGGACGTTGTTTGCTGGTAGCGATGGTGTTTGGGGTGATGGAAGGAAGACAACATTATAAATTTAACTTTGCCCTCTTTAAGCATCACAATGACTAACTGAAACATTATGAACCCACTCCTCACCACAAAAAGTACACACACACATTCACGTACACACTATTCTCAATTGCAAGTAACTGCCTGTGTAAGTTTAAGTTGAGATACTGCACCAACGGACTGTGTGTAAAACATAATACGGATTAGCATAACCATCAAGTATGAAAATGTTAGGATGTAAATGTAAGTATGTGTGTGTTCGACTGATTTATGACTGTTAGCGGTATAAGTTACTAAAAAAGCCAACAGAGTACTGTGCCATACATACCTTTCTGTATAACATTGTACTTTGTTCCTTGGCAATAGATAGTTAGTAGCTCTTGTTATTGTTGTTTTTATAACAGTTGCAAGTGTCTAACCAATAAACAAAGGCTTTGTTTTTTCTATTCCGGTACCAACCAAAACCAAGTAAATATTTCTGAGGTGGAATTGAACAATAATGAAACAGTTTAACAAAGAACGCAACAAATTATTATACATACATAGGCGTATTTACACATAATTAGGGTAAATAAAATCTCAAACAACAATTTGATTTGGCTGAGGTCAAACCCTCCATACCCACCATCGATGCACGAAAGGTTCCCCACGAGTTTATGTGTCAATATATATATATGCAATATATTGCATCTTCCCTACTTTATAAGTAGTACAGAAATCTTACTTAAAAATTGCTCCTTTTTGTGGACGTTACCGATTTTGCCCAATTTGAATACCAATCAATTCTGCAACCAATTCAGGCAATTCTGGCGAGTTTGATTACGTATATATTACGCCCCGCCTCCTTTTTAGGGCTGCAAATGTTTTGTCTTAGTGATGTATACCCCCATATACAGAATTAAATTTTAATTAAATTCAATCTTATGTACAAAAAAGGGGGCGTGGCAGGTTTCTGATTTCACATTTTCCACAATTTATTTTAAGGTAATTTAGATTAAGGGAAGGGAAGGAAGTAAGTTCGAAATGTGTGAAATATTACAAGCGAATTATTAAATTATATATACAAACAATACGTTCGTTCTGAGAGGTGATAAGCAAAAGAAACATATTTAGTATGATGTTGTTTTATTGCCAGTTTCGTGCTAATACATTTTGCCACGACGGAGAGATGTTTGTCTTTTTACGTTAATTTAACTGAAATGTCCCCATAACACTAACTCACATTATTCGTCTAATGCTGTATGCTGTATGGTATGACTTTACAAATTGCTGTTGTTGCTATTGTTGTGGTGACTGTAATGCAATTTTGCTGGACCTGTGTGTAGTTGGTTGGTGGCAGCATCAAATCACGCTTTGTCTCTTTCAACATGGATACTGAAACAAATCGCAAAAAAAAAAAAACACCAACAAATGAAGCACGGCTGTCGATGACAGCTCATTAAAAATAATTTCACCCGAATAGTAAACAAACAACAAGCAAGCACAAAAAAATTGTCAACACCGATTTTATTTTTAGCGGCATGTTACAGCATTCGAAAGTATTTTATTACACCAAGCCGACCTCCTAATAGTAACCTTATGACCTCTTAACATTTTCGCTTTACTTGTACTATAGTACGAGTGCAAATATGTTCACAAAATGTAGGTAAAAGCCATTCTTCAAGGCATTGTCATAAAACATATTCCGACATAGTATTTAATATTAAACATTATCTATTTACGAGTCGTTCTGTATTTGTCACACAAATGAAAAGACAAACGATTTTTTATCTCTATTTGTTATTTACAATTCACTATGATACGAGTGTAAAATTGAACTGTACTGCGCGTACGCCCATATTTTTTGTAATCATTTGCACTTTGGACGATTAGTTAGTATAGCGACTAGTTTGAGGAATACAGTGAACTGTATTTTGATATCCCCTACATAAAGTGTGTTCTCGGTGTGTAGCACTAAGAACGTGGCGTCGGAGCCCCACAAAGTGTATATATTCTTAATCAATATAAAAATCTGAATCGTTTTAACTATGTCTCACAATTGGCAAACATTTCTTACAGCCACGAACTTCTACGAAGTTGAAATTAGGTGCATCCAGTAAAATTGGGCATGATAGGACCCAATATGAGCTAAAATTCTTAATTTTCTTTCGATTATTGAAGTATTTTACGAATGCAAAGGGCATCCAAGATTTGGTCTAAGCCAAATATAACTCGTTCAATTATTTATGATAAAAGTGTGTTTGTACAATTCGCACGTCGTGTCGCATTCACGGCTGTGATCTGGTGTATACCTGATATAATCAAATGGAGTTACGTGTATGTAACTGCAAAGTGCCATCTCCTCTCTCTCCCCGTTTGAATACATTTTAATACGTACAGTTGCTGTTCATGTTCTTCATGAACTATAATATCAGAGACTTCAAAATATATAGAAGTCTCTGATAATATGTGGAACAATATATGACAAATTCTCTCTCTCACTCTTTTTTATTATATGATCTCATTTTAGTGTTTGTATTGAGAGCAGTGTGCAAACATCTTTGGAGAGCACATATACGATTTTTGCCGACAACTCAAACTTGAGATCTGGTTCAACTGGCTCAGTCAGTCAGTCAGTTGAATGCAGTAGATTGTGGTGTGCGTTTGTTTTTGTTTATAAAAAGATTTTGACGCACTGAAATTGTCGGGATAATTAGTAGTAATCGCAAAACCATGATGTCAAGGTGATATGCGTGTGTAAATATGCTAACAAGTTGGCAAAGCCCATTTAACTGGTATTGGGATTTGACCCCGGAAAATAATATTCAACACAATTTGTTGGAAAATTCCCGCCAGGACATAGGCTACAGCACGTTTTAAGCGACTATACGACCAAAATTTTAGGCCCTAACCTTTTTCAAGTGTTTGTTTGTAAACATGGGAACTAAATCACCGAATGGCCCTCAAAGATGTCGTTTGATTTTACAACAATGTCTGGCTATACAACTAACCAAACCTGGACACACTCCAGAGGACTTCTGGATGTATGATTCCGGTTATATGATTTTTCAAGTAAGAGCACCAACCTCTACGTGCAAAAGCACCCTACTTCAATCTTGTACCTTTCCAGAACTTTTTAGCCGCTAACGCTCAATGTTGGTGGAATGGACCTTTAACAGCAGCCACACGAGCTTTAAAATATGCAGGTCATATAGCTCCAGGCATATTATTGATTAGTGGAGAACCGTGTGCGTTGGAGGTTTTGCGCGGAGCGTATGCGCGCAGCGTTTTAAAGGCACCAGCCACATTTATTATAACTTCACTGGGTAAGTGTCAACTAACAGTGTGTATTAACACTATGTATTTTATAAAATATTGCCTTTAGAAGCTATTGTATTCGAAAATTGTTCAAACAAAGTTGCTTTATATTTAGCTGTTAAATTGTGACTGTTTTGCCTTAAACCCATTTATTGTTTCTGTTTTTTTGTCGTCATATCTAAAAAAAAAAGTATTAAAAAAATTTGTAAAATAGTTAAAAAATTCTGTAAATTATATTCGTGAACTTTTTTTGGAAACCCCTAAATTGCATGTTTTGCATTAATAAACGAAATGGCGCCTTCAGCTGTTAAACCTGAGAGTCCTTTAAAGGATGAGGATCTGTCGGAAGTGACAAAAAAGGAAATCGTTTATTGGGCCAAACAATTGAAAATGACACCATCAGAAGTCTTTATGTTATCTAATGAGGAATTGGAAAAGCAACTCAGTAGAGTTCGGAAGGAGTTGGACAAGGAGGATTCTGGCGAATGTTTGAAAAAAGGATTTGAGAATAGTAAAAACAATAATCGTCTGCGTGGTGGTGGAAAGGAACTATGGGCAATTATGATTGAAGCAGCTGATAAAATACGAGGGATAATGAATGATCACAAGGATGCTGAAATCAATAAGATGATAGAAAAAAGTATAAAAAATGATCGTATTAAAGGTGGCATGAATCCTTCAAATCAATGCCCTGTAAGTGGACGACCTGTTGCTATGGTAAGACCAATGCCGCGGCAATTACCTCAACAACAAAGCCCTATGGGTATGTCTTTGGGGAGTCCAGATTTAAATGAGGCATTTAATAATCCAGCTGCAGGAAATTTTGGAAACTTATCTCCAATTGGAGATTCTCCCTCTTCAGTGGCATTTAATAATCCAGCTGCAGGAAACTTTGGAAACTTATCTCCAATTGGGCAATCTCTCTCTTCAGTGGGTGGTTCTACTCCTGTAAGTGGTGGCAGTTCATTCCAACGCTCAATTAATATGTCCGCAGCGCCTTCAGCAGCCTCAGCTGGAGGTTCTTGCCCTCAGCCAGCTGCACCCTTACCCACATGTGGGCCTTCAGGGCAGCCTCTGGCAGTAGTGCGGCCAATGCCTCGACCCGTACCTCAGGAACAAAGCGTTTCTGAATTTGGGGGTGGTTTGTTGGGGAGTCCGGACTTAAATGAGGCATATTATATGTCTTCCATTTCTACTGCCGGCTATTCTGCGCAATCGCCATCCAGGCCTTCGCCTGGTTCCCTCACACAAGCTTCTGGTTCGGGTGGTGGTCAATTTGAGGGTCATCCCTCGTTTAATGATTCCATTCCTGTAGGTAACGTTTATTCTGGAACAATGGAAGATTCCATTTTGTCATTACCGCATTCGACCCAATTTCTTAGCCAAAGTTCATCAACTCCAAGTCCTCCTTCAAGCTTTACTAGTGCTCCCGCTAGTGGCTTTGATGCTTCTTATGTTATAACCACACCTGAAGAAATTTCTCCAGTAACACTAAACTCCGCTGGTGCCACTCCGAATTGCGACTGTCCGAATAATCCGGCACGTAGAAATTGGATACGCCCATATCAAAATATTACTGATTATTCAATGACGTACAGTCCTCAGGGTACTCAAGAAGTTGCAAACAGCGTATCAATTGAGCCTATTAATAGCAATACAGGAGTTATTAGCGTTTCATCTCGTGTGTACAATACGCCATCTCCAATTCCTTGCTTATGCCCTGAAAATCCTTTAAATGAACAACAAGTAACGCAATTTCCACCTCAGACGCAACAACAAGTCATAGATATTCCAGCGAACCAATCATGTGCAATGCAATCTAGCGGTCAGGCAGCAACTTCAGGTATTGGATCAAGCATACATTCTAGCGAACAGGTAACGGAATATCTTGAAAATATAACTCCACCATCCGGATTTGATATGAGCACACTTCAGACAACAGAATCTCTTGAAAATGTTACCCCACCATCCCCATTTAATATTAGCTCACATTCTCAAAGAATTTCACCAGTTTGTCCACCCAGACGACCGGTAGGGGCCGTTGCACCTGTAGTTCGACCTCGGCGTTCTACACAAGAACAAAGAGCACCTCCGACAGCAGCCCCAGCGGTCCCAGTACAAGCTTACAGAGCTTATCGCGACATGTATCGTGGAATATCTCGAGGTCGTCCGACAGCAATTGTAGGACCGATGCTTGACGATGTATTAAGTGCTCCGGCCCCTCAACAACAGGCGCAGGTTTCTTCACAATACCCTAGAGTTTTCCGTTCTGGATGTCCTCGAACGAGGCCAACAAGACCGTCGGCTGCAATGATGTCTCCACAACAACAACAACAGCAAGCGCAAGTTCCACGACGTTCTCCCAGAGTTCTCCCTTCTGTATGTCCCCGACCACGTCCTTCAAATCCACTAGCATTACCCGCACCACCAATGCAACAACAAGGCAGTGCTGCACGTTATCCCACATTTATAAATCCGTCTACGCGGACTTGCCCACGACGAATGCCTGCAGCTGTACCTCGCCGAACTATTTCCATGCCACAGGTTCCACCCACTTGTCCGAGAGTAACACCAAGATCATTACTCGAAAATGAATCACCTCCATCAGATTTTGGATCAAACATGTTATCCGCTGAAGAATCTGAACTCTTAGAAGATGTAAGTCCACCATCTTTTATGCATTCACAAATGTCGTCACTTCCAACTGCTAGTACTAGAAGATCACTAAGTTCGGGTCCCTCATGTCCACAATCTACGCCGAGGCGCCTTATTCAAGACTATTCCCCGCGCAGACTATTTGCGGCAACACCCACATCAGGGTCATCCCACGAAGTAGAGGGAACTTTAGAATATGATAGTCCACAACCCTTAAATAGTATTAGAAGATCACCAATTTCAGTTTCTCCACCAACCACACCGATGCGTAATATTCAGCGCTATTGCCCACGTAGATTATTTTCAACATCACCTGAAACTTCGGGACAAGAATCAGGATTTTTGGAAGATGTTAGTCCACCATCCGGATTAGGACGAAGCTTGTATTCTCAAAGTGGCTCATGCCCCCGAACTCTTTCGCCAAATACAGCGGAAATAACGCAATTGGAAAATATAACACCTGCATCAGGTTTTGACTCCACTTTGTCTTATGGACAATCAGAATATTTGGAAGACATAAGTCCCCCATCAGGATTCGGGGCAAGCTCTTATTCCCAAAGTTCGGCTTGCCCACGGACTACGCCTTTAAATTACAGTGAATTTTCACCCAGTTTAATGTCAACTGCACAGATTTGTCCGCGAAGATAAAATAATGCTTTAAAGAAACAACATATATAACAGGATGTTCTAAATTCACAAACATGGGCCACCTGATGCGAACATTTTACAACATAAAGATCTTATTAAAAAGGTATTTTTTGTCATTAAAGATATGTAGGTACTTTAGTACCGTTCCAATTTGTTATTTATTGTAGGATATTAAGAAAGTAACACATAGGTTATACATTTTGAAATAGTATTAGCATGAATGGTATACAACATTTAACTAAATAAATTGTAATATTGTTTCGTTGAAGGTGACATCGAAGATTGCATAATTACACCCATCATGCAGGGACAATTCACTCCATTGCCCGAAGCCCTCTGCGATATAATAATGGATTTAACAACGGAAGGACACTCTGCAACTATTGAAAATATTCGGGTACATCTTGGAGTACGTTTTGCACATATGACGACACCATCAGTAGAAGTAGTGTATGATACATTGGCTCAACTAATGCAGGAACAAAAGATTTATCAAACTGCTAAGGGTTACTTCATTCTTACGCCGGAGTAAGCTTGGACTATAAAATGCCAATATGTCAATAAGTTCAACTAAAAGTTTAATTTTCATAGGCGACGACGTAGTCGTTCTCGACCGCGAAGTCAGCACAATGGCTTTCAAGAGATAAGTGAATTACATGACACTACGCCCCAAGAAGCACGTACCATACTAATGACCAATACCGAGGCTTTACGGTCGCTATATGGCGAGATATCAACAGAACGTGATGGCGATGTAACGCACCAATGCATTCAAACAAATTTAGCTGATGTTATATGCGGCGGTGAGTATGAATTAGTTAAACTGGGACTTTAATAAATATATATTTGTCTGTTTTAGGAAATCCAAATGATAAAATTTTATATCCGCGTAACTCTAAACGGCGCAGTTCATCTTTTCCAACACCACGTAGCCTAGAACGTAGACACAGTTTGCGGCTTTTCGGTTCGTCGAAACGTTTACAGAGATGCTCCTCAACAAGAAGTTTGTCAAAAGCATATGCGCAAGCTCTTAATAATACAGATAGTAGCAGCTCAGAATATCAAAGTACGGACTCCTCATCACCAAGTGAGTAAAATGAAGAATAATATAAGTAATTTTTCGCGACTTTCACGCACTGTGTTGCACGTTTAGAAAAAGGATCATTGTTGTCCCGCTTGTTTCGACGCAGTGGACGAAACAAGTCACGTCAACTGGAAACTTATTCTGGGCAATTTCCTCCAGCTGAATGGTTTAATTCGAAAGCAATCCACCTGCATAGCATAGGCACCCAAACAATAGACCATGTATGTAAAAATATTATATATTTATATATATATAATATTATAATATAATACTTATAATATTATATATATATATATATATAATGCCACTTGAGTGACATGTATTGTTTTTTTTTTTTTTTTAGGAAATACCAGCGATCCATACGCTTTCCAATTCTACCTTCTATGATGGATCCGAATTGAGCCAACGTTCCACAACTTTACCACGACGACATCGCCGGCATTTATCAAGTGAATCGACATTTTTAATATCGTCACGTGATTGTTCACCCATGAGACGACGTTCACCCGAATATAGCAGTAGTTCACTGCCTCGTTCATCGCACTCCTTAGCAATTGCCAATACCACAAACACATCTGCTGCTAGTTCCTCTACTCGTCTAAGTAATCCTTATAAGTGTTCCATTTCACATAAATCAGGCCAAGCGATAGAGTGTGTACATGAACACACGGCAACACCACAAAGTGCAAAATCACAAAAAATGCATTTTAGCTTGAGCAATAAATATCAGGATAACAAATGTGAGTACCGCAGCAGCGCACCCAGTGGTCCCTCCAGCATCGAATCGGGCAAATATTCGAACATAACATCTGAACCATCCAGCATCGACAGCAGTAAGTTGTCCTACAATAGAACCAGTGGGCATTCTAGTCTGGAATCACAACGTTCTAACGGTTCGACTGTATTTCAGCCAAATAAACGTGCACGATCCATTATTATGTTAAATGGTTCGCCACGTGGCACACCCCGCCATCAAATCATGAGAGCCCGCAACGCCGAGAAGACGCTCTACCACAATAATCATTCAACAAGAACAACTGCGGCGAACAAAAATACAGCTACCCCACTGCAGTCTTCGTCAGCAAATAGCTGTCATTCCCACGATCATGCACAAACTCCTGAAACAATAAATGGTAACGATAATAATAATTCGACATCTATTTCGAATTCTACTTCGAATAATTCGATTACATTAAAAGTCACAACGAGTAATGCCAATGAAGGCGGTACAAATTATTTACCTAATACAAAAATTGTGGTAGAGAATACACCCGTACAAAGTGTCATTACATTTGAAAATGGTCAATTGAATGATAAGTCGAAAATTTATATCATTAATAATGAAACGACGTCCAACGAAAAGGGGGAAATATTACGTAAAACTCTCTCGAAACATCAACAATTGCCCATAAATAGACAAATGCAACAAACAGCAATAAACACAACGACCGCTTCGTCAGCTAAAATGAAAGCTGTTTCAACATCTACAAAGTCTGAAAAGCAAGAAAATAAACTGAGAGATCAAGCGCGTGCTTATGTTAATTGTGATCTTTCCTCATCTAAGAACACAGAATTGTCAAAAATATGTACTAATTCATTTCGCAATCAGACAATGACTAAGAACAATAATCAGCTTCGTAATGGGTCAGATTTGTCACCAAATTTAGCTATAAATAGTGCAGGTCGTATAGTATTTAAAAATAATGTATTAAGGAGTGATGGGTGTGCCAATGGCTTAAAGACACAGGCACCATTTGAACCGGTACCAATGACAAAAGTAGCCACCGGTTCAATGGGTAATTTATGGCATTTCGAGACGAATTCAAAAGACCCTTTAACAAAAGCCATCAATTCCAATTGTGAATTGAATAATATGCGCATTTTGGAATCCGCCATCTTACCAGCCACCATTAAAACGGGCAAATTGAATACGAATACATCTTTAAGTAGCAATAATTTAGTAAATATATTGCGCAAGAAAAGCATTAGTATGGCAATCGGTAGTGAACCGAATTTAGCACAAAAAGGCAATAATTGTAGCGCCGTCGCCTTTACCAATGATACCAAGTCCATACAGAAAGATACATTGTATAGGCGTTTCAGTATTGCCAAGGAACCGACACCAACAGAGGAGCAGTTGGCCAACAATGATGAGTTATTTAATTTTCCCAGCTTAACGGATTTATCATTTAATTTCACATCATTGGCTGCACAAAAAATTCTACAAGGTGTCAGTTTAAATAGTATTGACACTTTGGTGGAATTGAATATGGCGGCGGCAGCAGCAGCCGCTTTAGAGAAACCGCAAAATAATCAAATGACAGCAACAGCAGCAACAACCACAACACCAAAAACGCCAACAAATGCGGTTTGTACAGACTATGGCCTGGTTTAATTCTAGCCAATAATAATAATGAAAAGTGTACCTAATAATAATAATGATAACAACAAAAACCAACCTGCCTGAAGATTGTACCCATAGTACTAATGAGAACGTATTCTAACAAAAAAAAAAAAAAAAACAATTGAACTTCTATATTTATATATATATATATATATAAAGATATATATACATATGTATATGTTTATGCGAATAAATATATATTTAAAAGCCATGCTCAACATATGTTGGGAATTTACCAAGCCCAGTAATAATATTTAAGCAGAGAACCTCACCTTTTGTACGAACTATATAAATGTGTCTCTATTTTAATTGCAACAAAATTAGATTTCACATATTTACTGTGCCAAATTATAATATATGCAATAAATAACAAACAACAATAAAACAAGAAAATCGCAGAGAGTTATTAATATATAAACAACAACACTACATCAGTACAACAGTAATACAATGTAAAACATAAAATAAACTAAACACTTGCAAAACTTAGGTCCAGCCAACAACAATTAACAATATATGTATTTAAATACTTTATAATAATTTAAATTTTTTAGATTTTTGTTTCCTCGTTCACGTACAGCAGCTGAGGTGCCTATTATAAACACAAAACATAAGTTTCTTAGCCACAGTTTACTGTAAAACGTATATAACTTTAACTACATTACCGACCAATTTATACAATATTAGACACACACACAAACAGTGTATAAATTATTTTTGGAGAAAACATACAACGACATCATCAATAATTTTTATTTTAATTATAAACACTTAAAAACAACTTTCGTTGGACAAAACAAAAAGCATTTATTAAATATCGTACGAGGGTAAACGATAACGAATTACTTATAGTACGAATGAAAAGATTAAGCAATAGATGCTTTGTGCTTATAAAACTTATAATCAGGGTTTAGCAACAAATAATAATTAATGCAAAAATGTTCCACTTGCAGTGATTGTATTATATATTAAAAAAAATCAATAATTGTAGAGAAAAGTATTTTTAATAAAATTTGCTGAAATGGAATTACTGCAATTTTTGACGTAAACTATTTAAACTTACAGAAGTGGAGAGAAGTAAAAACAAAATATAAATTGTAAGTAAAGTGATTGACATGATAATGCAGTGCGTCTTCCAGCACCAGTTACTTTTATAATAACAGATGGCGCTCACAGCAATGCCAATTGAATGAAAATAATAGCAAAAATTTATCTCATTGTCTAACTAGAGATTCTGACAGTTGAGCAAATTTCTGTGAATTTTAAAATCATAGAGAATTCTTACGCTTACATCAGCGGTTCTGAAACATTTTGAGCTGCGGAGCTCTCCAAAGGCAGATTAAAAACACAAACACGGAAGCCCAGTGGTTCAGAAATGGTGGTGAAAATTGTATTTTTTTACTTGTTTTTATATGCATTTATATAATTTAGATTTAACGATTCAAATCTGTTCTTTTTTGCATTACGATACAAGTTTGAATCCCTACAAATCAGCCAAATATTGAATAAGAAAAGAAGTAGTTGCAGCATTTAAAAATTTATATTCTGAAAATTGATATAAGTTTGGAATTTTATATATGTATATATATATACGGGTTACATTTATTCGGAATGAAGGAAATGTCTACGACTGTTTCATTTAAATGATTGTACGGTAACTTCTCAAACTAATGAAAATTTTATGGTCGATCAAGTTCGACATTTTAACATCCTACACTACCTAGCTCCACAAATTATCCTACAATTAATTTAATTGTATCAGTGGGCGCGAAATATTATTATATGAAAAATGGTCCTAAAAATGGTCCAATCGGGTCCAAATTTGGCACAACCAATTTTTAAGCTAATGAACTGATATGTACGAAATATATTAGAAATTGCGAATTTTCGCAATTCGGGTTTCAGAGATAGTCCGATTCGGTCTATATTCAATAGGGTTCCTTTTTATTTATATGAAATTCATCGAAATATCTCACCTTTACTACAAGTGGTGCATGGCATAAAAGAAATTGTGTGGCTTCCACTTCTGTGTAGCTGAGAAAAAGGAGGCTTAAAAAACATTATAAAATATTTTGTACAGACATTCAGAGCTCCTACTATCGATTATATATGTAATGTTGTCTTAAAATTGTAAAAATGTATTTATTTATACTTATTTATATACATTTATACGACACATATTCAGATCAACAAAGATGATTTTTTCGGTTTTACCTGTTTTTCGATTCGTTCTCTACTACCGCATAAACTTCCATATGTAAAAATGTTCATAGATACGTATACGTGTAGGTGTTTATTTTATATTATTACAATCACGTCCATTCTTATCACTTAACAACTCTAACAACTCTGCTTCGGACATCTTGCTGAGGTTACTAATTTTCATATGTCCTCAGATTGACAGCAGTTGACAAACAGTTTAACGCTCCAGCACGTTTCCAATTCAATATAAGAAAATACATACAAATCACTTAAGTATATTAAATAAACACACATATCCATTGTATGTTTATATAACTTAATGTTGGACTGTTTACGAAAGTGTTGTTGTATGGAACGTATTAGCAAAGGTACTAAAGCGTTACATTCTTAAGAAAACGCATTCAGCATTACAAACGGATGTACAATATATAAAGGACACTTGTCCATATGTGCAATGCTCATACGTGAATATATCGATATGTGTGTGTGTGTGTGTTTCTTATTTTACGAGCAACGTAATGAGCTTCACAAATGTAAACAAGAGGAAACTTTGAATTATCTTTACACGTATTCTACTCATGTAAGTGCGATATAAGAAAGTGCTCAACTGTCTGTGCACTAAACTTATGTGTTTATAAGCAGGGAGAGTTTCAAAGCATTTAAATGTATATAAATCACTATAAATAGAGATAGTAGGGGAACCACAAAGAAGGCTTCCATCTTCGGAAGAAGAAACGAGGCAATGTTCAGTAGTTGTCGCTGAGAAAATTTTAGAGACAATGAACGATTTATTGCCGAAAACAATAAGCAACTCTTAAAAATGTATAAATCATAAATTAAACTTAACAGCGACAAGAAAATATGCACAAAAACAATAAGAAGAGACACACAGAAAACTGAAAAAATCCAACAATTGAAATCAACACAAACAACTGTCAAAATGATAATCGCCAACAACTGTTAGTTACACAAAAGTTCTGCCACAAATCTCCGTTCAAGTGTTTAACTTTTTTTTTTCAGTAGATGTGGTACATAGCAGCAGCCCCTTAACAACCATACACGTATTGCATTAATCTATATGTAGACAGCCCCTTGGTTTTTCTAAAACGTAGAAGAAGAAGGATATTTTGTGCTAGCGTATGATGTTTTGGACAACCAAAACATAGGGTGTTCACGCTACCGTATATTGATTTAATTATAAACGACTAGGCTGACAAACCTCGACAACCACCAAGACAGCGACCACGACCCCGACAATGAAATCAATTCAACTGACTACGCAAAACGCATTTCACTGATTAGGAATCGGCTTCAAATGGTATGAGACGGGATGCGAGTGAATACTTTGCAACTGCCACATTGATAGAAACCAACAAGAACAACAATAACAACAAAAAATAAACATTTACATTTAGCTTAGGCCAAGTCGTGGATCCCCCCCTTACCTTAAGAAATTAAAATGAAATGATGTTCTGGGCGGGATCTTAATAAAATACTTACAATCAGATTAAAAACCTTTAACCTATTTTATTCAATTCCAATATCAATGTGCCAACCAAAATTTCTACCCAATTGGGAGTCGATTTCTAGAATTCTGTGATATGGAGAATGTTTACCAAAGACGTGCGGGCGGACAAAATTTCATGCTAATCAAGATTATATATACTTTGTAGAGCCTCTGATGCCTTTTCTCAGTATTACAAACATTTTGTCAAAGTGAATGTACCGCCGAATCCAAACTGGTGGGTACAACAACAATGACATAGCATCAATGATGAGCGACCCAAAGGACTAATCCGGTAGTGGAGGTGCTTATGTTAAAGAAGATTACGATGATTATCAGTGAATATTTTGTAAAGTTGATTAGATTTATTATTTATATAATACCCTATATTACGTACACTAGAAAATGCTACAGTATATATTATAAAAAAGTCCATGATGATGAACTAAAACTAAACGTACGTGGTCTTTAGGATTTTCGATGACTATAACGCAGCATACACTTAAACTTGTTTAATAAATATTTTTCCAAAGATATAGACCCTCCACATAAGATGGTGGGTATACTGAATTTATCTTTCCGTTTGTAACATCCCGAAGAAGGTTTCGGGGACCCTACAAAGTATATATATTCTTGAACAGCATCAAAAACTGAGTCGATCTAGACATGTGTGTGTGGCATTCCTACGGGTGTAGATTTTGAAATATTAAGGTACAATTTTGTACCTAAACATCTAGATCGCTATTTAAATGGGCTAAATGGGTCAGAAGCCACGCCCACAATCACAATCACTTACACGCCCATAATCGACAAAAATATACTTATCTGTCACAAAAATTGAGCTATAAACTTAAAGTATGGTACGTATATCTACATATATATGTATATGCAACGTGCCAAAAGTGTACGTGGTCGAATAACGGACATGCCCACAATTTATAAAACACCATATGCACTATAAAACTAGACTTACAACCTAATACGTAATACGAACACTATTAGAGGGCGCAATAATTATATGTCTGCCACGCCCACCGTTGCGGATGTGGAGGGTATTTAAGATTTGGCCCAAGCCAAATTTAGTTTTCTTACTTGTTATCCTTAACATTTATTAAATTTGTTACAAATGCGCCTAAATTTTGTATCACCCATACGTATGAAGCACGTCGTATAATAATCTTACCACGGTACACTGTAACATTTTTGAATCTCTCTATCCCCTCTCCTCACCGTATACTATTACATAAAATACTTGTGCAAATCTTTCCCCCTTTCCTTTTTTTAATCCACTTGTTTATTTTTTGTTGGGTGTTCATTTTAATGGCGTTTATTATGGTGGCAAACTTTGGCATGTTGGGCACTGTTTTTGTAAAATATGAGGTCATAAATTGACCCGATGTGAAAATACTTGGAAACTTACACTTACACCCAAACACTTGCTCATTCATACAAATGTACAAAAGTGTCATAATATAATTATATACAGATGCGTAATATTTTGAGTCATACACACATATAGACGAAAAGGATTACTTTTACTTATGAATGTATAAGGGATGACGACTATAACTACAGCATACATTCGATAAAGCAATTGTTGTTGTTGTTTTTTCAATTAAATGAATATCATCGAGTAAGTGAACTATTGATAATCTAATGAAATATATGTATAAATGTATGTGTCGGCATACCTTATATGGCTATATGCAAATGTACATATGTTATAATTATATGTGGATGTATTAACAGTAACTGGCATAAGTCTGTCATACAATACATGTATTATACTTAATTAGACCCTCCACTATCCACTGTATTGGTGCGGATTTACTAAATTTGATGTTTCCTTTGCACCACATAGACGTAGGGGGCGTCAGAAACCCTACATGGTATATATGTTTTTGATCTGCAAGAAAATCTATCGATCTAGGCTTGTATATCCGTATATTTGTTTATACGACTGTTTCTGGCTCTCTTGAAGTCGCATAATTCACAATAATATATTAGGCCGAAATGTTATACAAACACTTTTAGTTTCAGCCCGCAGTTCACTATTTAAATTGAGCAATATCGATCAAGAACTACGCCCACAATCAACGAAAATCTTTTCATCTACCACAAAAATTGGCCCATACAGTTGAAATGTATACCAACATGATTATAATTAGTCCACTCATCGGTAAAAATGGTCGTTGTCGCATAACAGACACGTCCAAAATCAACCAAAACCTATAAATCTGCTACAAAAGTTCACCTATGAGTACTTGAAGTTCGGTATACTGTATTTATCCAAAATAAGCGAATGTCGAATAACAGACGCGGCCACAATTTACAAGAAACCGTACTCAGCGTAAAACTTAACTAATAAACTGATAGCTAATACATGTACCATTAGAGAGCGGATTCATGGAATTTCTACGCGCGCTGTTTTCGTGTATATGTGGAAAGTATTAAGGATATAGTTTTTTATACCCTGAACCACTGGTGGCAAAGGCATATTAAGTTTATGCGGATGCTTCTAACTCAGAAACCGCAAATGCCACACCCATCTTCAATTATACCGATTGATTCAGAATCAAAATCTGAATCGATTTAATCATGTCCGTCTGTCCATGTATATAAGTGCCAAGCTACAAATAGCATTTTTTGAGATATTTCGATAAAATTTGGTACAAGAACCTGTATTGGCCCATAGAGAAGCGCTAGTGAAAATGAACCATTTTTAGAACCCCTCCCCATATAATGGATGTCTTTATATGCAAAAAATTTTTAAATTTTTATCAAATTTGGTGAAGAATAGTTAATTAGCTTCATCCATAATTTAAGGAGCTAAGGGATATGGTGTATTAATCGCCTATAAAATTTTCATTTGTTTATAATACTGGAAAGGTTTAAAGATTTAAACTTTGGCAAGATACCGTATGTGCGGATTCTTAATAGTTGTTAAAATAAAAGTTTAAGGATTTCGCATAAAGTTGAACAGTTGTTTCGCATTAATACAAGAAAAACTAGAAGAGAGACAGACAGACTTTCGCACTCATGCATGGTTAGGGAATGAAAATTTTGCTAACTTAACAATAATGAACAAGATTTATACCCAATGTAATGGCTTTTTCAATTAATATATTAAATTTATGCTGAACACCATTTAAGAGCATTCAAATATTGATTACAGCATAACAAAATACAATAGAAAATTTTCCACTTTCCTAGTGAAGGGTATGTAACAACTCTCTATAAAAAAAAATAAAGAAAATTCCTTCCACTTCATTATCTCTAAATTGCATTTTACTAAAAGCTTAGCAATTCTCCATTTTAGGTTTCCCCTCAGTTTGGTGAACTTTCCTTCTCTTTTTCGAAATCATATTATTGCAGGTGAATTTGTACTTTTTTCGGAAGGTGCATGAGTACATATATTAACACCAAATTGCCTGCCTTAATGTTTGTGTTTGTTCTTGTTCAAATCATTAGGTATGATAATATTGATAATATTCAATTTTCAATCAAAATGCGAGCGGAGAAAAAAAGGTTCATAAACTCTCTGTGCAGACCATTTTATGGGTTTTATTTGGGAGGACATTCCGTTTATTATAATTTGTGTTGAGAAATGTGTTTTTGATAGAGATGAAGCATGGAATGTTTCAGAGGGAATGCCGTTAAGTTATTGATTAGGGTAGAAATGTATGCATATATTACAAAGAGCGGAAATCAAAATATTCACAATCATGATAAGGTAACTGCATGGTATGTGCTTTGGAAACTTGTAAAGGCGACTAGGAAAATACGATGTATAGGATATAAACCAAATAATAATCAAAACGCCCTGAAAGAAGAAGAACTTTAGCATGAAAGATACATTTTACGAACTCTTTCTATTCTGTTTGTGATAATAAATTCTTAGGCGAAGGCTCAGCAAAATTGTAGCCACAAAAGATTAATGGCTGAGGCTCCATATGTATTTGAAACGAATTGTGGATATGGCATAAGTGGCGGGGGTATATGAGAAGGCTTAAGATTATCTGTAACAAATAAACTTTTAGATGTTATACGACCGCGCCCTAATATACATACAAAACATCAACTTTGCAACCTTTATTTATGTAAAATTGGGAAATTTTTGTCAATTGTAGGAATCGTACTAGATTTGGGATCCCGAGAATGCCAATAGCAGACATAAATACGAAGGCACGGACAGATGGACACTCTTCCAAATGTATGAGGAGCAAAGACGCTCAAAACCTCACCACCTTTAGGCTTTAACGTAAGAGTTAAGACTAACAATGATGCTTATGCTTATCGGCGGGGTCTTAGTGAACAATTTGACTTTTTTAAATATTTTCATTTGCCGATTTTTTCCAATTTCAATACCAACTTGCATACGAGAGCAATAATATTGTTTAGCAAACAAAAAATGGGCAACCAACCCATGAGTAAATAGTGCGACTCGAATTTGGTAGACCACATGGATCGAACGTCCCACCAAAGATGCAGGTTTGGTACCGCGGGTAACTGGAGACCCAAGAACTAATGTTCTTGCCAGTATCAGGGATGGCCCCCTTGTAGGAGCATCGCGGTGGTTGTGGAATAGCTAGAAGTCAATTAGAAAACCCTTTACCAAAGGAAACGTAATATAGCCGATTGTAATATTTTAAAATTGGCACCTCCCTAGGGGGCGCTCGGGATTCTTTAATTACCCCAAACCAACGTCGAATTAAACCATTCAGGTTGGTGTACACGTTAAACCATGCAATTTGCATACGAGCGCAACCGATATATCTGCCAAGACGCCATACATAGCTAATTCGGTTAAAAATTTCATCCTGATTAAGAATTTCTTTACTTACGAGAGTCCCTTATGCATCTTTACGTCATGATGGTAGGTATAAAAATTTTGCAATGAAGTATTTATCGTTTTTACGTGTTTTCTACTCCTTTGAAGTTATCAGATTGGAACATCAAAAAATGTTGCATATATAATCCCAATTAATTAAAACTCTAAATACATGACACAGTTTAGTAACATATTTTCAAAATCCTTAATAAACTAAACCCTTAGCTAAACTGTGTGTTCGATCTGTTGAAAAAGCCACAAGGTCATCCAACACACATTCGAACACGCTCTTGACAAACGGTAGATTACCTTTTGTAAAGAAATGGTAAAGAAACAACCCCTACTATCCAAAAACAACTAAATAGACAGATAATCAGACAGACAAGCAAGCCACATGTAAGCATATGTTGATGCCACATTAGATAAACATTAAACACTAGCCCGTGTACAATTGCTGCTCACACTCTACCTAACAATAGCAATTTTCAGATACCAATCAGCATTTAGTAAAATCCACAAAACAAACTTGAACCAGATTCCGTAAATGCTTCATGTAGAGGCATAGCGACAAAAAAAAAAAACACTGGCATTTAGCACACATATGTCAGCATTTTGGCATGTCATTTGAAAACCTATTAAAAGCTGAACTTGGAATTAGAAACATTAATGCGGTTGGAATAGAATTATGACAGACAAGGCAGATAAAGAGAGTGAAAGAGAGAGGATGTAAAAGTGAGATATCCCTAGTTATATTCAAGAAGCGAGAAACTTCACCTAACCGACAGTGCAGCTTCCCCCTCCTCCTATCATTTATAACTAGGTATAATGCTGCAATCAAAAAAAAGTTAACAATTCCATCAAATAAAGTAAAAGAAAAATGAATAGGAAACGAATTTGGACAGATGGTGATGCATTGATGGGATGTACAATAAAACGGAACGAAGGCCTACTATTGACTCAAGCACTCATCTGCGTAGTTATTCATTCCATTTAAGGGGTAGTTTTCATTCATTAAAGCAGTATTTTTACTTGACATATTATAACAATATCGCTTGTGTACTTAGCGCACAGTGGATTCGAAAAATAATAAAGCTTTTGAAAAACTACATCAGCAATAATATAAGTATTAAATTTTCCTCGGAAAGGTCATTGTGGAAACTACAAAAAACCCACGAAATTATATTCAGAAAAAGAAACTAAACAAATGAGAATGCTTAGGTCAAATCTGCATCTACATACGAACAGTAGACGTGGCAGATACATGATTGCGTCTTCTAATAGTGTACGCATTATGTAACAGATTGCAAGTCGAGTTTTACGCTAACTTTTTTGTAAATTGTGGGCGTGTCTGTTATCTGGTCTTATCCATTTTACCATCTTAACCGATTTTACCCATTTTAAATATTGATTTGCATGCAGAAACCAGAACTAAAATCATGAACGTTTCTTTCTTCCCGTAGCTCGTTTATAAAAACTAGAATGTTACGTTTTCTATTTAAATCCACAACAATTTATTGTCAACATATATTGTGCAAAATTGTCCCACAGTTAAATATTTTCGAGATTAATCCAATAAATCCTAAAAACTATTCAACCAACCGCCCAACCGTATGTTTTATTATAATCATAATATTCACAAGAGAGTAAAACCTGCTGTCAAGCAGGTACATTTAAGTTCACATTCAATTCAGTTCAGTTCAATACAGTTTTGGGTTTAGTAGGGTGTTGTATTGCTGCACTTTATAACACAGCAAGACAGGCAGACAGACGAAAAAAGAAAACAAAGAAAGAATCGTACAATATGTACATTTATTGAAGTACAATATTCATATAACAACAATTTGCACACGAAAAACGTATTGTCGAGCTATTAACAAGGGGTAGATTATAGCTTAGCACCGCCGCCAAAACATATCTTTATAAAATAGATTGATTACTTTGTGTGTAATAGTGGTGGCTGATAGCGACAACCTTAACAAGGCTCGCTTTAGTTTGTAAAACACCCTTTTTCGCGTTCTACTGACGAGCGATTTCACACTGTTCGGTTAAGCCAACGTTAGCTATTAAAGTTAGCTAACCATTAGTTACGAATAAAACATAGTTTGAGTATTCTATTCAACGACCAATTCCAGTTCCATTTAAACAAATAATACAAATTATTCTATTAACACTGTTTGACGAGCAATTTGACTTTTAGTTACTTTTGAAATTAACCTAAATTTACTTTTTTTACTAACGGGCATTTTATTAAAAATTGCTTAACATTAATAAGCTTAACATTATTCTGAATTTAATTTGAGTTTAGGTGCAGTCGCCTGCCTGATATCATTTATTGCTCACCTACGCAGAAATGAGTTCAAATATTCTTAATTGACTAAAGCATTACCCTTAATTCCATCCGAAATATTCTAGCAACTTAGTGCTAATAACAATTATTTCGAATCTTCTTCGAAATTAGTACCATTTGACTAACACGTCTTTCTGATATTTATGCTTATCTAATAATAATTATTCTGAACTGTCACTTGTATTAATTTCGAACTTAATTGAATTCATGAAATTAATTAAAAAGTGTAGAATTTAACACTGAAAAGTTAAACAGAATGAATGAATATTCAAGGTTTGACTTGACCTTTTTAACTCTTGGTTAACTTGTGATTAGAATTTTGAAAATCGTTCTTAACATGATATAGAAAATAAATGGTTCATCATACATATAAACCCAGTACAAAGGCAAATATAGGGTAAAGAGGTATTTCGTCAGACGTTTTACGCTGCGCGTAAGTACATGTATGGTGGTCTTTAACTTGACTGAGCATACGTTGCGTTTGCTTTTTTACCAGAAGCAAAACGAGAACTTATTCCTTCTTCTTCATTACCAGAACGAGAGTGCTTAACAATATGCCGCGTTTTATAGGCTGGCCACAAAAACCACCACATTAGAGTCTGCTCAATTAAGTTCATATGTTAACAAAAACGTCCTTTCAAACACATTTTCATATTTCATTCATTCATGACGTTAGACAAACGTTATGTTGTATGCTTAACAAAAGTAAATGTAAAACAAATGTAAATCAATGGAGTTAATGAGCTGATGTGGGAAGAACTGTATAAAAGTGCTTTGCATACTATATACATTTGTCTACTTGTGTGTTAACGGTTTTATATTTAAATTCAATTCCTTTGCGCTTAGGTGCGGCAATTTCAAATATTGGATTGAATCGTTTTTACGATTGTATGCATGTTGTTGGTTTATGTGAACTGGTAAAAATCATTTGAATGTAAACGATTTCAAGCGGAAGCGTTTACGATAAGGGCGTCCGTCCTGTATAAAATATTTATTCTTATGCTGTGCACTCTTTTTTATGGTCATTGTGTGTGTGCGTGACAGAGGAGGGGACGGAGTGTTAAGATGAGGCTTAATAATCCTATTTATTCGAACACCACTTGTGCAGGTGCTAACAAAACAAAACAAATACAAAACATCAAATGAATATCTCCACGGTTTTACAGAATAATCGATGGTAAGTGCTTGGGGTTTCGCTTCATTGCCTTTTGATGCAAGGCGCGAATGTTTTCACCAAAAATTATTCCTCTTGTTCGTAAAAATGAGAAGATTTTTTAGTAGCTCTTAAAATATGTACTTATTTACATATTTATCAAATTGAATTTTAGTGTTGCTTGTTATTGACTATAAATTTTCAAAGTCTTTCAAAGAAATTGAAACATCGCAGAAAGCTTACCTATGTTTGGGGCAGTTTAATATGAGACAAAGGTGCTAGAATTTTAGAAATTTTATTGATTGCTTTAACATAAAATTGAAGTTGTGTGTGCACGAGAAACTACCATAAAACTCTGAGGTGTGTCCCATTCTGTGCTACGTTTTATCACATTTCATGAAGGCATCCACCCCACCTCTATGCGTAGTTTACTAAAATCTCCCTTCTGTGACATAAAGCAATTTCACGCCTTTACGATTTTGACAACCGTCTTTGAGATGTGATTGAATGATGAGATAGAGATCACACATACGCCCGCCCACACACACTCATGAGTACATTACATCTAATTCATCACTTATTGTAATGATTGTTATTCGGATACATTCTCTTCCCTTCGCGGCAGCACACATCTTACACAAATAGTTTATGTTTTATTTTAATACGTACTCAAACATTATTGAATCAAAAGTTATTTTCTTTTGAGAAGTACAGCATATGCTATAATTTAAAATAGAGTACAAAAAGTAAATTTGCCTTAGAGGCTAAGTGATGAGTATTTTGGGCTGCGTTGGCGTTTTAAGACCTATTTCGACCGATTTCAATAGCCGCGACCATCAACTTTCTGCCACGTTTGTAATTAATATCTCAACATATGTATATGACCAGGAGAACGATTTCCCACACGGACAGACATACGGACATGATGAGGTGATCTTGGTAGTCAATGCTGATTCATAAAATATATACTTTGTTGAGTCTCTGATATCTGCTTCTGAACGTTGGAAACATTTTGACAAAGTGACATCAGATCGAGATCTGAGCCTATCCAGATATGTCCGCACATGTTATTCCCACTTTCGCGGTCGCTAATAATTTGGATATTGAGCTGAAATTTTGTGCAAACTTTTTGTATCTGATATTTAGATGCAGCAAAATTGATTGAAAGCCACGCCCACAATCGACAGAAACTTATCCATGAGTCACAAAAATCAAGCTATTAAATTGAAAGTTGGTACATATGTATATATAAGAGATTTTTCAATAAGGTCATAACTATTTTGGGTTATAATAGGAACGCACCTCTAACGTTTTTCATTATACTTTAATGTCAAAACGTCAGTAGGAGTTAACATTTTTATTGCGCAATATTTGGAATTTAATAAAAATTACTCCTGCAATGCCGAATCGGTGGTCGCAACATTAAAAGCGTTTACTCCGATTTTAGGTCGGGTGCTTTAGGGCATAAGTTCGGGCGAAAATATTCACTACTGTATGTTCTTATGCTAGTGAGACAACGCATCTGTTAAAGAACCGAAAATATTGCAGCCGTTAGTGCTTCAGTTCAAATTAAGCGAAATGAGTCGATTCCACGGCGTTCACAGGAATTGGGAATCTCTCAAAGCACATTGTGGAAGATTTCGCATGAAGATCATAAGATTACAAGATTAACTCAAAAATTTAAGCGTGGAAATCGAAATTATGTCCTTCTCGAAAAACCATCCATCAACATATAGTAAGCGGGTCATATCACCGGCTTACGTATATTCTTTCTAAATCGTTTACGCAGGCTTTGAACTTAAGACATACCCCACCCATTAACATGTTATTCTCTTCTAATCCAATACTAATAATATATTTGTTAAACAGCTTCTTGTATAAAATGCGTTAAAATAAAGTACACAGAACTACGCTAAATATTCGCGCATATGTTTAAAAACATTTTATTGTTCAGATTTGCATTTAAGTTTATGTGCTATAGCAATAGCATTTATACATAATAAACACATGCATGCATGCAGTTGTATGTAGAGAAGCATATAAATTTAATTTGATATGCGACTCATATGTTTGGTGAACAATTAGCACCTGAAAATATGCAAAAATTAGGAAAAAGCTAAAAAAATATAAAGCAAGCACACAATTACACAAATGCACACACACACACACTGATGCACGTACAATGTAAGCACAACTAATTTAAATAAAATGAAATGAACATTTATAATAACACTATACAAGAGTGCATATGCTACACATACACATATGTACATATTTATATAAGGGCATATGTGTAAACTGGCTGCAATATTGTATATGTACAAAATTATATACATTTACTTAAATATAATATTCACACACAGACACACACACATACATACACATGCATGTAAATTATGTCCGGTTAACAGTAGTAGTGGTCGGCACAAAAACACAGCAAATAAAGTGTATAATAGAGAATAACTGGCACAGTTAGTAAGGAGATGAGAAAGAGAGAGGGAGAGAGAGAGAGAGATACATTAACAACAAAAACAAAACAAAAAATATAACAGTAAATTGTCGGACACGCTTTGAATACATAAGCATAACGTTCTCATAATAAAATTCGCACATATTTTGCACAACATAAAAATAAACAAAAAACGAATGCATCCGTCCGGTCCGCATGATATATGGAGTCTATCTATACACAACAGAGACATTATATTCAAACAAAATAACACACACATTGATATAGCAAACAAAAAAGTAAATACCCCCCGCACACATACACACACACACACACAATATAAATAATGCTGCCACATTGTTATGCTGCATGTTGTGTACGCATAATGAAAAAACCAGAAGAATAATTCATTTTCCTGAAATTCGATTAAAAGCAACAGCAGTATCATCATGTTGCTGTATACACTACCAAGGATACCACTGTAAATAAATTCAATGGGAGGTAACTTCTATACACACACCACAACATCATTCATGCAATACATCCTAAAGAAATGATCTCCTTTGGATAGATAGTCTTATAAAAACATTTCGTAATTAATTTATATGTAAATCTCAGCAAATGTTAATTAAATTTTCATGAGCTTGTAATGCCAAAGATTTGCAATCACATTGTAACCGCAAAAGATTACGAATATGTTAGCGGACCAAAAAGAAAAGGGGGTAACAAAATGAAAAGCAACAACAACAACAATAATAATAATAAACACACCACAATCACATGTGCTGCAAATATATGTACATGTGTGTATGCACCTGTGCGTATATATGTCAATAGAGTCCTTTCCATCAACTCATGAGAAAGAAGTTGACACGAGCAACCTGTTCTTGTGCTATACAACTGATGAGAGCAACTTCGTTAAAAGCGCTGTGCTCCGCCTTTTTCTTTGCATCGTCATCGTCATCGTCATCATCATTATCGCCATAAACCATTTACGTGATTGTCATTGTGCAAGTATGTTGTATTTAGCAAACATTTGCTGGTATGGTGCGTACGCGCATGTTGCTTTTTATTTTTGGGGTTGTTCTAAAACCATATTTTTTCTGTCTTTTTGTGCACATGTTCCCATTTATGTCCTTTATGCACTATGGGCACAAATGCTTAAAAAATTGTGTTTTGTTTTAAAAATTAAAAAAAAAATAAATAAAAATTTTATGTTATAGAAAACATGCTGGTCACATCCGCGTCGGTGAACATTTTATATAAATTGTTTATACGGAAATATTTTCCACTTCTAATTCATAGTTTATGTAAACTTTGGGGTCTTGTACGTTAGTAGTTACACATTTACCCCGCCTACTTTCCATTAACTTTTCCAATGTTTTGAACCAAAAACCCGAGACAACTGTATCAACACCCGATACTCAATACTCAATACAACACCCAACAAACAAGTGAGAATTTTTGCTTTTTCTATGCGATCTTAGTTCGTTTAGTGGCATAATACTATGGTGGCTTCTAATTTATCTTGAAAGTACTCCAAAATTACTCTAGAGGATCACTTGAACTTTTCTACAGAAAATTTACTTCCGACTTAGTTGAAATGGTCATAATTGATTCCAATTGCATTTAATGCGTTCGGCGAATATCATCCTAAATCGCCATATATATCCCCTGACCACAATTTTATTTAAAACTTAATCCTAATCTACTTGGAAACTATTTTAGTATTTAGATTCCGTCTAAGTTCAAATAAGTAACTCTTTTGGTTGAGACAAGTCCATTTTTTTAAAGGTAATCTATTTTTTATTTCATTTTAAATATTGTCCACTAAGAAGTACAAGTATTCCCCAGTATTTCAGGAAAAAATAAATCTTCCAATTAAAAAACTGTTCATCTTTTATAGTACTTTCCGAGTCAAGCTTCTTTTGGCTTCTTCAATTTGAGAATCAAGCTGCTAACAACATTTTCTGCTTCGGCGTCAATGATCCCGATCCAAACGGTTTCATCCACGCCCCTTTATGATCAGGGTTATCGTATTGAATGCATTTTTTATATCCAATAATGCCCGAATAAAGCACGGATTTGAAAACTACAGCTTCACAATTAATCGAACACGTTAAAAATGAGTTGTGTTTATTAAGGAAATAGAAAAAACCGTGCTACATAAAATATTTACAATAATAAAGAAACAGCTCAATGGAATTAATTGAAAAAGTCCGTCGATCCAAACAAGTGTAAACTGGCGCATACAGTACCAAATTGTGACAACTTTGCCCACTGTCAATGTGCAGGTTGTTCATTATTGTAAATGTTGACTATTCAACCAACCAGAGCACGGCAAGTGCTCACTCCATCTCTCTTCAGCAAACAATAAAGCAACAAAATATGTTCGATACATTGAAAGCAGATGGATGCACCGTTTTCAAATGAAATGAAAATATTTTCCTATGGAGAACAAAAACAATAAAGACGCAAAAGTAAGGGCAAAAAACAGAAAAAGAAATCAATAAAAACATAAGGGCTGGCCTTTATGTGTGTGAGTGTGAAACAACATAACCACGCTCACATCCAAATCAGGCCAGATGTACGAGCAGCAGTGGAGTGTATGCAACAATTTGTTGGTAAAAAGATTCCAACTAGACTAACAGACGACAACTGGTACGGGTGGTTTGTGCTTGTGAGAGTACGAACGCATCCTTATGGTGAAATTCAAAACATACTCTCGAATAAAAATTCTACTTAAAAAGGAACAGATTGTTGTGGCGAACCAGTTTACGCTTAGATTTCAAATGTGACGGGACGAATAATGAGAGTCTTACTGGTATTAAATCATTTAACGGGCTTTCCTATTAGAGTTGTGTGCATGTAAACAGTATCTCCAATTAGTAAACAAGCTGAAGCTTTATAGATAAAATAAGAATTTATTGAAAAAAATAATTATCATATAAAAAGTTGCTGCAAATCAATAATATGAACATGATAGTGGATAACAATCAGCAATCGATGCAAATGCGGGAAACTGCAACAATTGCGAATTTACAAATATCTACAACACCGCCAACGCCACCAACCGAGGATGCGAGGCACGAGCACAACAACAACGGCTCTCAGTTATCGCCAAAAACAGTTACTACTCAATGCGGTAAAAATCCCCTGAAACGTTCCTTCGATGTAGCATTTCTTATGATGCCTGATGAGCGTTTGCAACAGAATCACTTGGAAAAGCAACAACCCCCACCTACTCAACAATTATATCAATTGCAATCTTATGTAAATTTAAATAAACAGCCGGAACAGCTGGCTGGTAAGGGTGACATGCGACGTTATCCACACATTATGGTACGAACACCACGAGTTTATGATGACCCTACAGTTGTTATATCACCCAGTGAATGGGAGTCTTCACCATCGAAAAGTGCTTTCACCAAGGTAATGTCACGTTTGGAGTCGCCAGGTCAACCGACGCCCTCTCTCAGTCCTGATCAACTTAGTTGTTCATCTATAAGTCCACCCGTCGCCACTACACCACCGCGTTCGGCCAGCGGCAGCAGTAGTGATATTATTACCATTGATAATATGCAACCAACATCTCCAGTCCTGTCACCTGCTTTGGGGTATCATAATTTCCGACCCGATTACCCACCCAACGGTGCATTCCAAACGGTACAAGCACTCCACCATCAACAACGTTTGAAACAACAATTCCTGTATCGTTCACCAATGTTAAGTTCGGATCATCCGACGGCAGCTTCACTCACCCATACTCAGCCTGAGTTTTTGCCAATGTATACGGCGGGTTTCCCCTTCTCTCACCATCCAGCCACAACGGCGGCACATCATCATCCATTTGCCGCTATGCATCAACCCGAGTTGCCACGTATTGTTCAAAATCCAGCCGCTGCTGCAATTCTCTCCACACTTATACCACCCACCTTAGCTTCAACATTTACATTAACGGCGCAGAATGTTTGCGCCAAATGCAACATTAGTTTTCGCATGACCAGTGATTTAGTTTATCATATGCGTTCGCATCACAAAAGTGAAGTTACTTCGGATCCAAATCGGCGCAAACGAGAAGAAAAATTAAAGTGCCCCGTATGTCAGGAAAGCTTTCGAGAACGCCATCACTTAACGCGTCATATGACTGCCCATCAAGACAAAGAAAGTGATCAGACTAGTACAACCCCTAGCACGAGTAATGCTTACAATTACCCAACAAATCAGCAGCACAGTCGCTTGAGTTCATCTCGTACTGCCACCTATTCTAAATGACACAAGGCAGATTTCAGTTATTTTTAAAGGCATTGCTAAGCAGCTCTCTCTAATAGCTGTTGTAAGCAAAACTTGAAGATTATTAACGGATGAAATAATAAACAAATCATTTATCAAATGAATTTTTTCTTTGATAATTAAAACACATTCTATAGCATAAATTGTATATATGTAATTTATGTAAGATAAGTACATTTTGTGATATTAATTTTTATTATTATATTCTTAACAATATCGTCTTCTCTTAGTTCTAAGTCGTGCAATGTTCATGTTTTCATTCCATATTTTTAAGTCGAATTAAATTAATAAGAAAATAAAATCCTTGAAACATATGAAACAAGCATTTTTTATTAAAAAAAAAAAACTCAAAATGTTATAGTCGATCAAACCCGCTTATTTAATAACTGTGGTGTAAGTTTTTTCCAAAGTTATGCTACAATTACTTCAGTTGCATCCGGCGTAGCCAAATAAGCCATTTTGTCAAATATCATTACATGGAAGCGGGTCTAAACTCTGCACAGTATATCTTATAGCATATCTCCAAAAATTTCATGGCGCCTGTATTGACCTTGACCCTGTTCCGAGTTTTTCAAATTGAAGAAGGGTAGCGTGTAGGGAAAAAGGGTAAAACTGAAGAAGTTAGTAGGAACTGACGGGAGATCTTCTTAGAAGAGACTATTTTACAATATGTTAGATTACGAAATATTATAAATTTCGACTTTTTGATAGAAACATTTATTTTGGGAGCAAATGGTTCGATGCGATCCAAATTTACTAAAATTTAAAAAATCCATTTTTAGGGTTCGATAAAACAAGTAAAAATCAATCAATCAAGTCAATCAAGCCCGACCATTGTGATTTTTGCCATCTAAATACTTCCAATAGCATCTTATATGATCCAATCCGTTTATTTACAATAAACTTCCTCATTGGTCTAATACATGCCTTTTTAAAAAATTATGATTCTGAATCGATCGGTAGGTGTAGCATGTGTCACAGGAGTTACAAACATCCGCACAAACTTAATAAATATATATTTTTTTCCACAAGTTGTGCAGTTCCTTTCTAATTTTGAGCATTCTATGGAGTGGTGTCTTATGAATGATCCTCAATTAGCTTTATTCCTAATAGAAACCAAACTTTGATTTTTATAAAACCCAAGATTTTCTTAATATTCAAAATAGAGAAGACGCGTTGGTTATGTTTTGGCGCTAGGAAAGAGGCAGGTTTAAATGCAGCTAAACTGCTAAGCCATGGACTGTGTTAAGACTATTACTGCAAAAGTCGAGATTAGTTCGACCCGCGAAAGAGCGTTAAGCTTGAAATTTGCCACGTTTTTTATTTTATTAGTCGGGAATTCCGCTCTCTATTCAGCTCCATTCGTAATAATGAAAATAGCCAACACAACCTTACGCGATTTATAAAATCAAAGTTATTCACACATACACATATAAAATTTTTACATATTCATAATCACCAACATCATCCACCACAATAATGTGATAATTCCCTGTAGGATTTTTTCCTCTATCATGGTTACAAGAAAGTTTATTCGTTACGGTAAATGAGAACAATTCGTAATGGCTCATTGGATCTTAAATATCGCCGTTTCAATGAATATGTTTTCTATTGTTTTGAATCGGTGTTCATTCTTGTGTAGTTGTTATTCAAATTGAAATACTTCCAATTGAAACTTGCGTTTTTTTTATAAATCACGTTCCACTTTATTCGTTCCACTTTGTTACAAATTCGTGACGCTAAACAGTTATGCAGAAAAAAAACAAAATTTACACTTTATCATGGGAAAAATTATTGTAAAATATGTACAAGTTAATTTGACTGAGAACTAATGCGACGACGAGGACGACGACGACGAATTTTTACAGTTTTCTCAATGTACTTAGCACGTGTCTCAATTAGAATACAGTCTGTGGAATGACTGATTGTTACAATTTAATTTAAACATTCCCATGAAAGGAAACAGATTCTTCTCCAAAGAACCAAGGGTCTGTAAAGTAAATTTTGCTTAAATTATAGTTAAATGTAATCCACCCCCAGCCGATTCTAACGAAATATATTTTACTAATGATATGTGGAGCCTAAGCAAAGTGTAAGTAACAGATTATTTAGGTGTGAGCCGGCTTAAATTTTCAGAAAAATCAGAAGACATTCTACGGCGTAGTATAACTACGATTACACGTTCTGCGTTCAGTAAGATTTTTGAATATGTGGGCGTGCCTAATTGCCCATTTTGTACAAAAATTCAACTTTGCAGCTCTATTTTCAAGATTGGGAGCGATTTTTATCGATTGTGTGGGATTAATTTTCGACCAACTTTTTCAATGGGCTAACAACGACGGACATGGCGAGATCAATGTCAATTACTTTACATATTACATTGTGCATATATAGTAAATTGTTTTCTTATATAAACGTATATGTTGATTTATAATCAATAAAATCCTCGAATGACTAAAAAAAATGTCAACCAAAAATATTAAAATGGAATGCGCCTATGGCACTGCTTTACGCAAAGCCCGTTGGTCACTCCTATAGACAACCCCATGAAATTCATTAATTCATTTAGTACAAAATATGTATGACCACAGATTTACATGCATATGCATGCAACAACAATCGTGTACATTTCATCGTTCATCATCATAATAAGCTTAAAATCAAACAAAGCGTATTAAACAAAAAACAAAAAACAAAAAAACAAAAATAAACAAAATAACAGGAAGAAAATGAATTATTATTCATGCATACATATATACAAACAAGAAAACAATTCACAGATTTAACGAAAATTTCACAATCATGGAAACCAGAGAGAAATTGAATTTTGCGTTAAGCGAAGTGCATGCCTCGCTCCTCCCCCGCCCACAATTTTTTCAATTTTATTCATGAACAAAAACTTTTTATTGGAGTCTAATAGAAACGGGCATGTGTCCGTGTGTGTGTGTGTGTGTTCCTTTTGTTGAACATGTTGTTTGTTTTGTTTGCCACTATGTTTGTGGTTTACTTTGTTTGGACCAGAAAAGTTTTACCAACTTCTACCCACACACATGGACAACGGGCGATAAAGGAAGACACATATGTATAGATACGTACACATTTAAAGTTGTGAATAATATCATTACAGTTGATAACAAAATTCGGCTACCGTTTAAAAAGTACGAACATTTACAGCTTTTACTACACTTGATTTATCAAAAGAAAACAGGAGAGAATGTTATAGTCGATCAAGCCGATACATTCTACATCCTACTAGTTGTTCGAATAACAACTAATTACTCGTCTGTAATATAATGCACTTATAAGGATCAGTTCAGTTACAACCCAAGGCTTTACTATGAGATATAAGAATCGCTGCTTCAATAATCGTTATAAGCAGAAATAGTCTAATTCAAACGTCTCAACGTTTCAGCCAAATAAGTGATGCCTACCAATATGCGTTAGGCAACCTTGAGATTTATAATCTTTCGTTATTTATTTATTAATTAGTATTTAAAGTAGCTGTTATCCAAGAAGAAACAATTTTAGAATGTCTATCTGTTTCTTTGTCTGTCGGTCCGTGTAAATTTGTGTTTAACCTAGAGATGCTTTTGATGTATTTTCATTAAATTTTGGTAAAAAACCAAGCATTTGATCGCTTTTGCGTTTGGACCAAATTGCAGCATTTGTAGGATTACTTTCTACACACAACTGGGAAAATTTCGAATTATAATTTTTTAATTAAACTTGGCGCGAAACAGTTATTTAGTATAATAATTATTTGGGCTAAATAGAACCATGCTTGCAACCTCTTTCCATAAAACTTTTTTTTACAAATCCATCCATTATATTCATATCTTATATATTTTTTTTTTTGTTAAAATATGTTGGATATCATTTATTTAGGCTATCTATGGACCGTATCGAAACATTTTTGAAATCTTTACCCCAATAACGAATTTTCATAAAGTGAGACTGACTCGCGTATACTGATACTATTGAGCAAATTTTGGTACTTGTCTAGGTGCACCATTGAAATGCAGGTAAAGAGGCTGGATCAGTCTCCCCGAATTTCAGATACACAAAACTTTTATAAACTCGTGGCAAAATAAAATTATAAACATGCCCCGCCCATGCCCAGTTTGACCGACCATAACATTTCCACTTATTTGATTATTGAATAATACAAACTTAACGATGAATTTATTATACTTATATTACAGGTAAGATATTTCAAGGAGGACAGCAACAACAACAACTACCACAATAGCAATAAAAAATACAAAAAAGCCCTTTGGGTTATTTAATATCCTCTAAATACATTTACCCCCTGCCAACGTGTATCCAGTTGTATCCACTGTGTACCTACAGACAAAAGTTAAAACCTACAGTAAACAATAAACTGAAAACACATAAACGCACCCGCAAATATATTCAGCTGTAAGCTCCACAACTGCCTATAACAACTGTCGTGCATGTATGTGTATAAATATTTCCCCCAACTGCCAACAAATCCAAACAATGTCGCCACTCCATTCCACTCCAACTTCAACTTTACCTTGTTTAACGCCTTTCACACCACATTTCACATACCTTCTGTGCTTTATGACATTGTGTTGCCAATGTTGTTATTGTTGCAGCTGTAGTGTTTAAAATGATAATAGCGTTATAATGGTAAACAAATTACCAGCCTCATAAAGATCAAGTTTAATAGTCTCTACCACTCAGTGACTGCCAGGCTATCATCTCGTGGTGGGCGGGCGTAAAATATATACACAACTAATTTTGATGCTGAATGATTTCCGTATGCAAAAATGTACCGAATTCAATATGCAAATTAATTTTTTCTTCGCATTTCACTTTGGTTTTTAACTTGTGTTTAGCTTGTGGCATTTTTGTTTGATTTTGCCAGAGACAGGGCGAATGTCACGCACGGATATTTGCAAATTGAAGCCAATGATAATTATTTTTAGCTTGACTTATAACTTAACATAACGTGGAGAACACATAGGGCAAGATGTTGTCTTTGCAACCAATATTTTTTTTAATTGTGTACGCATCCTTGGTCTGCCCTCCATTTATCACTTCAAGTAAAGATAAATATTGACATTTGACATGTTAACTTTATTAGTTTCAAGTTTAATGAATTGAAACGCGTTATAATAATAAATGCAAAGCTGTACCTTTCAGTTACACAGGCAGCCTGGTTTTGTAGAATATGTGCCTGCATAGAACCAACATCCGCAAAAACCATAAAGAGAATAATGTACTACTATTTATCCATACACACAAACATCTCTGTTGAATTTGCTGGCGAAAAATGAAAAGAAAACTTAAAACACAAGTCACAAAAAGCGATTGCACTGCTGCTATATAGGCAACCATCCATTTTTCATAATTTTTGTTTTTTGGTTTGTTTTGTCGTTGCTATCGTTTTTACATCACATGGCAGGCAAGCAGCTAACTTTCATTTACAACAACTGACATTTATCCCGCTTAAACTTTGAACTTTGTCGTTTTAATTTTTGTCAACGTTTTCACAACCGGATACGCTTTGTTTTATTTTTTTCTCATTCTCTTCCTCTACCAAGTAAATGGTTATGCATAGTTCGTCCTGTAAGAGAAAGAGAGGAATCATTAGATATTATGATTTTTTATGAAACTGCAGACTTGCGATGGAAAAGAAATTATTATTCAAATTTTAATTACTTGGTATACAGTACTCAAAGTCAGTGTAAGAGAAAGTAAGAATACTTATACCACAATATATAAATATGTAAATGAATTAAGTTTTCCTCTTTTGGGAATTTTGGTAAATTTTGTCACAGAGTTGTGATGTGAAGTGAGGACATTAAATATCTTGTAAACATCAATACCGCAACCCGACAATAAAAATTGCACTTTGTTTATTCGAAAATTGAATGAATCCCCCGTGATGAATCAGATTATTGTTACAATCGAAATTCTACTTAGTGCTTGAAAAGCTTCTATGCGGGGCATTTCTCATATGAGTTCGATAGGAAATGTTTTGTGTACTAACCAAATACTATTAATTTCAGTCTTTAACCGATACCCGAATTTAAATGGTTAAATAGTGTATTTTTTCCTTTTCCTAAATATCCTCCTTATGTACTATATATAGAAAATAAAAAAGCAGGTGCTTGGTTACGCCCTCTAGGGATGCATGTAGAGAGTAAAAACTAACTAATCGGGATATAAGTAAATTATGGGAGGGTCTGTTATTTTTCTATTTCTGGCACAGCACTCGAACTCAATTATAAGTACGAGTAACAAATTTCAACTCTATAGGTAGATTTTAATTTATTATAGCTAGACTTTTGTCGATTGTGGGCGTGGTCTTTTAAGTTCACTCAATTTAGGTAAAATGTACAAAACTAACGATAAGCATTCCCACAATATATATAGATGGACTCCAGTTTTGATGCTGATGATTACATGAAACACTTTGTGAAGTGTCTCAAACGACATGACAAACTTAGTGCGCTTTTCCACTTTCGTAAAAGAGACAAAAAGGATTGTAATTTTACTACCGTCTGCCATATTCGATTAAAAATGACAACATTAGCTTAAAGTATTCTACTCGTTAAGCTGGTTCGTTTGAAACACATATTACGTAGACTTATCATATATGTACAACTGGAAATGAATCTTCTTCTTTAAAATAAAATGAAATTAATTCAGAATTCAATAAGATAACTATTGTTCGACTTAAACAAGCAAATAATATAATTTTAAACCCTCTACATAAGATGGGGTATACTAGGTTTGTCACCCAGAATGAGGCGTCAGAGACCCCACAAAGTATATTTATTCAGCATCAAAAACTGAGCGGATCTATACATGTGTGTCCGTCTATTTTTGATATTGTCATAGTCGCACATTTTGAGATATTGATCTGATATTTTTGACAGACACTTTTAATTTCTGCACGCAAATCACTATTTAAAGTGGGAAAAATTGGCCCACAGCCACGCCCACAATCAACAAGAATCTATTTATATGCCCCAAAAATTGACCTATGAACTTGAAATTCTGTATGGATATTTATTGTTATCCCATCCATTGATTTGCCAAAAATGGGTCGGTTAACAGACATGACCACGATTTACAAGAACCGCACTCCAGGCACTGCAGGCTGATATGTACGTAATACATACATTATTATAGGGCATGATCATAAACCTGCCGCGCCCACTATTGCAAATGTGGAAAGCAATTAAGATTTGGCTTAAGCCAAATTTAGTTTTTTTCTCACTTGTTTTTATTTTGTAAGGGCAGAGGTTGTGCAAAATAACGGCCATATTTTTTTTCTGATGGCACATATTTGCACTGATACGTAAAGTTTAACGTGTATGGGTAAATGACAACTTTTACCGCCATTGTGGTTTTTCATTGCCACTCAATAAACTACAACTCATAAGAGTTGTAGGTACGGCCAACTACTTTGTCTACTACATCAGTGTAGTAGTTGGGCGCGCTCTCCCCCAACTCATACACATTGGTAGTCTCATGGTATTTATATATTTACTACGTGTACTTGAACAATTCTACACAGGATTAAAGTCCAGTCTTACGGAGTTATCGTTACCATATACCACGCATACTCGTACACCATGGCGTGATATTCAAAAATATTCAAACGTGTCCTTTTTTGCTGTTGTATTCTTCTGTTTTTTGGGTTATAGCTTATAACAGCTGACAACAGGCGGATTACTTGAGATAACGGAAATTCCATTGTGTTGTTACCGAATTTATGATCATTGTGGAAAAGTAAAATAAAGCAAACCAAATATAAAGGCAACAATAGCAATAACAACAACAATTTTCCTAGTACTTAGTTTTGTATAGTGTTTTAAACAATAAAATACACTTACAACAACACACACACACACACGTAAGTACTAATTGTTATATTTTGTGTAACATTTTATGAACTTTTAAATGTTAGTTGACTCGTTTCATTTTGTTGGTTTGTTTTTTCTGAGAGACATTGTCGCTTTTGGTTGGCGTTCATGCTTTATATGTTGTATGAATGTATGTACACGTGTATAAACGTTTAAAGGGCGAATTTTACTTTTTTGAAAACATTTTCTACTTTCATAACTTTTAACATAATTAATAAGTAGGGACGTATATGTATGTACGTACGCGTTCTTTATGGCAGAGTGCAGAACATACCGCCTACCCGTTCTCCGTGGAATGGAACGGGGAATATAAAATATTGCTGTGGCGAACTGGCAAAACTTTTCTGACTAATGGCTGGCAGTAAAAGTTGTTTTACACAATTTACTCAATTAACTTTTCAGGTAGTTAATCTTCGTTGACAACTATGTGTGTACCCACTAAGTACCGTATATAGCTAATAAAAATGAAAATAAAAATAAAATATTGTACAACAGTAAAAGAAAAAGAAAACTTTTTTAATATTTATGAGCCACACCACGCTTGTTGTCGAAATGATGCATTAAGCTTAAACTGAAATGAATTTGATTTCGGTCTTCTTTCCTGAAACCCTGACTTCTAGATCATAAATGCAATACCATAAAATGGCAGACAACTGACAGCAGTGAAAATCGTTTATAACGCAAATCAAAAGCACATTCTTTTTTTTTTATTCTTCTTCAGAATCGTAGAAATTGTTCAAAATCCTTTGATTTCTAAGAATATTTAGTTATAAGCGCTGTTCACTGTTCATTTATTCATGCGTAGTTCTATTTTAATTTGCTTAAGTGGTCATTCATCATATTAGTAATAAAATATACAACACCAGCATCATTTATAACTCTAAATGATTGTAGAGAATATGCTTCACAGTAAACGGTGAATGAATCAATTCTTTATGTTGCTCTTTTGAACAGGGTGGAAATATTTGCAATATTTGCCTGCTTCGTTACTTTGTCACATTATTAATATATTGCAATAATCGATATTGGATTTCTGCCTCCATATTTCAATAATTGCCTTTAGAATGGAAACAAAAAGTTCTGCATTAAAAGATTTATTTGCCACGATTTAAAACCCAGAGTAAAGACAAAACAATTACCATGAATAGAAAGGGGCGGGTAAAAATGATTGCAAAGGATTAAATAAGAAGCAAAATTCAGAAACATGATATACGTAGAAGGTGAAAGAATCCATCACAGTTAACTACTATGTTTAATACATCTGTAGAATATCGTTCAGTATTCTGAAATATGTTTTTCTAAAATTCCTAATGCTTAAAATCTATATTTATATCTAACCATTTACTAATTACTTATAAGATAAATGATGAAAAGGTTGCATTTTTCGTTATTTATGCAGAAAATGAAATATGACGCCGAGCTGTTGTTTAATTCAAAAATGATTCACATTGAAGAAAGTAAGCATGACTGGAAGGACTGACACCTTTTTATAAAATTTCATAAAGTAAGATAAATATTTGAAAATTTACTTATTGCTACTTATTTGACTAATATAAAACGATTTTGACAATTGATATTTTTGTTGCTTTTTTGTTGGTCCTTTTTTTATATCCTACACATAAAATGGTGCATTTGCAACACCCAGTAGGAGGCATCAGAGACTCTACAAAGTAAATATATTCTTGATCAGCATCAGAAACTGAGTCGACCTCGACATGTATGTCCGTGTGTCAGTGTTACGATCGTAAATTTTGAGATATTAAGCTGAAATTTTGTACATACACGGTCAGTCTCCGCAGGCAGATCGCTACTTGAGATGGGCAAAATTGGTCTACAGCCACGCCCATCATTCCTATGTAGATGTGGAGGGTATTTAATATTTGGTCTAAACCGAATTTAGTTTTCTTACTTGTTTTATTTTATTTTTTGCTTTTGTTGTTGTTGTTCCATATTTTTTATTTTTGTTTATTAAGCTACGTTATTATATTTTAGTCTTAAGCTTAGCAGCTAAGCTTTTCCCATCATGTAATTGGATTAATTTGTAATAAATACCATATTATAACTAATGAATTAAATATATAAATCAAAAATTTTCACTCGATAAATATTTAATTAAGAGTGTTTAACTTGAACTGCCCCCAGTTTTTAAAACAATTCGCTTAAATATGGCATTTGGCTCAAAACCATTAATAAAATCACACATCGGATTATTTTCGAAGCCCTTCTTTATATGTTTTGATGTTTTGAAATAATAATATATTTGTATAATTGAAATGCGCCATTTTTTATGCGCTGTATATAAGAGAGTATAATTAACTTTGTTAATCCATGTGCAACACCTATAAGGAGGCCTCAGAGACCCTATAAATTAGACATTTTCTTCATTACCATCAAAATCAGAATCGATCTAGCTATTCTAGCCTTTCACAGTCGAAGCAAATTTTTATGCATTTCATGTCTACAATCATTTTTTAATTGATGATGTTCATACAATATTCTGGAGTTTGATCCACCCTTTAAAATAAATAAAATTTTGAAATTAGGCAAGATCTACTACTTCTCTGGGTAAAATGGAGCAGATAGAATTATTGTATCTTGAGAGCAGTTTTCCCCTAAACTTTTATGCATGTTCCAATTAACTAGTTTCCGTTTTTTGTTTTCAACTTGTATTTTACTACCATGTTAAGCAGCAACTAAGTAGTTGATGAAGTGTTGTTGATGTTTGAATTAAACAATGTAAAATGTTATTTTGTAACAACGCTGTGTTGAGGTAATAATTCAACAGTGTCAGATTATTGCTCATAAATGAAATAATTTTTGTTTTTATATACAAACGAAAACTACCAACAACGACATGTTCCATTATTACAATACTTTCTAATTTTATTATTTCTTTTACAAAAATTCATCGTAAACACTTTTTTATTATTGTTAAAAGTTTACAAATGTTAGTTTAAACTTTGTAAGCACATACCAACTATACATATTTTACATTGTACGTATGTTGTAATGGGAGTTGTTTTTGAAAATCTGTAATATCCTTTAAAATAATGGCGATCCATGGAGCTTAACGTAATGAACACGCTACGGAACTACCCATACATATTTATATAATAATACCTAACATTTTAGGCTTACTGTAATTATACTTTTAGGTCTCCCACGTCTTCCAACATTGGATTTAGTTGTTATATCTTAAACTCAAAGAAAAAGCTTCCATAACTGACACTAATCAAATTATGTTGTAATCTGGACCGACTGACAGACAATTATGTAAACACGGACAATAAGTTAGTATTTAACGTCTACACCTATCGTGAAGACTTATTGGACGTTTATTTAGGGTTGATAAGCGTCCCGAGCGCCCTCCTCCCCGAAGGAGGTCCCGACTTTAGAACTTACATCATAGGCTATATAAAGTTCACCCCTTGGTGGAGGGTTTTCGACCATGCACTACCAGCTTGTTCTACAGCCCCCGCGATGCTCCCACAAGGGGGCCTATCCTAAACTACGTACTGGCAAGAACCTTAGTTCTTGGGGCTCCAGTATCCCGCGGTACCAGATTTAGTCTCTGGTAGGACCGGTAGGTCCTAGGTAGGTCGATCATCCAACTTCAATCTCCCAAGTTCAGACAACCTATTGCCCATGGGTTGGTATCCCATTTATGTTATGTTTGCTAAAAGGTAGTTAGTGATCCCTGGAATTATCCAGGGAATCTTAATATAAATTGCATTTTGCATAATACTTTTGCTCCGTGATCTTTGGACGAAGCACCTATGCCGGTACTCCGTTTCAGGGCGGGGCCCAATGTAAACACGGACAGATGGACACATCTAAAATGCTTGACATAATTATTCAAAGAGAAGCGCGGCACTATTTTAACGTAAACTTCATGTTCCATATATAGCTACAAATCAGCACACCCTATACTAAGCAATTATAATAATGTTTATGTAGATGTGTGTTTTTCTTAAACTTAAGAAATAATTTACATATACACACATGAACACACCAACTATCTATAAATAGAAACTTACCAAGGAACCTATGTATGTATAAAGCATAATAAGGAAAGCGAGAAAAATAAGTTCCAAATGAAAAAAGAAGATAAATGATATAAAAAACAGAATGTTCTGAATCTCTTCATGTTTTGCAACTATACGCATATGCAATGATATCGTTTGCATATGTGAATGGCATATACCCAAGAAATCGTCCATACGGCAGGGCACACATCACATGTGTTTGTTGTGATAATACACGTATGTCGCTCATGGGCGATAATATCAATAGACTATATGTTCTACATCTATAAACGCGTATTGTGTGTGTTAGTACACACACACATGCACATATGCACATTTGCAAAGAGTGGACTACAAATAAAGGCCGCAGCCAAAAAGAACACACAATCCCATCTATGTAGAATGTTATGCTTTGCGAAGTACCAACGCAGCATACGTGCTCATTTATATGGCATACAAATACTAACGCAGCAGATGCTGAATCTCCATTTTTGTTTTCTCATTGGAGCATTACAGTGCGTGTGAGCTCCACCCTTTCTGTATCTCTTCCACTTGCTTCATATTTGTATCATAAGCCAAATAGAAAATACAGCGCCTGCGTTCACTCTCACAGGATATTTTATACAATAAAAATGCAAAATTTGGTATAGTTTTAGTCTTTATTTAACGAAAGCAACAGCACTTCGTTTGCATATCGGTTCTTGTCATATAATCAATATATAATGTACTACACACATGTGTGTGTATATGCATAATGCTTTTATTTTATCTTTTTTGGCAGGCTGTGAGGACATTTTTGATGTAGTTGGTGTTGAATAGGTCACAAATGTATTTTAATGAGACACTACATTAATCTCACAAAAATATGCCGATTGAGGTAAATAAAAATAAGAACAAGTGCTTTGTCTTTATATGGGAACATCCGTTATCTCTTACAAGCGTTACTATACGTTAAATATTTTACATGAAAAACTTAGAAAAGTGAAGCAAGTTCGATCATTTGATTCTTTAAACCGAACACAATCTGTATTGAAAGGGCAAGTCGAGGCCTTGTTGAAAATTGCGAGCATAAGAATTCGTATTCAGAGCGACGGTCGCACACGCACACGCGATTTGCTTAAAATTACAAACACCCTCTACATATATATACACGAATAGACAGCGGGCGCGGCAGACACCTTTTAATAATATACAACGTATCAACTGAAAAGGAGGAACTTTTTTCAAGAAATGTCTTTTGTATTTTGCAGATATTTATATACGAGTATATTTCAATCTAGCCCTTTCACTAGCTCACTTGGCTAAAGCTTCGCCTTGGTAAACACTGCACATAAATCATTCCGAGAGAAAAAGTGAAATAGTTTTTGCCACTGCAATATGTCGCCTTGGTCTAGCCAAATTAAAGTCTCCTTCTTGAAACTGAAAATTGCTATAAAAAATTTGTGAGCTCAACTTAATTATGCGACCGAACTTGGGGGAGGACATATCTAGATTGATTCAGATTTTAATACTGATCAAGAATATTCATTTGACCTCTTCTGAATGTTGGAAACAAAATAATAAACATAGTATCCCCTGTAGAGGGTAAAAAAAGGAGTTTTTAGAATAAACCAAACATTTTCATTTTTCTTTCTTTAGAGTCTTACAGAGGCTAACATAGATTAGACCCTAAGAAATTGTTTTCAAATTAGTCGTCATTGTAAACTAAATAAAGACCAGGAACGAATAAAATGCTTGAAAGAAGTTGTTTCATGGGAAATTAGTTCATTGTTAGCAGCAAATCACTCGAAGGCCGCCAGAACCTTATAGAAGGAATAAATCAAAACAAAAACAAATTGTTAGCTATTCTGTGTAGGCAATAAATCGGTTGAGATTTGAAATCTGCACTTAAGCTGCTTAACTATTTCAAATTTTTAGGAAATCTGATTCCTTTGCAACCAAATTTATATTCGAAAACCACTCTGAAGGTTAAGGGTATAAAAATATGCTCATTAAACTCGCATTACATTTAGGGTATACAATACATTTCTATAATAGACTTGTAGCAATCTAATTTGTTAAACACCTTAGGCAAAGCAATATTGATTTTGCTACACTACATAACATGGAAGCACATTTCACTTACTTAAGATTCACTTTACTTTCACTTAAATTGAGTTCCCTTAAAAATGTTTTTTAATACGGAGGTGATTCTTTAGTATTTGGATTAATGTTATAGGAATTTTTAGAGTGCATCAATTACTACTACATAAAATTAATTAATAATTTAAAATTGTTTACTGTATTAAGAAATATCTCTCTTTACTCATTTTTTCAGCTGTGCAAACGTCAGTTGGTGGACTAATTATGAACTTTTGATTATCATCCCATCCCTTATTTGCCATATATAGCGCAAACAATTTTGAACTGTGAAGGAATCATGCGCGGAGTCGTAATTGTAATTTAATTTGAGAAGTTGGCTACTCACTCAGAAGACACCAAAGCGTGGTTTTACTTATAGTTTGACTTAGGTCTGAAGCTTCAATTACTGGTTCTATAAAATATTAATTTCTTAGGTTTCAAGGGTAAAATGTATTCTACTTGAATGAAATATATTTTATGAGTCCACAATCAGTAAGCATTAAATAATGTACAATATAAATCGAGTGCTCGTTGATTTGATTATATTTTCTTATTTCAGTATATGCTTCCTTTCTTCCTTTTAGCCAACAATAACAATATTTACACTTCAATTCAATAAAAATGTGATAAGTCAATCTGTGGTGTGTATCATTATCAAGGGATGTGCAAGTAATCGAATCGAATGGCGAGTGATGGAGTAGAAAAGGAAAGTAGGTTAAATTAATTTGACCTTTTAAGGAAAAGTATTATTAGAAGGACGTCATCTCAGATATTAAAAGGACACGAATAAAATGAAATAAATAAAGATAATGTTTTAAAAACGGTTTAAAGTGTATCATGGAGAGATAGAGGGAGGGAAGGTGAGAAAAACAAATCTGTTATGTAACCCCGCCCGTTTTTGACACATCACTAATTATTATTTCAACCTTTTATACGCAACACGTAAGAAGGGCGTATTCTGAGTTCGTCACAGGGTGCGTACGGTATTTGAGGACACTCATGTGTGCGAATGTAATTTCTCGAGAACAATTGTGTTTGTTTTTTTCCTTGTCAGATCATCAATGGATCAATCAATCAACATAATGCAAGAAATGAAGAGACGTGCAGTTATCGTCGCTATATGCGTTAAACTCATCGGTTTAGAAATCTCCAATTTTCTCAAAATGAGTCGATCTGGACATGCATGTCCGTGCGTCCGTCTATTGGAAAGATCCTCACGGTAGTAAGTTTTGAAAATTTGAGCTGAAATTTTGTACGACACGCAGATCACTATTAAAATTGTGCAAAATCGGTCAAGAGCCCCGCCCACAAACGACAAAAATATACTTATCTGCCACAATCATTGCGCCATTTAATTCACACAATTATAATTACTCCCTTCATCGATGTGCCAAAAATGGGCGCGCCAACATTTATAAAAAATCGTTCACAATGTAAAACTCCACTAGAAAGATGATATTAGACGACGTAACAATGTATCTGCCACGCCCACGATTTGTATGTACACGTGGAGCGCAATTAATATTTGGTCTACACATATAGGTTTTTAACTTCTTCAAATCTAAAGAAGCAGTTAGCTTTATTTTTGTGGCCATGATACGCATATTTGTTAATTTTGGTTGCGGCTGTTATCTAATTACGTATATTTTAAATAATAAACCCTTGTCTTGTGGAGGGTATTAAAAATAGAAACTTAAACAATTAGCTACGTCCCTATAAAAACTTGTCTAACGGAGAAAATTTCATAAGCAAGTGTATCATATGTACTCAAGTGTGTATGTATAATAGTTTATTATCTTTATTATCGGATACACTGATAATCTTTTAATTTAATAAATGATAACATCTTTCGCTCATCTGCTTGCGGGTTACAAAGACAAGAGGTCTATATGACTGCAAAGATGATAATTTTGAAGGAAATGAAAGAGGAAGACGATGAGGAGGAGAAGATAAGTTAAATTGTGATGTTTGGTAAATTGTTATCAAACGGCGAAGCGCATTTCCCCAAGGAACAATTGCTTAACAATCTATTTTCGCACCGCGTAAAAACTTTCATTGTATTTATACCAACAACAACAACAACAACAACAACAACATTAACAATAATAGCGACACTGTCATTGTTGTCTGTGCCAGCTAGCAGATCACAACATCAACGTTAACAATTCCCCGAACGGATTTCCTCAACAACATTAATTTGTTCTTTGGCGGTGATTAGCAGCAACAAGGCTAGGCCACAACAACAATAAAATGAACAATTCCGCGTGTACATAATAAAGACATTTTAAAAGTCAACTGTGCTTTGGAAACTAAGCGATTACTCGTCTAATAATTTCCTTACAAAACGTATAAAAAAAAAAAAAGATGTTGCTGTGTACGCGGCGTAAGTCATTGGGAATGAATGGATGTCTCTCTTCTGAATGAGATGCCACGTGCAATTTGCCCTCATAATTTTTGTACAGAAAGAGATAAGGACACACCACCAACACCACATACAATACACATAAACAAAAGCTGATGACTTTAGTTGGCAAATAAATTAATGGCTGGCACGTGCTTGGAGTGCAAGTGGTAAATATTGTAAGATATACGCTCTTCACCCAGCTCTACAAAATCGCGTCGCTTGAGTTTTTGTTGTTGTTGTTGTTGTTGTTGTTGTCACACATTCCTACTGTTTAGCAGCAGCAGCCGCAAATAGTTATAAAATTATTACTCGTTAGATTGCTACTTATGCATGTTGCTGAGTTTGTATGAAAGCTGATTAAATTAAATGAATATTTCATCATATCCTTCTTAAGCATGAGCATCCTTGATTATCAATATTTGCCCTGAGATCGACCACCTGGAGTGGCTACTAGCGTATAATTTCATATATGCTGAAATAATGCGCTTATATGTCGGCAACGTATTCAATAATGCGGTCGAATTATACTCTTGAGCGCGTAACTATGATTTTACTTAACTCACCCTCAACGGAACGAACGTGCAGATAAATGGTGAAAATTAATCTGCAATAATGTTTGATGTTGTTGTGACAAATAAATATTATTGAGAATATTTTATTTTCGGGCTTAAAGTTCAACACATACGCACGCCCGTACATGTCATCACTTTCAACTATATTTTCATCTGAGATTGGAGAACAAAAATAAGTTGTGTATAACTCTTAAACGGCAAACGAGCAGTTCAGAATCAAAATCTCGAACGATATAAACAACATGTCCCCCTGTCCGTCCATGTATTGCTCGTAAACATTGTATTTTTATACCCTCCACAGTAGACTAAGTTTGTCATTCCGTTTTCAACACCCAGAAGGAAGCGCCAAAGACTTTACAATTTATATATATTTTTGATTAGCACCAAAAACTGAGTCGGTCTAGACAATTGTGTCTATGTGTCCGTCTGTTGCTGCAATTCTAACAGGCGTAAATTTTCAATTATTAAGCCGAAATTTTTTTTAGACCCTTTTGGTTTTTGCACGCAGATCTCCATTTAAAATGGTCAAAATCAGTCAGGAGCCGCACCTACAATCGACAAATATCTATTTATCTGCAATAAAAATTGAGCTGCAAAGTTGATATTTGTTACGTATGTATGTGTGTATGTATTTATAATTATTCCATTCAATGATAAAAAATCATCTTAAACTCGTCTTGCAAACTGATACGTATAATATACGCTAATAGAAGGCGGAATCATATACCCGCCACGCCCATTGTTTGTATGTGTATGTGGAGGGTATTTAATTTATTTTTTACTTGTTCGAATCTAAAGAAGCTGTCATCAGTTCAGTTATGTACATAGGGACCATAAATAGGGAACTTTGACGGTCGACATATCAGGCAGAAGTTTGGTACGTACACCTAATTTACATTTATGTCGAAATTGTGGTATTGAATGGTCGGATGTCGGTCCGTGTTTTTGTAATTTAAAAACCATTAACGACACAACACAAATATTACTTTATAACTTTGGTTGTGAGCATAGTTTTCTGTAATAAAATTTTTTTGCAGCTTTGCCTTTTTCTATTTCTTCTTCTTGTTCATTGTGCATATGTGCCTCAACACTTGTAATAATATTTAGCCTGAAGAAAAAAAGCAGTTTTTTAAAGAAGATTTATGCCATAAATATAAATAGAACTCCATACATACACATATATGCACATGCATACTAATGTATATATTTTTACACATAGAAAACAAAAACTCACGACATTCACATAAACGTGCATATTGTACTCGTGTACCCTTAAAAAAAGAGTAAGAAACAGATTGTGGACAACTTTGAGAAATAAGCTTTTTAGAAGTAACCAAAAAAAAAAACAATAACAATAAGAGCTGTGCGTGTGTTTGCAAGAAACACATGCTGGGCGAAAACTTGCAATGTTTTCTTACTTTTTCTTTTTTTTTCTTTGCTCCTCCGTTCTGGTTGCATCTATTGTACATTGTACATATGATTACTTTTTATGATTATAGCTTCCATTAAATATCTTATCATAAGTAACACTCTCTCTGGTATAGTGGGTGTGTAAGAATTTGGTATGTGTATGTGTGATATACTATAAATAATAAATAAATACTATTTTTCATTTCATTCATATATATTGTTATCATTCATCATTCATATATATTTACAACAATACAAAACAACCAGTGTATACGAAATATACGAAATGAATAGCGCCTAACGACTAATTTGATGTAACTGAGCGCTAAAGTGCCAGAGTCTACTTAAAAAATTGATTCGAAGAAATTTGATAAGAGATGAAAGATTCTAATCTTAAATACCTTCCACATCTACATACAAACAGAGACCGTAATCATGTACCTGACACGATTAGCACATGGATCGCAATGTTTACAACAACTTGCAAGTCAAGTTTTACACTAATTAAAGTTTTTTGTAAATTATGGGCGTGGTCGTATAACAGATATACATTGATAAATGGTGCAATTATAAATATGTATACCAATTGTGTGGTATGACTTTTGTCGATTGTGGGCGTGGCACTTAACCAATTTTGATCACTTTAAAAAGCGATATGCGTGCAGTATAAAGCAATGTATGTAGAACATTTCATCTCATTATCTGTGAGAGTGACAGACGGACACACGGAAGTATATGCCTAGATCGTTTCAGTTTTTAGTGCTGATCAAGAAACTTATATTTTGTAGTCTTCTGGATGTTGCAAACGGAATAGCAAACGTAGTATTCTCCCCATCTTATGTGGAGCTTGTAAAATTTTTATATATGAACGCACAGAGTAATAAGAAAGAGGCGATCATCAAAGCCTCGCCCATAGGACACAAATACTTAATTCGAACTACATACATGTTTGATCTAATACTGCTTGGTAAAGCAACAATCAAAGTGATGAGTGCAGAAAGTAAAGCGGATGATGTCTATGATAAAATTAATAATAAGCAATAGCGACATCTAGTGGAAATTGGTGAATAATAGTTTCAAGCTTATACAAATTATATTTTCTCAAAATAAATATTCAGCTACCTCTTGCAGTTAGTAGATAAAATACAACAATTTATAGGACTTTGGTCACCTTTTTTATTAAACGCTTACGCCCTAGCTACTAGCGTTAGCCGAGAAGTAGTAGAAGTGAAGAGGGGCCGTTTTTAATATTTGGTATAAATCGATTTAACTAATTTAATCGTCATAAATTTTCATAATTTTTCAAGTTTTAATGTTTTTAGAAAAGTGAACCTCCACCCCTTCCCTTCGTCACATAGTGAAAAAAAAAACAGAAGTGCACCGAGAACCACTTAAATAAATTCAAAATTAAAACTTTTGTTTTAATAATTGTCTTTAATTTAGAGGTTAAAATTATACTAGTTAAGCATTGTTCTCAATTGTGGTATAGATTTCAATAAAGTCACGGACAATACTCAGAGAACTTGATAAGCAAGTTCCGTGTAAAAATTTGGAATGGCAAAACATTATTCTCATCACCGCGACATTATACACGAACGTCTACATACATATAAAATTATTTATAAACACCTTCTTCGAATTAGCGGAATGAAATTATAGCAAAATCTTCAAATAAAAAATTTCAGTTGTCCGTCAACTTACGCTTAACTTTCATTTTAACACAAAAATCTAACTGTTTTTACAAAAGTACGTACTTGCGTAATTTAAGTACCACATTTACCTTGAAATCACTCATACGCTACGAAGGCTATTAAGCGACAACTTATATATCCGTACCCTGTACCCCAGGTGGATGAATGCCCTTCAAAGCACATACATTTATAAACTTGTTCACCATCAAATTATAAGGCGAAAAAACCAAATATTTTTGGTGTTCAAAGGGGGCGAATTTAATTAATAGCCACGCCTACAATTACTTAATATTTTTACACATAAAGTCTTGCCATGAATGTACAAAAAGTGCAAGGGAGTGGGCAAGTCAAAGCGGGTACGCCAACATCGTGTAATAAATCACTAATTCGGGAGACTAGGAGATAATATGTAGCACATACTTGAATACTTCCTAAGAGAAGGAGCAATTGCTACAGCCCTTGTTTAATGAATAAATATATAAATATGGTGGGATGTCTCAGATTTGGACCAAGCCAAGCAAGTTCAGTGTACTTGCTTAACGTATATTACTGCATTTCTTGAACTTAATACATAACAGTCATAAGAAGATGATTATACATCTGTACCCTTTACATACACCACTACAAAATATTCATATGTGGTAGATTCCTAAACAACACGCAATCAAGTAACGTCTGCCTCTCTCCATCTGTGCGTCCGCATTGAAAATATTCTCGTAAATAAATATCAACTCTAGACTTAGCTTCACCATGGCTGGTACTGAAACTAAATCAGTTTTAATGGACATACTACATACTACACCAACAACTGGCGAATTCTCAATTTTATATGGTGAAGGTTTTTACGCCCGTAATTGACAAAAATCTCTCATGATTACATAAATTTAGAATTTAGAATTTGGAATGTTGTAGTTGTAGTTCAGGTATGAATTTAATTTATCTAGGGACTTACTTAAAAGGGGCGGGGCCAGATAGTACGCGTGCAACTTCATACATTTTACATACATACAAAAATAGCGTAATCAAGAATCTGTCACGCGCACAGTTTTTTTATGTAGATGTGGAGAGTAGGTTAGGTTTGGCTCAAAGCAAGTTTATTTTTTAGTTTTTGTGCGCATTTTCCATAAATCGTTTTTTGTGAATTACTTCAAATATCAACAAAACGGTTGCATTTTCATATGAAATGTTTCACATTTGTATTAAAAGGTGTTTTATTAGAACAAAATAAAGCAGCCCACCCAGCATCACATATATTTTACACAATATTTACCATCGCTGTTGTTGTTGTTGTTGTTGTTGGTACTGTGTTATTCACTTATCATAGTGTTGCATATATTTTCTAAAAATTCTCGTGCAATGTATTTCAAATCATTTAAATTTTTTTCCTTAATCGTAATTAAAACAAAAACACTTTTTTATCTGATCATTCAATCATATGTTTGTTGTGTGAGGTTTGCCAAAGATTAACGAAAAGAAAGAGATTTAAACCAATCTCAACACCAAACTGGTGACCAACAGTAGATGTCACAATCACACCATCACCGCTACCAAAATTCGTTATAAAATGAAATCATTCGTTTAAAATTTATTGGAAGCAAAACGAAAAAAAAAATTAAAAACCGTATACAGACAAATAAGAAAGAAAAAAACGTAGAGAAGTAGTAGAAGAGGAAGAAGAAGAAGAAATGAACCTCTCACACCTAATAAACGTTCACTTTCGCGTTCCCGCTGTTTATCATCGTTGCGTCGTTTGTTCTCATGCACATACATTTATGCATGCATACACGGTTTGTTTTGTTGTTTTTTGTATTTCTGTTTTTTACAGAAACATAAAAGGCAAAGTGATGGCATCAATTGCTATTTTATTTTGGAGCAATTTTATTGGGCACTTATGCGACATGCCATTGATTTTATCGCTGTAATCTTGACGCCACACAACCGAACTGAAACGAGCCCAACGATCAGATCGGTGGGAAGAATTCTTCTGTTTGCTATCCAGCCTGCCTGCCTGCCTGCCTGCCTGCCTGTTTGCTTGGCTCGCTTGCTTGCCACTGCACAAATACTACCTACTCTGGATATTGTACACACACACACATATATATATATATATATATTTTTAAGCATTTGTGAATACGTAGAATTTGTTGTTATTGTTGCTGTTCATTTTTAAGGTTTATATATTGTATATATTCCCTGTGCATTGAAGATCATTCGAATTATGCCAAAGTAGAGGCGAAAAATTTTTGTGTGTTTCTGAATTTTCGCACAATTTTGTTAAAGAGGACGATGGTTTGTGGCTCTTCTTTTTTTGTATTGTACTTTTATTGTTGTTGTTGTATTATTATTATAATTTTTTGTTTTTTTGTTTTTTTGTGTCGGCCCCGTATTGCCGTGGTCCAAGTCATTTGCATTAGTTTCATATAGCCAGCCAGGTAAAGAAGGTGTGAGCGTTTGTTTTAATGTGTTTTTTCAACTCTTTATTGTTGTCCTCATGTCTGGTGTTTGTCGGCTAAACACTCTTTTTACTTATATACAAACATACATGTTTCATTATGCACACATACCATACGCACATATACACACATTTATATATTCACAGCTTCTGCTGGTTTATATGCTGTTGTGCCTTGCGCACCTGAGCCGTCTACTGCACCGCTTTAACTGTCACCGCATTCAATGTATTGTGCGTACATTCATTATTTATGGATGTCAATAAATTGTGGTCCAATTGGAAGTCAAGTCCTTTTAACGCATACGTATTATGTTGGGATTTTTTGTTACTTAAAAAAGGTATGATGCCGCCTTATATTGGCATTTCGTCTGTACGTCCGTCTCTTTGTCGTCAGTACGTTTGTCTTCCGGCCATTCGCCCGGCCTGCTGTGTGGCATATTCATACACTACCACCATTTCCATCATAGACATTTTTGAAATAAAGTAAACTTTATAACCCGATCGATGTTTCTCTCTCTTTATATTATATATGAACCTTTGTACATACACTTGTTACTGCGTTAAAATATTTCTAAAACTGCTTTTGCATAAAAAATAAAAAATGGATAAAAAGACATCTAAGTTTCGCATCAGTTAGTGCTGTTTTTGTTTTGGGCTAATTCATTAAAGTCCTTCCATATGAAAAAGATTATTTTTCCAATTCAACCAATTCATATAATCTGCAGTTAATTCTCACCGACAACTCATCTACACAGTCATGCATTATATTGTACCGTAGTATGTGCGCGAAAATTCTCAAGAAGGTGTCGAAAAAGTTTTTAAATTGCTGCTTCTGTGTTCTGCTTTCTGGGTCATGCTCTCGCTTGTTCAGCTAAAGATTGATGATATTTTATGAATGCTGTGTATCAATATAATGAGATCATTAATTCGTTTCGCATACCAACATATTAACCACACCACATATGGTTGAATATGTATGAGCCCATACAACATATCAAATATGTGTCAATTGTGAAAAGTTTTGCAAAAAACCTCAATATTTTTCATCTATGATTTTAAGGATATTATGCAGTGGAATTTGATTTTTAGTTTTGTAGTGCAAGAACCTAGATTTAGGTTAAGTCAGTTAAGCCACGTATTCGTTTCGGAAAAGTTCCGACTTGCCAATGTCAAACTATTGCCGTGGTCCTGTCGACGTGTGAACGAAAATACTCTGTTCACTGTAACATTCGAATGGGTTCTGAATGGACATCAGGACACAGATTTCAAACGTGGTTGGTGGTACCAAGTGTTTGATGTGCTGCAGATACTTGGTCTACGTAACTGGAGGAAACATTTAATAATAATTATGATTATGACATTTTTGGGCAATTTGTAATGCTTTTTTGTTCCTTTCACATCATAAAGGGGGATATGCGGAGTTTTTCGCACCTTAAGTAGCTGAGTTAGCCAAGACTTTGACGTGGTACATATTTCCCATTGTACAAAGAAGCTTTCTTAAGCCAAAGTTTGTTCGTTAGATGCCGACAAGGTGACCCGAGAACTAACTTTAAGCGGATAATGAACGAGGGACCTTGAAGTACCAGTAGTTTTATAACATCAGGCTCGACTGTTGATCATATTCTTTCTGCATAAGACAATGAAAATAAGGCCGATCCTAATCTGTCAAATTTTGTGTCTCTGAATACAAACGCGGCGCTTATATATTTTTACAAAGTATACGCATTCTTTTGTTCACACTTCATCTTTATTGTGGATTACTGCAACAGCAAAAGCATGAGATTTTCTTCAAATAATTTCATCACATCACACATCCCATGACAACCTAAATTTAGTTATATACCCAATAAATTGTTTAGTAATTTTCCACACGCCAATCGATTTATATACCACATGCGACACAAACGAGTACGACAATAATGGCTGCACAGCTGCTATGTTAAGTAATACAAAAGCATATGTCAGCTGTTTATTGTTGCTAATTAATTTTTACCCTTAGCGTTCAGCACTCGTTCTCATTGATCATCTAGCAAACACTCTGTTATTAGTGTTGCTGTTGTTGGGTTCATGCGTACGCACGCGCAAAATGAAAATGTCAAAGATTTCCAAGGCACACGCATTGTTACAATATTGTTACAACAATATTATTGCACCTTTCCTTGGGGATTATGTGTTATTAGCTCAATATTAAGGAATTCTTCTTCTTTACGTTTTAAATAACCAAAATACCAATTGAAACATAAATAACATACATGAAAACGAACGAAGAAGAAGGGAAAATATTGTATTTTCGTTTTTGCAATTTGCAGTGAAGAATATTCACACGTATAAATAGCACAGCATGTCTTATGGCACCCGCTCCCTCCGATTTGTCTCTCCCACTCCGCCACTCTGCCATTCTGGCTTTACCCCTCACACAGTCATTCAGTAATCCGTTTCGACTTCCATTTTTATGTTTATTTGCAGCTTGCTTGCACAATTACTCAACAGAGCTGTACCCACAAAACAGCAGGTGAACGATTCTGTCTGTGTGACTGTCCGTGCGTCTGTCTAAGTACTAATTTAAACATTAAATTTCCATTGAAAACATGGAAAATATTGAAATTATTAGTCAGACGGTCTGTGTGTGGTTGCTTTCTTTGACTCTATTGTTGTATTTGGTACTTTTTTTTTTTCTAATTAATTTCAGTAGACAACTGCACAAATTCAGGACTCACTCCTTCTCACTCGCTCTCTCTCTTTGCATCCCTGACTGTTAGGTACGTGTCTATTACAAAGCAGACAAATTGGATAACATTTATTTTTATCGGTTATTCTCACGTTTGAGAAAATGAAGGAATTTCGAAATGTCTCTATTGTTACTTTTGTTGAAAATCGCACGCAACGATCGTTTTTTCTTTAAGCATTTTAAACTGTTAACCTTAAATATTTTATGTAGCCTTGCAATCAATGATTCATACAATAAAGTGAAATTACTAAGTTTTTCTTCCTTCTATCACCGTGAAACTTGATGAAAAAGTCAGAAGAAACTCCAAGTGAATGCAAACGAGCACTAATATCTATTAATAATATATTACATATTAAATAATGTTTTTCTTGTATAATTTTTTCAGAGGGATGATCCAGAAATATATTTCATAGCCCAGAAGCAGACGTCAAGTAATTAGGTTTGTCTTTGCCTTTGCAATTTTTAAACAAGGCTTTAGACACTCCCTAAGAAGTGAACATGCTTTTTCTTTATTAGCATCTATATCGGAATCGAGCTATCTCTGTCTGACCATGTCCTCAGATGTCCACTGATAATCTTACTTTGTCATTTAGTTTTTGCACGCAGATGCAAAATCATTTAGGAATCTCATTGGACAAAAATCGATCTATAAATTACAAAATGAAGCCAAGAATATTTTATTAAACTAACACATAAGTGGAATAGGATAAAGAACACACCCTCTATTTACCACAAAACATCTTATTTGGCATCGAATCTGGCTTATGAATGACACAAGATTAGAAGGCGTAATCAGACACCTGCCAGGATCTGGCCCGATTCAAATTTGAATTTCAGTTTTCATGATTAAATGCTTAAATTTTCACTCTAAGTTCTAAGGACAATTAAGATGGAAATATAAACAACAATTAAAGATGAAAAGTCAAAGTCACTGGTTGACACTCTAATCATTTATTTTTATACCCTCCACCTTAGGGAAGAGGGTATATTCATTTTGATCATCCGTTTACAACACATCGAAGGAAGCCTCGGAGACCCCACAAACCATATATATTCTTAATCAGCATGAAAAGAGATATCGTTTGAGAATGTCCGTCCGTGTGTCCGTCTGTTGTTAGCACTCTTACTTAGGTCGTAATTTTTGAGATATGAAATTGAAACTTGGCACACTTATTCTTAGTTTAATTTCGCTGTTCCGTATTGAAATTGGGCAAAATCAGTTAAGAGACACGCCCACAATAAACCAAAATCTCATCATACCTCGAAAAAATTGTAACTTTAAAAATTATATATCGCACAATACTATGCCTACCAAGTTGAAATTTGGTGTAAATGTAAGTAGTACCGTTATCCAACACTGTGCCAAAAATGGGCGTGATTTAATAACGCAAACGCCTATAATTAAAAAAAAAACCATTTGCGTAAGTAGATGAAATAGTCATATACATAAATATGGCAATAGGAACTTATTTTTAAGGGGATTATAAAAGGTGGAGGGTATTCAAACTTCGGTCTTAACCGAACTTCTCTATCTTGTTTATTTATTCTTTGGTTATAATATTCTGATGGGGGACAAAAGTTGTGACATTTTAATTGTGGTTCAAACCAAACGATGGATCTAGCTAGCAACCAAAATTTCCCTCAAAAAATATATATGGATTTATACACAAATGCACATGTAGCAACAAATACAATGCGTATGAAAAAATTTAAAACAAAATAAAATAATAAACAAAATGCGACCCAGAGCAAAATAATGGAATTTCTTTTATCGTTCTCACACCTCACATGGCGGGCACACAACACAACACTATACAAAACAACGCAACGCAACGCAATCCAACACAAGACTGCACATGCTATTGTACAAGGGCAGTAAAATATACAGTAACAGCAACATTGTGGTTTATCTTATTATAAGATCAAAAAGTTCCGTATAAAGACGCCTTTATGATGCAAAAAGGATTGAGTGCGGTGGTGTGATGTAGAAAATTATTTGGTGAGTGCCATTACCAATCGAATTCGATTGAATGCACCGAGAAATTTTGGCATTTTTAAACATGTCGCTTCTGTGAAGCCGGCCAAATTGTGTATGTACGGTATATGCGATTATAACCGAAGCCGTGGTCATTGCCAACAACAACAATCCGAACCTAACAACTTCTACACATGAAACATATATTTTAAACACTTACCCCAAGAGTACGAAGCATACACAGTAGAAGACTTTATTCAATTTCGTTGTTTTTCTTTTTTTTTTTTTGTTCTTGTTCTTATTGCTGTTTTGAGTTTGGTTTTGGTCTTTTACTTTTTCTTTTTTCTTTTTTCTTTTTTCTTTAGAGATTATTTTGTAGCGCCGCTTTAGAGCAATCAGCGTCACCTCTGTTATTTCTTTTAACTCTTTTTGCGGTCATAACAATTTTATATATTAAGAGAGTAGCAGCATAGCAGCAACACACACACACACACACTCTTCCTATACCACCAGCTATAATAAGGACACGTCCGCACCGTCTTCATAGTTAGTGGTTGAGCGATTCGGCGGTAATGGTGGTGGTGCTGGTGCTGGTTGGGAATGGGAATGGGAGCGACAGCAGAAATAGTGATGGTTGGTGTTAAGGAATGTCACTAACTTACACACTCACTCACTCGTTTACTAACTAACTAACTCACCGAAAATACTCCACGATGCATCATAATATTGAACAATAAGGCCGTCAGTCGGTCTGTTTGTGCGTCCGTCCGTGAGGCTATTGGTAATTGTACGTGCTCTTGAGTATTTTGTGCATAAGATTATAGCTGGCTGGCTGGCTGGTATGGGTTAAATAAACAACATATCGATTTTGATTTTTGCATTAATTTCAACTACAAAGAACAATGGCTCATTTTTTCACTTGTCTTGCTTCAGCTTCTATCTTTCTCTTTCCTCCTTGTTCATACAATATTTTTTAATTTTTTCCTTTTCTTTTCATTTTTCACAAATTCCAGAAATTATATTTATGCGCTGAAGTTATGCAGCAACTGTGTGTGTGTATGCGCGTGTGTGAGAGAGTTCGTTTTGTCTCAGTGGTTAGGTGTAAACGTTTTTCAATATAAAGTTGCCCAACGAGCAGACAGGCAGCCAATCTGTTAAAAATATCGTTGTTGTTGATGTTAATGTTGTTGTTCTTTTTATTGCTATTGTTCTTTTTAACTAATGCTGGTTATTATAAAATCGCATTTTATTCCCAAGAAACATAATCAATGTGATATTGAGAGAACATCAAGTCAAGTCAAGTTCATCATCATTATTCGCCGCCGTTATCATCAACAGCAGCAACAGTAACCACAATGATGAAGGGAGACGCCATTCGATTACTTGTACAGGACAAGTGTAATTTTTCGTATACGTTGTTTGTCTCGGTGGCTGGCTGCCTACCTATCTACCTACGTATCAACCTACCGGCCTGCCTACCTCTCTACCCATCATTCAACGTTTGGCGCATGTGTGAGCACTTGATTGTGGCGAAATTTGGTGGTGGCGTGGTTGCGATAATTACACTTGAAAATGCTAAAAGCACGCACGCGTGACGAACCATTAGAATAAAACTGGCCAGCCAGCCAGCCAGCCAGCCAGCCAGCAAGTTAGCAATTTAGTCAGCCCAATTGGACACTCAACCACTAAGTCATTGTTGTTGTTACTGTTGTCGTGTTGTTGTGTTGTTATGTTGCTGTTATAATCGGCATGTGTTCAGCTTCAACCCCAAATATTATTATTCTACAACAAACCACACACACATTAAACGAAAACACCAACAACATATGATTCTGTGTTTTATAATAAGACCACAGAATTTCAAACGTACTTATTTCCACCTTTTTAAATCCCCTTTTAAGTAAAATATGAAAAAACAAGTAAGAAAACTAAATTTGGCTTAGACCAAATCCTAAATACCCCTACATTCATAAGGGTGGGCGTGGCAAATATACATATATTGCGCCCTCTAATTGTGTATGTTTTACGTATCAGCTTGGTCGTCTAGTTTCATAGTGAATATGATTTTTTTTTAAATTGTGGGCGTGTTTGTTATCCGACAACTCCCATTTTAGGCACAATATTGGAACTATGTATTCGCGTTCCAAGTTCCAAAACAGACACACATACGGACACACGAACATACATGTCTAAATCGACTCAGTTTTTGGCGCTGATCAAGAATATATATATTCTGTAGAGTCTCTGACGCCTACTTCTGGGTGTTGAGAACGGAAGAACAAAATTAGTATACCCTCAACACTGAGGTAGAGGGTATAAAAAACTAAATTAGGCAAGTATCGTATAAGCGTCAACTTTCACGTCGGTAAGGGTGTTTAGTAAATTATTAGCGTGTTCCTATACAGCCTGCTTACAAAAACTGAAAATTTCTGTAAAAAATTTCAGCTTATTAATGGAACGGAACGGAATAAACTTTGGGTACGGGGGTATCTAATGGAGAAGGTGTAAAAAAATAATGTATGGGTAATGCCAATTTTAGCATTTACCACAAATAAATGGACAGGCAGACATACCTCAATCAATTGAGAATTTACTGCTGAACAATTTTCGCTCCAATATTTTCCCAATTCCCCACTTCAATTGTGTTACAAACAACGTAACAAGGTCCGTATATTCTTGTATTCATAGCCCTATTAACAAATGTTATGTTATGAGAAGAGCGCGCGCGCACCATCAAAAACTTTATTATCAGCTGGGCGTTAAGCTTATAATTTTTAGGGTAATTTGTTAAGGATAACAATGTATGGATGTATGAGTGGTGTTGGAGTTAAAGGGATTAGCACAAATTTTAAAAAAACTCGTTAAGATACCTGAACGTGTGTACAATTTCTCTCCTTCTGTGTTTTTTATTTTTTCGGTTTTACAACATTCAACAAGAGGATCGTCTGCGCAGTGGTGTGCTTGTGCTTGTGCTATTGAAATCGAAAGAAAATTTACACCTTTCCCTCGATTCTTGTTAAGTTAAAGCTGTAAAATAGATTTAAAGGACTGTTAGCAGAATAAAAATTTTTATTTACAAATAAAATAAAATAAACAGAGACCATTACTGCTTTTTGTATATATGTTGATTGCTTGAGAGATATTCGATATAAACAAACAATCAAAAATACAAAATATCTCAGTAAAATTTTAACGGCATTACAAAGGCGTCTCTCACTGAATTGAATTGAGATGCCTACTGCGTATATACGTATGTGTATGTGTACGGCATAATAAATAAACCACCGTTTCAGTTTGGCGGTGACAATGACGTTAACAGTTTTTTACACTATAGCTGCTGATGTGTTGATTTCATTGTCGTTTTTGTTGTTCTTTTTGTTGTGTAAGTCAGTCAGTCTATCCATCATAGTTATTATCTCTTGTTTTTACACCGTAAATTTGTTACTGTATTCCATTCAAATGGTTGCAGTTTGCAGAATGTAACGTAATACCGTTTTATTTATATGTAAATAGATACGTATTGTATGGATGTGTATTTGTGCAGCGGAGTGTTGTGATTTGTATATAATTATACTATTATAGCCTCAAAAATAAAAATTAGTATAGAGCTGAGTGAGAGAGAGAGAGAGAGAGAGAGAGACATTTGTTTACAAAGAAATTAATTTATAAAATGTTTATACCCTGCACTACTTGTGGCAAAGTGTATACTAAGTTTATGCGGATGTTTATAACTCCTAAACGGCAAAGGCCACACCCACCTTCCATTATATCGATCGATTCAGAATCAAAATCTGAATGGAGTAAAAGGCCTGATTATTATCTCTATACGTGTTTTCACTAATTATGTATATGTAAACTAAATTTCATTAATGTTGATGGTGGGCAAAGCATTTGACCAATTTAGACCAAATAATACAGTAGCCCGAGTGTAGAAACTTCTGTAAACAGTGGACAGACAGATGTTGATGCTGATCAAGCATATATACTTTGTAGAGACCCAGACGCCGCCTTCTGGGTGTTGCAAACGGAACAATGTGTGGAGAGTTTGGAAGTGTAAGCGTAATCTTCGCCTTCTTCGACTCACTCTCACTGTATTAGTTGATGTAACAACCAATGTGATCGATATAAGCACTTAAATATTATTTTATTCAATTCATAATAATTTTGAATGTTTGCTTCGGGTTTCAAAGGCATTAAACATACCCAACGATAATAGCTTTTAATCAAATTAGATGTTTACGTGTTTATGGATTTTTTACCTACAAGTACTATGGTTAACCGGTAGGTAATAAAATAATGATGTACATTGTGCTCTCTCATATATATTAAGAGTCTACAAACTTTTTTGAACTGTTCATATTTAAAAATTGATGTATGTACGTTTACATACAATTAAAAAATGTATATGAATATAAAACAAATTATCAAAAGAGGCAACAGCCTTTGCTATATATATATTGTGCATACATTACTGTTCCATGTTGAAATGATTGCTTCAAGAGTGAACTGAGAAGTAAAACATATTGTCTGTACACACAATTGAATGCATAAGTACGTAAATGTATATATGTAGTGGCACTTTCTTATACAAATTTTGTATACAAACAATAATAATAATAACAGCAATTGTGTGGAAAGAATATATACACACACACTCATCCATAGAATAAACAGCTGAAAGATCTTTAAAGTGTGGTCGATCGTTTGGTAGGACTTTTTAACTAAAACATAAACACAACACGTTCGAAGGTTCCAAACGACCCATTATGACTATAAGAAGAGAGCAATTTAAATAAAATGGATTGATTGAAATTTTATTATTTTAATTTTTTTTTTTTTTTTCAATATTTTTGCTTAAGATTTTATTATTTTATTATTAATTGCAATTTATTTTTTAAAAATAAACTTAAGCCCCTGGCTAAGCTTGTAATCATCAACACAATCATTTGTTAAGTTATAAAAGCCGGTCAAAACATAACCAACTCGGATGCTAAGACATGTTGCAAAGCAAACAACTTGTATTATGTATGATGTCACACATGTCACATGTTCGATATGAAAAGTCCGCGTGCATGTGTTGGTGAATATTATTGTACATACATAATGTACGCCCCAACTAAAAATGAACACAAGTGCGTACATGTTCGCATTAACCCAGAGACGGTTGGTTGCTTTCAGTTAGTTTAGTATCGCTAACTATCGCGTTTGTTACGTTTATCGGATATATTTATAACAGACTGATGTTACAAAACAATAATCAAACCGCCTAAAAATAAAGAAAAATACGGTAAAAAGTAATATCGCATTAAATAAATTTGAAAGAAAACATCTTTTTACCACTTTTTGTTGGTGGATGCAAAATTATATTTCTACTAAGCGTTGCCAATTAATGTCATTTTTATAACTTGAATACTTGAATTTATAAAAAAAAAGTAATTAAATATATTTTTCAGAATATGTAAAAAAATTAATCAAAATAAATAAAAATAAAAACAACAGCAAAATGTAAAAGAAGCAGGAAAAGCAAAATTGTGTTAAGAGAAATTGTAGTAAAAACTGTAAGATTATAAAAAAAATTTAAGAAAATATAAATGAAATGAATATAATAATAAAAAGCAAGTGTACACACGCACACTCTCACACACACAAATAGCACTCAGAATCTTTTATTATACATATCAACGAATGTAAATGCAAATCTATTGTATTGTATATAAGAGCGAGCAATACACACGCAAAGTATTGAATAGAAAAAGTGTGTGCGTATGCGTTACAAATTAATTATAAACACAGACACAATGTTACCATTTTGCATTACACCACTGCACTGTAAGTGTACTCGTATGTAATTACAATCGATTTGCAAGGTGCTGTGTGTGATAGTGATGCGTTATTATTTCATTATTCTATCCATTGCAAAGTAATATTTTAATAATTCTGTGCTATACACTGCGAGAATAATAAGCATATCTCGTATCTAGATATATACAACAGTATGCACAAGTGAAGCGCCAGTCATTTGCATAATTGCGTTTAAACATGTGTGTGTTGTGCTTGATAGAAATAGATAGAACAAGTTGAAGATCATTTATATGTTATAACGAGAAAAAGAAATTAGAAAATATAAGCGAAGCTTGGAACAAATCATTAAAACTTATTATTACATTTTATATATGCTACCTATACAGTGGAGTAGGCATGGTCTGATTTCTTTTAAAGCCCATGTCCACATAGTGTCACATATTTACATTTATGAAAGAAAAAATTAAAAATTTCGCTCATTTGAAACATTTCCTGAATGTATCTCTTATAATAACTCGAGATGGGCGTGCTGAATTCGAATCATTTTCATTGTGTTATCGAAGAACTATATACGGAATATGTACGTTTAAGTTTTGTAAGTTATCTTTGAATATAAAAGAACCTACGGCTCTTTACAAGCTAACATCATATTCGTTTATTGAACCAAACTCAACATTCATGGCAATATTTTTTTAACTGTCAATGGGTCACCAGACGCGCTCAATTTCTGGCGGGAAGACTTATTCATTTTGCCCTTTAGCTGTATTTGTGCCCGCGTCCAGCGTAACAACTCGTCCATTAATACTTCACTTCATAGGCGAAAGAAGAAGATATTTCACCTAGAAGACAGACTTTCATTGGATAGAAATTTTATTAAATAATTGTGCGGCACATTTTCCATATGAAAAATACATTCCTTGGTGTCAAGCAAAACAAGGAACGAAACGATTAGTGTTAAATTAAATGGATAAAATGTTATATTGGTCTTAGGCTTAATCTGGGACAGCCACCACTTTAAAACAATAAAATAAGAAATAATAGTAGGGGTTACAAATAGTGACAGCGTCATACATTTATTTAAAATGCTACTCAATTCAATTCAATAAAATTTTGCCGATTCTACAATTTTATTGGTGGTGAGCACCGTTCTTTTCAGCTTTTAATTTTTTGGGGGTTTTCATTAATAGGAAACAACGTTTGAAAGCTTTTAACCCTTTGACCGTTTTTACTTTTTGATCAATCCTTTCTCCGATTTCGACCAATTTAAATATCAACCTCCGTGCAAGAACTATCAATACATCTGCTTAGATTTTTAATCTTAAAAACATTAAACGAACAGACGGACAGCCGGACAAACTAAGTCTAAATAGATGTGATGCTGAACATAAATATATCACAATGTAAAGTGTAACTGAAACAAGTTGCAGTAAGTGCCCATTCTCAGTATCAAGTCGAACATTAATATTAGCAATACTTCTGCTTTGCTAATAATCTGTAGAAGAAAAGAATCAATTTCATTGCAGGCGTTGCATTCAAGGTACGTGCAGACTCCGAAAGATTTTGGTTTTTATTGTATGCGTGTGTACATCTTAAGAAAGTTTTGACAAATTAACTCCAGTGTTATCTTCAAGTGCACCACTATAATGAATATTATTCCATTATTATTAAAATTGAACATCATTTATTTCTATTATTTCTATTAACTAAATGATTCTGTTCTGAATGACATACGAAACAAAAACAAGAAAGAAAAAAGAATTACTTCAAAAGCCTATATTGTACGATGAGAAGAGAAGAAGAGTGAATAGATTTATGTGTTCATTTTCTTTAGTAGGCAAAGTGTACAATACTTCTCGTCACCCCTTCACTGTACAACACAATATCGGCATGTTTATGATACGAAGCAGTGACCCTCGCTGACCTAATAGATATGCTTGTATGCACACGATACACACACACACACACGCACATGAGCATTTCGACTAAATCTACAGAAAGTGGAGGGTAATTAAAGCAAGAATAATTTCAAAATCTCTTATTTTCTGAAATAGACAGGCAGTGCAATACAAGCACACATTACACACTTATACAATACATTCCCATTAAATGTATAATATAAACATAGAGATGTATAAAAAGCGTGCGCGTGTGTGTGTGTTCGTTTTCTTTTATAAAAGTCTATACATCTCTGTCTACTTGGTAGACACGAAAAATGAACGCAAAGATTTTCCTGAAAAACGCCACATAATAATATTCGATACGATATAACAGCAAAAAAAAAATATTTTAAAAAATAAAAATAAAATACTTAAAGAAAATCAAACGGAGAAGACAGAAGGCATAAAAAATGTCCAATTCTACATACTTTGCACGTTATACACTTTTGCTCGATGGTTGTGCCTTATCTCTTGTACCACAACCAACACACTTAATGTTTCCCTACACTAAGCATATTAGTGATGATATACATACTACTTATCTTATATGTATGTATGTATGTATGTATGTATGTATGTATGTACTATGTATATGTACATTTGTATTTATTTAATTTATACACTAAACTTTTGCTTTAATTACTTTCGTCTAAAATTAGAAAAGTGTGTGTCTGGCATAACATATGCATAGACAATATGATGTGTTTGTGTATGTGTGCAGAGTGTTGGTGAATGCTATGAAGAAAACAACAACAAAAAAGAACAGTAAATCTTTTTACTTTACCCCTTACCCTTACCCTTGCCATCGCCCATCCCCTTCTTAGTCAACTCATTTTTCCTTCTTTTGCAGCAATTTATCGGCCACCGTATAGATTCTCTTCGTATAAAATTCAGCTTGCGCCAGAAAATTGAACTCGTGAAAAATCACTGTGAATCATACCGAAAAACACATACATACATGCACATATGAAACAAATGCCCGCATGCTGTACAACATTTCTTTCAATACAATAAGTAAGAATAAGAAAGCGTAAGTGTGTGTGTGTGTGCGTGTGTGCGTATATATAGAATTTTGGTGTTTATTGGTGTGCAAACGTGCGTAAGTATAAGTGTATTTTCATTCGTTTATTCACTCTGTGTGTCACTCACTCACTCATCTCACACTCACAATATTTGTTGGTTGGTTGTTTGTTTGTTTTGTTTGTTGGGGATGCTCCGAACATTATAAGGTAACGGTAACGCAGCAGCCGCCGCTATTCGGAAAAACTTAACACTCAGCCGCTCTTGAGATAGTATCGCATTGTATTTTGTTTGCGGTTGATATTGTTATGTTGTCGCGTTTATTTTACTTAGTTAACGTTGTATTATATATAATTGGCGCTTCATATTCTTCAATGAATTATATAAAAAAATAAAAAAACAGCGCCATAGACCACTTACACACACACAGGCGCACACACACGTACACTGTTTAACACATGTACAGTTTTTCTCTTTTGTCGGTCGGTTGGATTATCAACAGCAATGCTGGCTGGTTGGCTGGTTGGCTGGCTGCTTGTGTTAATATTTCCCCAATAATGTACAGCCGTTGTGGAAAAAGTTGCAAAGTCTAACATCACCTAACAAAAATATAAATCTCAAATCTTTTCAAATCAACAATCGAGGGTGCTTAGCTAAAGAAGAAAACGAAAAAGAAGAAGAATAAGAAGAATTCCAACTAATCGAATGCATGCCTGGCGCTATAAACAACTCTATGGGATAATATTAAGCAGCCAGTCGCCACCGAGCATCAAAGTTTATTTACATCAACTGCAGCAAGAACACCCCATAAGACGTCAAAGCACAATCATTATAATAATAATAATTAGGGAAAATTTTGTTGTAATGAAATGTGAGCGAAAAAAGAACAACACGCGAAATTAGACAATAAAAAAAGAATAAATTTAGTTCCGATCGCACAAGTCTGTAAATATTTTCTTTATATCCATTGACAAACAGTAGGCGGGCCAGGATTTTTCGTAAAAAAGTGTTCGTATCTCTTATCTGACCCCGACCATTTTGGACCCATTATAATTATAATTTAGTCCATTTAATTTCATTTCATCGCTCAATGTTTGTGACTAAATAAAAGATTATTGATATTTGTGGGCGTGGCATTTAGCCGAATTTGTCCAATTTACATAAAAGTTGGATTGAATATGCGGGCACGTCCTGCACATATTATAATATATTGACGTATCGATGGATGGGCTGTATCGATAATTACAATGTTCCAAATATAAACTTGACCGACAACTTTTCATGACTGACAGATAAATTTTTATCAATTATGGGCGTAGCGTATTTAGTTCAATATCTCAAACATGGACATTTGATCCTGATAATATCCTGATAAGCAGTATGCATATACCATGAATTGCCTCAGACGCGTCTCTTTTTGCTTATTTCAAATGGAATGACATACTTAGTTTATTATTTATGGGGAAGGTGTAAAAGAGCAACATATACAAGAAGATATTTTCTCCATATGTGTGCGTGTGTACGTAAAAGTACATGTTAAGCTATTATTATGTGTACATATGTATGTAAATGTATATCATTCATTCACTGTATAAACGCATGTTTTTATATATGTGTTTTCTAGGCTATGGAGTTGGATACTTGGCAAAATTTTAGTGTATTTTTTTTTTTTTATTCTTTATTTAAATACACTTGAGTCAGTCAGTCAGTCAGTCAGTCTTGTCTGGTTATATCAGAATTGTTTTTGATGTTTTTGTTTTTCTTAATGTTATTTTTGTTTTGTTGTTGCAATTGTTGCAGTTGCAATTGTTGTTGCTGTCATTTTTCATTCTGATTATAAATATAATACAAAATTTCTCTCTCTCTCTCTCTCTCTCTCTCCCTCTCTCTCTCTGCCACTGTGCCTCTGTGTATACACAAACGATTTCTTTTTCTCAGACAGTCACATCCCGTTCAACGTACAAACGCGCATATAGTAATTATTGATCCCCAAACCAGAGACGGTGATGATGACACATACGTACGTTAACATACAACGACTTTTGTGTGTGTGCATATGTATGCGCGGTAGATATTAAGAGATAAAAAGAGGGATTACTAAAATATACCAAACAACAATAACAATAACAAAAATAAAATTAAAATTAAAATAAAAATAATTATAAAAGAATCAGTGTGCGGTCTGATATGCTAAATTAGAATCACGATGAGTGATATGCCAGTGATATCATACATGATTGATAGATGACTGTAAACAAAATGTAACAGAAGAAAAGTGAAATATTTGTTTAAATTAAAAAAAATATATTCTTCTACTCAGAAAGAAAAAAATAAAAGGGGAAAAAATGCCGCTTATAATAACTTGTCCGAAAAAGTGGCAAAAATCTAAACATTTGATGCGAATAATGCCACAAATAAACAACAAAAACAAAAACAGCAACGCCAATAACCAATGTAATCGATAAAATTGTAATTGTAACACAACAAAATATTTATTTGTACCGAACACGACGACGACGAATCGTAGAGTGATTCTAGTGAAATGTGTGAAAAAAATGAATAAATTGTGTGATGAATAAAAGTTTAATTGAAAACGAGAAAGAAGAAGAAGAAAGAACAACAAACGCCTTGAATGGCGTTTAAATCCTTAGAATAAGTTCACTTAAGTACTAATTTGTGAATGTATGCGTATGTAAATGAAAACAACATTTTTTGGTTGTCTATGTTGCCTCGTGTGTGTCTGTAGTGCGTCTTCGTTATAGAAACTAAAGCAATTGGTTGAGTTTCTATTCAAATAAACAAAATATTGCGGAAACGCCATGAATGCGCGAATATTGCGCAAATGGAGTACACAAACGAATCTAATGTCTTCTACAGTGTGCTTATGTGTGGTCGTTGCAGTGCTGCTACTTGTCATATGTACACCGGTTACCACCACCACCAGTTTAAGGATACCCATGGGCTCTCCTCCGCAACGGTCAGAAGCATATGCGATCTTGAACACTCCAGTAACAACGTCAACAATACAACAGCAACAACAACAACAAAAGCATTCACCAATAGCAGGAGCGGCAGCAGCTGTAATTCCGCCACTTATGCTTACCAGCAATATGGTGCCGCTTCCCATGCGATTATTATACACAAACCTGCATATTCCAGAAACATCGCAACAGCAACAGCAACAACGACAGTACAACGGAGCAGAAGAAGGTATTATAAGAAATATTGGCCAAAACGAACAGCAGCAACATTTGCAAACCTCACCTCATCATTATCACCACTATCAACATCACCTCAATACAGCAGCATTGGAAAACAGAACTGTCGGTGACACAAAGAATATCTACCAGGAGAGTAGAACAAATAAATTATTTAATAATAATGAAAGAACCAACACCACCACCACCATCACCACCGACATCACCGTCGCCAATAATAGCCACCATTTTAAGACGCAAATGTCATTAAATCAAACACCAAAACACCTCAACACTGAAACTAGCCAGCAGCAGCCAATTCATATAAATCATCACAACAAAAACGCTACCACAGCGTTCAACATTTCCCAGCTGTTATCCAAAGTACCCAAAGTGCCCATTACGTTAAGATCCAATAACTATACTTTCAATATATATAAAATACCGTTACGATATATTATAGAGTCTTATGAAGTGCCGGCATCTTTACCCTTGAACGGTGTATTAACAGAGAAACAACGCCGTTTACTTATTCACGAAGAGAACGTTAGACGCATGCAACAGCAAGCTGCTCGCAACAGACGAGATTCGGTAATCGGTAGCTTTAAACGTTATAATAACAATAACAATAATAATGATGATAGTCATCATGATGATCAACCAAAGCAATTCCAAAATTTCCGTAAACATTATCTACCCCATCCGCAACCAATGCAAACGAAACTTAAACAACACCAGCATACACGCGCGAATCAACGTCAGCGGTTACGCAAACAGACGCGTCGCTACTGTTCGGCAAGAGATCCGGCTCAATTGGCCTTCGAAGCACCCACCGTGTTCGAGGGAAAGGTTGTCTCGATGTCACCGCATCGTTATGGCAATTTTTCCGCCACATTAGAGGTGCGTGAGGTTTTCAAACAACAAATCGGTTACCATCTACAAAAATACCTACGTTTACAATTCGAATTTCATAATGCGAGTGGCGAGTGTGATATTTACCGTGAACAGTTACGGGCCCGCGGGCAAGTGCGTGGCGTTACTATGGAACCGGGTCGTGTTTATTTATTTTTTACGCAACAAATCGATGTCGGTAATTTTACTATACTGGGTGTGCCGATACGGCGTACAAGGCGTATGGTTGAGGCGGTCAGGAATGCTGTGAGTGAAAATTATGGTGAGTAGTGAGAGTTTTCTTTGAATTCATTCAATAGTAAGTTTAAATGCCTTTAGGGGGGATATCTTTTCTTGATGCATCTCATCTGTATCAAGTATTTTAATACACTCTTGAGTTTTGCTATTAAAAAGCAATCCCTTAGTATCCCAAGGTTGCTTTTTACTATTTAAGTCACCGAAGAGTCCTGTTATGAGCTGAATGACCAATTTTTTGGTTCTTAAAAAGACGATGGCAAATTGCCTGAAACAAACAGAAGATTTTCATGAATTTGTACCTCTCGTCTGTCAGCTCACCAGAACTAATGGATTCGCCAATACTTTGGATTCTACCTTTTTCATATTTTCACACAGATTTTTAAGCATTTTAGTTCAGGATGATGATGTTTCAGTTATAAATTTTAGTACTGAAATGGAAATTAGTGTAATAGCAACCGCGAGACTTGTACCATTCTGGAATGAATGCTTTTACTACTTTACGCGTAGGCTAGAATTGCAATGATTAGATTAAATTTCGGCATATTTTCTGGCTCCATTAGGTTTTCATATTTTAAAAGTCCGGCTGGTCAGGCTTGGACACTTTTCTTTATTCGAATTATTCGAATAAATTAATAACAATACATATTTAGTATATACGTGTGTGTGTGTTGGTGTGAATTTATATTGGTAACCGACCACATAATGAAAAATTTTTAACAGGCGGATACGGATGTAGATGAGTACACACAGATTGCCTGGAAAAAAGTTTGTATATGTGTGTGTGCATAGTATGTGATTTAAGCTTAGATGTGACTTTGTGGTTTTTATGTGTGCATGTATATAACCTATGCATGAGTATTATGCGAAGTATTTATGCCTGCCTGCCTGTTGCCTGTTACGATGACGGTCTTGATAAAAATCGCAAATAAAAGCACTCATTTGTAATTCATTTTTTAATGATTTTCCTTAATTTTAAATTACTTTTGTTTTTGTTTTTTTTGTTTTTATTATTATTATTATTATTTGTTGTTGTTATTGTTGTATTACTATATTATGTTTTTTTTTTGTTTTTTTTTTTTTTGTACCAACTTCACGCTCTGGTAGTAGTCACCAGACCGAAATAATTTTATGCAGCATATACAACACACCCGCAAATAGACGCAGGAATACACATAATACATACCATGCACACACACACACACGTTTTGAATACAATTGTGTTTAACTGTGTGTATGTGCTGGTTAATGCATGCGCATATATAAACAACATGAGGTAACCTTCTAAACTGAAACTTTTATTTACATTGCGACATTGTACCACATACTCCACCAACAATGCTTCAATTCCAACTTTCCGACAACATTACAATAAAAAGTATACACGGAAGGGCACAACTGCATTGAACTAATTTTATGTGTGTCTTTTCTTAATCAGTGCTCTTATTAATAAAGTTTTCATTTTATTTTTATCTTTACTTTTGGCTTTCCGCTTTTTGTTGTGGCAATTTTGTTTTTGAATTCCGGTCTTTGCCATTGCCAAAGTCCATTAACAGCTGCAAACCGCAGGAAGAGTCATTAGATAGAAAAATATAGCAAGAACATGTTGCAGCACAGTCGAATATGTATGTTGCGGTGGTGGTGGTGGCATAAGTATTTTCGTGTGTTTTGTATACGAGTATGTATGATAGTGGCTAGCTCTGTATACTTAATGCAGTTTATTATTACGTATAAATATATATTTCGTTCTCTTCTACTTCCACTACTACTTCTGCTTCTTCATTTTCATTTGTATGCAACGAAAATGTTGCATTATTTTATCGGAATATTCACGTCGCGGTTCACAGCATTTAACGTTACGACGCCTCCCTACCATTCCTACGTTTCGCGTTACCCCTCCACCGCTCCACTTTGTTTCCCAAAACGACTTGACTTAGTGGCATTTTAAAAGCTACCTTTTTCGGATTCCTAGTCATTATTTTGACACACACACACACACACACCTACTCATACAACAACATCGCATGCGATTGTTTTCTCACTCAGAATGAATGAATCCATATGAATTCATATTCATTACTTATCTATATATGATTGTAATTGTAATTGTAATTTACTTATAACATGAACACAACATTCGAGCATTTTTCAGTATCACATAATAATTTATCCTCACACAGGTCCCTCTTCATTCTTCAATGCCGAATTTTATGTGAGAAATTTACAAATTTTCAAAATTTTAACATAAACAACTTTATTTGGTTCAAGTCTAGCCTGAGACACCCTTCACATGTACACGTAAGCTGGGGGCGTAGCATACATGTATTCAAACCGACCTCTATCAAAGGGATTTACAAAAAATATTCAAAATTTATATTAATTTTATGTATTTTTATACCCATCATTATAATGAAGAATGAAAATAATACACTTTTTTGTTGGAGCTCTCACAGTCGGAAAAGTTGAGATACCCCACTTGGTATACACAATGTTTGAGGTTTTCTACTGTTCCCTATTATAATTGGACAAAATCGGGTAAAGAATATGGCCACCATGTCGAGCTGAAATTTGGTATACATGTTCTTCATCAATGGTAAAAGTATTTTGGCAAAATCAGAAACTGGGGCACAACACCACATTACAATAAAAATAAAATTAATAAACATCAATTTGACAAATTACCAAGGAACAACGACAGACAGCGAACCAACAATATATCGTTTTCAATCCCTCGCTCTACAACAGCACCACACAATAGTTTTCAATGCAATTGCTTAGTACTTGTTTATAAACATATAAATATAAAATTTACATCAAAAAATTGCGACAATATTTCCTAACTATTTGGAAGAGGTTCATGATGATGGGTATCCTAGATTTGGCTCACGCCTAATATATCCCCGTTTTACTTGTTACTTTTTATTTTAATTTTACAACAAATTCTTTGATTTGATTGTTACAACTAACTACACAACTAATCAACTAAATTGTAAGTAATGCGCTTACATATAAGCCGCGACCGTTGGTCCGAGATACGTATGTATATCTAACTTAAAGATTTGTACAGACGTCACTAGTCGACCTCGCCAGATTCTTATTTTAAATTAACTAAATTGTATATCAGGCACGCTCACAATTGACAAAAATCTCTGACGGTCATGAAGGAATCTTTAAAATTGTTGTGTGCTCTCAGGGCTAAAATCAGCATGACGCGTGCACCTATGGGAGCTTCCTCCTGTTCAAATTTACGATCATGAGAGCGGCAAGTGGCAACAGTCGGACACATGGGCGAACATATCTCAGTTGACTCATATTTAAAACTAGTCAATAATATGTACCCTTTGTAGGATGTCCATTATTGCAAATGGAATAGCAAACTTAGCATAGCCCCCTCCCCATCTTACGTGGAGGGTATTTAAGATTTCGCCTAAGCTGTTGTTACGGGTTGTTGTTTATTATTAGAAAACACGATGTATTCATAAAATAAATCAGATAATAGTGGGAGCGTATATTTGTTGCTGTTGTTGTTGTTGTGTATTGTATTCATTGAAAAATGTGCCAACCTTGACTATCAGTTTTCATTTACCCAACACGATATAGCGCGTGCACTATAAATATCGATGAATTATCAATTGAATAATAATAGAAAAAAAGCGCATTATGTATGATTTGTTTTACATTGAGAAGCAGAAAAGTGACACAATTTACATCAAGAGCAATCAAGCGGCGTTAAAATATTGTCAATGAATGAATTGTTGTTGTTGTTCTTTGTTAAAAAGCTTTGTCAAAACACAAATGAAATTATTATTAATGCCCGTACAAGATCAATTAATTGACTCAATTAATTGTTTAGACAAAATGTTATTGTTGTAATTTATTATGCCGCACAGCACAGTTATCGCCCCTTTATGCCTTCCGCATAATATTACACAATACACCAGTGTTGTTATTGTGACAATACGTTCACGGCTATAGAGATAGAAATGTAATCAGTAAATCATGGGCATTTGTGTTATTGGTGTTGTTGTTGTATAGTATCAATCGAAATTTGATCTACTTTAAGTTATGTTTGTTATTATCATATTGTATTATTATACGTACTGTTGTGCGTATTTGTTAATCTTACGTCACTTTACTGCACTCTGCAATGAGGTCACTCATCTGTTAAAGTGTTGCTCCGCAATAATTGAATAAGCATGTTGTTGTATAGTCAGTGTTTTCTTTTTTAATTTTTTTTTACTGTTGCTGTCTTGATCTTTACTGTGGCACACATTTTGTCACTTAAGTAGGAGCATAAAACATATATATGTACAAGTCTATAAATTTATATATATTTCATACATAAGTAGTAGCGTTTCATAGTATGCGTCGTATATGTCATGTTATTGTTCTGGGCTTTCTGAAATGATACGTTGTTGTTAAACAATGGTGGCGTTTATTTGCGAATTTCAAAGATAATCGCCTGAGAGGAAATTACAATTCTAAGCGCACATGTTTTTCAGCTGGAAAGCTTTAATTAAACAACAGCTGTTCTTGACTCTATACGGCCCTGCGCTGCCTGATTCAGTCGTCTGGGCATAGAGACACGCAATAATAGTGACACACACAGCACAGCATCATAACAGCACATGTATTCATGTGTGTAAAGGAACACCACCACCACCACCGCCACTATTTGATTGAAGAAACTCATATCGAGAAATTTCATAAATTTTTTTGTCAAATGTAAACACACTACACATTCGATCATTATATACACTTAGAAATATACAAGTTTACAATTTATATGTTTATGCTTATTACATACATGAACACTTATGTTCCTACACATATAGTTCGTAACGACAAACAGACGGGCGGGTGTTTAACACGTAAATCAACTAAAAATCTACACTTTCACTTATATGTACAAAAAGAGGGCGTGCTAGATATCCGACGACGCCCTCTTAACATCTATACAAAATGTTTCAGCTTGCAATCGCCAAGAAAGTTGTTTTTTCTATATATCCGACCATGCCCACTTTTGACACAATGATAGATGCTATAATTATAAGTATGTACGCAAAATTAATTTCTCTGACTTTTAGATAAATTATTTGTCGATTGTGGGCGTGGCACTTGACCCATTTCGCCTAATTTAAAAATAAACCCATCAGCTGAGTTATGCATCACACAGGTTTTTTTTGGAAATTGTGGGAGTGCCTATTGTCCCAAAGACCGATCAAGAAAGCTCTTCATCAAGAAAGCTCCTTCTGCATGTTGTAAACATAAAACTTAGTATAATGTGTAGGGTGTAAAAATTACATGCAAATATATACATATCTCCACACAAACGCCAACATACATGGATATTGTTAAACCATTGTTTGCTGCTTTCATTTTCAATAGTTTCCCACACACCTTCGTAGTGTGTGTACAAACGTTTAGTTCTTCCTCGTTTCGTTTCACCTTTTAACAGTCACTTGACTGCTTTTTTGTACACTGCACTGCAGTATGCAGAATTTGAAGGCGGCTAAAATCAAATGGCTTTTTTATGGACGTATGCAGCCGAAAAACGAAAAAATTCAATAAAAAAAAACTTCTCATGCTCTTAAGCACACATTTCAGCTGTGCGGTCTCGCGCGTATGTGCAAACGTAATGATCCAGGCAAATAGGTGGAATGTGTAAGGGTAGCAAGGGATGTTAGTGTCAAATTCATAAAATCAATTGTTTGCGTCTTCATTCGTAAATGTTATGGTTATTATTTAGTTACCAGCCAACAAACACACACAATCGAACGCAAACATGCACGCAACACATGCACCGACCAAACCAATCAACAAATCTACTACTATGACCATAACTACTGTCTTTTATTTATTTTTATTTTTCTTCTTCTTCTTTTCTGTATATTATGATTGGGTATATGTATATGTATGTATGCTGGTGTTCCTGTAATGGTAGAGTGTTTAAAATAAATTTAATTGACTTTGTGCTCATTCCAAAAATATTTTCACACACAAAAGCTTAAACCTCTCGTGTCGCATACAATCTATAATACACGACTGCAACGAAAAGCAGCGAACCAGCTAACTAGCCAGCCAGCCATCCAGCTAGCTAGCTAGGTATCTAGCGATTCCAGCCAGTTAGCCATCCATCCATCCAACCAACCATCAGCGCATACACATACACATGCACAAACACACACACATGTATAAGCAACAAGGTAGTAATAGAGTAGACAATTGAGCGTTTGTGTGCATGCCATGCCATGCCACCAACAAACATCCAGTAGTAGCACCAATTCCAACCAATACCGACAAATGCCGTACTTGACCGCATAAAACATAATGTAAAAATCCCATTATTCGCCGGCGTAACATTGCTTAAATAACAGCCAGAACATAAATAAAAATAGCAACAACAACGACAAATCAACCAAAGTGGTGGTAATGGTACTCACAGCCAAGCAGTAGACAAGGCTTTTTGATATTGTTGTTGGCTTTTATACGTATTTTGTTTTATATTTTTATTGCAACAAAGCCATAATAGCAACAACAAAAACGACAACGGTAGCAACGGTAAGGAAAAAGTGTCTTTGACTCTGTGTGTTGTGCGACGACCACGGCTGGCATCGCTAAACAGTTCGATACCAGTTTTTGGTTCCCACAATATAATATGTCCATAAGCGGCAGACCACATGACGTAATTAGCATAGTGTAGCTTTGGATCTCAACTTTGCACACTCACCCAAATAGCAGACACCCGAAACACAGCACAAACAGCAGTCACACAGCCAGTCGAACGACAACGATTGTCCAGGCACTTGAACAGTCGGGGAGACGAGCAGGCGGGCAGGCACGCAGCCAAGCAACTAATGTGACCGGTTCGTTAGTTGACTAAGTGTGTGACTAACCAAATTGGCGAATTGAATCGCCAAGGAGTCACACGAGTCACATTGACAACAAAGCCCCAAGCATGTGAACAGAGTATAAACGTCTTGGATTCACTTGGCTGCGGCACTCGACGATTGTGAGCGTAAGCGTTAACGTAAGCATATGCTTGTGCTAGTGCGAATGTGAGTTATCGATGCCAAGCCGATGAACTGGCGTCCCGTGTGAGCATTTGTTTACCGCGCATGTGTTGCTACCTGTTACCTGCTTCGACTTCGGCTTTTCAATTCCACCCAAAACTTAGTATAATGCTTATACGTGTGTGTTATACATATATGCATGTATGTGTAAATGTGTTGTTCATATTGTTCAACAGAAGTGAGTTTATGCGTGCAACAGTCACAATAACAACAAAACGAAGGAATTCCAATTTTTGCTTTTCTTGGCAATAATTTATGTCGCGTCCCGGCTAGCAATGTAATAACCAAACCAACGAACCGAACCGAACCGAACCAACAGCCAACCAACCAACCAACCAACCAACCAACCAACCGACAAACCAAACAAACAACTTAACCAGCCAGCCAGCCAGCCAGCAACAACCAACCACCATGAAGTCACATAGTTTGTCAGCCAGTTAGTCAATGCAGCAACTGATCTGTGAAAACGCGACCGCCTCGCACATAACACCGAAAACCACAACACAAGCCATGCGCAAGATCCAAAAAATGAAAATTAAACACGATCGTTATCAATTCGATTATTGATTACCATGCAAGGAATGAGAGTGCAACTCCACTCCAATGGGCTACTTGTGTGTGACTGCGCCACAGCTGCAGCTGCATTGCTTGACAAAGCCACTAAAATTCTCATCATATGCAGCGTTTGGTCGGTGTTTTAGTCTTTTGTTTGTGTTTTTCTTTTTCCTTTTTTCATTTTCTTCACATTGGGCGAGCTTATTATTGGTCGATTGGATTGTTGTCTCTTGTAACAGAGGCGGCCCAACACAACGCAAAATCCATTTTTTCCATTTAACCGGATTATTTAAAAATATTATTACAGTTATTTGTCTGCACGTACATGTGTACGCACAAACAATGGCACGAAGTGTTGAAGCTCTTTCGTTTAATGTGGTGCCAAATGTAGGCCACTGTGGTTGTTAAAGCCAATTGCCAAAACTACTGGTGCCAGCTACCACTAGCAGCTGCACTGTTTTGGTGCCTTTTCTGATGGTTCAACTGCTCGCAATTTTCTCATGATCACACATACACATATATTATATACATAGTTTCATTTAAATACAAACATACGGAGAGTTGAATGTGTGTGTACATATAATTCTCATTGAAAGCTGACAGACCAACAAACAATAAGAACAAAACCAGAAAACATTTACTAGCTGAATATGAGCAATAAAAAAAAACAAACAACAGCGAAGAAGAACTATTTTGTTTTAACGCATTTACACGCACATAAAACATATAAACAGACATGAAACAATAAGACACAGACGGACGGATAGGCTGGCGGACCGACAGCTAGATAGACAGACAAACTTAATACACGTTACAGATTTTCTTTTAATCCATAAAACTTTGCATATAAATATGAACGTATGCGTGTGTGTGTGTGTACAAAACATAATACGAACTTCACTCAACTTTACATCTGTTTGAAGTGTGCGTTTTCGGTTTCTCTCTATCTCTCTCTCTCTCTCTTTCTGTTACTCTCTCTTTTTGAATCCCCATTTAAATGTCATTATCATAGAGTTGCGTGTTGTTTTTGTACACACACACACACACACACACACACACACACACACGGGTGTTGCTTTTGTCAGATTAAGACTTGTACTCAGCTGCCTGGCGTTACTCTGCAACTAATTTACATTTCAATACATCAGAATAAGTGATGTCTCCTATTTCTTTTTCCCTCTTTTTCCACACACATCTCATTGATCAATAAAGTAAACAAAACATCTACAAAGTAATGCTTTCAGCATTTGCGCGCAAGACATAAGTGTGAAATTGTAATATTGTCTATAATAATAACATGGGGTAATAGCAATCATTTTTGTAAACATATACAAAATACAATATGTGCCACAATGCTATAAATGAAAGCATGTTCACTTTACAATTCACTTAACAATATTAGGACTCACGTCTGTCCATCTGCCGTAGTCAAGTTAGGTTGGGTTAGGCTGAAAGAATCAATATCAACAATGGGAACCGCACGCAATGAGAACTTTAACTTTAACACTTTTTTTTTTGGTTAAGGAATCTAAATAGTTTTGCATGAAAAGTAGGGCAATCATAGAGCGAACTCAAATGCCATCATCTGCACAACTTTGGTACATAGATCATACAACTGCAAATATAGATCTTCTGAACGAATTCTTTGATCTTTGTTGCCCTAATACTGCCTAGAGTTAGTGAGTTGTATCACAGGTGAAGCATTGCTTGTCTCGATGCTACGCGGCAATGGGCAGTAGTCACAAAACCTTAAGTTCGCAACATTATTATACATTGTGAGTGAAGTATTTGAAACAAAACTTATTCTGTTATAATATGAGCTTGCCTGACGCCTTGTACGGGCAACTATAAAAAAAGAAATTACCATTAAAGTGAAGAGAAGAGGCGACAGTCAGTGGTATCCTAAAGTATTTATAGGTCCTGTTTGCGATGGGTTAGAGCCGTTTTCTACATAACTGATCTTCATCAAAGTATACCGCGAGGCATGAATATCCAAGGAGCAGGTGTGCCAGGTAGAAGCCAGTCAATTTGTATTGCATGATAATTAAACTGACTTTAAGCAATTGTTTTTCATTTGTCTATGTACACTACACCGCACACAATTACACAACTGCTCATATAAGTAAATAAGAAGAAGAAAACTACAAAGACTGCACTATAAACTGGCTAAATATTATGTCCGGAATAGTCTGCCATATCCCATTGATTGTCTGTACTCATAATAATGCTACCCGGCGATCCTGCGTGATCGTATAATGGAGTATTTGTTACAAACCCAGTGATCGGTTAACGAATTGATGATATTCAAGTACCGCGTGATTTATTGTGTGTTTACGCATAAGTGCACATTTATATATGAAAAACAACTCTAACCGCAACTGTCAACTTAGTAAATGTAGAAGAAACGGAGGGGGCGATAAGAAACCATATTCTATAATTAGAGCAACTTTAAACTTGTGTACACCATAGTAATGCACATGCATACGTATGTACTTAGCTACTGCGTATGGTACGTATTTGGTTGTAGGGGGTAAGATTGACTTTCCATAAGTAGAGCGCAGTAGAGTACGAGTATTTCTTGTCTGCATAGTATGCCTGGTTATGCGCATGCCTAACTTTATTTGAATGCGACTTTTATCAATACTTTTAAAACGCATTGTCTGTCCATCCAACACATACTACAATGTAAGAAAATTTGCTAAATAAAAAAACAAGTTTGAAGATGGTTTAAATAATCGTTAGACGGAAATTTAATTTTGTAAATTGTATTTAAGCCGAGCAAACGGGATGCGATTAGCATTTAATAAAACACTGCAGAGACAATAATGTTTTATTAAGTTGAAAGAATGTTGTAACTTACAATGCAGGGCATCTTTTTGCTAAAGCTAAAGCTTGCAACATTTCATAGAGCGGTTTTTAGAATTTCGCGACTCCTAGACAGTTCGAATCGCACCTGCCGCATAGCCTACCGGATTCTCCCCGTTTATTATAATTTTTCGATTAAGAATGCAAGTCTATTCGAGTCAATTTGTGTTCAACAAGCAATAGATGTCCTGGCCCAAAGGCGGTCATATATTCTAAACAACTAATTGTCATTGTTTAGTTTAAATGTTCTGGTACTGCTCGGGTATGTTAAATGAACGTAACTTTTTGTACAAGCTTAAAAGCTTATTCGCCTATCGAACGAACTTCGACTTTGATGGTAAAATTCTTAATTGTTGGTGAGTTTATTACTTGAACGCCAAAGGCGAGTTCAAAATCCAGCTTAAAACATTTTCTGCTTTGCCCCTCATCTGTACTTGAACCCGTGCCGTGCAGTTTTTAGAATTCACCAAGTTCGAAGCCTGAACCTACTTGGCTACTGAGGAGACTTGGCTATGTTATGTTATTAAAATAAAGACAGTCTCCTGCATTTTGTGGTTTTGGCCCAAATTCCAAATCGCGGAATTGGGGGCTTTTAGTAAAACCGTCCACTTATTGGTTGCTCCGGATCACAATTCGATATTTGATACTATCAGTTGCAGGACATTCCCACAGAATGTGCTCGGGGTTCTCATTGGTTTCATTGCAAATCGGATTAGCACAGTTTTTTTATGGGCACTGCCATAAACCGTTCTAACTAATTCCTGCACATTTTCGGTATCTTTCGAGTCTTACTATAATATGTCATGAATCTCTTTTTCTGCCTTTGTCTAAAGGCCATTTGTTCTTAATTTTCCTGTATGGCTTTCCCTTTAAGTCTCCTTATCCGACCTTTAGTTACATATCACTGTCAAAATATACTTTGTTGCATCTACACAAGCGTGCTGATCGTGTATGCGCTTATGTTGTCTCGAGTTTAGGGGACATTATGCCTACTGTTACAAACATTTTGAAAAAAATACTATGATCGCCCACCTCAAGTTGATGGTTTTAAAAATACGCTATTTAAATAAAGAATAAATGCACAGTTCAAGTGACTTGGATAATAAAAGAAAAGTAAACAAACAAATAATTTCATTTTTTGTAAGATACTTATTGTGCGTCCACCAGGCTGGTAGCTGTGTACAAATATATAAAGTTGCGTCTTTGTTGCTACAATTTAAGTGAAATCCTTCTCTATGTTTCATTTTCATCGCGCATAAGCTGGTATGTGTCTGAAGTAAGTAAGTTGGTCTCTCCAAGCACACAAATAGTTCTGAGTTGTTTTGGCGAAGTTGAAAATGCAACTTATGGTTGCGGCCACAAAACACAACATATTACGAGTTTTTAATCTTTGCAGATTTCATAAGTCAATTTAAGGTACGTTTGTAAGCTGCACGCAAGCACACACACACACATATATGCACATAAATACATTTGACCAGTTTGGGAAACGCGTACAGAGCACGGATATGTTATCTTTAAAAGGAAAATTAATACATAGCAGTGCCGTCTACATATTGTTCACTACGCTTGTACGTTTGTGTGTATATGTTTGTTTGTTTCTTTGCTTCTTTATTTTATTGCGGCCGTCGCACTGGCTGCCGTTGCTATTACTGTTGCTTTTCATGGTGATGCTATTATTATTGTTGTTTTTGTTACTCTTGCTTTGCACTCTGTTGTCACAGAATGTACGTGTTTTGATAGAATGCGGTTAACACAAATAGAAATCACTTACACAGCGAACAAATTGTATTGTATTAACAAAGTCATCTTGTATGAATGTACGTATGTATGTGTGCGTGTGTGTGTGTGTGTGTGTGTGTGTGTGTGTTTTTTTTTTTTTTTTTTTTTTTTTTTTTTTTTTTTTTTTTTTTGTATAAACGAAGGGGAAAACCCTTTATGGGTACCACATGGTTAGATGGTCGCAACCACGTGGTTATGTGGGACTCATCGGCTTTCCGACATACCCACTAAAAACCCACTTCGCACACTACTACCCTCCTTGCGGAACCACCATACAGTATTACTTCGCAAGAAGGGAGAGGGAACCAGCCCTGGTACTCAGATTTATATCAAATAAGACACGGCCTAGCGCCCTTATAAGGGCCCAGGTACGCCTCCCTCCCTTTCTGTTGTCCTAAGGGAATTGATGACTCCGCCAGCAAAATTGCTAATAATGTCCCAGTTTTGAGGAGATTGTAACATTATACTAATAATGTTAGAAGGCAAGAAATTTCCGCCTACCATCCTCTCAACCTCGGATCGTCCTCTGGCAAACCTTGGGCAGATAAAAAACACATGCTCGGCGTCTTCTATGCCATCATTTCCACAATAAGAACAAAAAGGGTCATCCGCATGTCTGAAGCGATGCAGATATGCCTTAAAACACCCATGCCCACTTAATAGTTGCGTTAGGTAGAAATCTACCTCGCCGTGGCTCCTATTCAGCCAAGGCTCAAGCTGCGGTATTAACCTATGTGTCCAACGCCCTTTAGCAGACGCTGTCCATTTGATTTGCCATTCCATGATGGTAACCTGTCTAGCCGAGCCCATAGCTGATCTACGACCCGCGCGGGAGAAGTGCCGTATTTGCTTATTCTCTTTAATGAGCAGAGTTATCGGAATCATACCTGCAATAACGCATGCCGCGTCGTCAGACACCGTGCGGAAGGCGCAGCACACTCTCAGGCACGCCAGTCTATAGACTGGTTCAATCATCCTTCTGTATGCTTTAAATTTCATTGCATCAGCCCATACGCTTGATGCATATAGCACAATGCCCTTTACCACCTCGGTCAGGACCCTCCTTTTAAGCTGTCTAGGACCCTTCGTATTGGGCATAATTCTTGCCAACGACGTGAAAACTTTGCCTGCCTTTTCTTGCACATACTTGAGGTGATATTTAAATGACAATCTGTCATCAATCATCACCCCGAGGTAGCGTACATGCCTAACGGACTCGATTCTCTGGTTTCCTACCCATATAGTAGCAGTTTCTACTTTTTTTCGGCTGGAGATTAGCACTGCCTCAGTCTTATGATTGGCTAGATTTAGACCAACCGACTCGAGCCATTGCTGGACTATCCTAACGGACTCGTTAGCAACGCTTTCAATCTCGCTGATGTGCTTACCTACTACTACGAGGGCAACATCATCCGCAAAGCCAATGATTTTTACATTACCAGGAAAACCGAGTTGCATTATACCGTCATACATGACGTTCCAAAGGAGAGGTCCCAGAACGGATCCTTGCGGCACGCCACCAGTTATTTGGTACAACGCGCTTCCCTCAGATGTATCATAGATTAAAAGCCTATGACTCAGGTAACTATCCACTAAGGCAAGCAAGTAAGGGGATACATTGAGCCTACGGAGGACGTCCTGAATTACAAGCCATTTCGCCGTGTTAAATGCATTTTTGACATCCAGCGTGACTACGAGGCAGTATTTCTTAGTGCCATTTTTCCATCTGCGGCCTTCTATAGCATTAGCCGCCACACTGATGACACAGTCGATTGCATCTACTGTGGATCGTAGTTTTCTGAAGCCAAATTGGTTGTTTGAGATACCACCTAAAAGTTCAATCTCAGATTCAAGCCTAGACTTTATTATTTTCTCTAGAAGCTTCCCAGCTGCATCAATCATACAAATAGGCCTATAAGCCGTTGGATCTGAACCAGGGTTTGCCCTCTTCGGAAGCAGAGCAAGTTTTTGCACTTTCCATATCGAAGGAAAGACCCCTGTTTGAAAGCAGGTGTTAAAAACCTGTGCGAAAACGTGTGGTACACTTTGGACGGCTATCTTTAGGATCCTATTGGAGATTCCGTCAGGTCCAGGGGCTTTTGCTGAACCAAAGGATTCTACCGCAGCCAGAATTTCATTTTCGGTGATCACATCGGAGACCAGCATAGCTGGGGAATATGTCTGTGCCTCGAGCCTTGCATTTTGCTGAGGAAAGAGAGTTTCAACAATTGCCCTCAGGATTATCGGATCAGAAGGCGGGGGCTCTGAGAAACATTTTAGCCTTTTTAGAACCAATTTGTATCCTGTACCCCACGGATTCTGATTTAGGTCCTCAAGCAACTTGCTAAAACACTTCCGCTTACTTTTTTGTATAGCATGTTTCAACAACATCTTGCTCCTTTTAAGATTTAACCTATGTTGTTCATTAATGTCGAGCCCTCTAGTTCGAGTAAACAACCGCCTTATCCGAATGCACTCAGCCCTTAGACAGGAAATTTCGTTGTTCCACCAGTATACTGGTCTATGCCTACTAGTGTCACGTTTCCTGCACATAGACACATCGCACGCCATAGTTAAGTGACGAATAAGTTGCCCTGCCATTTCCTCTGCGTTTCCGCTCACAACGACATCCATAAGCCAGACTTTGAATGAGTCAACGTCTAAGGTACTCATCTTCCATGCAGGTCCAGTGCGACCAGGTGATGGAGTAATGTCCGAGGGACGGGCCAGCACGTCAATAATTATAGCTTTATGATCGCTAAAAGTAAATTTATTGGATAATTGCCAATGCATTAACGGAGCTATGTCGCTGCTTGAAAACGAAATATCAATAACGGAACAACGCCCGTTCCGTTCGAAAGTAGCCTGATTTCCAACATTAAGCAGGGTCAAATCTAATTGTGCAAATGATTCAAGGAGGACTCTTCCCCGATCATTTGTTCTATCAGAGCCCCATTCGAGCGCCCATGCATTGAAGTCACCAGCAATGATTATGCGATTTTTTCCCCTTGCATGATGGACCAACCGACCTAAGTTAGTAGTAAATTCGTCTATAGTAAGTCTAGGCGGAAAGTAACAACTATAGAGAAAAACATTAGCTACCTTTACACAGATGATACCATCTGCAATAACGTCCGTACATTGCACCGGCAAATTTCGGGTTATCCAAATAGCTACCGAATTATTTGCATCAGTGAACCAACCCGCAGACATAGGCCTCCTATATAGTTCGCTAATAAGGACTGCATCCGCATCTAACTCATTTACTGATTGTGCCAGCAGGTCCTGTGCCGCTTCACAGTGGTTTAGATTAGTCTGTAATATCCGCATTACCTTTAGCATTTCCAAGTTGCTAGTGCTTTCTTGAAAACTGGACACCGTCCACTCCCTGCGACATGTTTAGCATCTACGTTAGAGTTGTTTTTGCAAAACATGCAAAGGGGGTCCTTGTCACAGTTTTTCGCAATGTGTCCTTCATTGCCACAACGGCGACATAACTTCGACCGATCACTGTTATTTTTGCAGGATCTGGCAATATGTCCAAACTCGAGACACTTAAAGCATTTTCTTAATGTTTTTTGTGCCCTTATGCGGCTAATTACCCACCCAATCCTTATTTTCCCCAGATCCAACAACTTTTTAGCCGTATCTGAAGGAACTCTAAGGGTAGCAGTCTGTGTGCCACCATAGGCCTTGCGGAGGTTTAATATTTCGCATATAAACTCCGCCCGGTTTTCACAATGAGGGTTTAAAGCCTCGATTATGTCGTTGGCTGTCGTGACTTCGTCTAGGTCTTTTATCTCTACGACTTGTTTCTCCGTGAGATTTTTGACGCTTGCCTGTTCTCCCAGTGAGTTACTAATTATGGCCTTAATTTTTTCCGATTTATCTCCATTATCATTTAGTTGGAGCAATAGGTCGCCCTTCTGCGTCCTCCTAATTTTTGTGACGTTTTGGCTTACATCTTTCAACTTCGGGTCGGACTTGACTTTCCGTAAGATTTCGGCATACGTTATTTGGCCCTTTGACTCTATTACTATTGCGTCAGGCCTTTTTTTGATAGATTTTGGCGGCTTTTTATTTTGTTTGCCGACTACTTTAACCCATGAGTCTGGTTCTGGGTTCACCTTTTTGCCCACATGTTCTTGTTTGGGTGTGTCAACACTAATTTGTTTGCTTTTTTTATTTTGCTGGGGTTCGGGAACGGATTTTTCGACCCTGCTTCTTTTTTCACCTCGGGCTTTTTTAAACAGAGGTGAGGTTTGTGTAGTGGTATCACTCCCCATACTTCTTGATTTATGTTGCATGGCCGCCTTGTCGTGTAACAGGACAAGAGAGTCCACTAAGTCCCTCATTGGTTGGTGAATTGATCGTCTGCCTCCACCCATCATTTCCACCAGGTCTTTAATTTTTTGACCCAAGAGCACGAAGGGGTCACGGCTAGCTGTATTGCGTTCTTCACGTGCCCCACTAAGGCACGGAGGAGAGGACTGTGGCCTTGGCTGTGCACAGTCGACTCCTAGCTTTAAAGGAGAGCGCGCTGTGCGCTCACTTTTTTTAAACGGCTCTTTTTCCTTGGGTTTAATCGTTCCCCCCGATGGATTTGGCGAATCAGGCGCTTGTTTATCCCCTGCTCCACGGGGTGGTGTGCGCCCTATACCCATCCTATCCCGCGTGTTAAACTATATACTTAACCGGTAATAAAATCATACAATAGATATAAAATAATAAATACAATAAATATAAAATATAAACAAAAATAAAATAATAAATAAAAATATGTATATATAATAATATAATAGTATAAAAATATAACAATATAAAAACTAATAAGTCTAAATCATACAATAGATATAAAATAATAAATACAATAAATATAAAATATAAACAAAAATAAAATAATAAATAAAAATATGTATATATAATAATATAATAGTATAAAAATATAACAATATAAGAACTAATAAGTCTAACAATAAAATAATATAATAATATAGGTATGAAAATATAATAATATAAAAGTATAATAATACAATAATATAGAAATACAATAATTTAATATAATAAGCTAAGTAATATAATAAAATAAAATACAGTTAACTAAAAATGCTAAAAATAAACTTCTCCGTTACTAAATAAAAACACTTGTGCACCGTTAGCTTTTCTGAAAATATTGTTTTATTTTTCATTACAAGCATCCGCGGCACGTCTGCACAGCTTGACAGCTCACGAGCCTGTGTGTGTGTGTGTGTGGGTATGTGTATGTATGCATATCATGTTTAAATGTAAACTAATTTATATATATGTACAAAAGGTTAATACTACTGGCACATTGCTTAAAAAAACAAAACAAACGTAAACATATAACGTAAGTGAAGTGCACTTAAATTGTAACAATGGTGCGCCTACAGTGGCTGCGATATATTTAGAGCCAATATCCTATATATGTACTTATTTGAAATAAACAAATAAAAAATGTATATTTGGTGTCGGCCTATATTTTACGTAAACTGTCTTTCTACAATTATATCTAAATTGTGGGCGTGGCATTTATACAATTGTGAACTCTTTTAACAACCATTCAACTAATGTGTAATAAAATATTTTATCTTAACGGTAAAACTATGTACCAAGTGGTTATACCCTACACCACTTGTGGCAAAGGGTATACCCTTTAAGTTTGTGCGAAAGTTTGTAAGTCCTAAACGGCACATGCCACCTTCGATTATACCGATCGATTCAGAATCAATACTTGAATCGATTTAACCATATCCGTCCGTCTGTCTGTCCGTCTGTCCAAATTTGTGCGCAATAAAAAATAAAGTTTTTCATTTGTCAAAGAATAAAATTAAATTGAATAATAGATCAAGTGGTGTAGGGTATTTGATGGCGGGCTTGATCGACTATATTTTCACTTGTTGAATTTGTTAAATAGTGAGCGTGTTTATTATGGGAATCCGCTCATTATTATTTTATATTTGTTTTGCTTTGACCGTAAGTTATTTTCGAGGCTGTGAGAGATTTATATTTGTACGCAAATTTTCAAATAGTTTACCCGTTAATTTTAACCGTGTGCACTATTACTGTTACATGTAATAATAATAAAAATAATACTTTTATACCCTACAGTACATAAGTTATGCAAGTATATAAGTTGGTGCAATATATTTCCATAAAATTTGGTACAAAGCCCTCCTTGATCTAAAAACATTCAGGTTTCTATCTTCTACATTTTAAAGGTATAAAAAAAAATTTTAATTTTTATTTTTTTTTTATTTTCTTGTGGGCGTGTTATTTTTTAATACCAACTTGAGTACTTTTCCCAAGTTTTCAATAAAATTCTGCATTTTTGTAATTAGGAGAACGATAGTCTGCACAGACATGTCCAAATCAAGTCCGTATTCAATCTTGATTCGGGGCATGTAATTTGTTATCTGTACGGCGCCTACTTCCAGGTGTTACAAATGTTTTTCAAATATGATCTATACCCCGACCTTGGTATTTGTGGGTATAAGAAAACATTTTTTTATACTTTTTTACTTAGGTTATGTTCAAAAGCATATTTTTAGTTTCACTCTCGATACCAGCAACTAATTCTAATACTGATTACTACTACTACACACATAGCTACTAACATTACTGGGTATGTATAATGTATACGATTACAAGTACTTCATACTTCACTGTAAGTTCAGTAGGTTTGTACAATTATCTTTTTCTGTACACACACATGTGCGCTACTTGCGTTTCGCTACACTCAGAGAATATTATCAACTTTATACGAGTGTTGCGAGTATGTTTTAAGAAGCTGCGAAAACCGGCTTATTGGTCATATAACAAATAATGTTATCACCGTGAGAAAAAGAAGAAAGACATCAGCAACAACGACAACAACAATAACATCTTTATAACGTTATAAACACAAATCTCTCTCTCTCTCTCTCTCTCCATCTATATATTTATCTCTTTATATTCATGTGTAGGGTTATATGTTCAGGTGAACAGGCCGCATGACGGCAACATAACAAAAAATACTAATACTACAGCAACAAAAACAGCATTAATGCGGCAGTAATAGCATTAACAGTTTTGCTGTTTGTTGTGCGGTAGTATTAATAAGCAAGGCTAATAAAATGTTATGATAAATCACCAAAGAGCGAATTAAGTTTAATTTGCAAAGAGACAAGTGCGAGAGAGAGAGAGAGGGAGTAGGAAAGTTGTGAATTCTGTAGCGAATCTTTTTACTAAATCCTTTTAGATAAGCTTTTATGGTTTGACCTAAATTATTGATTACTAACATACTAAGGATTATCTTCATACTTCTGCAAAAAGAAAACAACTTTTTCATTGGAACAAACATTTATTTGTTTTAAGCACACATACGAGAGTAGGATCGAAGAACTTAAAAAACGCTTTATGCGGAAATTGTGGGCGTGTCATATATTTAATAGCACAGGCGTTTAACTTCGAAGTGAAGTGTGTGCTACAATTCAGCCCCACCGTTGAATTCTGTACTAAAGAGCACTTTTGTAAATTGTAGGCGTGTCTTTGTTTTATTAACCCACCAATTTGTAGCAGGGATTGTGTCAAATTTCAACTTTGTGGCTGCGAGTAATAGTGGAGGAGACCGTACGAATATACAAACTTCTAGTTTTAGATCAAAGTTAATTTTTTCTTGCTTTCAGGGTTCATAAAATGTGCCATGCATGTGGCTCTTATATAATTTTCTGTTTCTCATATCACTGAGGGCGTATCTACTAATTTATTTCACTAATATTTAATAATGCTTTACAGAACAATATTAAACAAGTAAGAAAACTAAATTTGGCTTAGGTTAAATCTTAAATACCCTCCACACTCAAACAGTGGGCGTGGTAGGTACTGGATTAGGACCTCCAATAGTGTATGCATTACGTATCAGAATGGAAGTCTACTTTTACGTTGAGTATGGTTTATTATAAATTGTGGGCGTGTCTTTTTTTCGACAACGCCAACGCGCATTAATGGATGGGCTAACCATAAATAAGTGCACCAAATTTCAAGTTCAAAGGTAAATTTTTGCGACAGATAAATACCTCAGTTTTCGACGCTGATCAAGAATATATATAGTTTATAGTGTCGCTGACACCTCCTTCTGGGTGTTGCAAACGAAAGAACAAACTTAGTATATCCTCATCACTAAGGTAGAGAATATAAAAAAATAATATTTAAAAATAACAAACGAGAAGGACTGACAGACATATATAGGAGAGTGCTGTTAAAGACGCAATCGATTTACTTTACGGCATATGTAAAGGTTTTTATTTTAACCTTGTGAGAAAAAATATAAAAATATTTCTTAGTGTGGTGAGATTTTAAGTTATCGAAATTGTTTTATGAGTTGTTGTGAAAATCAAGCAAGCAAGTTGTCCAAACACACATTTCCCATACAGCGATATAAAAATGAGATCAATAAAGCTTTAAAACATATCCGTGTAAACAAACATACTTTTGATGGCCAGTGTGTATATATGTACATGTGTATAATGTGTGTTTGAATGCACAGTGGTGCATAAGTGGGTCAATGTGTTGATCTCCCACAAGTGCACGAATGTCAGTAATAAACAATAAACCCTAAATATTCCATATGGCTTAAGGCGAATAGGTAGAACATCCTGCACTAGCAACAACATAAAGTTTTGATATATACATAACTGATTCCGTTATAAAGATTCATTTGACCATCGAAAGTATCGTTAATTTGCGTTTTGTTTAAAAAAATGTTACGGTTGTAGGATTAGAGTTCCTTCTCCGTTCTTTTGAGTAAAACCTCAAGTCATACTTCACGTAGTCCGTTTATAAAGGGTGTGAACTGTAGTTTAACTTTCAGTTTCCATTACACGTTATGCTTATCTCTCACAATAACGTGAGTTGTGTGTGTGTGTGTGTGTGTGTGTGTGTTATGTTCATGTTGAAAGATGTATTGTCTACTTTGTGCTATAAAGCATAAGCGGAGGTGGTGAGGTAATCGGTTTTTTTCTGCTTTGTCTGTGAGTCATCGAATCCGCAAACAGAAACAGCAGCCGCAGCATCGGTAACATCATCACTAGCTAGCATCTTGTCATACAGTGGCGCTCTTTTCTTTTAGGCACAATAACAATTTAAACATATATTTATGTGTGTACACGTATTATACTATATGTACAAATGTACGTGTACGTTTGTGCGTTTCTTGTTATTATTATTATTATTATTATTTTTTTCGTATAGAGTTTTTCTTTTCTTTTCGTATATTTCTTAAACTTATCAACATATTTATCTTTAAAATGCCTGTTCACACGCCCCCATAACTCACCTTGCTCACTGAGACCAACAGCCATCCAGGCAGCCAGTTAGCTAGCCAGCTATATAGTCAGAAAAATTTTCACATGATTTTACTGTTCAAGCAAATGTTTACATTTCCCTTTAACCAAAAGCGCTGCAAGTAGTATGTTGTCAGAAAAAACAAAAACAAAAACACTACAACATTACAGTAACACAAAAAGTAAGCAAAGACAGTGCTATGTGTGTATATATATGGAAGGATGGACAAAAACATATACTCAACTCAACGCTTTTGTTGTACGAGTACATTCATATTTACGTACTTAACCAAACAAAAGTATCATTTATATGTCGTCTTCATATACACTCAAGTACCTTAAAAAGTGTGTATTCCTACAAACATGTAATCGGGGAATCTTTTTTATACCCTCCACATAAGATGGGAGGTGTGGGAAGTTCGTTATTGCGTTTGCAACAACCAAAAAAGAAAAAAATATTATATATATTCTTGATCAGTATCGATCGGTCTAGACATGATCGTCCTTCTATTGCTGGCACTCTCACGGTTGTTTTTTTTAGTAAATTGTTAAAATTCGTTGAAGTGCCATGCCCACAATCGACAAAAATCTATCTATAAACTACAAAAATGGTGCTATAAAACCATCAATCGATGTGACAAAAAATGAACAAAATCGGAACTTATTCGCATTCCGAATTGTTGTAAGTTAACAACAAACAGAGTCTCAGGATCACTCAATCTCAATCGATTTAAACAAGTCCGTCTGTCCATGTGAACTTGTGTACATTGTACGAAGTACACGTACCTACATTTATTGAAATATTTCGACACTCCTCCCAGATAATGTCTTTCGACTTTGTAAGGGAAGAATTCCCAATGCCCAATATTTGTTTACCAAAAACTAGTGCATTAGCTATTAGCTTAATTATCGAAGATACCAAATTTGTATCATATCGATAACTTGGTGGATATAATTCAGTTTGTCTAAAAAGTAAGCATTAGAATTGTGGATCGGATCAAACTATCTATCTGTAAAGGTTAACTCCCGTTTCAAAGAAGTAAAACGGGGATCTTTCAAATAGTTAGGAAATATTATTGAAATTTTTTGATATAAATTTTATATTTATATGTTTATAAACAAGTACCAAGCAATTGAATTGAAAACTACGTCGTAGTTCCTTGGTAATTTGTCAAATTGATTTTTATTAATTTTTTTTGTATTGTAATGTGGTGTTGAGGCCCAGTTTCTGATATTGCTCATTTTCAACAGGATATCTCTAGTATTGATGAAGAAAATGAAGAATATAAAGAGTACTACATTTCAGCTCGATATTCCAAAATTTGCGACTGTGAGAGTGATGAAAGCTCCGGATACAAGGTTTAGGACGTCATTGTTGGCGGATCCTGTGCTCGATTTTGCCCAATTACAATAGGGAAGCGTAGGAAACCACGGAAATTGCAGACGCAGATGCACGGACGGACAGATTAGCTAAATCAACTTTTCTATTGATGCTTATAAAGAATATATGTACTTTTTGAAGTCGGAACAAAAACATCGCACATCGTTATGTTAAATTTTGGGAGAAAGTGGGATAGAGTATTAAATGAACGGGCTTGACCGACTTAACACTTTTACTTGTTTTTTAGATGTATTGTGTAATCAGAATAAGTCTAAGTAGTGGAAGCTGGTGTCTGGCTATAGCAGTTGCACTTGGCTTTTTTTTTTGTTAGAGTAAACTATTTTTTTTTGATACAAGCTGTATATGTATCTCATCTTTAGCATCCTCCTTCTTTCTTCACCCAAAGTGTGTTTAATTTGTGTTGACGGTTTTTTTCTCACGTACTTTTTCCACTAGACCCTCTTCGAATATGACTTCATTAAAAAATACAAACTGGTTGATGTTTCGAACAGATTGCAAAAGGGCAATTAAAAAGACAGTATGGTTCACCAGCTCAACAATTTCAGCTGTTAACTTTTATAGTAAACTTTCATTTAATCCATTTTTATGCATTTTATCTTGATTAAGAGATATTATTAAATATTAATAAAAATAACCTAATTATAAATATTGTTTACAGCACAGTATGCTTCTATAAGATCAATATCAGCCAATAATCGTACGGTAGAGAATGGTAAAGAATTGCGCGTAGTATGCAAAGTACATGGCAGACCCCCGCCCAAAGTCACCTGGTTTAAGGATCACAAATCAATTAATCGCAATCGAAAATTGTACAAATTTCTACATTACAAGTATGACAACATCTCTGGCAAACAACTATTATTATTAATGTAACATTTTATAGGAAGAGATCGGAACTGGTGATACGTTACTTTAATACCTCAGATGCTGGTCGTTATGAGTGTCGAGCTAAAAATAAAGTCAATCGAAATATAGAACGTCGAGCCATAGTTATTAAAGCTTATCCAGGTAAATAGTTATTTATGCAACTAACCATTTGTGTCTGTATGGAACAATGTACATGTTACAGTGCCCATGTTTGATACCACACATTTAATTGGAGGAGCCGGCAATACCTGCCCCGACGATGCTTTAGAATTTTGCTTTAATGGTGGCACCTGTAAATTTTTCTCAGAAATCGGTTCCTATTCTTGCATGTAAGTAATAAAACTTAAATTTTTTCAACTAAAGATCAATTTCTTTACTTTTTATTTTATTTCTTTTTCGCTCTTAAACTTGTTAAAATAAATAATTTTGAAATGCCTTTATGCACATATGTATATGTACACCCTGCACCACCCTGTAGAAAACGATATATTGTGTGCCACACCCACCTTCGATTATACCGATCAATTCAGAATCAAAACCCGAATCGATTTAACCATGTCCCTCCGTCTGTCTGTCCATTTAAATTTGTGCGCAAGCTACGGGTCGCATTTTTTGAGATAAAATTTGGTACAAGGCTCGAGGGGTAACCCTATTGAAAATGGACTAGATTGTACCATTTTTAGAACCCCTCCCCATAAAATTTTTTTTTTTTTGATTTCATAAAAAAATAAAAATTTTTCATTTTTCAAAGAAAAAATTAAATTGAATAATATATCAATTAGTGTACGGTGTTTGATGGTCGGGCTCGACCGAGCATAATATTTTGCCTTGTTTTTAATCTACAATTAAATATATATTAAATATTTTTTTACATTTTCAATTTTATGTTTATTTGTGTTTATTTTTTTTTTTAATCTTTCATGTTTTTCTTATTAAAACAGTTGTCCTGAAGGTTTCATTGGTGAAAGGTGTGATCGGAAGGAAGTCAATAACATGCCACCCAGTACGTACAGCAATGACCAAGAATGTGGCGAAAAGAAATTCTTAGGCAGTTACTATTGCTAAAGTAGGCTCTTCTATAGCATCTGAATGTTTGCCAATACATAGAGAATGAAAGATAATAAAAATACTTCATTCAACACTTAGTGCGTACGCTTGCATGAACTAAACTTTGCATGGAAAAAACTAAACAAAATGTTAACTAATTTAAAAATCGCAGGGTCGATAATTCAGCACCTATTAACTAACATTGACACTCTTGATAAACTCTCACCATGCACTATTGTGCATACATACATGCATACATTATAAACATATATATATATATATATGCACATACATATGTGTGTGTTCTTTACTTTACTTCTCTTTTTTTTTTACTTTCCAATCATAAAGTGTTTGCGACAGACACTCTACTATAAAAGTCAATAATTAAAAAAATAACATGGTAAATATTTTCATAACGGTTGTTAAGTTTTTTTTCGTTTTAGTTTTCATTTAAAAATTATACCGTGTACAAAAATTATAGGCAAAATTTTCTTATAAACATTTTTAATGCACGCTAGAGGGGTTGGTTGGTTGGTAGATAATTCATGGGAAACCTTAAAAAACAAGACAATAAAACAACTACTATTGGCTTAGACCACATCGTAAACACCGTCCACATCTACACATAAAATGTAGAAATGGCAAGTAGCTAAAATTAAGGCCCTCAAAAGTGTAGGTATGTAATGCGTACTAATTTACACGTAAGTAAGATTTTTCCCGAAAATGTTTTTTTGTAAATTGTGGGCGTGTTTGTAATCCGATCTCATTTATTTCGAAAATACGCACACAGTATATGATGCGTACTCATTTCCAACTTAATAGGTAAATTTTAGTCAATTGTAGGTGTGGCGCCTACGATTTCGCCCAATACATTTTTTACACAACAACCAGTGTAAAAAATGTACAAACTTTGACATGTGACCCGGATCCATGCAGTTCAAGAATATATTATATATACCTTGTGGTATCTCTAACAGACACATAATGTATATCAAAAGATATTTTGTTATAAATGACAGGACAAGGTCAACATAAAAAAAACGTCATGATACATAATTCTGAGAAATAATTCTTGTAAAAAATTGAAAATCTTGGTGTTCTTAAGTCTTTAAAAACTAATAAGAAGGCGTTGTTGTAACATAATTCCAAGAATTACAAGAAAAATTAACATACGTGCCTTATAGATTTTTTTGATTCCTTTCCTTTGGTTCAAGTATATCCGCCTTCGCCTATTCATAGTAATAATGAGGGAGATGGGCAACACTGTACTTTTCGTTTACAGAACACACATATTCACCACACATTCCATAACAACCACTTTGAAGTTGTTGGTTTTGTTTTTATTTTTATTTTTATTTTTAATTACTTTATTCAGGCACACATACACATATGTATGTGTATATATATGTATTACATTTGTTTTCTTAAGCAAAAATCAACCAACGGAAATTTTTTAATTGTCAAAAAGAATGGAACAAGAAGGTGCTATAGAAAGGTTATGCTTTATAAAATTCCCTCAACCTCTCCCTTTATCATATGTTACACACACTACAAAACATTTGTTTTTTAAATAAATTAAAAATTTAGCAACTAAGCGGGTAACTACCACTAACAAACCAATTTGTTTACACCAATTTAACCAATGTTGTTGGTTTGGATTCTTATGGTTGGCTTCGGTTTTGGTTTTGTTTGAGCTTTTCTCTTTTCAATGGTGTACACAGATAATGCATTTATTCCTGCAAAACGATATTTCGTTTAAGATTGAGAGTAAGGTCATGCTAACATGTTAACTCTGACATTCAATCATTACTTTGACTATTAATGGATTGTGGATTATATTTATTATGCAAATTTTATGCAAGAATTTGTCCAAACAAGCTTTGCAATAAAAGACTTGAAAAAATTTGTAAATAATTGGCAAACATTGTTATATATGACTCTACATACACACTGTCATTGTCGAATTATTATTATTATTATTATTCAGTTTGTGGGCGTAATTGGGTGTTAGTTTATACTTTATGACAAGGAATAGACAAATGGAAATGATCAGATGAACAGACATGCGTACACCCATTCAGTGGTTTGCCCATAACACTTGCTTCTATTTTGTGAAAGCTACAAATATACACACAAACTAAAAAATTGTGGTAGTGGTGGATCTACATAACAATAGAAAATCGAGTTAATAATAATTTTATTAGCATTGATATTGAACACATGCAACAACACGATGTATTATTAATTGGCCGTAGACGGTGCAACAACAACAACTAATCATTTGTTATTGGTAATAGTAAAACAGTGGATTTTTTATATAGTTCATGTAGTAGCCCCCTTCTTCAAGCGATATGCGTACAAAATGTCAAATCACTATTTTAAAATTTGCAACGGTGAGGGTGTCAAGAACAGACGGACATGACTAGATTGGCTCAGATTTTGATTCTGATCAAGAATATATATCGAGTACGATCTCTGACGCTTATTTCTGGGTGTTGCAAACGGAATATATCCCCCATCTTGTACGGTGCTCCGGAAATGAGCCGTTTCCGAGTTGTAGCCACCTTTCTCATGTTGAAAAAATCGTAATTTTTAGTCCGCGAAGTATGTCGTTTTAATTTTTTTTATATAATTTATAATTTTTTATGGTGCGTCGAAGCAGACAGTAGCTGTTGGAAGCAACTTTAACTTTAACTTTATTTTCAATATATAGTCTGAGTCCATTTCTTATTTTTCGTTCACTTATCCAGGAAAAGTGTCGGTTAAAATTGGAGTACCAACGAAATAAATGGTATTATTTTTTTTTTCTTGATGATTTTACACACACCCTGTATTATATACATACCACACAGTTACCGTTTGTACGGTGTTTGGCTCTAATTTTTTGTACTTATTTTTTATTCTGTAGTTTTTTCAATAGTAATTACAATAATAATGATTTAACAATAATAATAACAACAACAAACAATTCTTTTCGTATAAATATTGTATGATGTCTTTTTTAATGAATTCTTTTCTTTTCGCTTATTATTTATTTCGCAGATTATTTGTTGCAATCTACGGCCAATTATACACCTTTGATTATATATTAAATATATATACATATATAGATAGACACCATATAAACGACATACAAAGTAAATGCATTAAATGCGTGTATATGTGATGTTACGAATAACAAAATCAAAAAAGCCAACCAAAAACCAAAAAAAGTTGAAAGCAGCATGACCACAACGAATTTGGGTTATATTCGTTTCAATATTTTTTTTTTTTTTTACTTAATTTTTTACTTCGTGCTCTTCTTCACAAAGTCCGCTGTGTCATTATTTCGGCAAACATTTAGAGATAGAACCAAAGCATCAACATTTTTCTAAGAAATATATGCATATGTATGTATGTATGTATGTATGCATGAATGTTTGTATTTTCATAATTCAGCGTGATGTTAAACGAAAATTGCATTTATGTACCACGTTGGCGAGTCACTACTCATTAATTGTTAATTATGCGACGCTTCTTTTCTTTTATAAACGAATCATCCCTAACACACACATACACACATGCATACACGATATAAATAGAATAATACTAGATGTGTATGTATATATGTAACGAGACCCATTGATGCAAAAAGTATGTACTTAAATATGTAAACTTTTACATGCACACATACACACTTACACTCATACCTCTAGATAATATCATTGATGATGATGTACTCTATACGTATGTATGTATGCGTAACTAGATTTTAGATATTTTATGTTTTCTCTATATCCTTGTGTTTGCAACAACCGGCAGGAGACCCTTCGCAGAGTATATAATATATATTTTTTATCCACATCTGATCCGATTAGATTTAAATGTAGTACCTGTGTCTGTGCGCTCTGTCGCGTGCTGAAGTTTTGCACAAATCGTTTTTAGTTTCAGTCCGCATGTTTCTATTGAAAACTGAATACGGTTAACAAAATGTGTGAAGCACGCCAACAATTCAGCATCAAAAATTAAGCTGCATATATGATAATTGGTACAAATAATGAAAATTTATATATGAAAAATGGGCGGGGTCACTTTCGTAATTTGCATAAAACCACATTTGATTTAGAATGTGAATTGAAAGTTGGTGCGCAAAATAAATACTATTAGTGGGCATTTGTTTAATGTGGAGGGTGTTTCCGATTCGGCCTAAGCCAAATGTAGATTTTTACTTGTTTTTTTTTTTTATTGTATTGTACATTACATAAGGAATGAAAATTCGGCTTGAGACGAACTTTTAATACCCAACACCCATACATTCACTTGAAAATTTCAAATATTTTCTTAATATTCGACATGGACTTGGGTACCATTTATTATATATTGTATTGTATTTTATTTAGTTATAAATTGCACAAATTATACCAAAAATATAATTAATTTTTAAGCGCTTTATATATTTTTTTTTAAATTATTATTCAGTTCAGTGTATTACACGCCTACACACCTTCATAAATTAATCATTATGATGATTACACATCACAAACAATTTTATATTCTCAATTTTTAAACAACAAAAATAAAAGCAAAAACGAAAACGAAATAAATACAATGATGAGAATTAACAAATACAATAATTTAGTGTTCTAATAATTTATTTATAAAAATTCCTATAAATTATATTCACCCCTACACGCAACTACACGTAAAATATACATTAAAATAATATATATACATATATATATTTCATTAGTTCATAAGTATACGTGAACAGATACAGATAGAGAGAGAGAGAGAGAGAGAGAGACAGGCGCCAATACTCCAATTAAATGTTAATATAAAAAAATAATTTTTATTATATGAAAAGATACGATGCAAATATTGGTATAAAATTCGGCATGACGAAAATGAAATAAAATTGATTTCAAAAAATATATACATGTATGTATATAAAATATGAAAAAATATGGTGTTTTATTCGTGTTGTTTGCCAAGAGGCTCTAAACATGATCCGATTGGATCCGAGTTTTTATATAAATCTATTAAACTATTTTACAATTCTTCAAGAAATTTTATTAATAAATTTTTGAAAAATTGGAATTTTTGTCTTTTGAAAACTTCATTTAAAATATAGCATTGTAAGGGGAGGGGTCCTAAAATGGACGCATCAAATCCAATTTCAAAAGTGCCTGTGCCTAGCTGGAGAGACGTCTTTGTGTCAATTTTCGTCAATGAATATCAAAAATTGATTGATTAAGGAACCCCAATGAACGGACAGACTGGCATGGTTCAGATTTTGATTGTGCCATACCGAATGGCAAGTTAAAATTGTGTCTAACATTTAACACAAAGAAGTTACTACCAATTGCAAAAATACAAATATCAGTGGTAGTAGGAAATATACCGCCATATATACCATTTATACAACAACACACTTGACTTGACATTTACTGCCTAATTAATAGTTAATTAGCCTCTTACTTGCTCTTACAGGATATACCAGCATTTCTACTTTTCCCATTTAAACACAGAGTTGCCTCTAACAACCAACGTAAACAAATTTCTTATTACACGTACCAAAGCTTTAAGTTCTGAAACTGTGTTTGTGCACTCAGGCGAATATAAATTGTAATAAATGACAACATGTGGCTGGAGAGAAAAGAGAAAAGAGACACATCCAAAGATACCGTTAACATGACTTTGTTAATCACACCAAAATACAAAGAGTGAGAGAAAAAAATAAATCGCGCGAGAGAACTGTATTATTATTGTTTTTAAGTGATGTGATAAAATATCTGATGGTGGTGGTTTTTGATTCAATATTGAGTACTCGGCACAATCACCCAAGCAGTTTCAACTTAGACCTCTTTCACTAATAACACGCAAAATAACTTAAATAAGCGCTTATTTACCGATTTTAATTAAATCAATTCTTTTCTTTTCTTTATGAAAACCTAGCTCAATATTACATTTCTAAATATGACTAAATTAGATATTCTTCTTAAATTAATAAATAATAAATTAGTGGTAAAGGAAATCGTTTTAAGCGAAGCTGCAATTTTGGAAAATTAAGAATAACAACGAAAAAAACGAAAAAGTTTCAACTTTTTCGGTATACATTAAAGAGACAAAACTAAACAATTTTCTTTAAAGATTAAAACATTTTATTATACATATGCAGATATGTATGTATATGTAAAAGAACTTTGCTGCTTGTGAGAAAATTACTTACATTATATAATATTATTATACGAGCGTAATGCTGGAGAAACTTAGAAACTAGTTGTTATACAAACTGTAGCGGAGAATATTATTATTGCACTATATGATAAAGTGTGCATCACACTATCCTATAGATATACTCGTACAATCTAATAAGATTAAGCAGTTCTTTAAGTCGGTACCACCATGACTACGGACAATCCTATAAGCAGCAGTTGTCACAGCATTGCCACGGTCAGTTTAGGTAATGTCGCCACCTCTAATGCTGCAAGTGTACGGACAGACAATGACCATGGGAACGGTTATGGTCATTATGTGCATGGAACCGGCAGTTTAGGTCGCTTGAAGTATCAGCATAAATATAAAAGTGGTGTAGACGCCAGCGATGACGAATTGGAATATCCACAGGTAATTGTCTCTGGCATTGTGCGGTACTTGTAAGGGTATAATAAATTTTAAACCTTTATTGACATTGGATGGATAGTTTTTATGCAGTGAAACGTGTAATATTATGGCGTCTGCCCGTCTTTTTCTAAACAAGACAAGTTGATAATAAAGATTTATTAAAAAAAAGGAAAGAAACTAAATTTGGTTCAGGCCAAATCTTAAATGCTCTTAGTGCATACAAACTGTGGGTGTGGCAGGTGCGCCCCCTATAAAAGTATATGTACGACGTTGATATACGGCAAGTTGTGTTTTACACTGAATACGTTTTTGTGTAAATTGTGAGCTTGTCGGTTATCCAAGCACGCCCATTTTTGGCACATCAATGGATGTCGTAATTATAAATACGTATGCGAATTTTCAACTTTATAGCTAAATTTTTGTAGCAGATGAGTAGATTTATATTGATTGTGGTCGTGGCTCTTAACCGATTTTGCCCAATAGGATTCTTCAGGCACCCGAATCATTTTGAATTAGATTTTGATGATGATCATTATTGTAATTTTTTACGCCTCTTTCTGGGTGTGCAAAACGCTTTGGCAAATTTTAAGTGGAACGTGTTTATAAAAACTTGTACACTTGTGCGACTCTAAGGTGTCTATAAATGTTTTTATTATACCAATCGATTCAGAAGCAGAATCTGAATGGTTTTTTTAATGCATGTCCGTACGTCCATGTATTTCTTTATTCAACTGGCAGCTTTTAGTTACTTTTTGATATTTGTTGATAAAAGTGACACAACCAGGGTCACTATTGAAAATGAGCCTGAGCAGTTTATTTTAAAGGTTTCTCCTTATATAGTACCTCATTTCAAATTACTTAAGTATTTGTATGATGAATATTTTCACACCCTCCATCACAATAATAATAATAATAGTCCAAATTAGTTTTATTCAAACACTTGTAAGTACCAGAACACTTTAAAAATATATATAATCTTGATCGACGTAATTAGACGAGTCCATTTAGCCCGAGTGAATTTTTGCACAGTACACAGCCGCAAAATGAAGACATTGATGTGAAATTTTGTACACATAACGTTCGAGTTTCTTTGCTACTGGAAAAGGACAAAATCGGCCAAGAACAAGCCCAAATTTTAAGAAAGCTTAGCATGTTAGCCTAGGCTTTATATTTCGATTCCAGTCAAGAAAATGTTGGTGTAAAACAAAAATATCAACATCAAGCGAAACATGATGACATTCACCTCTTTTGCTTGTTTTGTACCTTTTTACGTATGTATTAAGAGGTGTGCTTGTGTTTGTTTGTTGTGCGAGGGTGGTTTATTATTGTCGTATTTATTCCCTAAACAATACATAATTGTTTACTCAACTGTTATAATCGATTTACCTTTGCAGTCATATGAACATTTCAAAAATTATAAACCACGATTGACCACATATGACAATCATTATATACATACAATGCAAATGTGTTTTTGTAAATGTTCCTGTTTACTATTAAACACGCAACGAAATATTTGAACAAAATTAATGACGATAACAACAACTTCCTTCCAACCATATGGTACACTAAGCAAGACAACGTTTAGGAGGATCCGCACTAGTATCAGTATCGGATTGATATTATTGATATTGTATGTCCATGTACAAATATATTTTATGTATAGATAAAGGTCGCGGGGACACTCAATACTATTTCAAAGGATTTAAAGTCTCTAAGTGCATATTGATATTGAGCTTGATCAGAATCAAATTCGGACTTTTGTCTTATGTGCCTGCGAGAACTTTTTTACAATGTTGGGGAACTGAACTGAGTATAGAAATGTATACTTGAGAAGTTGCTATACAAGCATTCACAAAAACTTAATATACCAGTAAGTAATGTAAGGTATACAATATACGTAGAAACTACGTACTATGTAGTTAATTATTGTGTCATTTACATGACGTGGGTTAAAAAAGTCCCCTCCGTTAGCTGCGCTTTTCTATACCCTCCACATGAGATAAAGGTTGTACTAAGTTTGTCATTCCTTTTGCAATGCCCAGAACGAGACGTCAGGTACTCTACAAAGAACATATATTCTTGATCAGCATCAAAAACTGTGTCGATCTAGACATGTCATAAATTTTGGGTGAAATTTTGTACACACACTTATAGTTTAGGCACGCCGACTTCTTGGAAGCTGATACCATGTGAATGTGGAGGGTATTTAAGATTTCCCTCAAACCCAATTTAGTTGTTTCGCTGGTTTGTTTTTAAATCCGTGAACTTTTTCTCCCTTTTGCTACTTTTTACAGGGTATTTGGCCGTGACCATGCTTGTATGTACACGGCGTACCACTAAATAAAAGTTAAATTTATGTCAATTATAAGTGTTCACTTTCGCTATTAAATCAAATTCAGCAGAGAAAGTGTTGAGTAATGGTGGAAGTACAATGTGTGCGGCATTGTGCAACCGTTTCATGTAAAGAACTCACATGGAAATGTTTCAACCAGAACATGTGTAACAGAAGTGAATAGTGCGACAGACTTGATATTAAACAGTTGAAACAAAGGCTCTAAGAAGTTTTGTTTTTTGTAGCCGTAAACGTAAACGTTAGGAAGAAAGTTTCTTTTTCTGGAAAGTCTGAACACTCTTTCTAACTTCCGCATTTTCGATTGTAACTTAAATCGTTTTTGTAGCTTTCATGTACACGTTGGTTAGTTCTTATTCTTTTTCTTCAGTTTTTTTAGTTTTATTACTTGTGGCCACAAGCAAACAGAACCAGTGAAGGGACGCGCGTAATGAGTTTTAATATTTAATATCACCATTTCATCTTTTTTAAAGAACACAACTATTTAGCCCTCAAGCACTGTTTAGTTAGTGCAACGTTTTTTATTGTCTATGATATGCGGCGTAAGAAATGAAAACACTTTTACACACATTCACTTTTTAGTTGTCGCAGTCGACCCATTTATTGGGACGAGTGAAATCGGAACGTTTACTGGTTAACAAAGCGCACGAAGATCGCCGCCGTCGCACAATAATTGTGGAAAAGAAAAACGGCACATTTGGCTTCACCCTGCAGAGTTATGGCATTCATTACAGGAAGGATCAGGAAGTGGAGATGATAACCTATGTGGATTATGTGGAATATGACGGCCCTGCTTTCAAGGCTGGCATGCGTGAAGGTGATGTTATTCTGGCCATTAATGGGCAAGACGTGGAGAAAGCCGACCACAAAACTTTAGTGGATTATATTAAACGCTGTGATGCGCATATGCGTCTGGTGGTGCTATTCGAAAATTGTGTTCGGAAGGTAATATTATCAACTATACTATGAAATAATACATTTTTGTTCTATACCCTCCACCATACTGATGAGAGTATACTAAGTTTGTTCTTCCGTTTGCAACACCCAGAAGGACAGAAATATTATCTTTATCGATGTGTAAAAAATAGGCGTGATCAAATAACAGACGCTCCGTCAATTTACAAAAAACGATATTCCACGTAAAACTGGACTTTCAAGCTGATACATAAAACATACGCTATTAGAGGGCGTAATCACATATCTGACACGTTCACTATTGTAGATGTGGAGGGTACTTAAGATTTGGACTAAGCCAAATTTAGTTTTATTTCTTGTTTTATTTAAATATTGAATTTAAACTTGCAGGTTGAGCTGCACATGCGTTACATACAATTGCAAAATGTGTTGCAAGGTAAAATGAATGAATTGGAACAGGTGTGCTTGCGTGAACGGGAATTGCTGGAGGGTAGGTGGAAAACACATAGTTTACCAGCACGCAAGAAAGCCATTGCGTCTCCAAAAGGCGATGTCAGCGAAGCTGGCCATGCACTACATTCGGAACATGGCGGTGAAGCTCATGTTGGCATACAACGATCCACGTATTCCAACGAAGACATGGCCAATATAGTGCGTCAATCGCAACTCCAACAACAACCGATAATAATACCGCCACCAGCCCAATTTACGCTTTCCTATCATTATTTTGATCCAACATATCGATACGTTTTGAAACCGTCGAATTCAACGTACAGTGATGGTGCAGACGATTGCTTTTTAACAATGACAGAATCTATACCGCACAGTGAATATGGTGGTGAAGCCGTCTCAGCCACCAGTACTGTTAAGCATCAGCGCCAGGAGTCTGTTAGAAGAAGCAGCTCTTCTCAAGAAGCTTCCACTAAAGTGTGTCAAAAACATAAATCATCTGGAAGACAACCCCAGCAACAACAACAGTTGAAAAAGACTGCAACACAAAAATCAAAACACTGCCATGGCCATTCGTGTAATCCTTGTATTGATTTGCGCTGGAAGAAAACAGTAACAGCCGGTAATGGAGACAATGTCAGTTTGGATGCTTACGATTTGGCCAGTCCCTGCTGTGATACGCATTGTGTACCGACGCGGCGACGAACTCGACATCATTCTAAAGAACATACGCACAAGCACAAACATAATAGAGAACTGGAGGGTGGTGAAATTAAAGAGCGGCCACCTCGACCGAAATCGCAATGTCACGTTGCTGCCGTTAGTGATAATACTGTACGAACACATCATCATCACCATCGTATAAATGCCACTGCCACAAAACAACAACAACAACAACAACAACACCAACATCACTGCCATGCATCAGCAAATCAACAACAGACACAACAGCAACAGCAACAGCAATTGTTACAGCAGCAATATCAACAACAACACCAGCAGCAGCAGCAACAGCAACAGCAACACTTGCATCGTACTCATTATAAATCAACACAACAACAACAACAATGTGATTCACAAAATGGCAGCGTAAGATCCCGTTACTTCGATTTAGCTTCCGGCTTAGCCAGTCAATGCAGTTTACACTCGTGCACATCCACAGACTTTAAGCCTGCTGATGCGTCTTCGTACACAACCTCATTTAGCACGGACACATTATTTTGGGATCCGAAAAGTGAGAATGCAGGAGGATCGTCCCGACAAGCATCAACCAAATCACGGCAGTCTTATCACTCTTATCAAACAAATCACCAGCAACCACAGCAGCAGCAACAATTATATTATCACACTCATCACCATCAACAACCAAAGCAACAGCAACAACAACAACAACCACAATCACAACACCAACTACCTTATGGTCCGAACGTGTACCAGCATCGCTATCATATAACGGCTACCCATGTGCAGCCCACTCAGATTTATCCAAATACAACCTTTGTACACAAACCAAAGTCCTGGGACAATCTAACAGCGGCCACGGTTAGTGCACATGGTTATGGCTACTTAGATACAATGGCTGCCGTTAAACCGTACACTAATATTCAAATTGCCCAACAGCGCCATTCCATGCCGCGCAAAAATCCTTACAGTCGTTATTCCACTTATGCGGATATGATTGAGAATTATGCACCACCACCAACGGAATTTGTCGAACAAGTGACCACAACAACAACCACAATAACGGCCAAATCCAGCGAAGATTTATTGGGATCATCGAAAACGACACAAAGCGCTTGCGATTGCATGACCACGCAACAACAACAAGAAGCACTTAAATTTGCTCAATTGCAAATCGGCCAAAATCAGAAGATACCGCCACACAATCATTGTCAAATGGGCTATTATTCGCATTTGCCGCAACCGAAAACGGATGCAGCCACATCGACACAAAACTCACAAGTTCATAGTGTGGCGGAAGGTGGTAGTGGTGGTGGCGGCAATAGCATAGCAACCGAGGCCACACGTTTATAGGTAACGCTTGTTTAGGTCAATTGCACCCATTGACCTAAACATTAATTTGAACTTGATTATATATGCGAACATATGTTATAGTACAGATGTGAAGCAATTCATATTATATTGAAGAATACATTTTACTAATAACCATCTCATAAACTAAAAGCGAAACAACGACTCATAGAGCACAAACGCTTTAATTCTGAACATTTTGCTTTGCTGCGAAAAAGTCCATATGTTACCAAATATTTTAACAATATGTAAAGATTTGTTTTTTGAATAATTTCTTCCAATATAATTACAAATTAATACGAAAACGTTAGGAAAAGTATTTAAACGAGCGTAGATTTCTTTAAGAAAAAAACGTTAAGAAGACGGAATGAATAGTTGTGAATTTACCTTCCACACAAGTTGTACGGGATATGTTTTTGTAGGAGTTTATCAATCCTTGGTACTTCTTTAAAAGTTTTTAAAAAGACTGAAAAAAATTTGATAAAAAAATTTTTTTTGCTTATTTGCTTATAAAACATTTAATGTAAATTACGATATAATTAGTTGTCTACAATATTGTGTATAAGCTTTATTAAGTTAAGTGTGTAAAGCCCTGTTTTATGTCTTCTACCTACAAACCACGGTAAACTATCTAAATAACATTTAATTAATTATGATTTTAACATTAGAACAAAATATCGCGACGCATGTAAATTTTGTTTTCGTATATGGGCAGTGCGGAGCAGTATACGTGCTCGTATTATTATAAGACCCCACTTTTATGAATGTTCCATACAACATACATGCATACGCCATTTCGGTTGGTGGAATGTTCATCAATCACATAAACTTGTAGCTTTATATATATCAACATAAATATATATAAAGACAATTTTCGTAGGAATATGTAGTGTCGAATTTTTTTAAAAATGATCATGTAAAAATATCATATTACATTAATTAAATAAAGGTGTTTACAAGTGTTAAAATCTCAGCTCACTTTTTAATTATTGACAAGGATTTTATTATTATTTTTTGTTTTTCAGCCGGCACCGCCAAAAATCTTAACACAAGAGATTGCTTTCTATTATTATTATTATTATTATTATTATTATTATTATTTAACATTTAAGTGCGTAACATTTTCTTAAAAATAACGTTTTAAATAAGTTGAAACATTTCCACTAAGAAGCTCTTCTTGTTTAAAATAAACCCAAAGGAGAAAAATGCTGTAAAACTTATCTAGTAGTCAGTCAGCTGATCAAATTTAAAATATACCTAATGCACCAATCTGGCATTATTAACAATCCTACGCCTGCGCCCTCTATTACTATATTGTTTAAAAGGAAATGTTTGTATTTTACACAGCCTTTTTTTTTAACAGCCTATATATAGAGAATACAATGGCAAAAACAAGCTGTAACGTCTCCGTTATTGAGTGGATTTTTTTCGAGATTGACAGAGCTTTGAGCAGAAGTTGTTGCTTCCTTGAAATGGCAATAATTTAATTATAATTTATATTATTACTCATTTAAAGTGCTTTATAAAATACACGAACTGAGGGTAATAATTTCATAAATTTATATTTTTTTTGATTTCCTATATTATATAATTGTCAGAATTGAACATTAGACATCTCAAGTACAATATAAACGCCCTTGATTTAATAGAAAATACTACTACCGAAAAAATTCACACAAACTCAACATAAACGGCCTAGATATGTAGCTTTCTGTCTACACCAGTTCAGGAATTTAAGCAGGCAATACGAGATAACAAACGGAATGGTACAGCTTGGACCCTTTAATAAATTCTATTGATTGGTATAAATACTTTTGACCTACGTTGGTTCATTAAAAAACTGTTAGAAAATTTCTTTTCTGGTTTCACGTTATCACTCAAGAGAAAGACACGATTTATCTTTTACTTCTTTTTTATCTCGTATGTATAATTTATTTGCTTGCTTTTTTCTACAACATACACGCAAGTAAATAAATACATAAACTTCGAGATTTATTCATTTTCATTATAGTTTAGCAATGTGTATCCATTCCGTGCCTGAATCAAAAGTCCAACAAGGGAATTGATGTACTATGCACTGTTTGAAAACTGCATTAATTTATTCCCAGATCCTCTCAACATAGTTTGTTCCGGAGCTGAAGACTCAGCAAAAGATGTGTTACAAAAATCGTCACTAAATTTCATATATTCATATTTCATTGCATGAAAATGGATGAAAGTTTTCATATATATAAAAAAAATTGCAAATACTCATTCTTACACTTGCGCCGTTTTGTTTTAAGTTGATTGAATTCAAGTATTATTCTATGTTTTAATTTTTTTTATTTGATGAAATTGCAACGAATTCCGTTTCAAACTAAATTATTAAAATTAGTGCTGCTAAAAATCTCACATTTAACATTAACTTAATTTTTGATGATGAACTAATCGAGTAATAGAAGTATTTGTGGTCTTGCAACCTGCATAAAAATGCTTCCATTTATTTTAAATACTGAAAAGTTGCATTAATTAGGCAGCATTGTAATTAGTACGGCAACTTTTCAAAATGCATAAAACTTGGCATTATTGGCAAACATTTCATATTGTTTCTTTAACTGATATTGGGGGTAGTTTCACGTACGAAAAAATACACATTGCGTATGGGTAAAAATTCAACTGAAAGGATTACACGTAGAACGTGAGCGCTTTAACTTAACTTTTACTACTTTTCTACCATACGATTAGAAAGTTTATAAAATTGTAGATAAATTAACGTAATTACTATTAAACTGAAATAAAAGTGTTGAGAAAGAGATTAGGCGTAAATGTACATAGAGTTTATTACAAAATATCTATTAAAAATTAACATAAATACATTGAGGAACAACCGGCAAAAATTTTCTCGGCTAAAGAAGGAAAAAACCCATACATACAATATATTATGTCGTTGTAAAAAATAAATGAGAATAGAAGAACAGGTATAAGTAAGTGAAAGGGGAGAGAAATTATTTAAACCTTCACATATGCACACATATATAAGAGCGCAAACGAAGTGTAAAAAGAGTGGAAGTGCACAATACATAAAATACATGATTGCTATTTTCACGCGAACAAAACTAAGAATTAGTTGTAAAGCAGTGGTTTCGTCGTTTAATAAATTAAAAAGTAATAATAATAAGACTTTTATGTGTACGACAATTGTAATATTTTTATCGAATTGAAAATCAAAATTTCTTCATAAAGCATTAAAGTGAAATGTATTAAAAGAAACAGCAGAAAGAAAATGCTGTCTTGCACATTATTGAGCATTCTACTGCCATTTATATTATGTTATCATATGGAAAAGCATATTGAAAGCTGAGAATCTCAAATTGCAAAGCAAAAGTCATCAAGTTGGCTTATATGTACAGTCATTAGGCGAAAAGTTGTAACGCCAGTGTAAACGCCAGTCCATAAAAATTTTTAACATATTCTACATTTAAGTCATCATGAGCTACCGTCCCTTGCCAAGGTATGTTTGCATGGCTTTAAGCCTAGTTTTTACTCACTGACAAGTTAGCGGAATAACCCAAAAAATTTATTAATGCCTATCAGTCTGCCTTAGCCAAAATTAGAGTAGCTGCCGGGCTGGCTGGCTGGCTGGCTGGCTCTTTAGAGAAAGTAAGAAAAAGAATTATTATTATATTTTTTTTTTGTTACAAACGGTGGTGAAGGCTGTGTTATATAGCTTACAAGAGATAATTGGTAAATGACTGACCTACCAACATACAGTGATGTACATACATATGTAAGGAAGATATTAATATAATATTTTGGTTTTCTTCTCGCCAACTAATTAGTTTTGTAGCCATGTGTTCCGTTTCCTCCAGATTTTTTTGTTGGATAGCTTGACTTTATGTTCATGCTGGTTTTTCTTGTTTCCTTCCGTTATTTCACATATATATATATATATACAAATATGGAGTTTTGTTTAAGAAATTATTTTTAGTGTTGTTGCTTTGCAAATTATATACATACGTTGCATATATTTAGGATCATTCATTTATTCAACTGATTTTAAGTTTCTTAAAATAATATCTTTGTAGGCTAAATAAACATAAAACACATAACAGGAGGTGTACGCACCATCATAACCAAAAATTTGCAAAATAGAGCACCGTTGTACCGCTGTTGTACTTTTCGAAATAAAGAAAAAATACATCGAATTTTGGTGAATAATAGAGAGTTCTTTTCCAATCACTTTGAGAGAGTTTCAATTTTTCACTCACCTATTTCGCAATAATTACACCGTGGATAGACACGCCCAATTGAGCTAATCTTATACATTCTCATAATATCATATTGCCCGTGAAAAGTGTTCTGTATGTGTATATTGTAAAAGGAAAAAATATCTGGGAATCGGATTTGTTAATGCGGCAAGCCCATTTTTGAAGGGGTCTTTTTGACAAAAATACTTCCACAAGTACAAAACTATTACAAATGGTGGTTTTATATTACAGCGACTTTTGAAATATTATAGTTCACCCATGAAGTATAAGAGGCGGACGGAATTTGAAAACTTTTTAGAGGACTAGAAGGGTTTTTATTTCATATAATTTATTATAAAAAAATTCTTATCATCTCTAGCTAGATGCTTGCATTCATTTTACTGTTATTTCAACAACACCTTATAATTTTAAGTTTAACCTTACTTATTGTTTCATAATTTTATGAATGTAAATTGAAATGTAAAAGTTAGAAAAAGTCTCAAACTTAAACTTAAACTTATTTCATATATTTTCTGTGAAATCACAGTAATAAAAATCTATGTCTTCAATAATGGAATATTTCAATACATTTGCGGGCAATTAGTAGAATTACACATTGTACCCAATTAAGTACTAAAACTACAACAATAACAACAAATACGTATTAGAGTAAAAACAATACAATAACGACAAGTATTTACAATCATTTCTGAGGTGAATATGATGATGATGTCTAAACAATTCATCCGGAAACAAGTGCATGTGTCTGCACTTTAAATGTTTGCTTAAATGCTAACCGAAGCATTCACCTTAAAATTTTTATAAAGGTACACAAATGAACGCTATAAATAAAACAGCATCTTCTTCTTCATAGAAACTAATAAGAATTTATATGTACACTGAACTCCCAATTTGCACAAACTTTTCTCAACGAATTCAAAATTACACGATTCAATATTTTTAATTTGAAATTTGTTCCTATACACGCTTTCCATTTTACACTAATTCACACCGTACAATTTTAACTGCATATATAGGTTTAGGTAACTATATGTAAAGAAATGAATATAAAATTGATAATTTGTAAGGTATTATTACTTTTGGGAACTGCCACTTTTTTCGATCATTCAGCAAAGTGTTCAGGTATTCGTTTCAAATGTTAAATATCCTCCCCATACTCCCACACATTACTCATCTTTCTCTTGTTATTGTTTCATATATTTTTATTGCAATTTCTGACTTGTGCGTGTATCAGCCAGCTAGTCGAGTAACAATGGTGTGTGAATGTAGTGTTTAGCTGGCGCGAAGCGCGTTACATTATTAGCTAGATGCATGGATATAAATAATTGAAATAAAGTGTTGCATGCATGTTTATTTGTCTGTTTATATGTCTGTAGTCTGCCCCCTCGACGTGTTATATACATTTCATGAGCCGTTTTATTATTGTTATGTTATCATTTGTATTAGTTATGTTTTGGTTTACCTTTGTCGCGTTTTAGTTAACAGATAGCATGATGCAAATGAATAAAAAGAAACATTGTACCTACACATAAAACAAATATTTACGATTTGGATGGACTATGAAAACTTCTTAAAGGTACTAAGCAAAGCAAAGCAATAATATCAAAAAATAATATAATTATACCCTACACTTTTGTGAAGAGGGTATACCAAGTTTGTTCTTCCGCTTGCAACACTTAGAAGGATTCAGACATGTACGTCCGTGTATCCGTGTCCGTCTGTTCTTGGTGTTATCACGGGCGCTAATTTTGAGATATTGAGATATTTTGTCCAGACCCTTTTAGTTTTTGCACGCAGATCGCTATTTAAAATGGGCAAAATCGATCAACGCCCACAATCGAAAAAAATCTATATATCTGCCAGTAGTAAATGGCCTATGAACATAAAATTTGGTGCTCTTATTTATAATTATCCCAACCATCGATGTGTCAAAAGTAATCGAATAACACGCCTGCAATTTACAAAAACCATACTCAGTGTAAAACTCCACTTGCAAGCTGATACGTAATACATACACTATTGGAGGACTCAATATATATATATATATTTACTACGCCCCCCTTTGCGGATTTGGAGAGTATTTAAGATTTGGCCTAAGACAAATTTAGTTTTCTTACTCTTGTTTGGTTGTTATTAGAAAAGAAGTTAATATTTGCGACAAAGTCGAGCACTCCACCAAACGTAATACTATACTACGTAATAACTACCAAATATTAAATTATTAAAGGTTTGTTGTTATATCCATCATCACAATGGTATGGGGATAAATTGGTTTTGTTCAAACGTTTATGAGTTCCAGAAGCGAACCCTCACAGTTTGCAACTACACGTAACGTAACACAACGCATCGTTACGCAACAAAATTTTATATGTATTACTTTTTGTTACGTAAAGTAAAGTTGCGTTGCGTTGATGTAATGGAACGAAACATAAGTTAACGTAAAGTAACGGAATAATACATAAGTTAACGGTTGGGTATGAAAAAGAGTAATGATTGGGGACCTCCCAGATTTGGCGTCCGCCTAATATAGCTTTTCTACTTGTTTAAATAATTATTTGTCTTGTCTTACATGCATATCCTATGTACCCTCATATTTGTGTGTGTATTTATAAAATTAATTTTTTAATATGCCATTTATAGTCCAATAACGAGGTTTCCAGTAACACGCATACACACGACATACAATGAACCATAAAAATAGATTGTGTGTGCGTGTGCTGGACATGAGATCATTTTGTATGATAATGATGCTGTGTGCGTTCGTTGTATTTTATGGACGAGGGGTTAAAATCTGACCTAGTTTTATTTTTGTTGTTCTTAATACCGCTCCTTCCCTCTCATTTTATTTTGTTGCTTTGTACTATATTTCCTTTTATGTTTTTTGTTTTGGTGTGTGTGCTCATTGAATGTTGAATGAAAATCAATGGCTTTTATTCATACACATACGTATGTACGTATGCATAAGCGGACGTAACTATTTAATAGGGTATGGCTGTGCTAGGCATACACCAGCACATTATTACATTTATAGTACAAGTACATATTTTGTTTTTTTTCTTGTCCTTTATGAAACTTTTAAATACACAATTACCCATTCACGCACATACGTACATTTGTTGTCCATTTATATTCTTCTTCCGTTTATCTCGTTTTCATCCTTTAGTTAATTTTCCATTGTATAATGGAGGTGTTCTACATACTAATAAGTAATTATCCTGTAGGATAATATAATACGCCCACTTTTTGTCTTTAGATATGGCGGGTATTTAAGATTTGGCTTAAGCCAAATGTAGTTGTTAACCAATTCCACTTAGACGCCACCTTATCTTTTTACTTGATATCATTGCCGGTGCAGAACTATATTTTAGTAAACTTAGGTGATAGGTATCCAAGTCATATAACAAAAAAAGCCGTGGAGCAATAAAGTCCAGTAAATCTTCCATATTACTTATAAAGTACGGAGTAAACATACTCCACGTGTGTCGAAGGTGTTTATCGAAGATTTGGCTTCAGCCACACATATGTATAATTTTTATTTGTTTTTATCAATATTCATCGCTGAGTGTAATGAATGATTTTCAATGCTTATTAAACGAAAACACTTTGAATACTTTAGAATTTTAGAATTTACTGCGATGGAGCTCATATGAGAAATTATATTGAATTGTTATAAATAACAGTCTACTACAGAGTCTCCTCTCACCCAACGTACGTGTAACAGAAAGCGAGAGAATCCCATTTAATTGATTGACTCTGTTCAGTTCAATAACGCTCAACAGCACTTGAATCATAATCTCTTCTCATGTCTCTCGATTTTGCATATGATTATAAATAATTAAAAGCTAACTTTAATTTATTCGCATTACAAAATAAAACGTGTTTGTTTAGACGTTGTGTTTGAATAGCATGAGTAAGTGCTGGGTGTACAAGATTCAATCAGATGATTGACTGAATGCTGCTAAAGGCGTAGTTGGAATAGTTTTATTAATTAACCAACAAGTTAAGTGATTCTTATATTTCAAAAGTATTCAACGGCAAACTTTTTCTCTATTAAGGATTTATTAATTTAACCACTTCAAACTGCATTTCTCTTCTCGTTCCAGCCGTACAACATCATTATTATAACAATATTTGTTTAGTAGAACGGTATGGTGAAAATGGAATCCACAGAAGAACAGGATAGAAAATTAGTTTTGGACTTTTGCCATTTACTCGAAAAGTCAAAGCAATTGTTTAATGGTTTAAGGTAGGAGAAGGTCAATTTTATGAATTTTACTTTATTGACATTAATATCGATCATTTACCAAAATACAGAGACTTGCCACAGTATGGACATCGCCAATGGCAGGCATACTTTGGTCGGACGTTTGATGTTTATACAAAATTATGGAAATTCCAGCAACAACATCGCATGGTGTTGGATTCAAAATATGGTTTGAAACGTTGGCAAATTGGTGAGATAGCCAGTAAAATTGGACAGCTTTACTATCATTATTAGTGAGTGGTTTTCTTATACATTGCAATTGGCAACCCAAGAGAGTTGCTTGAATCATAATTACTTTCTGAATCGTTTTAATCATGTCCGTATGTCTGTCTTTCTGGGAAATGGGCTATATGGGGTTTTTCGTTGAAATATGATGCAAGAATATGATACTTTTTTCACCACCTTGACTTTTATAAAACAATCCCTACCGCTTACATATACAACCGTACAAATTATGCAACTGAGAGGAATGGGTTATGGAGTGGTCGGTCTTAATCGACTTCACCTGCTTTTCAACGATTTAACTTAATTGATTGCAGTTTAAGAACCAGTGAAACAAATTACCTGAATGAGGCGTATCAATTTTATGCGGCTATCAGAGGCAGAGCATATTACTCTCGTGCCATTAAAGAGGATCGACCCGACTTGATGGTGAAAAAGTTGCGCTACTATGCCCGTTTCATAGTGGTGTGCTTGCTGTTGAAAAAAATGAAATTAGTCCGTGAATTAGTTACGGAATTGGAGAAACAAATACAAGAATATACTGCCACGTAAGGAGTGTTATCTTTCGATCGAAGAGCATAATTTGAATTCATGTTTTCTGTGAAAATAGTTATGAGCCCGAAGATCATTTGGAGTGGTCATTGGTGCTGGAGGAGATAAAAGGTTTTATAAAAGCTGAAGCGGCTGTGGCTGTTCTTCATGCCGATTCGAATCCCATCGTTTTGTCGCACAGGTGAGATTGATTGTTACCGCATTGTCATTGTGTGGTAAAATTTTGCCCGTGCTTTCTTCAAGAGCGAAATTGAGAGAATTGCGAGGATTGGTTTTTTCAAAAAAATTTATTTATTTATATATAAGTACACAACTAGTTGAAATTGTGCTAGTTTTATAATTTACTTACTTCCAAAAAACCAGTGCTTTCCCTTAACACAATGACTTGAAGCCTTAAATTTGTTTTAATTTTACTTGTTTTTCAGTTTTTCTGTACTAAAGCAAAAGAGAGAATTTTCCTTTTTTTATTTTTATATATTAAACCATAAATGATAGAGGAAAAGAAAAAGAAAATATGTGCTTATCACAGAAGACTTGAAACAACATCCACAAACATTATCGACTAAATCACATCTAATGCATACATAAGACACCTTTGACATGTGGCAGCTAAAGGATGAGCACTGAGTCTTGAGTTGTCACTCCGCTGCCGCTGGGTGACGGTGTTCATACTTTAGCTTGAAGCATTATTGCTCGTCAACCCATATGCATTACCAACAACTCTTTCCACCACCACTAGTATCATCATTATTATCACTACTACCACCACATCCACCACCACCACTCTTTCATTCATTCCAAAATGCACGTTTCAATGTAGAGTATGTATTTGTGTGTGTATATATATATCGTTTATATATGTTGTGTATGTTTTGTTGGTGTTTATGTGCGATCATAATAAAACGTGTGTGATCTCATCTGAGCACAAATGTCGATGCATCATATGATCGATGTTACATTGTAAATGAGAGAGATAGAGTGCGATAGAGAGAGAGAGAGAGATCACGTCACAAAGTCTCATATTGCATCACATTTTGAATCAATTCTTCTGTGAAAGCACGGGCCTCTGCTAAGTGCTTGTGGGGAATAGTCAAACTTCACTCTTTGACAAATTAGTGGTTCCGGTTCTAGGTTGTCGCCGCTTACGACACCACCCTGTGAGCGTTCACCCCATATGACGCTAAGCCTTCAAGAGATACTAATCGTAGGGTCTGCTTGTGAACAAGCGAAATTCTCTGAACTAACGATGGATATGTTCAGGTAAGTGCAGAGTCAATAGCTTCCCAGAGGATCTTTTTTATTTTAATTTGTTTCCATTAAAGAATGTTGCAAACTTTGGAACGGGAGCCCACTGAGTCGTCACATCCTTTAAGTGCTTCGCATGGTTTACATGGTCACGATGCTAGTCCGGCGGCTAGTCGCATACCGCCATACGGAGTTCCCGGCTCTAAGGGTTATTTAGAGAGTAGTCGCCATTATAGAGACAACCCTCACAAGTACTTATTGTACAAGCCCTCAATAAGTCAACTTCTTGTGTTCTTAGCTAGCGGTTTTAAAGAGCTGCCACCCGGTGGCGCCTTACTTTTATACATGTCCGCCGATGGCTGCTTTTCCACCACAAAACATCCGGAAGACTGTTAGTATTTCAATATATAATAATTTCAATATATAATAAAAAAATTATTTGGATCGTTTATACATGGCTTCTAGATGGTTATGATTTGGGTGGTTTGGCCACTAGCGTAAAACGTGATAGTGTTGACGGTGGTGGGTTGGCCTGTCGAGGGAAATCTTACAAAGAGAGCCACTGCCTTTATCCCGGAGATTTGTATCCATTTACACGACGACCACTATTCATTATTATCGATTCAGATAATTCGTTTGTCTTTCAACACATACCGCGCTATTTCGGACAACCCTTAGTCATACTAATGTCACCGCAAGATGTGCCACCAGCATTCCAGGGTAGATCTAAAAGTCAACTTGACTCATTTACAACATACAACATCATACTGAATTTAAATATATTTTTATAACACAGTTGAAGTTCAACACCATGGCTCATTGTTTACTTTGTTCCTGCATTCACCTCTGACAGCATTATGTTACATATGTAATGTTGGAGATGTTCCCATACACCACTGGGAACGTTGCCAATCCTATGTAGATCATTTTATAACAGAAGCGTCACGTTTAGTGACCCGATGCCGCATGGATGAAATAGAACAAGGTTATATAGGTAATTTTGAAAAACAAAAAGGAAGATATTTAATTGTGTGTAAGTGATCCGTAATTCTCATAATAATCATAGATTCATCGTATGTGCAATTTTTTGGTGATGATTTTTTACGTACATTAATATTACGTTTCGTGTTCTGTGATGTTGTGTTGAGACTGCACCGTGGATTTCGGGGACGCCATATGAGACCGCGCTGTGAGCCACCATTGCCATCCAATGAGTTACTCGAACATCCCACTTTGTCGCATATAATATTTCAATTAGCCACCGCTCTAGATGTACGGGGTCATTTCTCCGAAGGACCCGAATGCGATTGATGATTAATTTTTTGGATTTCATCATCAAAATCAACAACTTTTATATCAATAACCATACCCAAATGCCAATGCTACTACAGCCCAAGGTATATAGTATTATAATAATACAAAGCAAAAACAACAACTTACAACTATTTACAAACAATAAATAGTCTATGAAAAAACTAAAATTTCATTTTATACCAAATTTCGTTTTGAGAAATTGCATTCTCCTTCACTGACGTGGGGGTTACGAATTCTGAATCACATCGTTTAAGATTTTCATTAGACATTGTATTGTACTGTAAGCTTAATTTTAAATCGTGATAATAGTCAAAGAGAAAAATTATCAACATTAATTAAATTAGAGAGATTATGTTAATATATTGAATGAATGGTGCGAAACGTAACAAAGCATCCATTTACTGAGATTATCCATGATTAGTTCTTGGCTTTACCCCTTGGTTTCAACCAACTACACCATTTCCAACAAAAAATGGAAAAATTCAATCAAAATCGCAAAAGTCCATTTAGAAATGAATAACATCAAATGAAATTAAAGAAACCTATTTGAAAATGAAAATATCTTTTCAAATGAATAATTGAAATTGAATGTAAGCAAATGGAAATTGAAAGATTCTCTTTCAAAATAAGGAATCCCTTAAAATTGATTTAAAAAAAGCCCAATTGAAATTGGAAAGCCTCAATCGACAAGTTTTTTCTTTTAAAAAGAAAAAAAAAATTGATGTTGAGTGAAGCCTAATTTTTATTTATTACTCATGGAGGTTTGAAAAAACTAGATTGAAATTAAGAGCTTTTATCTTAATTTTAAAAAGATCACCTAAAACACCTCAATTGAAAACAAATGAAAATATTATATTCGGCCAAGCCCGACCATCAAATTTCCTACATCACTTAATATATTTCAATTTAAATTTTTTCTTTGAAAAATGAAAAACTATTTTTTATACCTACTTGTATTTTCAAAAATTTCAAAATGATAAATGCCACAAAAATTTTTTAATTTTTTGTTTGTTTATGAAATTAAAAAAAAAAATTTTTTATATAATCTATTTCAATGGGCTTCCTTTTTGGGCCAATACATATCCTTGTAGCAAATTTCATTGTACCTTATATGGGGAGGGGTTCTAAATATGGACTAATTCGGTCCATTTTCAATAGGGTTCCCGTTTGCGCCAATACATGTTCTTGTACCAAATTTCATCAAAATATCTCTACAAATGCGACCTGTAGCAAGCGCACAAATTTATATGGACATATAGACGGACAGACGGACATGGTTAAATCGATTCAGATTTTGATTCTGAATCGATCGGTATAATTACAGGTGGGAGTGGCCTTTGCCGTTTCGAAGTTACAAACATCCGCTCAAACTTAATACCGCTTACCACAGGTGGTGCAGGATATAAAAATTGAAAAACTTTACTTGGAATTTCTATTAGAACTGAAATAAAAAGATTTTATTTTGAAATTGAGAATTTTTCACTTGAAATTGAAATATATGATTAGAAATTGAAAATTTTATTTAACATTAAAATAATTATTTGAAAAATTGAAAAATCTTATTTAAAAAACATCAATTGAAATTGAAAGTCTCTGACATCAAAGCTTCGATACAAGTTTTTTCGATTTTCTATTGAATTTAATATAACAGCTATACTCGCTCGAATGCTATAATTTTTCTCGATAATATAAAAAAAAAAAATACTTTTAAAGCCTATTTTTAGTAGAAGATCTGTAATATTATACAAAATTTAAAAAACAACTTAGTACTACTTAAGACTTAAATGGTATTATTATCTAGATAAATTAAATTAATACTGAGCTTCGAATATTGATGCAAAATAAATTCTATAACATACCAATACACACATATAGAGCATAAAACAAAAATTATTTATATAGCAAGATAATCGACTGTAAAAGAAAAAATTATTTCTCTTAAATTTATATAAAAATACTTTTTGTTACTATTTTAATTATAAACAATATTAAAAGAGAAGAACATTTACTTGAATGTCCAAATAAATTACAAGACGAAATGGCCACATATAAAATAATAGACCATAACAAAGTCATATATAAATTGAGAAAAGAAAGCAAGCAAGAAAATTGAAAATGAAAACTTTAATTTCTTTTCTCTAATCGATGCAACAAAGTCGTGGAAGTGGCTGATTTAGAGCAGGTACCGCTAGATAAACTGGGATAAGCCAGCTAGCATACGTTCACACTTACTCACCCCTCATACGGATACAAAACTCCTCACAGTCCTCCTGTAATATAATATTTTTTCATAAGCTGATAAAGTTTTGTACGCTCAAAAGCTATAAATTAAAAGAATTTTACTCGATACGGCGTAAACTATAATATATATACATACTCGCTCGTGCAGAGTGTTCATGGTACGCTAGAGTAGGTCGAATGTTTAGACAATGCACACTGCCAATCAATGTGCAATACTTTTAAGCGTAATAACATTGTGACTATACGTAAAAATAAAAATTATTATTATAAATAAATGAAGCCATAACTTTAACAAAATATAAAAAAAATGTTAAAAACAAATTATATAAGTATTTAGCATTTGTATGAAAGACAACAATAAAAATAACGTTTAAATAATACATTAATGATAGGAACTGGTTTAATGGGGAGTCGAATGTGAAAAAAAATTTGAACAATATGTTGGTCAGTACGAGAAATTTTCTTAAAAAACTGAAACGTAGATTTTACATATTCAATTAGAATATTTTCAATTTTAACTTTTCAAATTTTTTTATATTAATTTGGAAGTAATCCCTGTAGTTAGCGTCTCTAAGATTTTCTTTACTAACTGCTAATAATATAAACAAGAAAAAACTAAATTTGCCTTAAACCAAATCTTAAATTCATTTCATTTCCGAATTCCGCATATAAATGGTGGGCGCTACATGTATCTAATACGCGGTACCAGCGCCATTTTTGGCAATTCGATAGATGCTCTACTATGTATTTCAACTTCATAGTTTTATTTCTTCTCGCTGGCAGACATTTTTGTGGATGTAGGCGAGGGTTATAATTAATTTTGACGCGTACAGTACAACATGTCGTACGTTCCAAAAGCAGACGGACATACGGATAGAGATGCTTATGTCGACTCATAGTTTGATGTATACCTTGTGGGGTCTTCGCTGTCTGTCTCTGGGTGCAAACAGAACAACAAACTTAGCATATTCTCATTACTGAGGTGAAGCGTAATAAAAGTCAACATTCTCTTAATCCCCTATTCGGATTCGATCCTTAACCAGATTACTTTATTTCAAACAAATAAAAAATACGTAAAATTTATATAAAAAGAAATGTATACAAAGAAAACTATAAAAGGCCAGCAAATTACTAAAAGAAAAGGTACATACACGCATATACGTATATACATACATACAACTACTGTATATTTTATGACTTTTCAAAACATTTTATTTTCCCAACTATTAGAAGCACATTAGAAGCACAACCTGACTATTGATTTGAAATTTTCATATACAAACTAACTGTACTCCAAAAATTTATATTTTTATTCGCATTTTCAAACAAAGAAATGACGCAAAAGTAGAGCAAATCAAGACATTAATCATTAAAACCTTGTTCACATCCAAACAGCAACAACAAAAGAACAATTAGTAAATAAAAAAAAAAAAAAAACAAATTTTCTTATAAATAACGTTTAACACACACACAAACCAAACAAACAAATCAATCAACCAAATATGTATTAACAACAAAAATTACAATATCAAGTGAATAGCAACAAATCACACCAGAAATCCAATAAAAAATATCATGCATTTACAACAACAATAATAACAAGTATAAATATATATATAAATCATAAAAATAAATAGGAAAAGAAGTGAATGAATAAAAATGGCACGTTTGAAAAAAAAAAACATTATTTTTTAATATCTTGGGCGGATGAAATTTTTGGGGGTACACAATGAAAATTATTCGTTTGAATTTTGGATAACTAGTGAGCTATTAATACAAGTTTTGATTCTATTTCAAAGTGAAAATGCATCCACTCGGATCCTTATAGATGACTAATGTGAATTATGGCAATAATACAAAATAAACTTACACACTGTCTCTCATTTTAGCTAAAAAAGTCACAAAAAATTTAAAAATATTACGATAAAATATTTAACTACGTTTGCGTAGCAAATGTTTGCGCTGTCTAGCTCAAATATTCTACTAAATGCTCAGTTTTCTGTTATTTAGCTTTCATATAAGAATGGTTAAAATATAAAACAGTTGGCAGCTCTCTTTGGACAACATATGTTATTAAATGGTTGTGATTGAAAACAAAACAAACCAAACCAAAAATGCTTATTTCGACGTGGCAGGAGAATTTATTTAATAAATTAATTATAATAATAAATTTAATAAAAATCGCACATAATCAACAGCAGCAAACAACACAGGAGATAACCAAACCATGGTATGAAAGCTTACCCGCTGTAGCTATGGACTATAAGGTAATAATAAAATCTCTAATGCACTCTGCTCACTGATAACTAGTTTATTTATACGTGGTTTCTTTGTATATTTCTGTAATATTTATATGCAACAGGTTCATATAGAGGCCGGAAAAGAAGATTGTTATCATCAATATGTACAACCCGGTGCTACATTTTATGTGTCATTTAGTGTAAGATTATTATTAATATGAAACCGTGTGTGTGTGTTTGTCTAATGCAATTGATTTATTAAAATTAAATGTGTGGTAGTATAGGTGGTACGAGGTGGTGATGGTATGGCTGGCTTTGCAGTACGTAATCCCGCTGGACAAGTTGTAAAACCTTATCAATGGCAAGCTACAGCCGACTATACAGATCAAGTATCCCCTGGAGGCTACTATTCAGTTTGCATTGATAATCAATTTTCACGTTTTGCTGGTAAACTAATTAATGTTTATATGACAGTAGTGAAATATGATGCATGGGATAAGTATGCCAAGGAAATAGAAGAGTTGCAATTAAATATGGAAAATTTTACGGTAAACATTTTATATATAAAATGAAATGTTTGTGTCTTTAATAATGTTGCCTTGCAGACTGCTATTAACAATGTTGAGCGTAATATTAATGATATTATTGTTCATCAATATCACAGTAAAAATCGGGAAGCACGTGATTTTGCTTTATTACAGGACAACAATTCTTATATACAAACATTTTCTCTTTGTCAAATTGCGGTTATATTCATAACATGTTCAGTTCAAGTAAGTCTCGCCTTTTTTTTATTCTTGATAAAAATTTTGCCTTAATGCATATGCATCCTTCTATACAGGTGTTATTTGTTCGCAAATTGTTTAATGTTAAGGATAATTCCAGGAGTCGCATTTAAAGAAGAAACATTTAAATGCAAAGAATTTTAAATTAAAACGCCTAAGAAAACATTCTTCAAATATGAAATATTGGCGTTTTCTCCTACGTTTTTTTACTGCTAATTACATTCTGATATTGTCAAGTTATATAGTTTAAATAATAATTTTTTTACTCAGTATATTTCACATTTTTAAGAAAACTTGTTCTTAAGTGTAAGTATGTATACTTTTTATAATAATATTTTACATAAAATAATGAAAAATGGTTTTTTCTCAATTCTTATAAGTAAAAGAGTTTAATTACTTTTTTGTTAAGTATTTCTTTATTTGTCCATCTTTTTGAAATCTTCACTTCCACTCCACATGGATAACAGTGGGCGTGGCAAATATATGTATATTGTGCCCTCTAATAGTGTGTGTCTTACGTATTGGCTTGGTAATCTAGGTTTAAGATGAATATGGCTTTTTGTAAATTGTAGGCGTGTATTTTATCCGACCGCGCCCATTTTTGGTACACAGATTAAGCTTATATTTATAGATATACATACCAAATTTCAAGTTTATAGCTTAATTTTTGTAGCAAATAAATTGAATTTTGTCGTTTGTGGGCGTGGCTCTTGACCGATTTTTCCATTTTAAACAGCGTGCAAAAACTAAAAGTGCCTATACAAAATTTCAGCTCAATATCTTACAATTTACGACCGTGAGAGTCGTAAACAGACGGACACACGGACATATCTAAATCGACTTAGTTTTTGATGCTGATCAAGAATAATTATACTTTGTAGGGCCTCCTTCTGGGTGTTGCAAACGGAAGAACAAACTTAGTATACCCTCATCAATAATGTGAACCGTGTACATCTTAATCCAGGTCAACGTTTAGCATATCAAGCAATAGTTTAATAAATTTTTTTTTATTGCTACAACAATATTGAAACCGTGATATTAATAATATAAATGAAAATAGAAAATTGACTAACTAAGACTAGAAGATTTTAACAGATTTACATATATAGTTACCCTTAAGTGTGAGCAATACCAAGGCATTGTAGTTGATCCATACGTACAAGTGAGCATGCATTTATACATATGTATATAGATGCTAGTAGCAAAAGCGTGCGTAACTCCGCCCATTACAATGCAGAGAGATAAACATCCAGAAAAAAACGATTAAGGGATTTCTACAAAATGATGATGAAAAACAGAGTGCAGAGTGCGCAGACTCTTTATTTATTTATTTATTTTTTTTTTTTATGGAATCTCTTAAAACAATATAACGAGTATTTATATACATTTAATAATAAAACGCATGATATGGAGAAGGGTGACTATATGGCATCGTCTTAGGAAAGATGATTTAAAAGCAACAACAATAACAACAACAATGGTAGTGATACCAATAGTAATTCAACAAGAAATAGTAACTAATAGCACCTGCTGCTACCACAGAATATTCTTTAATAGATATGGTGGTGGTGATGTTGGTGATGATGGTGGTTGCTGATTATCTCTGTAGCTTCAAAGTAACCAAATGTGTGGTATCTGTGTGTGCTGTGTATCACCACAGTTTTGTTGATGGGAGGAGTGAATTTAGTGAACCGCAAATACCAACGTATAGACGCCATCTTTAAGCAGAATTACAAACACACACACACACACACACACACACACACGCTTATTTACAAATATAGTAAATCGTCGTTTGTGTGATTATTTTTCTCTTTATGGGGAATGGTTACGGTAATAGTGCAAAGAACGGAATTTTTGCGGTTACAAGTTTTAAGACATAAGCAACAAAAAGAAAAATACATATAAACTTTTGCTCATCGGTTTTTTTTTCTCAATCCTACAATTTATTAAGATGGAAGTGGAATTTTTACAACTCAGTTTTGGATAAAATAAAATAACTACAACAACGACAAGCGTATAACACCACCATCACCACCACGCTATAACGCCTACACTCTCCGTTTATCTAACTATCTTTTTATATATATGTATAAACGAACACAAGTGTGTATATATGTGTTTTTGTGTGTGGTTTATTTTTGTTGCTGTTGCTGACGACCTTTATCAAATAAATGAACAAAAGAAAAACATAACAAAACTGTAAATGAAAATCTGGGCAAGAGACTCCAACAGCAGGACATGTTTTAATCAAATTTTAAACGTTTAATAGTCTGGTCGACAAAAGGTTAAGGTGCGCTGTGACATAAATGTTCATTTTTCTATTATGTGCTCTATTATCCGGTAGCACAGCAAAAACAAAAACAACTAAAAAACAACATCAACAAAAATATTACAACAGTGCAGGACAACGACAATTTGTTTGGTGACCGCAAGTGGTCACATCCCGCTTGGATCAACCACAATTTACGTTTACCGTTTGTAAATATGTGTAAATTTGGTCAACCAAAAAAATCTTGTTGCTTCGCGCTCTCCTATATTCTTTAGGCAACAACACTATTCTTAACTCAATGAGTGTATAAAAGTGTGTGTGCGCGTGTGTGTGTGTGTGTGTGTGCGACATAGCTAAAAAAGAACAATAAACAGCAAACGTTTAGCTTCCTTTAACTTGAAAATCGGAAATTTTTATGCGGAAATTATTGAAATTTTGCACTTCTGCTTCTAATTTATTCGCATTAAAAGCAACAACATACTAGCTCCAACTACTTACTGCCTACACACTGCTTAAGAGATAAATCATTAAGAAAATACGTTCTTATACAAACACCAATAAATGGATTATTAGTGCGAATATTTTACTTTTCATTGGTGCGTACAAAGAAAAAAAGTAAAAAAATCATATGAATTTTATTGAGCAATACAATCATGTTACCGTCGGCATTTATTTTCATTTAATTTTGAGACAGAATCAAAAAACAGTTTAATTACGCATACGCTCCGTTTGCCGAACTTGTTTCATGTGTTAACAAAAATGAAAATTTTTTATGAAAAATGTGCAAAAAATTGCAAATCGCCAACTTAGAGAGAAATTTTTAACTGGATTTCGATAACCTGTAAAATTTTAGGTAATTATTTTACATTTTATTTATATTATTTATTTATATTCCATTAACAACTTGGGTGCAAGCTTTAAAAAAAATTATGTTCTCCGGCATCAATGGTGGAATAAGGACACATTGAGAATTGCTACTCTTAGCTTTCAAGAGATTAAAAATAGTTGGATACAGGAAGTGGACCTGAAATGGTTACGAAACGGTTAAGAAATGTTAACATTTCCGAACATTTTATATAAAATTTTAAAACCAGTAATTGAAGAAAATAACGTACTTGTGTTTAGAAAACTACTGGTAGAACTACTGTAACGTCTAGGTTTAATAAAAATATATAAAAAACATAAGGACAGACCGACGGACGTATTTAAATCAAAGCAAGGCATAACGCATTTAGACAAAATCAAAAAGTTACAAACATAACCATAAACTTTTTATACTCTTTTTATACTTATCGTACCTGGATAGGATTTAGTTATTTCAGATGAATTTGTCGTATGGATCAATAAAAATCAAATTTTCATCTCGAAGATGTCTACCAAAGCAAAATAATAGATTTTTGAAAAGCACTCCTCGAGTAAAGCAAGTAAAAAACCAAATTTGGCTTAAGCCAAATCTTAAATACCCTCCACATACAAGCAGTGGGCGTGGTAGGTACTTGATTACGACCTTTAATAGTGTATGTATTACGTATGAGCTTTCAAGTCGAGTTTTACGCTGAATAAGTTTTTTGGATATTGTAAGCGTGACTGTTATATTACTACACTCCAGCAACATAAGACTTCGATTTAGATGCTGATCAAGGATATACATATAATATTATACCTACCTTTTGGCTTAGGTTAAATTTAGCTTCTATTTAGTTTTGCTCTTCTGCCTACAAATCTCGAACGATGCAGATATCATGCATAATCTAACAAGTCGAATTGTGGGCAACATAAGGTTTTTTGTAAATTGTGAACGTAATGGTATCCAAACACGGCCATTTTTAGCACAAATCCGTTGATGGACTAACTTTGAATTCGTCTACCAAATTGCAAAATTGTAATTCGTTAAATATTTTATGAGAGTTTCTAATTATATGGGCTTGTCTATGGCGAACTATTTTCTAATCGTAAAAATTTAAATATTTCAAACTTACCGAAAATATTGAAAATCTTAGTACGCTGCTACTGAGCAGCACTCAATATGGCCAACGAAATAAAAAAAACAAATTTCCGAATTATTCATAAGGAATGAAGGACCACTAGAGCGCTATGATGTAATAGTGTTCGATATTCAAAATTTGGTCTAAATCAAATTAAAATTTTTTTACTTTTTCACAAGTGAAAATGTTAAAGTCGGTCAAGCCATTGGCCGTTGGCCTACACCAAATTATGCTACAATTAGTTACAATTAATCTCTACACACGAGGCACTGCCATATAAGTTACTTATTGAAATATAATTATATGGAAAGGGCTTCTAAGTAAAAATGGTCTGTTTGGAATCTATATCTCAATTTTGATAACTAGGAGAGTGATTACAAAACAGACACACACGGACAGGCGCATTCGATGCTTTCGGAATATATATACTTTGTGGGGTACCTGACGCCTCTCCTTGGGCGTTGCAAACGTTTTAATAAAGCGATCTACCCCATCATATACATAAATAGGGCATAAAAATCGTTTGAGTTGTTGACATGTCTTCATCTATGTATGTGGGTATAAATAAAAATTTATTATGATTATGTTTACTGTACATCAGATGCCCCATTAATACACTTAATATAGTTGTCACTTCATGTTGCGATGCTGATAAGAAAAGAAATTTAATTTTACTACTACTTTACCTATAACACAATCACGGTTGTTTATAGGTTCATACGTAATACGTAGATTCAGAAGAATGCTCGTGATAGTAGAAGAACGACAAGCATTTATTAAGTGTATGGCATTTTGACATTATAATAAACGGCCCGCACACGCCTGTTGTATTAATACAAACATTGTACTTATTGTACAAACAATAAGTCTACTCGACCACCAACACACACACACACACGCACACATGCTTATGCACACAAGTATTTACAATTTAATGAAATTTTATTATCACACAAATGTATCAACATTTCACAAAAGATAGATAGAGAAAGAGAGAGAGAGAGAGAGAGAGAGAGAGACAACACAAGCATCCACTTTAATGTACTATAAAAGTCTTGTTCTTTGATTATTTTAAACAGCCCATCTTGGTTGTTGTAATGTGAATGTAGGTAATAATCACTTAAACATTACCTATGATAAGCACACACACACACTCATACATACTTATGTATTCATACACTTTTGGTTAATGGCCGAGATGTTAATGGTAGTTGCGCGCGTACAGGAAGTTCTTGGCGGATGGCTTTGCGCGTGTTACATAACAAGATGCGTCATGTTTGATAAACAATACCAGCATTGAATCATTAAAATTATACCCTACACAAGAACCAATGAAGAGATGCCAACTCAACTCTGGGATACTCATCATTTTTATAAAGCAGAATAAAATTTATAAAAAGCAATGATGCTTTCGAATTAAGGGCGTGGTTTTATTGTTAATTATGTCCTCAACGTACGTTTGTCCCTCCGTTTGCAACATCCAGAAAATGGCTCAATCTAGACATGTCGGCAGTTTCGGCATGCAGGTTAAGGTGGGTCACTGGGTCAAAAGCCACGCCCATAATCTACAAAAATGTATCCATCAAGCAAAAAATGGTCTTTGAAATTATTGAGTATTTTTATCAATGTGCCAAAATAGGCGTGATTAGATAGTACACACCCACAATTGACAAAAATTGTACTTGGCACAGAATCCTACTTGTAAGTCGATATATATTAAATTACAAAAGTTTTAATTAAGGTACTTGCCACGCCCTACTTGCATATACATAGGGATGGTATTTAACATTTAGGTCCAAATTCAGTTTTTCACATTATTACCCCATAGTACAAAATTATTGCTTTAATTGTTAATTGGTAATGGTGGGCGTGATTTATCATATATATATATACAGAGTAGACTTTTTTAATGAGTATCTATATAAATGTTTCGGCTACATTTTAGTTGCAACTCTTGTTTTCGCGTGTTTGCTGCACTGGGGGCAGGTCCTTGGACCCAGTTCACTGTTGTCAATAAAAAATCAATGCAAACACTTTTAATAAATTCATAGACGATGTTGCTTAAAACGCTTTTTAGCACTTGGCGGGAAGGAATTTTGATGCATCATGTTACAAATCTTATGATAAAGTGATTATACCGCCATCATTAAAATGTTGAGTATATATGTCATATAATTATTAATGTTTGGCAAGCAAAGGGCATATACAAAAATGCACTAAAATCATATCGAATGATTTCGCCTTAATTTCCTCTTAACAAGATTACCATGAAGGTCATTTAAGTTATACTTTAATTGGCAAAATATGCATATCAACAAAGAATGCTTTATGTTATTAAAATTTCAGAGTTTTTTCCTACATGATGGCAGATTATATTTACCAGCCCTTTAACATCTTGTCGAATAACGAGAGTAACGAGTGTTTGGTTGCTGACTACGCACTCTACGTAGTAGTAGTTGTTGGTTACATTGTTTGCTTACGTTTGGCATAAATTTAGAAACATAAATCAAAATATTTCACTTCCGTTACTCTCCGCTCATACTACACATATCTTTTACTCTATGCCCTTAAAGGCATACATTGCAACAATATAGAGTGTGTGTATATGTGTGTGGAGGTGGGAAGACAACTGAACTGAAAAAAAATTTGACTATATGTAGCCAATAATTCATAACCACGTACATAGTATATGCGAGTTAACTGGAAAATATACACACAAACGCACGCACACCCTCACTTGTGTATTAACTTGAATACAATCAAAGTCTCACGCATAGCAAAAAGGAAATCTCCTGCACACACATTTATACAATGTATGCACATTTAAAATAGATAATATTCACCAACAATGTGTATGTAACAAATTCACATGTTAATAATACCCACGTATGTATGTACGCATTGTATATATTGTAGTTTGTACAGCAAAGTAAATCATTCTTCTCATACATTCAAGTCAACAATTATTTACATATAGATAGTCTCATTCATATCGTACGCATTCATTTTACTCCAACACATACGCGCATTCAATCAATAACAGAAGGTATATATATATATATAAATATATATTCATATATATATAGTATATTATGTATTGTGTGAATATCATGTACAAAATTTCACTCTAGGCAGGTGGTTATACGCAATTTCGAATTGTATGTTGCAGCGTTGTTAGTCGTGTTATAGTTTATTAGTAAAATTTGTTTTAAAATTTTTATATGCATACATATGCAGGCAACGTATCTCCACATATATATTGTATAATATTCATGAATTACACGATAATTGTATAATTACGTTCCACATACATATTCAGCTGAATTGCCATAAATTCACAGACGCACACGTACATACACGTATGAAATTTATGATTTATTTGCATTTGTGCAACATTTAAATTACTCTTGAATTTCTCAATACCTGAATGTAATTGAATTTAAATTCAAAATATTTAATACACAACAATTGTTATAAGCTTTGTAACTGCAGACTGAATAATTTATAAATAAATAAAAAAAATCAATTCCGTCCACATCTACAAGGGAGGGCGTGGCAGATATTGCGCCCTCTAATAGTGTATACGTATCAGCTTGTAAATCTAGTTTTACGTTGAGTAAAGTTCTTGTAAATTGTGGGCTGGTCTACATTAATGAATGACCGATTGTACCGATTTCAAATCTTATGTGGAGGGTACAAAAATCATGGGTAACGATTATTTTCATATATTCCATATATCTTTTGGATAAACTATTTGTACTCCTGACAAGCGTTCGAGTCGATCTAGCCAAGTCCGCTCATGGGTTTGTCGTTGAAACGCTAGAAACTAAAGAAACTTTTGTTACATTACATGGGTTCCTATTTAAATTGAAGAAACACAGTTGAGAGCCGTGCCCATATTGAACAAATATATATATATGGCCAGAATATTTTATATAAGTAACCCATCTATTGATGCGCCGAAAATGGTTGGGGTCAAATAATAGATAAATTTTTATAATCTATGTTTTTTTTGGCGCAAAATCGTATTTGTAAGTAGATTCCAAATCCATAAATTATATAGAGCGTAGAGGGCGTGGTTCTCATACAATGTTGTCTTCTCTTACAAACCAATAAAAAATTCTCTTAAATTTACTCATGGCAAAAGACTTAATTTAATATCTTGCGTAGGAACTAAGAATCTGTGCTTCTACCTAATTTAAAAGTTATAACAACAGTTGTAAGAAAGAGAATCTTGTCACAGACAGATTCACTGAATGTTTCCATTTCAGTTCATCTAATTTTACTTAGTTACAAAGTAATAATCTTTAATAAAAATTAGCATTATAAAATAATTTATTTATTAATAAGATAATGAACCGATTTTTATTAATTAATTAATTTATTTCAGATTAAATGATTTTTTAACTAAAGATTAGGAAAAAAAAAAACTTAAGTGACAATACAATGCACGGTATTAATATGTACGAGAACTCCTGTTCATATCAAACGGCTCTAGACCTAAAAAGAGTTTCCCCGCCAACGCTGGCCCAAGTAAAAACCGAAGACTGCTTAACTTTGGGTCAATGCTCACCCGATTGGTCGTCATATCGGTTTCATCAATCCACATTTGAACAACTGAAACAGAGTGTAGAAAAAGCTAAGGCCGCTCTACAAGATCGTAGCACATTTTTTGGAGCTTCAAGTGCGTTCAGGTGAGAAACTATAAATCGATCCATGCACAATGTTTTTCAATAATATTTCCTTTCAAAATAGTGATATTTATAGCACACCGCGTCTTAGTGACACTTTGGAATCGTTGCCAAACGTTCAGAATAGTAATGGGGCCAATTGCATTGGTATTGTACATAATTCCAATGCCGCTGCAATAGTGAGTACACCAAGTTTGGCGTTAAATGGTAATGGTTTAACGACAGTTGCTTCAGCAACGACAGGTCAACGTTACCGTTTGGATAATTTACAGTCGGCCGGTTGTTCGCCGGTAACACAACATGGCGTTATTACTTCCAGTGCACCACCCCTACCAAGCTCCTCATTAGCCAGCTCTTCGTTGGATAATAACTCTTCGCATGTGGATACAAAAATTAGAGGTAAGAAGAAGGAGATAATTATTTATTAATTTCTGGCTCTGGTTGAGGTTTCCATCTTCTTTTGTTGTATAATTTAATTTCGTGATATATTTATATATATGTGTAAGATATATGGTATATACCCAGTTAGTGAACTTGACAAAAACTTACTCTAAAATATTTCCTTTTTGCATACACTTGTAAGGACAGCTTAAGGCAATCAGGACACATGCCAATAAATAAAATTGTTTATTTTTTTGATAAGTGGACAGAGAAGACAGACCAAGACTTCTTTCAACATATGTTTTTTTAACAAATTTCTATGAGACATGCAAACTTCCAGTAATAACAACAATATAAACTTTCATTTATAGTCCAGTCCATACCTTATATATGGTAGCAGTTTGCAAATTTTCTGACAAACCAGGACAATTTTGGTAAATACGGACGTACGTACACATAATGACTTAAGGAAAACAAACATACGAGTACATAGAACCGTGAGAATAATGGTAATAAACGTGCAGACAGAGTGGCTTGGTGTGTTTCGCGGCATTGTTGTCTAAATTGATAAATTCTTGTGGGGACAAACGCCAAGGCACACCAACTGGTTGGCCTCATAATCGTCGCGGTTTGCCGCCTCATCATTACACACATATGTACAAGGTTTGTTGCCTTCTTTTTTTTTTTTGGGTGCTCGCTAAATGCTTCGGTTTCAGTTTCTCTCAGTTTTTGGCAACTGTAATGGTGTTTGAACCTTTTTTAAATGCTTTGGTAGCTGAAAAAATGAAGTTCTCTAGCTAGCTTACACTGCTAGCGAAAACACAAGCGCTAAATTAATTTATTTATAATATAAAAAACATGAAAATTATAATGAAAAAACAAACAAAAGCAATCGCGTTTCTCTCGTGATTTGGTCAACTGTATAATACATTAATAGTTGTGTTCATATGTAAGCAGCACATTTATTGTTGTTGGTGTTATATGTCTATTTGTGTCTAACATATGTTGCAAGAGTTTTTTATTTTTGTCAAATGTTTTTATGTTTGATTTTTATATTTTATTATATTTTTTTACGCTGTTGACCAGAAAATTGTTATTTTACCGGAACACAAAGATTTGTTTTTCCACCTTACAAAACAGCTTTAGTGTACTCCTGCATATTTTATGAAATGGTAATGTGTAGTTGAGTGTGTTTCTTATGATAAATCACCTCCCTTAGATATGTGTTTAAAAGAAATTTCAATTCATTGAAAATATTTAGTAAGGAATGAATGAATAAGGAAAATAAAGAAGACATAATTTGAAACCAAAAGAAGATAAGACAATCACACTCTCTTTCTAGTAAATGTAGAAAAAAATAATTAATAAAGAATAAAATCAATATTTTGTATCCTAACCTTATTATACGGACGGACGTACATACAAAATTACTTAAAAGGCTAACTTTTACCTTGATTAGATCAAAGACACGCCCATATTTGCAATATACACAAAATGATCAATCACTTAGGCTAACTTTTAGAAAAAAAACTTTATATATCCATGGGAAGTTCATTAGAAGAAATATCTGTAGAGAAATGGAAAGGAGATCTACAAGTAGTCCGAATTTGAGGGGGAAGCAGCAACAATTTTTAAACAGGGCAATACCTCAATCTCAATAAAATACTTCTACAATATTATTCAAACATTTTTACCCTTACATAATCCCGTTCTTAAAATAATTAATGTTTTTTTTTTTTGTGGGAAAAATCCTCGCTTCTACGACAAAGGTCTGTGAATCTTTAATAGAGACCAAATTTAAATCAATCATAATCGATATTTTAACAAAATATTTAGGAAAAGGACATTGTACCGTTAAAATGGTGAAAAAGTTTGTGTATCTGAATTGTAGAAAACAGCGTTTGAGGGGCGAGAAAACTAGTCCCCCTCTGTTCCAAGTCGAAAATTGCGACCTGCAGGTTAATTACTAGAAATACATGGACGGACAGAGGAATACACTTAAATCAATTCAGATTGGGCTTTATTTAAGGTGCATGTAGCCGTCGAACAAACATTCGCACAAATACTTGTATGGTGGTGTTACTTGTGTCCCCTTGGATTATTTTTATCCTTTTTTCGATTTCATAAATCAAAAATAAACAGAGTTTCGTGACACTTTGTACCTCTTTGGGTTGTAGGGTGTAATATATGAAAAATGGAAATTCTTTTTAAGTCGTTAAATCTGTTGAAAATATGAAACACCTAAAAATGAAGGGGCGGCTAACAACAGACATGAAAAAATATTCAATCTTTTTATTTTTTAGAATAAATGGCATCATTTCTAAAGTAACGAAAAAAATGTATAATAAAGAAAAAACATAAAAATTCTGCTTTAAGCAGCAAAAGAAAATATGATACGAGTGTTATTATTTTTTCCCATTTTGTATTAATATGGGTGGGTGGCAATAGTGATCACAGCTATACACAACCCGAAAGAAAAACCCCAAGGAGTTCATTTTATACACGGTATGTACATAGTATTGTACATGTATACACTTTTTTTGTGTATTTATTCCATATCAGCCAACCATGCAGTTTCCATGAAACTTAAACGCTTGCATACCAAATGTTTATGGTAGATGTTGATGTAGATGTGTTCTGCGTGTTCTACGACCAGAAATGTATCCTTTTTTCTTTCTGTATGCTGCTACAGTTTCAGCTTCAGCAAGTAACCACTGTAGTGCGTGGCTGTGTGCGGTTATTACTGTGAAAGAAATCTTTCATGCGTAACTCATTATTTTTCTTTAGCTTGAATAAAAAAATAAAATAATTGCAGAAAAATTTCACATAGCTCTGTGTGTACAGAACAGTTGGTATTATTATGGAGAGACAACAATAACGAAGCTTTCTTTTATAAAGAAAATAAGGTCGGATAGGAAGCTTAGACTATTTTTTGCTTTTTTTTGGCTTTGTTTTGGTTTCGTATATATCATATGATAATGACTCTTTAAGTGTGTGTATGTGTGTGTGTGTGTGCTCAAAATGTATTAAAGCTATGAATAAAGAGAAAGAAAAGAATAATTTCTAGCGAAAGAAAATCATCATCTTTTCACATAATGCCCCTGACATGACAATCATGCATTATTGACATTCGTTGTAGCGCACGTTGCTATTGTTTCAACTTTAATGCAGCCATCAGTCTCCCTCCAGCTCAATCGCTTAGAATTGTAAAACTATCAACAAACAGTGATTTATCTTACATAAAAGTCCATGTGCTTGGTTGCACGTAAGGAATTGTTGTTTCATGTTTGTTTACTCTTTGGTGGTAATCTGGTAGCTTAAGCCAATTAAGTACCCTCTAAAACCAACCATTGATATGTTTTTATTGCCAATGATATCTAAACCGAACCATCCACCCCTTCGCTCACACAAAGGCGAGTCAATATCATATCAGAGCACTGGATATGGCGTGTTGTGCATTATGCGGTTCCGGTCGTTTGTCACGTTAAATTATAACAATTAACAACATCAACAATTTACACAAAAATAAATCTTATTCAATGAAAGTTGTGTGTTTGTTTTTTTTTCAATTTTGTTTGTTAAAAAATTATCATGTATCTCTTTCTTAAGGGTCTTTCAACATCTCATGGGAGTTATTTTCACATATTAAAATCTGTAACAAATTTAAAAGTGTGCCGTTCTTACGTTGGACATACACATACATACACCTACAGCACTTATTATTATGTATATTGAGGTAATAATTTAATCAAGTTATCAGGCATGAAACGAAAAAAATGTTTCATATTTACAATAGATTTATATGCCGCCTTGCTTTTTTGCACTTTCAGACAAGTCCTCGGCGGTGTGTCCTTCTTCATCATCCTCCGTAAATTCTCATGGCATTTCCAATAGTGATAATCATCGTTCTTCCATTAAATGCTTAACGGGTGAGTTGTTTAGTAAAATGTAGCAAAAAAAGCTTTTTTATAGCATTATCAGAGACAAGAACCGTATTATTTGTCAATTAATTGAATATATTGCACACCAGAGTGTGTTGCTTTTGGCTATGCACAAGGCGAGCATACAGTGTGAGGAAATAAGGCGGGAAGGCTTAAGTAACGCGACAAGGGATGTAATTTTTCAAAAAACTTCAAATACAAAAGTTGTTGGATTTCTAATCTAATCTTGTTCGTTCCACCTCCAACCCGACAACTTTTGCATATGAAGTTTTTTCGTTATGGGCGTGTTTGTCACACCCATTGTAGCACATAGACGAACGTGATAATCTTAATACCTTCAGTTTGGTTGCTAAACTTTTGTCGATTGTGGGCCTGATGTTATTCGTTATGAATAAAAAACAAGTAAACACGTTACAGTCGGTCAAGCCCGACCATATCATACCCAACACCACTTAGCTCCTTGAATTATGCTATAATTAGTTTAGTTGTGTTTGTACATAAATTACTTGGTGGAAAGGGGTTCTAAAAATAGTCCGATCGGGTCCAAATTTGACACAGCCAAGTATGAAGATAATGAACTGTTCTTCACAAAAATTTTGTTCAAAAATATTATGAATTGCGATTTTTTGCCATATACCTACTTCCATTATAATAGGACCTTATATGGGGAATGGTTTAAAAAATGATCTGATCGCGTCCATTTTGAATAGGTTTTTTGTTTGGGTCAATACATGTCCTTGTACCAAATTGGATCGAAATATCTCAAAAATTGCAGACAGACGGAATGGTTACATCGATTCAGATTTTGATTCTGAAGCGATAAATATCTACTTTGTGGTCTCTTTGATACCTTCTCCTGATAGTTACGTTATTTACAAAATTTTCGCATAAATTTGTCCATTTACCCGAAAATCTTTGCTTTTACAGATTTTCATGTGCGAGTCGAAAACCTCTCAAACGAAGGACTATAGTAACTGTCGATATATTATACATTGTACAGCACGTGTGTTTGCGTGTGTGATTCGAAGTCAAGGCATGTGAAGTTTTCATTGTAAATATTTTTATTCATGGCCTTTTTCGCAGTTCATTTAACTTTTTTCACAACACACACGCACACATTAATCATCACAATCACCATCATCCCCGTTTGTACTGATAATGAAGGGAATAATAGTTTTTAAGAAAATATTGCGAGACTGTGTTCATAAATCAAGCTGTGTGTGAGTGTGATTGCGGTATTAGCTTCTCCTTGATTTGTTTGAAAATACTCTAATATACTTATATTATTATGTAGATTCGTTGTTGTTGTTATTATTATATCTACAAAAAACATTATTTGTTAATTTCGATGCAGCAAGTAATCTAATGATCTAAAGCCTGTTAATAAATAATAAAGCCATCAATTCTGCTTTGTTTGCTTTACTACCCTCTTCAGCCTCAACAAGAACTCTATTGAAAATTTATTGTCCATGCTGTAGACACAAATTGTTGCTTTTGATTTGTTGCTACTGTTGTATAAAATTCTCACGCTTTACCAGATTTATTGTTGTTTTTATTATTATATCTGATCATTTGATGATCAACTGATTAGCTGCATTTGCTACACCAGCTTAAGTACGCGTGCATCACATTCAGATTATTTCATATTATATATCATCGCATTGTGTTCACGCACTTTCGACAATTGACTTTTCTGGTTGCAAAACAATTCATGTCAAGGCTTCTATCTATGCCGTCCTTTATGTATGAAATAGAAGGGAGAGCGATTAATTTTGTTTCTTTGTGTACATCAGCATCATATGCTACACGCTTTAACAGGATTAATGCCGAAGAGCACTTAAGTATTAAATGGTTGTCAGTGTGCAGTGGAGGGAGGATTCAAGCTTGGTGCGGCGCTTTATTTAGTTGTTTTGATTGTCAGCTAATGCCTCCACTCAAGCGTGCACTAATCTTTTACGCAAGACTATTGTTTATGAACTTTCCCACCGAAGCGTCCCGCTGGCACAAGCCATTCCAACTTATTCATAAAAAAATAACTTGTCACATAAATGTATTTTGTTATAAGTATTTTTATTGTGATATTTTCTTCTTTTAACAATTTATTACTACATAATTTCCTTAATCATGATTTTTCTTGCACGCGTTTTCTTTTGACATGATGTCAGGAATTTTGTCTTAACCGGCATTTTGGAAATTCTATGTTGTTGCGGTTGTTGGCATTTTGGTATTATCCCCGTCTCTGAGCTGAAGTAATGACTCTTGCTAAACTTGGGATACTAAGTTGTTCTGTTCATACATGTCTGTTCATCTGTTATTCTTCCGCTCTTAAGGAATCGTTTGAGAATGTGCACACAATGCAATAAAATGGAAACCTTTTCTTTTCCTACTGTTTTTGTTGAAATTTCTTGGATATTAGTTGGCACTAATATGAAGGGAGATATCTTATCTATCTTATCTGTTATATATCTTTTTTTTCTTATCTACCTTATCTATTTCAAATATTTTATCTATTTTACTATCTTTCCGATATCTGCCGGTTACAAACTGGTACATCTAAAAATTCGTTAATTTCACCAGCAAGATTTATCAGATATAATTTGAAAAGTTTACAGTTCATAATTGCAAAATAGTAATCGTCAAAAGCGACGTACATCTCAATAACGACTTTAGGCAGAAACGTCCTTTTTATTATATCTCTGTTCAATTTATATGAAAACATTTCAATTATAAAACCAGCATGAAATAGTAGAGAGAGGTGGGGGAACATTTCATGTGTTGTACCGTATGTTACATTCGTTTAAATTAAATTTCAAAATTTCATTACATTCTCCATGTACAGATGAACAGAACTGTAATGAAATTTTTTGCAGTAATTGTTTCAACGACTTACAAAAATACGTTATGGAAAATATGTTTATTTTGTAAAAAGCTCTCCGATGTTTATTTTACATATAATTGTATCACAAACAAGTTTTCGTTTAAATATTAATAAACCAAAGGTATGGATCAGGGCGTGTACATAAAAAAATTAATTTGAGAAAATCACTTATTTTTGAATTTAAATAATGAATTTGATGACTTGGACGACGGTTTGTGTAGTTGTATTTGTATGTGCTAACATATGTGCAGTAAACACACACATTAATAAAACGTAAACATTACACGCGTAAAATCCATAAATAAGAACATTTTGGCACGCTGACCTCAAGCGGAAACGGAACCCAGCCGGAGGTAACGGTGTCGAATCGTCTCCGGCCCAGAAGCCGCAAACATATACGTAAAGCTACACAACACAACTAAACAACACAACAACAATAACGTTGGAGTGCCCATCAATGTATAAGCATTCCACCTTCCCCCGCTCCCCCTCTCTCTATCACTCTTTCTCTAATTTATCCACAAATTCTATACGATATTGTAGCAAACAAAAAAAAAAGAAACATTTCATAGAAGCTTACGCTTGGTTTTCTAGTTTGTCTGTGTCTATCTGTTCGTTGTTTTTGTGTTTCTCAATAAACTTGAAAACAATTAAGTTGTCAATAGAATTTATGTGTCTACCGTTCGAAAGAAATATTAATTGCCAAATTCAAAGATCAGTTTACGGGAGGTTCTAGACAAAGTACTTGAAATCAATTTTCGCCGAATAATTCCTCTTTACACATTTCAACATGAAACGTATAAACAAATACAAAGGCATAGCATATGCTATGTGTCATTCGAGGATTAATGATAAGCTGTTGGGAACGTGAGAATTGGATTTTGTTAGTTATGAAAATAAAAAAATTTTATAACAAGGGTAAGTGGCATAAGTACAGATTCATATAAAAACCGATAGACAGATAACCTTATAGTACAATTACAACCGCACAATACCTTATCGCGTGCTTAGAAAGTCAACTACAATAGTTGGACACACGTGATCTCATGATCTCATAACACAAACTCTGTCCTTGCACTCACACAATAATTTACAAATATAAGTTATGTTAGATAACGCTGATAATGTTGAATAATAAAGTAAGAGCAGAGGCACCCACCCTCGTATAATTGTTTGTTTTCATTTGTTGTTATTGTCTCTTAAGTGGTTTGGGGTGGGTTTGATTCTTACAGGTCCTTGCCATGACTACCGCGTGTTTTAGATTGTGGTGTTTGAAACAATTAACGTTCTTGGTTAAATTCACAACACGTACAAGATGCATGAATTCATAGGAGGTTGAAATGATTTTCCATTGTACTGTTGGAATGGTGATTGGGATAAATCGTGCATAGGTGTCATTACTGCTGTTCACCCTTTTCAACTTTTCGCTTTACACTGCCTCGTTCAGGTTAACGTCTCGCTTTATCGGGTACATTTTCATATTGCGATCTCAATTGCCCAATTATCAATTGCAGTGTTTTCAATTCTAGTGCTGAACAATATGTTGCATGTCTCTTTAATAACTTACGCTTCAACTGAGGGTTAATATCTTGGAGTATAAAAACTGTGGGAAAGTTGTTCAAAAGATACAAGACATTTTTATTGTACAATATTGCAGCTACAGTCGATACTCAATGTGTGCTCCGTTCACCATAAATGAACAGCTTATGAAGATTCAACTTTAAATCAATGAAACTGATTCGAGGTTAGGGGTTCTATGTAAATTGTTTAGTGATTATTGTGTTTTGATTTTTCTATGCATCGAATTAGTTGTTTTGAATAAAAATGTTTATTGTTTCTTTCTTCTATTATTTTTGTTGATTGTTGTTTTATTATTTTCTTCTCTTTTACTGAAAACAATTATTAAAGCATACATTATAAAATTTTAGTTTAGTTAGTTTCAAGTTTTTTGGTATATTAAACTATTTTGAATGTATAACTTTTTATTAATGTTAAGGATTATAATGTATTGTATCTTAATATTGATGAAATTCAATTGTCACTATGGTATGCTAAAGATCATTCCCATTATTGGAATCATTGTCAGAAACGGTACAATGAGTACGCTTTGACAATCTGGACTTTATAACTTTGCAAGAGATTTATTTAGTCCATGCGGAAAGGTTTATTTTTAGGAAGGAGGGGCAAAATCAGGTCAGCTAGAAATCGCAAATGTCTATTTTCTGAATGCAAACACTGTATGTGTTTATTTATTGCAATGTTTTTAAAATATCTCAAACTTTGATGTTTTTAGAAAAGTGCTCTTGGACCATTTTCAAAATAACAATGTTGTACGATATACTCTTAAATTCGGTGACATATTCGGTTTGTATGAAAAAAAAAAATAAAAATTAATTAAAAAATCAAGACGCGGTATGTTTTTTTACGTACCGCGGTGCGATCTACTGAAAATGTGTCCCTCTAATAATGGCAGCAGTGTAAAAAGGAAGCCCCTGCCCTGGCTAAATCAACTAAGATTTTAATGCTGTCTAAAAATACGATTTATAAAATCTCTGAAACTTAGGAATACCTAGTGTACCCTCAGTGAAGGGCCTACTGGTATAAATAATACATTTTTCAAGTGTGACAAAAACTGTGAATCACACTTAGTCATTTTTATTGTGTCACACATACCTATATATACTACAAAAAATTGAAAAAAATAATATCACACTTGTATTAATAAAATCTAATCTTTACACTCGTTTGTGCGAATGCATGTCCGTACATATGCGTATAAAAAGTCAATATTGCGTATTAAGTTACAATAATGTTAGTTTTTATTAGTGTTGAGCTGGAAGCGGCCACCAGTTAGACCGTGTTGCCAGTAAGGCAAGTTTGACTAAAACGAGCCGAACAATATGTTTTTTCATAGTTGTGAATGATTATTGCAGTGTTGTAATGTTTTCATAACTGTATATACATACACACGTGTCCATTAATGACATCTGAATGATAGAACACGCGATTGGCACGTGTCGTTACAGGGAGTTAATTTTCTTCCAACATTTGAGACGGAGACTGAGACTTTTTTTTGTTGAATAGTTACCGCTTTTGTAATGCAGCAATGAAAAGACACACATATACATATGTATAAGCGATTGCTCCTTTAGTGAACTTGCAATGTATTCATAGCTGGTGTATGTTGTTGTATGAGCGCATGAATAACACCACTGATTATAATAATAATGTGAATTTGTTGAGTGGCGGCTACTCATTTCCGCCTTCAATGCCATTACTACGCTGCTTTCATTTCTATTCCATTATTAATACAAGTAAGTATGTTTATACGTATGTGCGTATGAGAACATTTAAGGCTGAAGGCATTTAATTTTTACTTGTTTCTCGTTGTTTGTTTTTATTTTAAAGTAGGAGAAACATGTGCTTGTTCAGCAATCGCTTGCATGATTAAGATGGATAAAAGAATATGTTTGGTAAAGACCTGCTTATAAATCACAAGATCAGATTCATCTATTTTGTTTTTGTCATATAAAAGTAATTAGTGTACGCCCCTAAAAACTTTGATATTCAACAACAACCCAAAAAAGTTTTTCTTTCTTTTCTAAATAAAAAACAAGTAAATAAGGTCTACATTAGGGGTGTACAAAATCTAGGTTACACACATCTTTACCCACTTGCAAAACAGAGCAAAACTATCTCTCCAAAGAAGGAAAATAAATACATCAAACGTATATAACGTGATAAATATTTGGGCGTGGCAATATTAGTATTTTTTTTACCAAATAGAGAATTTTTATCCAACTACTTTGAAAGAGATTCAATTTTTCTACGTGAAAAGGTGCTGAGGAGAGGATATCTGAGGATCAGCTTTATTAATGGGACAAATGAGCCAAAATACTCATTCAGATTTCAGGTCAGGTCATCATATAGTAATCCAGCTCAAATATTCTAAATAAACCCCTGAAACCAAGTCCATTATAGGTGGACGTGCTTAATTTAACTTTTCCAAATATATAGAAAATTTTCGTTGAAATTCTGGTAACATTTCATTTTTGTTTCTCTTATGGTGTGTCTGTTAGAAAAAATCCCTTAAAACTAAGCTGTAGGTTTTATAAAATTATATAAATGTCCATGGACTTTTGATTTGTGCCAAATTTCAGTTCCCTGAACTTATGGTTCACTAATAATGCGAAATTAACATTCAAGTAGAATTTAAGCATCTCAGAAGGAGCGTCCACAGACTGTTTCGGATTTTTACAAGCGTATGCAAAGTTGAACAAAACCCAAAATCCACGTAAACGTGTGTATCGTTTATTAGTATTATATTGCAATGACATAATTTCCTTTTTAATATAGCTTCCAAGTCCAAGCCCAGTCTAATTTCTATTATTCATACCGTTACAATGTACAAATAAAGTGCTAATTTCACTTCTCTTTGAAATCGGAATTTACTATACTAGAACCGATATATACATCCTCACATTGATCTTTTTAAAGTTGTGAGTCATTTTGTGAATCGATTTTTCCCATTTTTATTACCATACTTTTGACATTGGCGATGATTATACAACTTTTTGCGCCCACATCTAAAAATGTGTGAGAGTACTGAAAGCGTTGAGGGCAAGGTTTAGGATGCCATTGCAGGCATGTGCTTGACTCGATTTCGAGCAATTGCAATAGCAAAAGATAGATAATCTATTAAGATTCCGTGAGCCAAATTTCAGCGCAATATCTCACTTTTTGCGGCCATTAAAGTTTCAAAAAAAGTGCGCAGAAATTTACACCCTAAGAGAGAGGGGCTAAGTCGACTTGTCTATTGATGCTGAACAAAAATATACATATGTTTCGGAATATGGTTCGCCCCCTTCGGGTTCTTACAAATGTTTGAACAAAAACAATATTCCCACATATCTCTATGATGATGGGTAAAAAGCAAAACCAAGTGAAAAAATTGCTTTTGAATTGAATAAATGAACATTTCAAAGTTGCGTTTATCGTATATAACATCATCTGTGTTCGTGTATGTGTATAAGTAAATGACGACATTAAAACACTAAATGTGTTACACACAAACTCCCCCAACAATATACCATGAACGCCCATTTAATCACAAGTCAAACACCATAAAGTTCTTTTTTTCCACATTTATTAAGTTTGTAGAGGCGGAATGTAAGAGAAATGAAAAAGGAAAATGTAAAAGAAACAAACAGAACAAGCAAGAAAACTAAATTTGGCTTAGACCAAATCTTTAATACTCTCCATGTTAATCAAACGTTGAGTTGGATTTCGGACAGAGAATAGTTTTTTGTAAATTTTGGGCATTTCTGCTCTACGAGCACGTTTCATCGATGAAAGCACTAATTATAAATGGGATTTTATTTAATAGGCCATTTTGTAATTTAACATATAGATTTTTATCGATTATGGGCGTGGCATTTAACCACCGATTTTAAAAATGTCTTCATACACTTCTTGACCACGCCCAGGTCTGTTTATAATGATGAAAGTAGTCCGAGTTGACTTTCAACATCAAATTTGAAAAATTTATGAAGAAATATGAATATTAAAATATATAAATTGAATTGAAATGAAAATTGTAGCTCTGCTACAATTATAAACTTATACAATGCCAAGAAGGGGCGTCGAATATTCAAAAAAAATTGAGATATCGAGTCGAAAGTTGGCAAAGGGGTTTATAGTTTCTTAATTTGTAGATGATTGATATTGAAATTTAGCAAAATCAGTCAAAGGCTTTGTCAATAGTGCACAGGAAGATGGAGACATATTGCAAAGAATTTTTCTGTTCTTTAAAAATATATTTGCTTAAGTTGTGCAAATTTATTCGGTATATAAGTGGGAGTTAGTAGATCATAATTCGATTTGAATGTTTTATATATTTCGTAGGCAAATCGGCGAGTTCGTTTAGCATATACTTTATATAATTAAAAAGAACTTTCAGTTATATTTTAAGGATGTAAGAATATAACCATTTTAACTTTTTGTCCTTAGGGACTGCCCTAAAAAGTTTTTCTTATTTTATTTGATTTTTTTATAATAATATTTTGTCACCGATGGCAATAATTACACATTCAACTGTAGCAACAACATTTTGCAAAATTAATTAAACACTCATACACTCAACAGCAACGGCAACAACAACAAAAATGTATGGAAAATGGAGGCCAACCCATTACAACACATTTATAATAAAGTGTATACAACTTCAATGTATATGGAAAAAAATCTCATAATTTACCAGCGTTAGTAATTTGTATGCTGTACAGCAACAGAATGTACCAGCAGCAGTAGCAGTAGCAACACCAGTAACAGCAGCAACAATAATTACAACAGCAACAATTGGAGAAGACACACAATCAAGTAAAAAATGGTGGTAAGAGAGCTTACAGTACACTTAAGCGTTCCTTCCTCTATCATTACAACCATTATCTGAGTTTCGGCTGCTGTAGTTGTTGCTACTACTCTTACAGCTAGCTGGTGGTGGTGCACTAAGAGAATTAATCTGTCACACATATATAGCAAATCATCATCATCTTTGTGTACTTGGAACGTATACCACTTATTCATTTACACGGCCGCTTATCTAGAAAGCCAGCACAATACAAATGCTAACCACTTGATATGTGAATATGAATAATAAACGTCGAGAATAGGGATAGATTGGATAGGTGTAGCACGGAATGCCGTAGATGGGGATGCCTTTCCTATTAGTCGCTGCTTATAAATTAGGTGGTAAGCTGAGTCCTCCATACAGAGTCTCATGTACAATCAAGCACTTGGTGGGTTTGTTGTGACGACAACGAAACGGTAATATCCTTGTGTTTGGTGGAAGGAAAAAGGAAGTGGATAATACATCCGTCCTTGTTGCTTCGTGTCACCCACTAAAAAAAAAGCTTTATACTGAAAAACACGCGTTGCTCTTTTTCATAAAACTCAATCAGAACATCCAGCCTGGTTGTGTGTGGCCTAGATGCAGGTGAGCGAGTTGCTTCTAGAGCACAGCTCAACTGACACATCCTTCATATTGGCCAACTATTGAAAAAAGCTTTCAGTTTTAAAAAGGACAAAAGTAATCATATTTAGTGTGAGCCAGAAAGGAAGGGAAAACAAATTGAAAAGCTTTTCATATATATGTATATGAAATATTGAAATTGAAATTATGAGCAAGAAAAAGAAAAAAAGACATTGATTTCACTAAAACCCTTGCCAACTCTGGTAATGAATGAAAAGAGTTTCCCAAACAATATCCGAATACTCTTCTCATATCCTTCTTATCCAACTTATCTTATAAACAAAAACCAAGTTTTTGGCATCATTCGTTGTATTTTAAATCAATACGTGTGCACATGTATGTGCGTGTACATTTTTTATAACGGATATGAAAGATACTTTCCTTTGAGGTAGTAATTTGACAAAAATATCCGCTAGTTTTGTTCCGTATGATTGTGTTCGCTTGCATTGAAGCGTAAGTGAAAAATATAGAAAAATAAAAATAAAAGGAAAATCAAAAGAAAGCTTTTATTATTAACGTCACAGTCCAACAGACATTGCGCTCTTTAACATTGGCCACACCTCACCTTAACAGTGATTGGTCTCTAAACGGAAAACGAGTGTTGGTGCAAAACGAGTGCAGCTTAATATACAATTGCAAACGCTGACGTTGTTATTAAATACTGCTAGCAGAATAGACGACAGACACCCTTAATACTTGTACATAACAAACGCCCACACACTGCAGCCAACCACCCAATGTATACCAACAATAACCGCTTGTTAGATTTTATACAATGTTAGCAAAATCTTATAAAGTGTGGCATTGAAAGTCACCCTCTCCACTCCCACTGTGGTGGTGGTGGTTGTGTGTGCAGTGCCGTGCTTGTTTATGTAGAGGGGTGGTAGTGAATGTAAAAATCACCGTTTATGCGCCGGTAGCTGGGCAGGATATGTGCGATTTGACGACGGAATAAAATCAATTGTTACGTTACCGTGCTACAGATCAGTCGCAATCCGGTGTCAGTCATCGCCAACCACAGCAAACTTTAACCAGCAATTATGTATAGAAAAAACTCTAATTTGCGTAAATGTTCTTTTACAACAAAGTCAACAAAAAATGTTCATATTTATTGTAATAAATAATATGAGACTCTCTTCATAAATTCATAATAAAAAAGAAGAAAAAAACTTAAGAAAAAACTCTTGAAAAGTAAACAATTATATAATAATCAATAAAAAGCAAGAAAGCAAGAAAGAAAATTCTGCCATATTGATAATGGAGTAAATGAACACTTAAACTAAACAATCGAACTAATCAGTGTGTGAGTGCTTTAAAAGCAGAAGTAGTTAGGGTAACGGCAAGTGAATGAGTGAGTCACAGTGTATATAGTACAACGGTAGACAGACGCAGCTAACAGCAAACGCGGTTAATATTTATAAACGGCAAAAGTTGTCCGGAAGTTGAGGTGTCCGGTTAACGGTAACCGGTTCCGATCGTCACTTTTCCCGTTCCTTTTCCTGTTCCGCTTCTGACGCCAACACCAGATTTACAGTTTGGCTACTGTTTTGCATAAATATTTATTTGAAAAAAAAAAAAAAATTCAATTGACTACAATTTGTCGCATCTTTCCGACCAACATCCTTAAACAACAACACATATCGAACATATTTAATGTACTCGTATATAAATTTATATATTTGAATTATAAACACATTTGTAATAACATTTTATTGTTTTCTTAACAATAAAACTAATTTGAACTTTAAGGAATTAATTTAGCCTAAACTTCGTAAAGTGGTACCGTAGTAAAAATGTGTTTGAACGCCAATGAATAAATTATTTAAGTACATTGTAAAAAAGGCTTATTCTGAAAAATCCGGCGGCTTTTTAGATTAAAATAAAAGCCGCATTAACTACCGCCGCTTCGTGTTTTCATATCATGATGATTGACATTAAACCATCAGCTGATTATTTATCACGTTCTACCGGTAGTTTTAGCAACTTTTCAATGTTGTTTGCAGGTAAGTTAGAGTGCATTTTCATACTCTACGCCATATATGGAAAGAGGATATATTAAGTTTGTGCGGTTTTTTATAATCCCTAAAGAGGATGTTCCATACCCGCTTTCCATTGTACTGATCGGCTTAGAATCAAAATCTGATTTGATGTAACGATGCCCGTCTGACCTTCCTTCCGTCCAGTGCCTGTCCATGTGAATTTGTGCATAAGATTTTGATCATAGTTTTTAAGATATTTCGAACACATTTGGTACAAAGGCGCGCAATATTGAAAATGGATTATTTTAACAATGTTTAAAGACTCTCCCCATATAATGACCTTATATAAAACGGGTCTTTAAATGACGAAATTTTACAAATTTCAATATTTTTTGACAAAACTTGACTACCGGTTAAATAATTGACCGTTTGTTTTTCGCTACGTTAGAAGGTGTTGTAATTCAAAAGGAAGTTGTAAAATAATTCCTTTAAAAAAATGTAGGTCTTATAAACTTGTGTTTAACGTTTTCTAAACTCTTTTTAATATAAAACAATCTTTTTTGTATGTATTACCATAATCACTGTTGCCATTATTACAAAAGTCGCCATTTTGAACAATTTTTATATCAAATAATAAATTAAATAAAATAAATTACCGGTACATCCATTTTTATAAAATCTGAATGAAAACATATTTCTACTTTTATAGGGTTTATAATTAAGTTTTAAAAGATTTTTTCCGGAATTGGAAATCTATCGGTCAAAAATGCTAAACTATTGAGTATTTTTTTCCTTCTTTCGCTAATGACTCCTATTTCCTACCAATCTATCAGCACCCGAATTTCATATAGAAATGCTGGCGTTTAAAATTGATCTAAAAATGGACTCATATTTGCATAACACGTAGAAGCGAAAGTTCTACAGAAGCAAAAAGATCCTAAGATAGGGAGAGGATATCTCAAGTGAAAGACTTATTGAAGTACTCTTTATTATGAGATGTAACATTGTCTCGCTGCAAAGTCAACCAGCTCATATTACAATTTTTCTTCAATCAATTTAGTCGACAGCAAATACTTCTTGTATCTAATTTGTGTATTTGTCTTCCATTTCCATACATAGTAAAAGTGTGTGTTTTAAAAATTGAATGGTTCAGGGTGCATGCTCTTAGTGTAGTCTACCCCTAAGTGTCGACCTTTAAAAAATTTTTTCCAGTTGCACATCTTTAAACGTTTCTGGCCTTTCTTTTAATTCCTTACCCTTATCACTTTCAAATTAAAATTTGAATCGATTTAGCATGTCCATCCATCAGTCTGTCCATGAAAATTTGTGCGTAAGCAACTGGTCAATTTTTTGAGATATTTTGATGAAATTTGGTACAAGGGCTTAAATTTTAAAAACCCCTCCCCATATAACATTTTAATATAAAACGAGTATTTATGTGACGAAAATTCGCAATTTAAATTATTCTTTAACAAAACTTTAGAAAAGATGAAATAGGTTTAGGAATTGACTGTTCTAAATTCTAACCCGATCGGACCTTTTTTTGATCCTTATACGGCGCTTTATTATAAAGAAGGTATTTTATGGCAGAAGTTCGCAAATCCAAATAGCTACCTCCGTGCTCAAAATAGAAATAAAATTACAAAATTTCACTTCAAGATTTTAAAATTTATGACTATGAGCGTTCCAAGGTATGGACATGCGATTGCTAGCGTCTCTTTTTGAATGTTGCTAAGGATGGAGGATGCAAAAGTTGCATTTCTTAATTTTTTTAAATAAAAATTGGTAACTAGGTGAGTGTAGTATTTGCGGTTTAGAAATTACAAATATCTACACAAACCTTTTGCCACAAGTGGAGCAAATGGTGTTTTCGTTTTGAACTCAATTGGACAATTATTGTAACCTCCTTACCTAAACAGATTTTTCACGAGGTGACTTATACGACAAGGACTCGAGCTTTCTGATACAACTAAACAAATTATAGGACAATATAAATTTTTTAAATAAGTGGTGGGGATATTAAATGGTTGAACTTGATCGAGTGTAACAGATTCACTGCATTAAAAAAATGTTTTCTTAGGGTCTATAATCTTAAAATGACGACTTGTAATGTGCAACTGCTTACATTATACACCAAGTCACATTATTCAATGAATTTTGTTTTATATTCTTCTTCTTTACAGATTCGTCATACAAATCATCATGGGGTTCTCATAGCTCGGCACAATCTCAAGGTAAGACATGTATTCTTTAAGTACCAATAAAACTACAAACTACTACTTAAATATTTTCAACTCAAATCAGTGGTAGTAATCATATGAATTGATGTAAAATTCTACGCAATAATGATTACGTATGTGTACATACATATATGATTGTAAAGGTGTGTAAATTGTAGCATAATCCGTATGTGTAAAAATAATGGTGAGAAAATTACATGTTACTAGCAAAAGCCATATAAAACGCGAAGACAATTTTATAGGCCGCTTGACAATGACATGTCAGTAAATTTAGGAATTCATTTTAAGGGATTTTGAGAAAAACGTATACATTGAATACTACGGTTTTAAGTCTTGTACAATTTTTAGGAACTTTGAAAAGCGTTAACTCCGTTTTGAATACACTAACTTGCCCACGGGCACGTTTACTATACATAGTTAGATCACACTCGTATCCTTGGCGCATTCAATGTACATGAAATCAGCGAAGCGTACATTTATTGAACAATATTGAACAATCAAAATAATCATAATCAAAAATCATATTTACACACAAAGCGAGCAAGGCACGCACCACAAAATGAACACAATCACGTTTAAACATAATTGACAAAGGTGTGTATTACACGTGTTGAAGTAGTTCAGATTGTTTTGTTTCAATTGTTAAGGTGGGAAACTAGGGAGACTGAATTGTTCCCGTGCTATTTTTTATCTGCTAAATCCTTCATATAACCAGAAAAGTAACCCAATCTTGTAACGGATTCAATGAATGCCTAAGTATTAGATATAAATGATCTTGTTGGTTATTATCTGTTGAAGATAATTGAGTATTCATTTGTTTTTGTATAGAATTAAAAAAAGTAAACTTAATAAACATTGTCATCACCCGGCAATAGATGGCGGTAGTTCTAAAACCGCATAAACAGTGATATGCTTTGAAGTTTTTAATAGCCAGCGGCTTTGTCATTATTGTGGTATTTGTAGTTTGTTTATCCTTTAAAGAATTTATTCCATTCATCTCAAGTGGATTTATATTCAATTGTTTGTATTGTTTGTAACAATTATTTCGTTATAATGTTTCTGTTACTCTTATTTCTTATTGTTGCCCTTTAATCATTTATAGGCGTTTATTATTAAAACTACCAACTTAACGTTGCATAGCTTAACATAACATATCATAAATTTAAATAATATTGATGAGCAGCACATAATATCATAACGTAACTTAGAATAACATGATATAGCTTAAGTTAAAAATTCTTGGATTTTTTAAATTGTATCGATCGATGTACCAGAGAACCACATGTAAATGTTAAAAAAGTACGCCTACAACAAACCTTAGCTCTTCAAAGATTTCGATCATTTCATCAATTGAGATTAACTCTATGAAAAGTGTCTTCTATGTGATCTTTGGTTCAACTAAATCTATATTTCATCTATATTTCAGTAAGCCTTCCTTATTTTGAACTTGCATTCATCGGTTCTTGAACTCCTTAAAGCGTTGGCTTATCAATTGCTTGCTGCATACAGGTGCTATATAAATCTGAAAACACCCTAAAAACTTGCCGGACCAACAATTTTTGTTTACGCTTATTACATTATGAACGTTTTAAATGGGGTTCGCTTGTCGCTTTTTAACTGTGGTGACAGTGTAAAGTGTGCCCTTTGACACTTTACACATATTTTGAGTTGAGTTCAAAATTTAAAAATTTCTGCTTGGTTGCGTTTTTCATGCTGACGGCCAAAACAGAATAAGTTCCCTTTGTGTTCTGCATTATACCATACTTGCTTACACATACACTTGAGTGGCTGGGCAAAATGCACAGGACCATGATGGGAACGATAATGGATATGTATTCAGTTTTTTGTGTTCATATGAGATTAGTATGAAACTTTATATGAAGTGTTGAGGCTGCGGAGATGAGTATATATAAATATTCCCTTGTGTGTATATATATATATATATATATATATTTTAGTATGCAATATTATATTTGTGCCGTTGAGCTTGACGCCTTTTCATAAAGTGACAATACAAACACTCGGTGAATTGATTTGTTTTTCTTGGCTGCTGCTCTAACAGCCCTGCGGTGATAATATGTAGCGCCTTCATTGCTCTCTCTGTGCTCTGTTTTGTTTATGATTTTTACGTTCATTCTGTGCTCGTTAGCTGGTTTTGAGAATATAATTTAAAATTTTATAAAATACGCCTGCGGCCTTGTTTTGGTTTTTCCACAATCACAATTCATTAAACCATCAAACGAGCGGCCAAATTGCTTAAGAGAGCGATGTTCATTTCATTGTTTGATGATATCTTAGTACGAGCTAAAGTTTGAATTTAATATGGAAAAGGTTAAAGACCATACTTTTAAAACCTCATTAGCAATACGTTTCGGATTGTTTGAGGATTTCTTCTTTTTTAATTATATTAAGCAAATATTATAAATTATTCATTATTTATATATGAAACTCAATTGTTTATTTATCAATGTTTAATCTTTCTAAAACGTTTAAGTGTTTCTCTATATCTTTTAAAGGTTACGGTTCCAATGCCTTGAGCAGTGTGGGTGTAAGTGTTGGCAAATCATCACTGGATCCCCATTCACATTTACGACAACCTGGTAAGTTTAAAAATAAACGCATTTCGCATTTCGATCTTACACATTTATATGAAATTTATACACAGACACATACCACACATAGAAATAAACAAATATTATACCGAAGCACTTGACACGAGCGTATTTAAGAGCCACTCAAACAAGAAACAAATACTACCTTTATAAATAACAAAAACAAAACAAAAATACCCTTTCATCCCTACGCTGGGATGGCATTAATATAGCAGAATTCTAATAACAACTACAATAAAAACTGGAACAATAACTCACTAGTGATGGCATTGACATACAAAACAATACGATTTATGTATTCGAAATGGAAAAAGTTGTTGAGCAATACAATAAATTTCAATTCTTTTTTTTAGTATTGCGAATATATTTTTAAATACTTTGTCCAACATAATACCAATGGCGATTGTATGGGTTTGAATAATGATGTCCTCGAAACCTTAATAAAACAAAAGAAGAACTTCTTTCGCAGGAATTTCCCTCAATTTGAAGGAAATTAATTGAAAACAAAACTTAAACCTCCCTCTCTTTCTATCTTCATTATTTCCTTTCAAATGATATGAAAGAAATTAAATCTACATAGGTTTTAATATGTGTTTCAGAGTTCAGAAAAAGGGAGACTTGAAAGAGATAATCGTAACTTTTACAAATCGAGAAAGAGAAATAATTCTAATTAAAACGTACAGCATAATGTCACAATTTCAGAAATAGGGCCCCAAGGACAGTACATGCTATATGGTTCTCGCAACTTCAAAGTGTCCGAAAATGTACTGAATGTGTAGTAGTAGTAGTAAAAAGCAAGACAACTTTTCCATCACTGTGCCAGAAAATTGATGAGGTTACAATAAGTCGTTAGGTAGGATGATTTACATTCTCACAAGTAAGCGAAAGCGTTCGAGTTTCTTACACAAAAGTGTCGTATATTTTGCTTAAAACTGGATAACCATGAAATGAAGCTCGTTTGCGTCTTCCTCCTTTTTTAATAATCCTACGCAGCACATGAGTTCAAATACCATCTAAAAAACTCCCGTGCTGTGTCCCTCAGCCTGATTTGAACCACCATTCTACAAGGAGCAAAATTTATCAACTTGAAGCCTTAGCTAACCATTATAAAATTCAGTCAAGTCATTTGTCCAGAGGGGATGTTAGATTTACGTAATTTTCTTTTATGCAACCAGAATTGTCGATAATGGCTTATTTTTACCAAAGAGATGACAGAAATACATATTTTAAGCTGCATATACTGCATTGGAGGAATCGTTGTCATCTCAATTGCTTCTCATAATATTATCCTCAGTGGGTTAACGCTTCTTAGTGACTAAAGAGTTATTTAGGAGGAATTTTATCAATTAAGACTTACGTACTTTCAACGTTTAGTTTCGAGGTTCTATTCAGTTCAATGCATTCCTTTCCATTATTTCTATGGATAAGCTTTTTTAAGTTGAAATGGAACATAGTAGGTCATCTCCATCTATATTTTATTATATTATACATTTCATTACAGCTTTCAAATATAGTCAGATGGAAAAAAAATTCATAACTTTATATTTTTAAGCAAAAATTTTGAATTTTCATTCTTATTTAAAATCCTCAATCACTTAGTTGCCAACCCAATATTCTTTTATAAATATAAGGGCGTGACTTTTACAGTTCCTATCATATTCCCAAAACTATACTTTAAAGAAAACCATTCCTTTAATTACCTTCAATGGCACACGGGGAAGGGGATACCCTTACATATAGATGCACATAATTACCCTCAATATTATTCTGCTGAAATTTGTTCCAAATATGGTATTGAAATTAACTTTCAGAAATATGATTATTACCACCGCAGTATACAGTCGTTATTTTGCCAGCTTTTTTTAAGAAAAGTTAAGCGAAATAATTGCAATAAAATGAATTTTTCCCTGACTGGCCATGAAAGAAGTTATTAAACAAAACAAATGCACACAAGTGATTGACAGGAATATACAGACTTATACACACACATCTACACGAAGTAAATATATGATACGACACATTGTCAAGATGAAGACGCGTGCCAAAAGTGTTTTTTAAGCTTACAAAACACACGTAACGCATTAACAAAAAGTAAAACAAAACAAAAAAATTTAATAAACGTATATACGTATTAACAAATAAAGAAAAGAAATGTCGAATGTTGTGAAATGGAAACAAATTGGGAACAATATCAGCATGAAAAGGAAATCGAAACAATACCAAAACCATCGAAATAACTATTGTATGTATTTGTAACAGTTGAAATGCAAATGTACGATTGCGCCGCACGCATTAACTAGTACGTACATGTGTACACATTTAATATTGCATTTCACAATAAACGGAATATTGGGCCCACAAATTATGTTTAAGAGTTCGCAAGCTGGCTGGTCTCATTGCTGATGAGAAAAAAATAACAAGCAAACAAGAAATGAAATGCGAACGAATCAAGAAAGTACAACGTTTTGTAGATCACCCAAGTACACACATTTACACATACATCGTTTTCAAATATATTCACACACGTTGTTTATACTTTTGTGCACAATTATAAACGCATTCAAGTACACATAGTTGCGCCACATACACCCGACATGTGTGTGTTCCTTTATTTATTTATTATACTTTACCCATAATGTGGTATTGGTTTGTATATGCATCACACAAATGCAATAGAAAAAAGAAATTTAATAAAGCACAATAAGAATAAAAAAATTGCAAGTATTTGTTTACTGCTGCGGCCCTCTTATTGTGCCCGTACTTTACAATAATGTCCTTGTTGGTGTATGTAGTGGGTAAGGATTTAATGCATATGAAAAAAAAAATACATGTAACAACAATAACAAGCATGATATGTTTAAGTATAAACACACATGTACACATTTGTTGTTGTTAAGGATTGTTAAAACTAACGGAAGATTTGCCATAAATACACTTAGCAACAATTCCACATATTGAGTGAAGTACCCACGCTCCAAGAGCTCTTAACAGAATGTATACAATTTGTATTTTTCGTTAACATTTATAAAATATTTGGTACTTTGGCCAAACACTTGTACCCACTACACTCGGATGCTATGCAAAATAAAATCCATTAGAAATGTTCCTGAACATAAACGTACTTAGTTATGGAAACGCAAGATTTCTGTACATATGACCAGTATACTGGTAGCGTATAATGCTCGTTAGTCAACCAGGCAGCACACTTCACTGCCTACCTTCCATTCGCGTGCCTCATCGCATAATAGGTGCACGCTGTACAGGCGTTTTTTTGCTAAACGTACTTATGGTCACATTTACAATTTGTGGTTTTTATCAACTCCAAGAATAGTAGGAATTGAAATATTTCTCTTGTGGTTAAGTGTATAAAAGACTTTTTTAAACATTAATAACACCCTCTTAATTGCACTTCTATTGAAATGCATACTTATATATAAAATACGAGGATGTCATTTATCTTCCCCCAAATATGAGTGAAATATTAAGTTAATGATTTCGATTGCAAGATGAAGACTTCAGAAACTCCACAAAATATATATTTTCTTTATCAGCAATAAAATCTGAATCAATCTGACATGTCCGTGCGTCCGTCCATATTTCCGTAAAGTTTGAGATTTTGAGCTGAAATCTTTTAAGTTAAAATTTATATGCGTTGGTTCTATTTAAATTAAACAAAAATGATCAAGTGTCTCCCGCACAGTCTTAGCAAAAACAAGTAAAAAAACTAAATTTGGCTTAGGCCAAATTTTAAATACCCTCCACCTCTACAACGGAGGGCGTGGCATATATATATGCGCCCTCTAATAGTGTATTGCTTACGTATCAGCATGCAAGTCTACTTTTACGTTGAATATGGTCTTTTATAAATTGTGGGCATGTCTATAATCCTACCACGCCAATTTTTGCATATCAATGAAGCTAATATTTATAGATGTACGTACTAAATTTCAAGTTCATAGCTTCAAATTTTCAATTTTATAATCGATCTGCGTGCCAAGTACACACAGACACATGGATACACGGACATACATGTCTAAATCGACTCAGTTTTCGACACTGATCAAGAATATATACACCTTGTAGTAGGGTCTTTGATGCCTCCTTCTGGGTGTTGCAAACGGAAGAACAAACTTAGTATACCCTTATCACTGAGTTGGAAGGTATAATAAATACAAAAAGTTTACTTCAAAAATTGTCCTTTTTAAGTTTTTGTTGCATTGTGGGTGTGACGCTAGACCGATTTTATCCAATCTCAATACCAACCAGTACAAAACGAAATCTGGGAAAATCTAAACATAGGCGTGGATTATATTGTAAATAATACATGAGATACAAAAGTTGTTAGCTCTTGGAAATTCAGAGTAGGGTACTAGGACTCGAATATAAGACAGAAACATTGTAAGTAAGTAAATGGCGTAATATGCGTAAATCTGATATTCTCTGGTATAATCTTGTTTTTCCGAATACCTGGTAATACATTTATAAAATGAGTATTTTTTAAATCATTTGTGATATACATGATTTTCCATTTCGATTCGATTAATAGAACTGCGAATAGGCATAAAAGGTTCATGAAACTTTTCCAAGACAAGTATATGGTATTATTTGTCGTACACTTTAGTGTATAATCACAACGAACGAATCTATCTCGAGTATGTATAATTTTTTTATTTTTTTTGCTTTATTAGTTAAGCACACAAAACTTTTAAATTTCAATTTATTAAAACAATTTTCATGTTTCTTTTATATGCATTGCAGATCCATATCAAATGTTTGGACCCACCAGCAGTCGCTTGGCTAGTTCGGGTACGTAGATAATAGTCTTCAAAGAGTATTTCTAAAAAATCCCTTGTTACCTTTATATAAAAATATGCAAATTACTTTGGTAAAATACAAGATGCAGGTGCAATGATTACAAAACATTATGAAAGTAGATAATGGGTATGGTGCCCAACTACTCCCACTGCTGTGTGCGCGGTGCGTGGCAAGTTGAAAAGTTAAAAACTAAAAAATTGTTTCGAATTAACTTTGAGTTTATTTTTTTATGTACTAATTAGCATATCTAAATCAACACCCTTGAACAAAACAACTTGCATACTCACAAAAAAACACGTGAAATAAATTGTGCACACGTCAAAGTAAAGCAAAAAAAGGGGAGGATCTGTGATTTCATTTTTACTTTATTTTACTTTTGTTGTAGCTAGTAATTCATGATCTATTCTTAACCTGAAAAACTTAATTCGAAGGGTGAACAAACACCTTTGGCTTTTGGCGGCTTACAGCTAAAAGAAAACTCAGTGCTTTAAACAAAAGCTTTTAATTAAATTATTGCTCCGTTTGCTGTAAAGTAGTTGTTATTTCTTCGTGTTTAACTGAAAGGTGTTTTCACATACTCGCACATATATGTATATGTCTATGGTGCCATTGAATTATGACCATTACACATGTGCATTGTGTGTGGTGTTCGTGGGGTGTGTCCAAACGTACCATTTGTCTGGCTCAACGTACTTTACGGTATTTGGATACTTTAAAAAAAGGTTACACATATCCGTATAAACAGGGTTGATGAACATATTTTTCATGTCATCAATTAAATTTTATGATTTGAAGGGAATGATTGGCCTTTTTTTAAATTTATATTTAAAGCTCATTTAAAAAGGGTTGAGTAATAAGTACGCCCTGTGCAGGGCGTAACATATTTACATTAATCATAAAATGATTGCAAAAAAAATTCACATTCACAAAAATTTTCCCAAAGAAGCCAACTAAGAAGTACGTTATAATATTTTTTAACGTATCGCATTTTTTGGTCAGAAAAGTCTCGTTTCTATACTGGGAGGGACACATTTCATTTAATCACAATCGGCGTAATACGCTACAATTGATTTATTGTATCGGTAAACATGAGGTATTGCCATATGGAAAGGGTTCAAATTTGGCACCAATTCTTCTTTGTCAATAAAATATTGAGAATTGCGAGTTTTTGCCATATAAAGATTTCCATTATAACAGGATCTTATATGAGAAGGGGTTCCAAAAATGGTTCGATTCGATCTATTTGTAACAGGATTCTTCGATTTTGCATGTCCTTGTACCAAATTTTATCAAAATATATCAAAAAATGCGATATGTAGCTCTATCTCAAATATACATGGACAGGCAGACGGATAGGCGGACACACGGACATGGTTAATTCGATTCAGAATTTGCTTCTGAATCGATCAGTATAATTGAATCGGGGTGCGCTATTTACCACTTACGAGTTACAAACATCAGCACAAACTTAATATATATTTTGCCACAATTTGGGCAGGGTACCTAGGTACATAGATAACACATAAACATAAAAGGAGAATGTATTCAACAATATTTTAAACTCTTGCTTTTAGTAATAAATAAAAGCCTCAGTTTCTAGTCGTTCCTTGTCTGGGAGAGTCTATTAATACACGTTTAAACAATTACGCTGAGATTTCTTTTTTTATTCTACTGGCAATTAAGTTAATATTCATGATGATCTCACACACATGAATGGTGTTAAAATGCCATAAAAGCTCAGTTTTTTGGTCTCGTGCTCACTTTATGTCTATTCTCTACTATTCAATCCACCCCTAATTGTGGACATACACATAAGTTATCACGGGTGTATATTGCTTTTGTACCCTTTTTTCCTTGTTGTGTATGTATCATACATCCTTACACACACATTTCATGTGGTGTTTTAAAGGTCTCTTAATTGCCAAATGATTAAGCGATTTATGATGTTCTTTCGTTTGCTTTGAAGTGCGTAACAAATTCGTTGTTCACATACATACGATAATAGATGTTAGAGAAAGGTAGTCAATCTCTAACAATACTTATCGTTGCTGTTTATTAGCTGCGCCCTTAAATCAAGTTTTATGCGGTTGTCCTAAAATTTCTTGAGAATTAAAAGCAAAAGATTTATAGAGAAATTTTTTTCTGGCCAAAATAAATGTTATTTGTTAAAATGTTAATGTGTTAGGGTTTATCTTGTAACAACAACGTTGATTATATTCGCAGAGAGAAGACTTATAACGTGTGATTTTTAAAATATATAAAAGAGAAGTAAGAAAACTTAGGCCAAACCTCAAATGCACTCTCCACCTACACGCCCATAATTTGCAAAAGGCAAAACACAAACCATAACAGTCGTTAAAAAGTAAAATTGTCACGCCTACTGCCTACTGCCTACTGCATATAAATATTGAGGGTAATCTATGCTTAGTCTTAGGCGAATTAAGCTATTTTACTTGTTAATTTAATTGTGAAATAAATTGAAGCTTAATGTTCTACTTAATTAACAGCCACACCCATAATAGACATATATTTGTCTAATAGCTACAATAATTGACTTCCAATTTTGATGCACATTTGTATTGAGGCGTTTAAAAAATGAACGGTATCGAATAAATGGTACGCCCACATTCTACCAAAAACATTTTTCTGTGCAGAATTCACTAGATACATGTAACAATCACTATTAAAAGGCGTAATCAGATGCCTACCATTAAGGAAACTTTTTTAAGAATCGTAAAATTTTGAAATGTAAAAACTTGCTTCCTTTTAAAAGAAATTCGCCTTGATCCTTTTTCACAAGCAATAGCCTTTGGTCCGAAATTGTATCTATTTGTAAATAAAATATATCAAAATTGTTACCTGTAGGTTGAAGAACACAACTTTACATAAAAGGAAGGACATGGTCGAATCGGTTTAGAATTGAGTTTTGTACGTAATACATATTCGAATTTTGATATTGACCACTCCCACAGAGCATAAGTGAACTGTTTTTATGGATGTTGGACAAAGATTCCAATTTTTTAAATATTTTTGGTTTATTTTAATGCAGAGTGTGTGCCAACAAATTGACAAATTTTTAAAAATTACATTTTAAACCATATAATTAATTATTACCTACATTTCAAACATTTTTATTAATGCAAATATTCAAAAAAGTTTTTGTACTTGAAGTCAATTTCCCCATACCACACCCAACTCATTTGCGGCCATTTACAAAGTCCGCACATTAACGGGGTAAACGGAAAATAATTTTACTAGAATAAACGCATGTTGGCTATATTTTAATTACTAACATGCAATAATAAGCAGCAGCAGCGATATTTTCACCAACAATGTTTTATAGTATTTCAAGAAAAACAAGGAAAAAATGGAAATACACAAAATTTTTACCATTAAGAAAATGACGGCCATATTTTCTAACGTAGGACGACCAGGCGGGCATAACTTTACAACATAGCGCACACAGAAGAAAAAGAAGAGAAGAAGGAAGGAACAAATTCTTTTTTATTATATTGTAAAATGGTGGGGCTGCAATCGCCATTTTGTTTTTGTTGTTATCTTTCTGCCAACTAATTTGCATATGCGATTAATACATACAATAAACATTCATACATAGTGTTAGGGGTACAACAAAAACTGAACACAACAAAAAAAATTTGTATATGAAAAAGAAAGTAAAACAAAAGAAGCCGAAAACTAAAAGTTATGGTTTTTAATGTGGTATGAGCTGAGAAAAGAAAACAAGAAACTGTTAATTTAATTTTAGTCAACTAGAACGTACCCACATACACATACGTACACACGTGAACAGTAATGAAACAATGTAGCGGAAATAATTAGTTGTGTTAATGTGGCTTTTTATTCATGGCAATTTCATATGTCGGCCTTGGAGATGGTTAGGGTCTTATAATAATCCTCAAGCGAATTCATGTTTCAACTTTCTTTAATGACTGTAAACTTAAGACTCACGTTAAATGATCAACGAATAAGGTCAAATCTATACATTTGACAATGCTGAGGGTACTCCTAACATACTTTATTGCATGAGTATATTATCCGTAAACACGTACAAACAATATAAAAATGAACAACAAACAAGTGTAGGCACTAAATTTGTCTTAGACTGAACCCGTGGACGTGCCAGGAACCTGACACTAGCTTTTCCCCTTTTAAATAGGGAATCCATTTTTTAACATGTTTATTTTTAACACACACATATACACTTTTACAGACAGACTTAACTGGAATGATTCACATTTTTGCTGATCAAGAATACAGACTTAGGCTTTGACTAGAACAAATTCGGGCACGATTGCACCATTTCTAGAATCAAACCAAAGGTGGGGGGTCTACTAAATATGTCATTCTGCTGACAACTACCACAAGAATGTGTTGTAGACTCTACATCTGATTCGATGTAGCCCCATCCGAACGTATGTTCATCTATTTAGTATTGTTGTTGTTCGTACATTCGAGTTGGAATTTTCTAAAGAAATTTTCAGTTATATTAAATATTACAAAATCAGTTGCGTTACGCTCACAATTGATAAAAATGAACATATCTACACATATTATTATAGATAGGCCAACAGACAGGTCTACAGTTTAATAAAACTTTTTTTTTTTTTTGCTAAATTCGATGCATAAGTTGAAACGTATAACAAACACTGTTAAGGGGCGTAATCATTTACATGCTGTGTCCACTATTTGTATATAGTTGTTAGAATTAGGCCATAAGGAAATTTAGTTTTTTATTAGAATTTAAATTAAATAATCCTGATTGAAATTCCAATAGGATAGAAAACTGATTAGAACCTTCTTTCATGGAATAATTTTTCAATTTTTCTTTTTTCATATTGTGTAATAATTTATGGTTTGGATTGTCGTTTTGTGTAGGGCATTTTATAAACCTAGCTTGACCTAGCTTTAAAATGATCACTTACTTACACGTACGTGTCTTCCATGGAAAACTACAAAGTAAAAAATAAGCAATCACTTGAATTGTCCAAAACCTTATATAATTTCTTTATTATGGCCCATTTCCACAGAGACACCGACACATGCCCATGACTATTGTGCTTATGCTTATGGGTATTATGTTGGCAAACATTTCAATGAAATGTTAAAAATATTTCTTCTCAGTTTTTGGCCTTCTCAGTCGGGCATTACGTCCTACTGGTTGCATGTTGGAAACATTTAAATTTTCAGTGAACCTTTAGAATGTGAAAGCTACTTGCACCGGACCTGAAGTAACAAAGCGGTTCCGTGTTTTAAGGAAACTATAATTAATCAAAAACAGCATTTTTGCCACCATCTTGCCCGACTACCAACCATAAAATATACTGACTTATTACAGCTCCTAAAGCAAACACTGCACACCATCTTGCGTTCCCGTTGCCTTAACCAATTTAACCATTCCCGTCTGTCTACACAGATTGGTGCAGGTATTTTGAGTGTGTGTGTGTGTGTGCACGCGTGTGTATGGGTAAAAGGTCGAGGAGTTTTCGTTGCTTTTCTTTTAAAGAAAATCATGTTCTTGAAGTATGTGTGTGTGAGTGTGTTGGCATATATTATTCTTTTTTCCTTTATTACCCATTCATGTTTGCTTGTGTTTGCTTGTGTATATGAAATATATAGAAAGTAAGAACTTTCGTTATGTGAAATTCTTGTTGTTGTTAATGCTGCTTGTACTGTTTTTACATACACTTAAATTATTCTCGTGGGTGCAACATTTAAATGTTACGTCGTACAATTGAGTTTTCATGCTAAGGTAGCATAAATAAAGAATGTTTCTGTGTGTGAATTTAAATTTAAAGGAATTTTTTCGGGGTGCTACAACCACCATCTTGAAAAGAATAAATTGAAACACTTAGAGAAAGTCTCACAAGTTGTCCGTGTGCTGGTAAAAGTCTTATGCTAAGAAAGAATTCAGAATATTGTGTCATGTCCATAATTCGATTTTTCCCAAAACATAAAACTTTTCAAAATTAAAAAATTGTGTAATTATAACCAGGAATTATATATTATTGTCAACTGGGTTGTTGGCAACACCAATAACCTGTTTCGTACAATTTAAATGGGAAACCACAACAACTATAAATTATTGTTTGTACGAAATTTCAGCTCAGTATCTCAATTATTGCGATTATGAGGGTCTACAACAAACAGACGGACAGACGTATATGGCTAAATTTATACAGCATTTGTTGCTCAACAAAAATAGAGGTATATATACATACTTTGTGCAAAACTTCCCAAACTTATTTCTGGGTGTTTCAAATTTTATACTCTAAATAATATTATGATCTCTTGTGTAACACAATTCAAATATGAGTAAAGAAAACTTAGCAATCTCAATAGAAAACTTAATCAAACATTTTCAAGTCGAACATTATTTTTTGGCATTTAAGTTCCCTCAACCAAATTAATCAATTGTTACCAGTTACGTCAACTAAATTAATTGCATTCAGTTTTCTTTGCCTGAGAAAATATTGATAGTTTTTATAATTCTTATTTCAATAAATTTATATTTTCATATAAATCTATATTTTTATTATTTTTAATTCCATACCATATACCTGGTGTTTCAATAACAGGTTCGGGTCAAATACAATTGTGGCAGTTTTTATTGGAACTCTTATCGGATTCAGGTAATGCTGGTTGCATTACATGGGAAGGTACAAATGGTGAATTTAAATTAACTGATCCTGATGAAGTGGCTCGACGTTGGGGTGAACGTAAATCCAAACCGAATATGAATTACGATAAACTCAGTCGGGCTTTAAGGTAAGTGTAAATAAGGTAGATACTAATTTTAGACAAAACTTTTGTTGAAGGCGTGCTTTCCAAAAAAGATTCCAAAAATTATGCCTCTGTACAGTGGATAAACACCATGCAATATAGTACATCTTATTGCATGTTGGTAACACTGTTTCCGTATGTATTGTACAGTTTACATTACAAGTCTTGCAGGTTATGTTTCACTGCATTATACGCTATGTTCTGCGACTTTTAGACTTCGAAAGAGGGCAAATCGTTGTGCTCGGTTAGCGGGAGCATCTGTGAAGATATCGTCTGAATTGTTTACCGTTTCATGAACAACATTATCCAAGGTAATGGCAGCATACACAAAACACGGTAAAACCTCATTAGCGAAGAGGAATAGTGGGTCAAACTCAAAGTTAACTGACATAGTCCAACGAATATTAAAAAGAATTTTAGTCAGACAGTATAAAACTACCACGGCAAACAGCAGATCTCTACACTCATTTGATTTTTGGCAAAACCAGTTCAGCGGAAGCTCCGCAAAGCTAAGATTCATTAAAGGGCTGCAATTTCGAAACCTAGTATGTCAGGTGTTCATATTATTTGTCCATTTCCTGTGTATTAAAAAGTTGTATTATTAAAAGCTGATTCATTTGTTACATAAATTAATCATTTCGATTAAATAAGATGAGAAGTTCGATTCTAAAATTCTTTGCAAATCTTAAAAACTATCTATAGCTCTCTATACCTAGTCAATTAAAGAGTACATAGCAAATAAAGTACTAATTTTTAAGACAGCTAATTGCGACTTAATCGGAGAGAGTACAATAATTGATTTATATAAATTAGTCCAACAGCAAAATGCGTGATTGTTTTCATGAATGTTTACGACTATTAATAGATCATTGATTGCTGCAACCAAAATATGAGCACATGTTTAGTTAGAGATTTTCTGCTTAATTGATTTCATTCATTGATTGGCATTTTGGGTAACCCATATCTAAAGACGACATTTACGACAAAAATAAAGAACATCATAAGCAGATTTAAAGAAGCAAGTAAAGTTGAATTTCTTGTACACTTTATGGATATTTACAGAGACATGAGGTATATGTGTATATATAAAATTTTGTATAAAAACTATAAAAATAATTGCCATAACAGTTCATAATGTTTGTACAAGATTTTGGTTCTAACATCATCATTAAATTCCATTCCAGTTTCGTGTAAATGGGTTCAATTAAAAAGAAGTTTTGGAATTTACATCGTAAATATCCTAATTTTCGATTTTATTAACTAATCGTTACATTTTAATATAAGTATAAAGGACAGACACAGCTCAAGGAAATCGGAATTCTTTAAAGTTTTTCAATCATTTTTCTTCTAATTGCCACAAATGTCTATGAATAACCTAATATACGGTAAACCTTAGTAAAGAGAATGTAAGATATGTACCAAAAATGATAATTCCGACTAATGTGGTGGTTGAAATTCAATGTAGTTGTACTACTCTCGTACAAGGCATATGTCACTTGTCACTGTATTTACTTTCAACAATAGTTAATGATAACAAATGTCTAAACTGTGCTGAAACGCCGTATTTCGATTTAGATGAAATCAAATTATTCATTCGTTATTGGTGTGTAGTAATTGCGAACGAGTACACTACGCATTATAAGCATAGTAAGTAGTGTAGTGTAATCTTTATTGTATGAAATGGGGACGCTGCGCAAACAATTTGCAACGAAATATTACAGCTACAAGAAATAAATTGAATTTCTCTCCTTTATATCCAATGGTGGTAGTTTGCTATAAACTTTGGGAAGACAAAAATTTTTTTTATATGACCACCTATGGCTTACGATGAGAACACATATAACATGTTGCGATTAAAATAGAAATTGTTTTGGGATAATTGAAAACGAAATGATCAACACCCATATTTTCTAAGGAAGAATTTCAATCAAAATTTATAAATTAATATAAAACACATTTAGTACAACAATTTTTATCATCAATGATTAAAAACCAGATGGACGCAATGGTCCCATTATAAGCACTTCTCCTATCTATTGCTAGGTTTACTGATCCGAATTCTAGCCGCTTTGCTGAGAGTTGCAATTAGTTATGATTTGAATTACAATATTTCACATTATGTTTTAATTAAAATTTTATGCCGTTGGCTGTTAAAACAATACACATTTGAATAGTTGATGTACAATAATTTTCTGGTGATAACATTTCCTATGAAGAAGTGTAATTTCCATTTAATTATATTTTAATAAGCTTCATTTTCACAATCGATGAACACTTAATAGCTGCAGTATTGAATGAAATTTGTGCCTATGAATGTAAGCCTTTGTTTGAAACGAGCAATGAAATAAAACAAAGAGAAGAATTTTATATTGTATGTATTGTTGTAAAACTGAAACAAATAACAATTATTGTCACTGATGGCACTGATGAAAATCATGCCAATTTTATTGACTACACACATACAAACACGTAAAGACTGCACCACTATATTGTATGCACATCTACAAGGCAGGCCAGGCAGGCCAGGCAGGCAAGCAGAGTTACACAGACGATGTTGTAGAATTTTTTTAAAGTATGTCCTTTTTTTCGAATGTGGGTATGAGTGCTTTTTTAAGTTTTTATTTCATTCAACAATGTCTACTTTTTCTGTCCTCTGTGTAGTTGTAAAATATAGTTGCTGTTGATGCTGTTAAAAACATTTATTCAATCGTTCTTTCGTTCATTCATTTCGACCGGAAATAACTCCAACAACAAGCTCATTGGCATGGCGAATGAATGAGCTTTGGAGTAAAAAAAAAAAAATCACATCATTCATTCACTTTTGTTGTTCAAACTGACTACACATGCATGCATCGTTATGTATGCAATTTTTACACTTTTATCGACTTAAATAAATGGTTGAACTTTTATTCCAATCTCTAGGAAGCAATCTTTTGAGAAAAGCATTTAAGGCTGTCTTACTTAAACAAAAATATTTTAATTATTCATATTTATATATATTATTACAGTCATATTAAATCTCAATATTCATTATTGGCAATCAAAAAAGCCATAATTGAGTCACTGACTATAAGTGAAATTGAATAATTGAATTGAATAAAGAGCTGTTTTTCTCATTAAACTAAAATGATAACGTTCTTTAAATAGAGACTTTTTTTGGGTAATACCAACATTTAATCAGTTATATATATATGAAAATTGGGTAAAAATTATCAAAAGACATGCCTACAGCTAGTGTATTTAAGTATTCTTCACTAATATTTGTCAAATATTATGGAGACTTGGGAGTTTTCTGCATATAAAATATTCTTTTGAAATAGAAGGCCCAAAGTATCCCTATGCCAAATTTTTTCAAAAAAGTGCAACATTGCGACCTGTTGAGTGATACTAAGGTATACATGAACGCAACCACGGGCATGGTTAAATCGACTTAGATTTTGATTTTGTTTCGATCAGTATTCTTAAAAGTGCGTGTGGCGTTAACCATAAATCATAAAATGAAAAATCCCAGACACCAAAGTTTTCTCTTTATCCCGACCTTTAGAACCTTTTAGAAGAACCAGTTTAAAAGAGTTTAATTCTCTTAAGATGGGCGCTTAGGAAGAAACTTCTTAAAGTGTATGCATCATCCCGACACCAAATTTTCTCTTAAATTATTTAAATCTGAAAACATTTCTTTTTCATCAATCACATTAACTAAATTTTTTCCAACTATTTAAATATATATCAATATTAGATGAAGAAAAAAATAGTGAACAAAAGTTTATTTAACTTATAATACAAAAAAAGGAAATATTTACTCAATCCAACAAACATAACGAATATAATCATACCCTGCAAAAAAATTTGATACGGAAAACCAAAAAGGATTAAAAGTAAACTTCATAAAATCGTATCGCATGTGACATACCCCCAACAACATGTGTAAGTGTCCACAACATTATCCACAACAACAACAACAACAAGAATATAAAGCATTAAATGGAATCTCTTGACTGCAGCAGCTAAAGAAGGATTGTACAAACCAAACAATGACACAACAAATGAAGCATTAAAGTGTTAATTCGTATAATGGCAGAATGGCAGAATGGTTGTTGAAAGCAGGGAAGCATCAAAGCAAAAGAAATAGCCAATATTCATCTCCCTATACGTTGCAAAAAGAAACTTAACACTTTCACTCCACACCACACACCAGAAATTAAATACATCTGAAAGAGAAAAGGCTAAAGCAGCACAAGTCGACGCATAGTATGTACATATAATGTGCATAAATCCTTCTCAAAGTCACACTTGTGTTTGTTGGCATTTGCTTAAAATTAAGTCATCTTCAAGGGACGCTTCTTATATTTTCATAAACACACAGCCACACATGATTTCTTTGCTTATTTCCTTGTGTACGGTTCGGAGATGATGAAATGTGTGTAGTTAGTGGTGTTATCTTTGTGATTTTACAATCCTTTACAAGTATTTGTTATTACTTTACTTTGTGTCGAATACAAACACACAAATATTATCAGAGGTAGAAATCATGCTGTTGATGATGGAAAAAAAGTGTAGCAAAATTGCCTTTAAAAGCATTTCTTTTCCAAACATTCTTCTGCTTCAATGCATTTGATAAAAAAAAAAAACATAAAAGTGGTGTTGGGATGCATGTTTACACATATATAACCCTTTAGTATCTCTGTATTTGGCTTATTTGCGTATTTGTTCAATTGCTAGCAATTGCTTGAATGATTCCTTTTGCATGCTGCTGCTAGAGTGTTTCATATTGTTTAATGTCATTGTGAGACCTACAGTATGTGGGAGTGGGTATTGCAGTAATCAGTTTTGTAGCGAGTTCAAGTTAAACATACCAGAATAACTGATTGCGAAAACATATGAAAAGTGTAATAAAAAGCAAAGAAAGGGCTTGAAGTTTACCTAAAAATTATTGTTAAGAAATTGACCGTAACTGGAAGTTTATTTCTTAAATAAATGTTTAACTTATCAAATAAAGACACAAACACATTTGGCTGAGATCAAATACCCACCATCGTGCATACATCAAATAATATGGAAATGTACTTCAAAACCTGAAAAACGTTTTGTTGCATTGTGGACATGTCGTTTGACCGATTTTTCCCAATTTCAATACTGTCTAGTGCATGAACTCTGCCAAGTTTGGAATCGATATCTTAGACAGGCACACGGACAGAAAAAAAAAGACATGGCTAGATCGTCTCAATATTTGCTGCTGATTCATTCTACTCTTCTTCTATATTCTTTGTAAGATATCTGATGCCTCCATCTCGGTTTTGCAAAAGTTTCGACAAAGTGATTATACATACCCCAACAAAACAATACACAATTCTACTTTGATTTTTATTTTCCATACTACCAAAGCATCTAACATTATGTAAATAAGTTTTTTTCTTTCCTTTTCTTTCCCTGAATGAACCATGACTTGTTGTTTTTTTTAATTGCCGTCATTAAGTTGACACTAATTAATAATTTTAATACGCATAACACAAATAAATTTATTCGTTTCTTCTGTTCGCATTTTCTCTAACAGCAATTAAAAGTTTCGTTGAATACCACATCGTGCAGTGAGAGAGCAAAAGGCATCATTACTTCCCCTCACTTAATTTATACAAGGCACAAAACACTAATTCAGCTTTCTTCTCTTGTCTAGTCTTGTGGTCTGTCTGTTTGTATATTCATATTTTGGTAAGACATGCATAGGTACAATCTATTTGTATAAAAAAACATTATGTATGTGATTTATAGGCATTTTAATTGTTTTACAAATGTCCAAGTGTGTATACATGCAATACACTCCAGGACTGGGCAAGCTTGAAAAGCGAAATTCATTCATATGGAACTTAAAAGTAATAGCAAAAATGGCTAAAAAGGATCCCTCTTTTCTTATACCGATTGAACACATAGGTTTTTGAGATATGCTCGATCGTATTTTGGGCCCACTCTATTGATTCCGCCCTAATGAAATATATATTTTTATTTTTATTTAAGGACATTACACGTAAGAAATACCCTCCACCTCTGCAAAATAAGGAATTTCGCCAATTTTTGGTACATCGATAGATGCCCTAATACATCATTACGGTGAAGCGTATAAAAATCGATTTTTAATAAAATGATTAGAATTGATTTCTAACTGAACTGATTTAATTTTCGGTCTAAGGGACATGATAGGCCACATTGTACTCTCCCTACAAGATAGGGCTAATATTAAATAATCAAACAACATTTCTACGTCTTTCTTTATAAATAGTTATAACATTTAAAGTCCATCTGAGGTTTATATTATAATAATTGATTATAATTTCAATTTTTTTTCAATTTCAATTTTTTTCAATTTTTTCTTCGTATTTTGCTAACGTTTCCTTTCCATTAATTACAGATATTATTATGACAAGAACATAATGACCAAAGTTCATGGTAAACGGTATGCGTATAAATTTGATTTTCAAGGTTTAGCTGCTGCCACCCAGCCAGCTGCCAGTGATCCAACATATAAATATCAAAGCGATCTTTTTATGACACCATATCATCATAGCGCCAAATTAAGTTCTTTCATGAGTCCCCATCACGGTATGGCATCCTCATCAGGTATTAAATGTTTTTTTTTCCATTTTCTATTTCATAATAATTTATTTTCTTTGTGTATATTTTCAAGCGTCAATTTTTCCGTCGGCAGCTTCATGGGGTAATTGGGGTAATCATGCCACGAATTTATATCAACCGCATTCAATGAGTCACGTAACACCCACCCATGTGGCACCACATTTGAGCTCCTATCCCCATTACGCATGACCATCATCGTCCGGTGGTGGTTTCTAATATGAGAGTAATGCTATCGCTGGCGCTAGTGGGGCACATCATGGCATGCATTCGGCTGGCATGGGTGTAGGGGTAGGAGTGGGTGTGGGAGTAGGCGTTGGTGTTGGCAGTGCCAGTGGCAGCAGTTCAAGTGCTGCTGCCGCCGCCATCAATGCAGCCACTCTACACAACCTCAGTTCAGCTGTAAGTCCCAGCAGCAACATGTCGTCCGGCTTGGTTAACAACAGTACCACCAGTTTAAATGGTAGCCTCAATGCCGGCGGTAGTCTTAACCATCACAACAGTCTCGGTTTGGCCAACAATACAAACAGCGGTAGCAGTAATTCTCTCATCAATGGAAATCACCTCAATTTAGCAACAGCTTCACTAACAGCCAGTCATTCGCATGGTGTAGGCATGGGAATGGGTACTAGCGGCGGCTTTGGTAGTATCGGTGGCTTAGGTGGTAGCCTCGGTGTGGGTATGGGTGGCAGCAATTTAAATTCCTTGGTAGTGGGCAACCGTTTGATGAATACCGGTCTGACCACCATATTGAAATGATAACAAATGGCTGAATATGGTTTTAATATGTACAATACTACGGACACCCCGACACCACCTCTACCAATCGATTTTGAAACTACAGCAAATATAAATCCCTCCACCTGTAAACCCTATTTTGGCTGAGTGTTAAGCACGTATCTACATAAGGGTAGTGTTCCCCTACCATCTCTGTGCGGAAAACGTTAATTTTGGATTATTAGGAAAAAATCGAAACGAAACCACCAGCAAGCGTATACCAAACAAAAAACAAAAAATCAAAATTATACTAGCAAGTATATGAAAAACTAAAACAACAATTTATTGTATGTGAGTAAAAGTGTAAATGTGAATTTTTTTTGTACTCTCATTTAAAGTGTCAAGTTCATTGCTAGTCTTGTATTGTAACTTATGTACTCAGTTATGATTCTTTCTCCATTTTTGCATATAAACAAGTCACGAGTAAGCATCAGTCAAGCAGTAGTAGCGTGCAACTTAATTGTAAATTATTGAAAATGTTAAAATCTAACAAAAATTCGAATTTAAAGTGCAACTATTTCTTATTCTACCCCATCCCCAACTTTCCTACCCCGCTCTGTATAGTAGATATTATTACAATATAAACATCTGTGTAACTTTTCAATCACTGAATATCTGTAGTACTTAGCCATACACACGGGATAATAAAAAAAAAACATTAAATAAAAAATACAACAAAATAACATAAAATACAAGAAACTATTGTTCTGCTCTTACATAAAAAAATCTCATTAGTAATCGTTGTTGGTACGATTTTGTCAAAAAAAAAAAGAAATTAATTTGTTTTTATCTTATGTGTAAACTGGAGGACTGTGATAGCGCTTGTACAGTTTATCAAATACAAAAAGAAAAAAAGTTTAAAAATTTGTAACTTTTTAATATGTATGTGTGTATAACTAATATAAAATAAAATTTATCCCTTTTCACAAGTAGTTTTAATCGCTCTGAAAAAAAAAAAACATTAAATAACAAGAACAACAATATTATTCCATTCCTACGCGCATAATATTTGTGCGTGTAATTGAACGCGTAGATACTTTATGTTCTTCTCTGTAAAATGTACCGAAATAAACGATAAAAACGAAATCAACAAATGTTAATTATATATGTATTTGTATGTAAATTGTTTAATATACACCCAACAAAAACTTATGTGTAAAAATAAAGTAAAAGTAATAAAAATCAATTTTAATCTCAATGTGTAAATTTATACAGTTCTTGTTTACCTTGGGTTTGCCAAATGTCTTCTTCTTCAGTGGAATGCATTCTTCCATATAAATGCGGCAGTTTTTATGCAAAGAGTTCTTTTTTTTTTTTATGGAGAGAGAAAGAGTCCATGTCATTAATTAGCATAAAATGTTAGTGCAGAGCAGGGACTCATGATATCCATACATAAGAAGCGTCACTCGCGCAATTTGTTCACAGGAATTGCAGACCATGTTCATATGGTAATATATACAAGTATATATAAAAGTGTAAAAACTGACAGTTGAAATATTATGAAAATAGCGCTTCATCTATATTTTGTAAATCTTTGGTAAGGGTAGGATTAATTTAAGAACCACCCTAGAAAATATTTTACTGATTTTTGAAAAAAAAATTTGAATCTATATTTTCGTTTTAATTCACTTTAATTTATTACAATAATTTACTATGAATTTAACAAAAAAGAAAAAACAACAAAATAACGAGATATATACAATAACTCAAAACGGAATCTCGAAACTAATTTCTAAACCAAACGAACTCGTATTCTTTTAAAGAATTTTCTTTGGCCTTTGATTTGACTTCGTTCATGTCCAGTTTACGCCAACGAACGCGCGGTTGGAAACCATTTTCATTGGCCACATATTCAATGGTGCGCTCAACATCATCATCCCCAACAGAGAAATAATTGCCTACTTTATTGCCATTACGTGATCCTGTCTCAGCATGGCCATGGTAGTCCAAAATATATTTGAAACGATACAAATCACCATCACCCGAGACAGTGTTATCCGAAAATGCTGAACCTTTATTTTCGCGAGTGCTAGTAAAAGTAGGTTTACTACCACTTTGAGCCGAACCACTAGGCAAGGAAGATTGTATGGAAGGCTTTCCCTTATTAGAAATTGTTCCTCCTACTGCAGCTATAATTATAGTAATGGAATAAAATAATTGTCTTTAAGAGTATAGGTATTGAATTATTAAACGAACTTTCCGCTAAAGAATTGCTGCTGCTGGTGCTAGTCGATGGTCCCATAATAGTAGGTAAAACTTTTCCTATAATTATATCCATTAAAGGTGAATTGCCGGGAGAACTTTTAGCGGCAAGACCTAAGTACAATATGAGCACAAATTATAAAAGATATAAAATATTTCATTTTATTTCTCAATTACTTGCTATAGAATGTGTGGTACGGTTTGTGTATTGACTAGAGTCAGGACTCGAGTTGGAATTTTGATGTTTATCAGTTAATATATCATTATTTTGGTGTTTATTCAATGTTTGGGCATTAGTTTTGTGTTTTGAAAAGTGAATTGTTGGTAATATCTCAGATCCAATTAGTGAACCATCAGCAGAGGTAAACAATTTTTCATTTTGGAATTTAATGTGCGAATTATTCAAATTTTGGCCAGTAGAAATATGTCTTGTATTGAAAGATGGAATTTTTGTGATATTCTTATTCCTTATGTGAACGCTATGTTCGTGCACTAAATTATTTGATGTTGTAATTGTAGTTGATCCACCATTTACATGGACTGTGGAACTAGAAGACTTATTAGATGTATTATTCTTATTGTTATTCCATGTGAAAGAGCCAACATTATTGCCTGATGATGCACTTGAAGCTGTACCACTATTAACATGGCCTGTACTACTCAAAGATTTATCATATATTTGGTATTTGTCATTGTTGTTATCCCAAGTGTAAGCACCAGATTCGTTGTCTAGTAATGGACTTGTATCTGTCCCACTACTTGCGTGGGCCGTGTAACTTGAAGACTTATCATAAGTGTGGTGTTTGTCTTTGTTTTTATCCCAAAAGTAAGAAACATATTCGTTGCCTGATGATGTACTTACATCTGTTCCACTAGTTACATGGCCTTTGGTACTCGAAGATTTATTAGATGTACTATCCTTATTGTTATTCCATGTGTAGGTGCCAGCTTTATTGCCTGATAAAGCTATTGAAGGTGCTCCTTTATTACTTTGGTCTGTAGTACTCGGAGATTTATCAGATGTTTTGTTTTTATTGTTATTCCAAGTGTAAGTACCATATTCGTGGTCTAGTAATGAACTTGTAGCTGTTCCATTACTTGCATGGCCCATGGAACTTGATGATTTATCCGATGTTTTGTATTTATTGTTATTGTAAGTATAAGCACCAGAATCGTGGCCTAGTAATAAAATTGTAGCTGTTTTACTACTTGAAAGGCCCATGGAACTCGAAGATTTATCAGATGTTCTATCTTTGTTGTTGTCCCAAGTGTAAGAACCAGATTCGCGGCCTAGTAATGAACTTGTAACTGTTTCACTACTTGCACGGCCCGTGGAACTTAAAGACTTATCATGTGTTCGGTATTTGTCTTTGTTGTTGTCCCAAATGGAAAAACCAGACTCGTTGCTTGATGGTGTACTTACACCTGTTCCACTAGTTACATGGCCTTTGGTACTCGAAGATTTATTAGATGTACTATCCTTATTGTTATTCCATGTGTATGCGCCAGATTGATTACCTGATGACGCACTTGTAGCCGTTCCACTATTAACATGGCCTGCTGTACTCGAAAATTTATCAGATGTTTGGTATTTGTCTCTGTTGTTATCCCAAGTATAAGCTCCAGATTTGTGGCCTAGTAATGAACTTGTAACTGTTCCACTACTTGCATGGCCCGTGGAACTTGAAGACTTATCATAAGTTCCGTATTTTTCTTTGTTGTTGTCCCAAGTGTAAGAACCAGATTCGTTTCCTGATGATGTCCTTTTACCTGTTCCACTAGTTTCATTACTTTTAACACTGGAAGATTTATTAGATGTACTATCCTTATTGTTATCCCAAGTGTATGCGTCAGATTTATTGCCTGATAATGCACTTGTAGCTACTCCACTATTAACATGGCCTGTAGTACTCGAAAATTTATCGGATGTTTGGAATTTGTCTCTGTTGTTATCCCAAGTATAAGCTCCAGATTTGTGGCCTAGTAATGAACTTGTAGCTGTCCCACTACTTGCATGGCCCATGGAACTTGAAGACTTGTCATACGTTCCGTATTTGTCTTTGTTGTTGTCCCAAGTGTAAGCCCCAGAATCATGGCCTAGTGATGAACTTTTAGCTGTTCCACTACTTGCATGGCTCGTGGAACTTGAAGACTTATCAGATGTTTTGTCATTGTTGTTGTCCCAAGTGTAAGCCCCAAATTCATGGCCTAGTGATGAACTTGTAGCTGTTCCACTACTTGCATGGCTCGTGGAACTTAAAGACTTATCATACGTTCCGTATTTTTCTTTGTTGTTGTCCCAAGTGTAAGAACCAGATTCGTTTCCTGATGATGTTGTTTTACCTGTTCCACTAGTTTCATTACTTTTAACACTTGAAGATTTATTAGATGTACTATCCTTATTGTTATCCCAAGTGTATGCGCCAGATTGATTGCCTGATGATGCACTTGTAGCTGCTCCACTATTAACATGGCCTGTAGTTCTCGAAAATTTATCGGATGTTTGGTATTTGTCTCTGTTGTTATCCCAAGTATAAGCTCCAGATTTGTGGCCTAGTAATGAACTTGTAGCTGTCCCACTACTTGCATGGCCCATGGAACTTGAAGACTTATCAGATGTTTTGTATTTATTGTTATTGTAAGTATAAGCACCCGAATCGTGGCCTAGTAATGAACTTGTAGCGGTTTTACTACTTGCATGGCCCGTGAAACTTGAAGACTTGTCATACGTTCCGTATTTGTCTTTGTTGTTGTCCCAAGTGTAAGAACCAGATTCGTTTCCTGATGATGTCCTTTTACCTGTTCCACTAGTTTCATTACTTTTAACACTTGAAGATTTATTAGATGTACTATCCTTATTGTTATCCCAAGTGTATGCGCCAGATTGATTGCCTGATGATGCACTTGTAGCTGCTCCACTATTAACATGGCCTGTAGTTCTCGAAAATTTATCGGATGTTTGGTATTTGTCTCTGTTGTTATCCCAAGTATAAGCTCCAGATTTGTGGCCTAGTAATGAACTTGTAGCTGTCCCACTACTTGCATGGCCCATGGAACTTGAAGACTTATCAGATGTTTTGTATTTATTGTTATTGTAAGTATAAGCACCCGAATCGTGGCCTAGTAATGAACTTGTAGCGGTTTTACTACTTGCATGGCCCGTGAAACTTGAAGACTTGTCATACGTTCCGTATTTGTCTTTGTTGTTGTCCCAAGTGTAAGCCCCAGAATCATGGCCTAGTGATGAACTTTTAGCTGTTCCACTACTTGCATGGCTCGTGGAACTTGAAGACTTATCAGATGTTTTGTCATTGTTGTTGTCCCAAGTGTAAGCCCCAGATTCATGGCCTAGTGATGAACTTGTAGCTGTTCCACTACTTGCATGGCTCGTGGAACTTAAAGACTTATCATACGTTCCGTATTTTTCTTTGTTGTTGTCCCAAGTGTAAGAACCAGATTCGTTTCCTGATGATGTCCTTTTACCTGTTCCACTTGTTTCATTACTTTTAACACTTGAAGATTTATTAGATGTACTATCCTCATTGTTATTCCATGTGTATGCGCCAGATTGATTGCCTGATGATGCACTTGTAGCTGTTCCACTATTAACATGGCCTGCTGTACTCGAAAATTTATCAGATGTTTGGAATTTGTCTCTGTTGTTATTCCAGGCATAAGCTCCAGATTCAAGGCCTAGTAATAAACTTGTAGCTGTTCCACTTCTTGCATGGCCCGTGAAACTTGAAGACTTATCATACGTTCTGTATTTGTCTTTGTTGTTGTCCCAAGTGTAAGCCCCAGAATCATGGCCTAGTGATGAACTTGTAGCTGTTCCACTACTTGCATGGCTCGTGGAACTTGAAGACTTATCATACGTTCCGTATTTTTCTTTGTTGTTGTCCCAAGTGTAAGAACCAGATTCGTTTCCTGATGATGTTGTTTTACCTGTTCCACTAGTTTCATTACTTTTAACACTTGCAGATTTATTAGATGCACTATCCTTATTGTTATTCCATGTGTAGATGCCAGATTTATTGCCTGATGATGCACTTGTAGCTGTTCCACTATTAACATGGCCTGCTGTACTCGAAAATTTATCAGATATTTGGAATTTGTCTCTGTTGTTATTCCAGGTATAAGCTCCAGATTCGGGGCCTAGTAATAAACTTGTAGCTGTTCCACTACTTGAATGGCTCATGAAACTCGAAGACTTATCAGATGTTGTATCTTCGTTGTTGTCCCAAGTGTAAGCTCCAGATTCGTGGCCTAGTGATGAACTTGTAGCTGTTCCACTACTTGCATGGCCCGTGAAACTTGAAGACTTATCATACGTTCCGTATTTGTCTTTGTTGTTGTCCCAAGTGTAAGAACCAGATTCGTTTCCTGATGATGTCTCTTTACCTGTTCCACTAGTTTCATTACTTTTAACACTTGAAGATTTATTAGATGCACTATCCTTATTGTTATTCCATGTGTAGATGCCAGATTTATTGCCTGATGATGCACTTGTAGCTGTTCCACTATTAACATGGCCTGCTGTACTCGAAAATTTATCAGATGTTTGGAATTTGTCTCTGTTGTTATTCCAGGTATAAGCTCCAGATTCGGGGCCTAGTAATAAACTTGTATCTGTTCCACTACTTGAATGGCCCATGAAACTCGAAGACTTATCAGATGTTGTATCTTCGTTGTTGTCCCAAGTGTAAGCTCCAGATTCGTGGCCTAGTGATGAACTTGTAGCTGTTCCACTACTTGCATGGCCCGTGAAACTTGAAGACTTATCATACGTTCCGTATTTGTCTTTGTTGTTGTCCCAAGTATAAGCCCCAGAATCATGGCCTAGTGATGAACTTGTAGCTGTTCCACTACTTGCATGGCTCGTGGAACTTGAAGACTTATCATACGTTCCGTATTTTTCTTTGTTGTTGTCCCAAGTGTAAGAACCAGATTCGTTTCCTGATGATGTCTCTTTACCTGTTCCACTAGTTTCATTACTTTTAACACTTGAAGATTTATTAGATGCACTATCCTTATTGTTATTCCATGTGTAGATGCCAGATTGATTGCCTGATGATGCACTTGTAGCTGTTCCACTATTAACATGGCCTACTGTACTCGAAAATTTATCAGATGTTTGGAATTTGTCTCTGTTGTTATTCCAGGTATAAGATCCAGATTCGGGGCCTAGTAATAAACTTGTATCTGTTCCACTACTTGAATGGCCCATGAAACTCGAAGACTTATCAGATGTTGTATCTTCGTTGTTGTCCCAAGTGTAAGCTCCAGATTCGGGGCCTAGTAATAAACTTGTAGCTGTTCCACTACTTGCATGGCTCGTGGAACTTGAAGACTTATCATACGTTCCGTATTTTTCTTTGTTGTTGTCCCAAGTGTAAGAACCAGATTCGTTTCCTGATGATGTCCTTTCACCTGTTCCACTAGTTTCATTACTTTTAACACTTGAAGATTTATTAGATGTACTATCCTTATTGTTATTCCATGTGTAGACGCCAGATTTATTGCCTGATGATGCGCTTGTAGCTGTTCCACTATTAACATGGCCTGCTGTACTCGAAAATTTATCAGATGTTTGGTATTTGTCTCTGTTGTTATTCCAGGTATAAGCTCCAGATTCGTGGCCTAGTGATGAACTTGTAGCTGTTCCACTACTTGCATGGCCCGTGAAACTTGAAGACTTATCATACGTTCCGTATTTGTCTTTGTTGTTGTCCCAAGTATAAGCCCCAGAATCATGGCCTATTGATGAACTTGTAGCTGTTCCACTACTTGCATGGCTCGTGGAACTTGAAGACTTATCATACGTTCCGTATTTTTCTTTGTTGTTGTCCCAAGTGTAAGAACCAGATTCGTTTCCTGATGATGTCTCTTTACCTGTTCCACTAGTTTCATTACTTTTAACACTTGAAGATTTATTAGATGCACTATCCTTATTGTTATTCCATGTGTAGATGCCAGATTGATTGCCTGATGATGCACTTGTAGCTGTTCCACTATTAACATGGCCTGCTGTACTCGAAAATTTATCAGATGTTTGGAATTTGTCTCTGTTGTTATTCCAGGTATAAGCTCCAGATTCGGGGCCTAGTAATAAACTTGTATCTGTTCCACTACTTGAATGGCCCATGAAACTCGAAGACTTATCAGATGTTGTATCTTCGTTGTTGTCCCAAGTGTAAGCTCCAGATTCGTGGCCTAGTGATGAACTTGTAGCTGTTCCACTACTTGCATGGCCCGTGGAACTTGAAGACTTATCATACGTTCCGTATTTTTCTTTGTTGTTGTCCCAAGTGTAAGAACCAGATTCGTTTCCTGATGATGTCCTTTTACCTGTTCCACTTGTTTCATTACTTTTAACACTCGAAGATTTATTAGATGTACTATCCTTATTGTTATTCCAAGTGAAGATGCCAGATTTATTGCCTGATAATGCACTTGTAGCTACTCCACTATTAACATGGCCTGTAGTACTCGAAAATTTATCAGATGTTTGGTATTTGTCTCTGTTGTTATTCCAGGTATAAGCTCCAGATTCAGGGCCTAGTAATAAACTTGTAGCTGTTCCACTACTTGCATGGCTCGTGGAACTTGAAGACTTATCATACGTTCTGTATTTTTCTTTGTTGTTGTCCCAAGTGTAAGAACCAGATTCGTTTCCTGATGATGTCCTTTCACCTGTTCCACTAGTTTCATTACTTTTAACACTTGAAGATTTATTAGATGTACTATCCTTATTGTTATTCCATGTGTAGATGCCAGATTTATTGCCTGATGATGCACTTATAGCTGTTCCACTATTAACATGGCCTGCTGTACTCGAAAATTTATTAGATGTTAGGAATTTGTCTTTGGTGTTATTCCAGGTATAAGCTCCAGATTCGGGGCCTAGTAATAAACTTGTAGCTGTTCCACTACTTGCATGGCCCGTGGAACTTGAAGACTTATCATACGTTCCGTATTTGTCTTTGTTGTTGTCCCAAGTGTAAGCCCCAGAATCATGGCCTAGTGATGAACTTGTAGCTGTTCCACTACTTGCATGGCTCGTGGAACTTGAAGACTTATCATACGTTCCGTATTTGTCTTTGTTGTTGTCCCAAGTGTAAGAACCAGATTCGTTTCCTGATGATGTCCTTTCACCAATTCCACTAGTTTCATTACTTTTAACACTTGAAGATTTATTAGATGTACTATCCTTATTGTTATTCCATGTGTAGATGCCAGATTTATTGCCTGATGATGCACTTGTAGCTGTTCCACTATTAACATGGCCTGCTGTACTCGAAAATTTATCAGATGTTAGGAATTTGTCTCTGTTGTTATTCCAGGTATAAGCTCCAGATTCGGGGCCTAGTAATAAACTTGTAGCTGTTCCACTACTTGCATGGCCCGTGGAACTTGAAGACTTATCATACGTTCCGTATTTGTCTTTGTGTTTGTCCCAAGTGTAAGCCCCAGAATCATGGCCTAGTGATGAACTTGTAGCTGTTCCACTACTTGCATGGCTCGTGGAACTTGAAGACTTATCATACGTTCCGTATTTTTCTTTGTTGTTGTCCCAAGTGTAAGAACCAGATTCGTTTCCTGATGATGTCCTTTCACCTGTTCCACTAGTTTCATTACTTTTAACACTTGAAGATTTATTAGATGTACTATCCTTATTGTTATTCCATGTGTAGATGCCAGATTTATTGCCTGTTGATGCACTTGTAGCTGTTCCACTATTAACATGGCCTGCTGTACTCGAAAATTTATCAGATGTTTGGAATTTGTCTCTGTTGTTATTCCAGGTATAAGCTCCAGATTCGGGGCCTAGTAATAAACTTGTAGCTGTTCCACTACTTGCATGGCCCTTGGAACTTGAAGGCTTATCATACGTTCCGTATTTGTCTTTGTTGTTGTCCCAAGTGTAAGCCCCAGAATCATGGCCTAGTAATAAACTTGTAGCTGTTCCACTACTTGCATGGCTCGTGGAACTTGAAGACTTATCATACGTTCCGTATTTTTCTTTGTTGTTGTCCCAAGTGTAAGAACCAGATTCGTTTCCTGATGATGTCCTTTCACCTGTTCCACTAGTTTCATTACTTTTAACACTTGAAGATTTATTAGATGTACTATCCTTATTGTTATTCCATGTGTAGACGCCAGATTTATTGCCTGATGATGCGCTTGTAGCTGTTCCACTATTAACATGGCCTGCTGTACTCGAAAATTTATCAGATGTTTGGTATTTGTCTCTGTTGTTATTCCAGGTATAAGCTCCAGATTCGGGGCCTAGTAATAAACTTGTAGCTGTTCCACTACTTGCATGGCCTGTGGAACTTGAAGACTTATCATACGTTCCGTATTTTTCTTTGTTGTTGTCCCAAGTGTAAGCACCAGAATAATGGCCTAGTAATGAACTTGTAGCTGTTCCACTACTTGCACGGCCCGTGGAACTCAAAGACTTATCAGATGTTAGGTGTTTTTTTTTGTTATTATCCCAAGTATAAGCTTCAGATTTGTGGCCTAGTAATGAAATTGTAGCTATTTTACTACTTGCATGGCCCGTGGAACTCGAAAACGTATCAAATATTTGCTGTTTTTCTTTGTTGTTATCCCAAGAATAAGAGCCAGATTCTTGTCCTAGTAATCTACTTGTTGCTGTCTCACTACTTGCATGGCCCGTGGAACTTGAAGACTTATCATATGTTTGGTATTTGTCTTTTTTGTTATTCCAAGTGTAAGCACCAGGTTTGTGGCCTGATGATGTAATTGTAGCAGTTTGACCAGTTACAAGGCTCGTGGAACTCGAATACTTATCATTTGTTTGTATTTGGTATTTGTTGTTATGCCAAGTATAAGCACCAGAATCGTGGCCTAGTAATGAACTTGTAGATGTTTCACTACTTGCGTGGCCCATAGAACTCAAAGACTCATCAGATGTTTGGTGTTTTTCTTTGTTGTTATCCAAAGTATAAGCGCCAAAATCGTGGTCTGGTAATGAACTTGTAGCTGTTCCACTACTTGCATGGCTCGTGGAACTCGAAGACTTAGCAAATGTTTGGTGTTTGTCTTTGTTGTTATCCCAAGTGTAAGCACCAAATTCGTGGGCTGATGATGTATTTACAGCTGTTCCACTACTTTCATGGACTCTGAAACTGGAAAACTTATTGGATGTTTGGTATTTGTCTATTGTTGTAATTGTAGATGTTTCACTATTGACATATTCCGTGGAAATCGAAGACTTATCGTAAAATAGATTTGCCCTGTGATTGTTATTTAAATTTTGGATAGAAGATGTTTGTTCTGAATAATATTCTGTTGGCTTTTTTCCCACTACAGCAAAGTTCTTCACAATAAGAGATTTACCATAGTTTTGCTGACTGTTTATGTTATTATTGGTTTCTTGTATGTTAAGATCGTGTTTCGTATGTTTAGCGGTTATATTCGTGACTATATGTTTTATCGATTGCATAAACTTTGTACTTAATGTGGGATTAATCAATTTAACAGAGTTGTTTGTGTGTTCAATGTTTCTGTTTCCTTCATAGTTTCTTGAAGGTTGTTTCCCGCTAGTGTAATTTTGTTCTGATGTATGTTTGGTGTATATACCTAAATAAGGAATTGATGTGATTTTTGCGTGTTTTCTATATGAAAATATTTCTGTTAACTTTTACTTACCTTTTTGAGAAGTACTAGCAGCCATCAATGGCGGCTGAAATGGTTGTTGAGACAATGTTTTTGATAAAGGTCTGATTTCTGTTTTGGGTTTAATGTCCACACCATTGGGTTCTTCATTACTATTAGGCACGAAACAGCCACCACAAGCATCTAGACCATGATTATATTTACGTAATGCTGGCTGTGCTGTGGTAGTAGTTGTAGTAGGTGCGGTTTTTGGCCTTACTATCATTTCCACCATTTCTTAAAAACAATGAAAGAAAGATTATCTTATAAGTTTTTTTTACTTTATATATGTTTGGACTTACTGGGTGGCGATTCATAAGGGTAGCTTTTCATTGCAAGAATCCTGAATTTACCTTCCTCATCTGTAGCATAGACAGTCACATGATAAATACCATCAGCTGTGATGAAACCGAATTCACCCATCACAATACCACGTTCATCTGAAATTGACATTAAAAGAAATCTTGGTATAATAAATTTTCGTTAATATAAAAACCAGATCACATTCTTATTATCTGTTTTAAATTTAGAATATGATTAAAAAAATGTACGCAATAAAACAGAACTAGTTTCAGAACTAAATGACTTTCTCTCTAATCTAATTAGGATCTTGTTTATAGGTCACTTTATATTTATAATTTTTAGATTTCGTTTTTAATTTAAAAAAACTGAAAATAAGAACTTACTGTGGAGTAAATATGTGGAGAACTTGTAACGTAATTTATAACATAAATAGAATTATGATTTCAATTCATTCTTGGACGAATATTACATTATGTAAAAGAAAAGGAAGGTGAATATTAAGACGTTATTCTGATTTGTGTGATTTTTATTCATTGTTCGATGGGTAATGATTGCATTCTAATGGATGCATTGTAAAATATTTTATAATTTTTAATATATATTGCGCAAAATAGCATTAAAGTAGCACCTTTTAATGATTATTTGCATAATATGCAAATCTTTTCTGTCATCATCACCGTTTGCAACCATTGTAACTGCCCGTAACACCTGTGTCGGCCTTTAGCGAGCTATGTTAGGTAATATTATTAGAAAAGGATATCATTCATATATTTTTGAAGATCGAGAATTTTTGTGGCGTTACATACGTAATGTTGAGACTTTCTCAAGCAACCTGCATAAAACTATTCACAATCTCATCAAATCTTACAGATGTCAGTTTATTGGTTTTTAAATAATTAGTTAGTTATAAGTCAAGCTTAATGTAAATGTATAAAAATAAGACTTGCATTAAAAAAAAGTTTGTGAATCATAATCTAATCAATGGTGATGTGTTGTTGGTATTGCTTTATGGTCCGTATGTTTTCAATAGCCCAGAACAACACAAATAAATCAATATGTATTAGCGCGTTAATTATAGAAATTGGATAAGATAAGAAGACAACTAATACAACAACAACAACAACAACAACAACAACAACACGTATTTAAGTTAATCTTCCCATTTATATAAATGTTTACAGCGATATATCAAGATTATAAATAATGCAGATATTATTTGACCCAATGACTTTTAAATTATTACCTCCGTCGGATATGATGCATTTCAAAAACATTTTCAAACGAGAAATAAAAAAAAAACACAACAACAATAAATAAGTAAAAAAATATGTAGTATTTTATAAGTAAAATCTTGATTTCACACCATTTTGTTGAAATTATTTGAATATGGTACCGTTATCTAACACTATGCCGAAAATGGACATGATTAAATAAAGCAAACACATATAATTAAAAAAAAAACACTATTTGTTGTTTAAAAATGACCTGAATAATAATAAAGGTGGAGCGCATTTAAGCTTCGGTCTTAACCGAACTTTTCTATCTTGTTTTGTATCAAATTTATATAAATTCTGAGTAATAAGTTTCATTTACACATTTTAAATAATTGCAATTAGTTTCAATACAAGTACATACTAATAAAATATATTTCGTAGGTCAAGTAGCAGATTCCTAAGAGGCTATCCTTTAATAGTAATAGAGTTACATACTAACTTACAAGTTGGAGTCTGCGTCAAGTAAGTTTTTTGTAAATTGTGGGCTTTTTTGTTATTTGTACATTTGTTTATAGATGAATTTCTATTGATAATGGGCGTGGCACTTGTCCTCTAATCATCAACAATCTAGGTACAAAGTACAAGGTAAACAATTTGTCCCAATATCTGAATTTTTGCGATAAACGAAGGTACAGACGAACATGTCTAAAACAAAATGAACTCTTCGTGTAATTGTATGAAAAGGACATGCAAGTACATATGAACTGTTCGTGTGGCTTATATGGAATCAGGTAATTTTTTTTAAAGCACTAACGAATGTTCTCTCAACGGTGGACTTTTGCACTAAATTTTTTTTATCTGATAATAAGTGGGTGACAATTTTGGCCACGCTCAAAAATCTAAGATATTTTTTAACCAAAATGAACTAAATTATACAAAATGTACGCTCAGAGTCAACAGAAATTTAACAAAAAGACCGAAAAGGCATGGGGAGTTGGGTTTAAATGTGTAAACAATTTCAACATAGATTATATTTATCATTTTTTGTTATTGTTAAAAAAGGTAAATGCTAATAAAATTAGCATTTGAAAGCTCGGTTAAGTCCATGTCCGCACTATCAAAGTATCAAATTTTATTTTAATGTACATATTAATCAAGTTAAGATTAGATCTTAAGCAAAATATGTGTATGGCTTTGTTACTTATTTATCATTAGTTCTTAATGACGGACATACCGACAGTTACTTTTTTTGTATGTTGCAAATGTTCTAATTAAGTAAATAGGCTTTTATCCGTAAAATAATCTTAAATTAAAAATGTTGTAAATTTTTTTATATGTTGGGAATAAACCAGTTTTCCTGCCATCCCACGTATGTATATGTATTTGTGCACACATTTGAACATGTATACATGTATTATATTTGTATGTAGAATGTCAACAAATGTTGCTTGACCTGTAGGTTGATGTACTGATGTTGTTTTTTTTTTTGAGAATGTCAGCATGCAAAACGTGAGGAGATAAAAGTATACGACATTTAACATACCCACAAATGCTGCTGACTACTACTTGTTTTGGGGATTGTTTACATATACATTAACACTTACATTACAATACAATACACATTTGTAGTCATGTTTCAAGTGCATCTATGTACAACATAAACCTGGCTAGCAACATATGTGGGGTAAATGAAAGCCATGGAGTGGAAAAAAAATTGTCTACATAGAATTATTACTCATCCCAACATGAGTTTGTTTGTAGGTGTAATATATAAAAAACATATAACTTTATTTCAAAGTTAATGTATTGATATATTGGACTATGTGTATGCTACAAAATAATTAATCGACTAAAGTAGAACCACTTGCCTCGCTTTTCGTAACGATGTTGCTGCTCATCTATAGTAAATCCAAACTCGTAAGGACGCACTGTAGTGCTTTGCGCCCATAATGTAACACACAAATAACTCAAAACTGTCAACCACTTGAAATAAAAATTTTATGAAATTTATAAAATTTATAATTTTTTTTTTTTTATTTTCATTGCAACACTTACAAAACTAAAACGTAACATTTTTAGTATTTTATAAAGAAGAGAAAAGGATCGGTGTGTTTTTTTTTTTATGTCGCTTTTGTACTTGTTTTTGGAATATTTCGTTTCGTTTAATCCAACAAGTATTTAAAAGTCTGCCAGCAAAGCTTTTTCTTTATAGATAATATATGTTTTCTTTTCTGTATAAATCCATTTTAAAATATTTCTAATTTTTTTTTTTTATTTAATTATAATTAAATAATTGTTTAAATAATTGTTTTTTATGTTTATTAAATGCCGGAGAGCGCTTAAACTGTGGCTGGCCACTTGTGAAACACACCTTGCGACGTTCTCTACTGTATTGACTGGATCGATTGTATTGGGTAAACATTATAAAACATTAGAATCTTTTTAAGAAAACAATATATTTAGATTTTAAAATCTTTATATATACAATACGTATTCATGTGTATACGTTTATATATTAACTGAGACACATGTATTGTGTGTGTGTGTGTGTGATTATATTAAGATGCGTTTTTTGCTGCAGTCAATACTTGTCTTTTTTTTATTGGGCTGGTTACTCATTCAGCTCTAACATAAACATACGCTCATCACACTCCAAACGGCACACTTATAATCCATTTACCATTTTTAAGCATTTTTTCTGATAAAGGGAATTGTCAATTATTCAGTTATTAATGTAAATTATGAAGTGTTACATAAAATTTTATAAAATCAAATACTCCCTGAGGCATTCCCTTGTTTTATATAAGGAATGAATTTGTATGCTAATTAAGTGTTTCTGGAATGTTGATGAACTGTAGTAGGTAACCTGATTTTTTACTCTCATTTATTTATATTGTTAAATGTGATTAAATTCTTGATAACAGAACAACTCAATAAAAAACAAGATAGAAAAGTTCGGTTAAGACCGAAGCTTAAATACCCTCCACCTTTTGTAATTCTCTAAAAAATAAGCTCCTATTGCCATATTTATGTATATGACTATTTCATGTACTTAAGCAAATAGTGTTTTTTTTTAATTATAGGCGTTTGCGTTATTCAATCACGCCTATTTTTGGCACAGTGTTGGATAACGGTACCACTTATATATACACCAAATTTCAACTTGATAGGCATAGTATTGTGCGATATATAATTTTTTAAAGATACAATTTTTTTGAGGTATGATGAGATTTTCGTTTATTGTGGGCGTGTCTCTTTACCTATTTTGCCCAATTTCAATACAGAACAGCGAAATTGAACCAAGAACAAAGTTTCAATTTGATATCTCAAAAATTACGACCGTGAGAGTGCCAACAACAGTCGGACACACGGACACACGGACGGACATGTCTTAAACGATTTCTCTTTTCATGCTGATTAAGAATATATATGGTTTGTGGGGTCTCCGACGCTTCCTTCGATGTGTTGTAAACGGATGATCAAAATGAATATACCCTCTTCCCTAAGGTGGAGGGTATAAAAACAAGTAAGAAAAGAAACATTTGGCTTAGGCCAAATCTCTTGAATACCTTCCACTTTTGCAACGATGGGCGCAGCATATATACATATATTGCGCCCTCTAATGGTGTATGCATTACGTATCAGCTTGCAAGTCTAGTTTTACGTTGAGTATGGTTTTATGTAAATTGTGGGCGTGTCTGCTATCTGACCAAACCCATTTTTGCCACATCGATGAATGTGCTAACCCTAAATAAGTGCAAGATTATATATCAATTTTTAAGGCAGATAAATAGATTTTTGTTTATTGTGGGCGATTAAGCGATTTTTTAAACAGTGATCAGCGTGCAAAAACTAAAGGAGCCCGTACAAAATTCCAGCTCGATATCTCAAATTTTACGCCCATGAGAATGCCAAGAACACACAGACACATGGACATACGAACATACATACTTTGATGCCTCCTTCTGGGTGTTGCAAACGGAAAAACAAACTTAGTATAATCTCATCACTAAGGTGGAGGGTATAAAAAACCTAAATATATAAAATACCGTTAGTTATCTAATTTGAAAGAGGAAAAGTGAAACGATTCAAAAAAAAAAAACATATGCAAATATAGTAAATGCTGAATAATTTTGGCATTCATTCATAATTATTAGAATTTGAAATAATAATATTGCCATTCGCACCATCTCAAGGTTGGGGGTGCATATCACTTTGTTGAAAGTGAAGTGAAGGATACATTGAGGACTTAATAAAGAACATTAAATTGAAAGCCATTTGTCAGAAATCATTCTCGTGTTCGCAAAAATTATGTTATTACTTGCCAGAATATTGATCATCCATAAAGCAAAAAGAAAACGGAAAAAGGAGTAATTTCATATAACCTATTCCATGTTACTCATACAGTGGGCATGGGAGGTAAAAGTGTTTGTAATATCAACTTACAAGTTTTTATACAAAAAAAGTTTCGTAAATTGTGGGTGTGGCTGTCCTATTTTTGTCACATCAATGGATAGCATAATTATATACTTGTATACCAAATTCTAATTTCATAGCTCATAGCTTTTTATGAATTGTAAGCGTGGCATGTGACCAATTTCATCCAATTGAAATGGGAGCCAATGTATGGAAACTATAAATATTTGTACAAAATTTCCGCTCAATATATTGAGCTTGGATACATGGAGAGGCATTCATCTTTTGATACCGAATAAATATACTTGTGGGGTCTCTAACGCATCTTTTTAAGTGTTGCAAACGGTGCAACATAAATTGTATTGTATAACACTTAATAACTTTTATTTTACCTTAAGAGACCTTTTAAAGCATTTTTAATTTTCGTTTTCCAAAAATTCTGTAAAATTTTTACCACTTTTTGTAAAAAATAAAACATTGTTTCTACCAACTCAAAAAGAGTGATTTAAGTGCAATTAGATTTTTAATCATAAAACTAATTAATTACATATTGAGACAAAATGTTTAAACATTTACCATCGATCACACTGTCTATGTGGTATAGATGAGGTATCATAATTCTTATTAATTAGCAATTTATACAATTAACGCTATAACACATCTAAGTCACTCTTTGAAAATTAATTGATTAATAAACTGAATGCGCGTTAGTGGTGTGCTTCAGCACTCAGCATTAAATGCTGAATAACATTTATAGAGTAAAAATGCCAATCATAAGTTATTATTGTGTGTTTTTCTTCAAGCTTTTTATACCCTCTGCCTTAGTGATGAGGGTGTTCCAAGTTGATTATTATGTTTGCAACACTCAGACGGAAACGTCACTGACCCCAAAAAATTTCACATATTCTTGGTCAATATCCACCACTTATGCTTAGAGTGGGCGGGATCAAAATTTACACATAAACTCTCTTTGGAGCAATATTCGATCGCTGTTGTAAAATCAATTTATACCTTAACAATTTATACCTTATTATTTGTACCTTATTAAAAGTGAGCGCAGTTGCATACATGCCATGCTCACCTACAATTGTCCAAGGGTATCCAAGATTTGCCTTAAGCCAAATAAATATTTTTTATATTTTTTTCGCATTTTTCTTAAAATATTTGCTGACTTAAGAAACCATTATTTTTTAATGCATGGGGCGGATACACACGATCAATTGTTGCTAAATTAACTTTACTTGTAAGTTTATACAAAATTTTACAATACGGGTGTACATCCTTAAGTGTCGATTATATGTATTTGAAAATGAAATGTTTATCAAAAGATGTAAAATAATTATAAAGTTTCTTAAGATAAGGCGTACATTAAGAAATTATTTTAGTCGATTTAAATAGTTTACAAAAATGTTGATTATGAACTCGATTAAGTTGGTATTTAATGGAGAAAGAATTGGCATTAGAAAAACTTCGTTTTACTCTTAAAAATGCTGGACTATTTTAGAATTATTTAGATAAAGTTTGATTAAAACTTGAGTAAATAAACGTTTGCAACTGTTAAGAAGGATAATCTTTAAAGCCATTGTTTCTACTTAATAAGTAATTTAATTTCAGTCCAAGCTAAAATCTCAACCAAGAAAATGATTTATTAAAGCCGGAATTAAGTATTATCCAAGTGTTGAAAATATGTTACAGCAACAATACCACAAGTATTACAATATATTACTATTGACATTTCATATAAAAATAAATAATTCCATTCAGCAGTGCACGTATACACTGCGACTTTAATTCTGTCCGGCTGCTTTAAAATTTCATATGTTATGTGACAGTTATCGGTAATTTTATAATTATTTATTATCTTAAGCTTTACAAAATTCATTCAAGTGCTTGATGCCGCATAATGTTATAACATCTTTAGAATCAACAACATATATAATCATACTATGTACTAACTAACTAACTAACCAACCAACCAACCAACCAACCAGTTGTTGTCACCTTTTGGGTGTGTGTATGGGTATTGTTTTTTTTTTTTTTTTTTTTGTTTTTTTTTCTGTACTATTATTTTTATTAAAATGTTTGTTTAAGGTCCGCATCTCAAGAAATACTCACTTACATAATGTTTCTTTTCTATATTCTATGTTCTTTTGTTTTTTTTTTGTTTTTTATATGAAATTGATTGAATAACTAAACATGAATTTCCTGATCACAGTTAACTGGCGAACTTGCTAAATAGCTAACTCAACATGTAGTATTTCGTTTAGTTTAGTTTATAAACTTAAATGGAAATTATCTTCTTTATAAAGCGCCAATCGACACCTTCACACATATGTCAGCATCATACAATATGTACTAACAATGATTTGTGTGTTTCTCTTTTTCTTATTTTATATATTGTATAATAATTGTTTTAATGAAATATTTATCATTATTGTTAAAACAATTGATCGTGATGATCGATTATTTTTTGTACAAAGTTGGTATGCGTAAGGTTAGGAAGTGCATAAACCGCCAAACATAATGAACATGGGAACTAATATATTATGTATCGATGTGTTAGCACGACTTGCTTCAAGCATGATTTGTATGTTTATTAAATTCATATAATAGTGAAAAGAAAAATTCATTTAATCAAAAGTTATGCGTTGAGTTTAATATTTTTGTGAGCTTTTTAAGCTTAACAATACAACTGTGAAGTTGATTTACACGCTTTTTGCTGCCTGTGAAGGTTTAAAGCCTGAAATATTATAGCGATTATAATTTCGAAATCAGCCTAAAGTGAGGCAATGTTATTTTGTGCAAATACAGTACAAGCAGTTGAAAAAATCGTAAATGTTTTTTAGTTATGAAATGAAAAAAATAAACCCATATCAATCAATAAGACAATTTAAAGCATGCAAGTAAATTTTAACCCTTTAAAGTTTATATCAAATACATTATTAAGTGAATGGCAACATTAAAGCACTTTAAACTGGAAGCGTACATTGGGGCTTATTATAAGAAATTTTTTGTATAATTATTTCTGCTTTATTTTCATGTATATTAGCGGCATAATCATCAAATCTTTGGCTAACTAACTTATTTAAAATATATATGAACACTACATGCTGTGCGTAGAGCATAGAATGTTGCTCTACGCATACAGCATAGACTGGATTGATGGTTTCTTTGAGGCTTTGAAGCTAACATGTAGTACATGAAAATATCTTTTAAAAGTATTACTGAGAAGTTCATTCAAATATAAACCAGTTATAAAAAAATCGTAATTCTTAAAAATGTAAAGGAGGTCCAAAGTGCAAATTTTATTATGCAGATGCATTCTCAGTGCATTACCTTTCATGTAATGTAACAATTTCCTGACACAGTTGTAACAATCCAAACCTTTGCCATAATACAAAACTTTATTCCATTTGGATGATGTTTTTTTATTTATTTTTTTTTGTTTAATTTCTTGAAAAGGTAAAAAATTGGTGAAATTCTTGAATTTTTTTTACAAAAATTTTGATTCCATGTAATTGTGATTGATTGTACCCATTGAATGATGCAATTTTAAGCTTGTTTGAACCACTCTTCGGTAAGGCATATAATACATGAAACGTTCTCTCCGAAATTAATATCGTTCCAACTAAATACAGGGCATAAGTACAAAATTCAGATTTCCCAGTAGTACCTCTTACATGATGAACAGAAAAATTGTGCTATGAAATTCAAATTTGATGCGTCCATTCATAAGTAGAAGGGATAAAATATGTTAATGCCCACAATTTAAAAAAATTAAAACCTTTTTAGCTTAAAATACTACTTCAAAGTTGATACGTAATACATTATAATCGTAAGCAGACACTTAGCACGTCAACTGTTTGCATATGTAGTGGACTTGGCTCAAGTCGAATTTAGTGTTTCTTACTTATTTTTATAATATTGTATATTCTAATAAAAAGTTTACTTCTTATGCAATTTTTCTCGTTTATCATACTTTCAGTTCATATTTATTTACTAAAAAATAAACCTTAAAAACTAACGTAACACTAGATAATAAATTGGAATGAAAACGAAAATAAAAATTGTTAACTCACAGAAAAAATGTTAAAAATTAAACTTGTACTTTTAAGTAATATTACACACACACACGCACACGTTATTCCACACCAAATATTGTATGGTAATTTAAGCTACAGGTATGTGAGCGCCTTGAGGTTGAAAACCATTCTCATCAGCTATATACGATATTGAATAAGTTTCACCATCGTCACCTAAAAATTTATAAGCACCACGTACAACAATAGCTTCATGCTCATCGTCGATTCTTTTCAATTGACCTTCCGCTTCAGCTTCCACACCATCACTAGTGGCATAACTATGAATAAAAAAATTTTAAAAAAAATTGCCAAGAACAAAAAGTAAGCAGACTCATTTAAAGACTAGTTTAAGAGCTCTTTCAAAAGCTTTGATTACAGCGTTAAATTCTTTATTTTTGGTATTTGCCTGTGGTATCGGACGTTTAATTTTCAACTTACTTGTACTTGAAGGATTCGGGACCTACATCCGAATCTTGACGTAATATTTCTGCTTCCTGTGGTGTTGGTAACGCGCAACTCATCGCCACCATAACAGCCACAATAGTGTACAAAATAACGAATTTCATTTTTAAAGAGTGCAAGCCGCAAAAGCGATCTATAAGGATGTCTTGTTCAAATGTTTATGATAACTCCAGGCATTGGTTGTAACAATTTATAGTAAATTTCCAAAAGAAAAAAAAATCATTTGCATAATTTTACAAAAACTGGGAACGTCAAGAATTTACACCAAAATCAAAAAAAACAGAAACGAAAATAACTCAGATACCATACCAAAGCATAACACGCATTATTATTAGCTTTAGTCCATACATGTGTGTGCGTAAGATTGAATATGTGAGCATAAAATGTGAAGATCTACAACATTTCAAAAACTCATTCTGTAATTAGTTGATCCGACCAAAAAAAATAAAAACATAATAAAGCCGATCAATGTCATTGTTATGAAATCTTTGGCTCTACAATGTAGCGCCCATAAAATATACATGATATTTTTTATGAGTAATTTTATTGGGCTTTTAGAATTGTAAGCAATATAAAGATTGTTAAGGTTATATGCAAATTACATACGATTCATCATTTAGTTGGTTTAGTTTGATTACAAACACACCTGAGTTGTGATGACGCTTTAAACGCATGGTAATCTGATTTAAATTGATTTAGTAAACTAGTTAAGATTTTCGGTTTTTTCCTCTTATAGAAATTTTCATCCAAATGTAAACTTAATGTACACTAAAAAACACTTGTAATGATCAAACAAAAATGTATGAGAAAACAATGTAAAATAATAATGGTCAGCAAACCTCAATCATTCTGAAAAGTTTCCATTCTATTTATAGCCTGTTAACTCAGTCTACTAAATGATATAAAAATTTTAGGATGGAGGATATACTAAGTTTGCAACACCCAGAAGAAAATGTCAGAGACCCTACAAAGTATATATATTCTTGATCAGCATCAAAAACTGAGTCGATCTAGACATGAATGTCCGTTTGTCTGTTGACATTCTCACGGGCATGCATTTTGTTATATTGAACTGAAGTTTTGTACAGACACTTTTACTTTTTCTACGCAGATCCCTATTTATAATGGGCAAAAAAAGTTAGGAGTCACGCCCATAATCGGAAAATTCTACTTTTCTGCCACAAAATTAAGCTATGAAGTTTGAATACACATATCTATAATTATCCCAAACATCAATCGAGCGTGGTTGGATAACAGGCACGCCTAAATTTTACAAAGCACCGTACTCAGCGTAAAACCTGACTTGCTAGCTGATATTTTGTATTTACACCTGCCACACCCACCGTTTGTATGCAGATGTGGAGGGTATTTAAGATTTGGCCTCACGCAAATTTAGTTTTCTTGTTTGTTTTAAATAACATTATAATAGTGTCTTACTGTATTTTATAATTAATGGATTGTGATTGTAAAACTTGACCTCTAAATATATTTCCATCTATAAAAATTACCTTTAACTGCAGTTTACCCGAATTGATGCCTACAACAAACCTTATAAACTGTTAGTTTTTTTCCATTAATTATTGATTGGATATTGGTTTACATAATTAACGTTTTGTTGTGTATTCTGAATTTATTAAATATTTATTGTATAATAATATAGCAAATGATCGCGAAGAAAGGGAAGTTTTACCTTAACTCACGTAAAAAGCACATTTGTGTACATGTTCCTTCATTTTTGATGAAGAAAATTTTATTGAATTTTCATAAATAGTGCAAAGATAAATGAAGAACATGCACTACAAAAATTTTTCAAAAATTATTTTTTCGCTGAAGTATAAATTAAAAACCAGACGTGGATCACGCTAAACGAATTTAGTTGGTAGTGGGAGTTTTCCTAAAATTCTACTAAGTCCCTTATGTGTATAATTTCGCATTTTTTGGTATCAATTGAAAAAGATTTGAACACTTGCGTACCATTTGCAGAAGATACAGCTTATTATTCCGTTTACTTCAAGGCGTTAGAATCCCCTAAAAGTCGTCTGCAGTAAAATTTGAGTCCATTTACCCATGTCTGTCCCTACTTCCATCTGTACTTTGAGATATTGAGCCAAAATTTTAGGCAAATATTTCTAATTTTTGTAAAATATGTTCAAGAGCCACTTTCGACAAAAATGTACCCAAAAATAGTGTTAATCAAATGTCGGACACCTCCTGATTTTACAAATAAAGAAATTTTGTAGCGGAATCCGACGTCTTAGTTAATAAAGGCCCATCAAGAACCTGTCACACCCACTGTTTGTATTTGGATGTGTAGGACAATTAAGAATACAATTAAATTGTGTATCGATCTTCACGGTCTTCGCATTGAACCATTTCGATCACCAACTTTTATTCAAACATTTATTCTATAATTCACATAATCACAATTCATATTCATTTAAATCATTTAAGAACATTAAGCGGCTAATTTGAATATTGGATGATAACCTGTCTCGTCGGCATTAAATGAGAATTCATAGCGTCGGCCATCTGGTGCTATCCAAGAGGTGGCTCCTTGTACTACAATGGCGGAACCTTCCTCGGTTTCTTTGAGAGTGCCCTCCTCAGTGCGGGAAATACCATTGCTGGTGTCATAACTGTAATAACATTGAATTGAAATTACAACAATCGTAACAAGCTCTCTAACGATTTCTGATTTATGAAAACCTTACGCAAACGAATATTTATCTACACCGCTTTCAGATTCAGAACGTAAAATTTCGGCATGAGCATCTTCTCCCTCAACAACTGGCACTTGTTGTACAGGTTTATCCTCTTCAGGTTCAGGCACCGATACTGGTAAAGGGGCAGTACGAGCAGCGCACAATACAGCAAAACAAACTATTAACACGATTGATAATTTCATTTCGTTTTTTCGTTGTTGTTATCCCTTAAACGACAATTTTGTTTTGATTAAGTTTGAATTTTGTTTTGTTGATTAATCCTGTATGGATAACAATAGTAACAATAATACGTTGTGTTGCAGCTAGATACTTGTGAACTCGACTGATTTTCTGCATTTGCTGGATCACATATTTATACTGATGTACTGATTAAATCCTCGCTAATATAGAAGAAAGAAATATCGGTCAACAATGCAGTTAATATGTCTTTAACAAGATCATTATCTTTACGATCTGGCTGGCTGCTTGGCTGGCTGGCGTATGTCCTCCTCACACCTACATACATCTGCACAAACGAACATATAACCCTCACCCGCCTTAGTAAGCTATACTTTGACAATAAAATATATGATTATGAACGTCATAAAAAAACAGCAACAACACAGTTACAACTGCTCACATATCTGGGGATATACTCGTATAGTATAAAAGAGCTTAACTCTTCTTAATTGCATGTTAACAATTTTTATTGTTTTTATACCAGCAGACAGAAAGGGTGTATATATGTATCTGTGTGTGTGTGTGCGTATGTACGTCTGTCAGGCACTACAGTCTGCAGTGTTATAACCAAAAAACTATATGGTGCAAATATTAGTCAATAAATTATAATATATAGACGGACAACTACAACTACTGTTATCCGAACGATGACATTTAATAATTAGATATATATCAATAATAATTATTAATTACCGTACAATTCATATCTTCACTAATATAGCTTGACAGAGATAAGATGAAAGATGCTTTTGCGGCCTCTTTTTTCCAAATTATGGAGAATTTTTTAATTGGTTTATATGATAAATGATTTAAAAAATTCTGCTTTCCGAATGACTTCATTATCACCCAAGTCTAACTATTATTAACAATGAATGCATAAAACCACTTAATCACAAATTTATTGAATGTACGTGTCTGTGTGTTGCGCATTTTTATATAAAAGTCTTGATCATTGCACTCATCAACTTTACGATCGTTTGCGGTTAGGTTGTAGACAGTTGGAATTCAAAAGTGGTACAAGTAGTAAAATAATAAAACAATTATAAGGTTAAGGTTTTCCAAACTAAGAAAAGGAATAGTAACAATGACAAGAAGCAGAAGTTTAAATGTTATTAACGGGGGGACGCCTTTGATTGTTTCCTGATTGTCAATAATACAACAATAAAGAAACCAATAAGTGTGTGCTTTTTCAAAACTATACTTTTATATAAAATTTAACTTAATAACTTCATAATCAAAAGAAAAAATATCGCTATTTAAAAAGGGCAAAATTCGTAAAGAGCCACGCTTACAAGTGACCTATGAGGTAGTGTTGTAAGTTCGGTATACATATTTACATACACTATTAGAAGGCGTTATCCAATACCTGACACGCCCCTAATTGTAAGTACATGTGGATACCGTCCACATTTTGATCTAAATCAAATTTAGTTTTTTACTTATCTTGCACCACATAAGATTTTTTGTGAATTATAGGTGTGGCTATAGTCCGACGCCTCCCATTTTTAACACATCGATAGATGAACTAATTATAATTGTGTGTAGGTGAAATTTTGTGGCTAATAGATTTTGGATTGCGAACATGGTACTTGACCAATGGTCCGAATTCAATAGAAATCTGGGCGCAGAAACAATAAATGTTTATATAAAATTTTAATATCTCAAAATTTGCGACCATAAGCGTTTCAACAGCAGAAAGACGCTCGGACATCATTTCGGGTTTTGATGCTAATGAAAATGTATGTACTTTCTAGTGTCTGACGAACTACTTTGACCACTTTTTATATGTTTGCACGTATAAACATAATATGGGTGGGACGGGTAAGTGATTAAGCCTTATAGTACTTATTAGGCGTGCTTTACAGCGACAACTGCAGTTATGAGCATATCTGTTAACGTAGTCTAGTTACTTTTTGCACATTCATGGGACGGACTAATTAGAATTTTTAAACTCAAATTTTATTGCTGAAAGTTTTTCCCTCGCCGGCGTGGTACTTTAACAAATTAAATAGAAACCTATATACAAAATAATAATTGCTACCGAAACCATAACACTTTAGCCTCCAATGCAGAAGTTAATGGGTTTGCATAAAAATAACGATAAAATGGTTGTAAAAAATATAGGCAAGTGAAATTTCATTGAAACATTTAAAAAATGCAGGACAACTATAATTAAATCGATTATGAGTTAACGTTTAACGCATATAGTTTAGAGCAATAAATATACTAAAATAAGATGTGATGTGTGGCATGGCAATAAATTTAATATTAAGACTAGGTTCATAACGATAAAAATCTCTTATAATGATAACTAAAAGTTGAACTTATGTGTCAACTAATATAATACACATTTTCATGAATTATTCATTTTGTTCAGGAACATGAAGTGCTTCTGGAAAATGATTAGTTTCCGGTTGAAAGCCATTCTTATCTGCCAAATAATTTAAAGAATATTGTGCACTGTCCGGTCCCACCCAAGTGACAGTACCTTGAACTGAAACCGAGTCATTCTCAGTGCCAACATTTTTCAAAGCAGCTGCCTCCTTACGGAATATGCCGTCACTAGTTTAAAACTAAAAGAATCAAATGCAATTATCTTCTTATCGGTTTTCTGAGTCACACCATCCGAGAGAAATTACATCCAGCTGCATCAATAGCCAGCTCATTATGCTTCAAAATATTAGCGTTTCGTGTGGATGGTGCTGATGAAAATGATTCCCTTTGGTGGTGGTGTTGTTGCTCTTGCTATTTCCGCATCTAATGTAGGCAGCAGTCGATACTATTTCACATTGATAGTTAACAACCACAATTAATAGCACAGTGACAGTAAATCTATGAAAACAAGCATTATTGTGAAGCTGCTTCAAGTCTAACACGTTTTTTTGTTGTTGTGTCGAACTTATAAATCAGCCAGTATGTATGTAAGTGTGTATGAGTGTGTGAAAATGTTTATGCACCTAATTGGGTTTTTTCGTTACTAATCAGCCTTAACAACTGTGCTCAACATACCATCTTACGTATGCAAAACATCAAAAGCACAAGGCTACCTTACAATGTAGATATAAGCGTAAATATCGGTTATTATATTACAATACTACTACAGACAGTCCTGTGTATAATGATCGTCCTTTCTCTTTACTGTGATCACTAATTATTCTTCACACTGACTGACATAAATTGACACAGTAGTGATTTTTTTGCCCTTATGATCAAGAAGAAATAAAACCTAGATTTTATAATGTTTATACCCTTCACATAAGTTTAAGTTTGTCATTCCGTTTGCAACATAGAGAAGAAGGCGCCAGAGAATTATATTTATCTGCCACAAAAATTGAGCTTTTAAGTTGAAATTCGCTACGTATATTTATAGTTATCCCATCCATCAACACGCCTACGAAACCATACCCATTCTACAACTCGACTTGCAAACTGATACATAATTCAACACTATTAGAGAACGTAATGAAATACCTGACACGCCCACCATTTGAATGAATATGTGGAGGTTATTTAATATTTGGTCTAAGTCATATTTAGTTTTCTTACTTGTTTATACATACATACAAGAAAAATAAAAATACAAGGAATCTGAGCGGCTATTTATATGTTTACGTGAATTTGGGGCGTGGCAAATGTTTTATTTTTTAATATTTATACAAATAAATTCAAGTCTTATATATTGTGGACTTGACTATAGTATGATTATGATTAAACTAGAGACCCAAAAAAAAATCGTTCAACTTTCTAATGATCTCCCGTGCATAGCGCACTAAATTGTTGATTTCGACCTTGTAGTTTAACTTTGCATTTATTTTATTTTACTTTCGTCCATAACAAATTACTTTTGGACGTATGGACACAAATTGCTTTTTCATGTGTAAATCCTAAATACTATTATCAACGAAAGAAGGAAATTATTTGGGATAACTGCCACAATCCTATTAAAAAATACATAGATAGTCAAAAATATGTAATAACTCCTGAAAAAACTGATTTAAAATTCTACTCATTGACTTCATTTGTGTACACAATCATGTAATATATAACGTATGAACCAAATCAAAATTACGTTAATATTATCTTAAAGGTTGTAGTTCTGAACCCTTCACTTAAATGTCATAAATTGCAAATGAAGGGATCTTCTCTTCCAACTTAATGAACTATATAGTCCTTGCATTCACTTTTTTGAAACATTTTGTCTATAATTTATTAAAAGCAAAATGTAAAAAAGTTATTAAACTGACACGCATGCTCTTGCATTTCGTATCCTGAAAATTTTACTTATCATTGGAAATATATACATACTTATCATATATCCATCAAACTGATAATTGTTCAAGCACGTAAGATTCTCCAGCTTTTTTGAGAGCACAAATGTTTGACCTACAAACCCTGTGCCCTTCAACAATTTAGCTTGTTAAGGTGAAACAATTCAGTCACATATACAAGGAACGGGTTTGTTACTTAAGTCTTCTATGAAATCAATCATTATCGTTATTGCCAAAAATTTTTGTTTTTTAAGTTTTTCAATCTTAATATTATTTACTTTGCTTGAAAAGTTTAACACCATCAAAGCAAATTTATTTTTATACCCTCCACCTTAGGGAAGAGGGTATATTCACTATGATCATCCGTTTACAACACATCGAAGGAAGCGTCGGAGACCCCACAAACCATATATATTCTTAATCAGTATGAAAAGAGAAATCGTTTGAGATATGTCCGTCCGTGTGTCCGTCTGTTGTTGGCACTCTCACGGTCGTAATTTTTGAGATATCAAATTAAAACTTAACCCACTTATTTTTAGTTTAATTTTGCTGTTTCGTATTGAAATTGGGCAAAATCGGTAAAGAGACACGCCCACAATAAACGAAAATCTCATCATACCTCGAAAAAATTGTATCTTTAAAAAATTATATATCGCACAATACTATGCCTATCAAGTTGAAATTTGGTATATATGTATATAAGTAGTACCGTTATCCAACATTGTACCATAAATGGGCGTGATTGAATAATGCAAACGCCTAAAATTAAAAAAAAAACACTATTTGCGTAAGTACATGAAATAGTCATATACATAAATATGGCAATAGAAACTTATATTTTAGAGGATTATAAAAGGTGGAGGGTATGGTATTTAAGCTTCGGTCTTAACCGAACTTCTCTATCTTGTTATAGGTTATTTTAAAATCTCCATGGATGACCGTCTTGCACAAAATTGGTAAAATAGAAATAAACAAGTTTGTTACTTAAATCTTCTTAATTCTTTGGATAACAATCATTCTTGTGAGCGTTTGTTTATTTTAATGAATTTATCCGTGTTTTTTATAACTCATTTAAGTTAGTTTGTCTTAAGACTTAAGTCTTTGATGAGTTTCTATTTCTTGTGAGAAAGCAAAGCAAGACATCGCACATATACTTTATTTGAGTAAGACAGGAGGCGTAATATTGTGTGTAAAAATGTTTGATTGAAACTTGCTGACATTGAAAATGTCAAAAACACACTTTCAATAGGATTGAAACAACCGTTTTTTACAATAGTCATCATTTTGGCATAAACCATAAAAAAATCTGTGAATAAAATTAGGTGAACAATTATGAATATTTTGTTGTTGTTGTTGGGTACATATGAATATAACAAAATAAATCAAACGTATTTACGTATACAAACGCAACACATGTTGCGTGTAAAGACCCTTTTACTAGCATTCACGCTGTTTACAATATGTTGAATAAGGCGGCCAGCTTAAGCAAAACACATACAAAGTCTTCGTGTTCGTGTTCATATATATATGCATGTGTGCGTGTGCGTATTCATATGTAAGTTGGAAGTACAGATTACATGACGAGTTATTCTTCTTCTTGCTTAATTTCGCTAAATTATAGTGTACTGGTTTTGGTGTACGAGTTATTTACGGTTTTATTTTTTATTTTTTTTGGTTGTTGTTATTGTTATTATTTTATTTTTTTGCAAGATAAATGTATATACTACTCCTCCCAGAAATAAAGTCAAACACAGAAGATAATACAAAGAAAAAAATCCAAGTGTCAGATGTTGTGTATAAATGGCTGGTATTGTAACGTTGTAGACAACATTAATTGTTCAGTACTTGGCTGGACAACAAGCGCATCCAAAGTTAATTTTTTCCACATTTAGAAGAATCACCGAAAAACAAATCGATTCCAGTCAATCAAATGAAGTACGCGGCAGTTATATTATTTGCTGTACTGTTTGTCGGCTACGCTGTGTCAGTGCCTGTACAAATTGCGCCACAAGATGCGCAAGTGTTGCGCTTCGATTCGGATGTACACCCCGAAGGATACAAGTTTTTGTAAGTTTATGCCTAAACATACATGATCACACATACAACCACAACACACAATACCTCAAACAAAAAGTGTGTCACGTGGTCAAGGTTTATTGATAATGTGTCTGTCTCGTTATTATCAATTTTTTCTCGCTTGGCTCAGGATTTTTTGCATGCAATAAATATTGTTAATTTTTTTTTTTTTCGTTTTTTCTTTAACTGGTTTTTAGTGTAGAGACTAGTGATGGCAAGGTACATCAAGAGGAGGGCCAACTAAAGGATGTTGGCACCGATCATGAAGCTATTGTGGTGCGCGGTTCATTTTCATATGTTGGCGATGATGGTCAAACCTATACAGTGACATATTTAGCTGATGAGAATGGCTTTCAACCTGAAGGAGCTCACTTACCCCACAATTAATTGACATTGGCAATCGAATAAACTTGGTATAACTTGGCATGGCATTCTACATTCTTCGTACATACAAAAAACCTAAAGCTAACACATTTTTATATATTTGGGTGTCACTAGTGTTGATTAGTTTTGTTTGTTAAGAGTGACTTGTGTGATTCTTTCGTTACTTTTTAAATGAAAATTTTTTTTATTACTGTTAATGTTTATAATTGTTTGTTTTCGCCTTTCCAAATGATTGTTCCTTCTCTCAAATGTATTGTATAGAATAATATTTGTTTATAATAATGATATAAGTAATGTCTTGAGCATGTTACATGTAATTAAAGAGTGCGTAAAAAAACAAAGGAATGGTTTTTCTTTATAAATAAGGATTAGGTGCAATAAGTGAGCTTGAGCTGAGCTTGATTTTACCCCAACCTAATATACCGTTAGTGAAACTTTTATGAATTAAAAACTGCCATTGTTATATTTATTATTGTATAAATCTAAAATAAATTTCATTCTTTATAGTTTTTAAAGGATTTAAAAATGAGAAAAAATCACAAAATTTGGTTTAAAACAAACCTTAGAAAATTTCTGATTTCGCTCTCTAACAATGCATCCACTTAAGGATCGATCTAGACGCAAAATTAGGTTATTCATAAACTATGGGCATGTTTGTCTTCCGACTCCGCCTACGTTCAACACTATAGATAGATCTTAGTGGGTTGCAGGTGTGACTGTATGACTGTAAGAAAATGTTACAGTCGGTTATATTTAATCAGTTAATACTCTAAATCAATCAATTCTACAAACTATGCATGTTAGTAATAAGTTTAGTTGCCGCATTAAAAATGGGGGTCATATAGTACTCAATTCGTGAAAAATCATTAAATGGAAAGAGATTCTAAATATGATCTGATGGGGTGCAAATTTATCACAGCCAATAAAAATTGTCAAAAAATATTACGAATTTTTATTTTTTTTTTCGCCGTATAAAGATTTACTTTATAATAGAACTTTATATGAGAGGTGTTGTAAAAATGGTCTAATTTGGTGCATTTTGAAAAGACTTCCTCTTTAAGTAAATTCATGAGCAAATTTCATTAAAATATCTCAAAAGTACAACTTGTACAAATTTACATGGATGCGCAGGCGGATATGGTTAAATCGATTCAGGATCACATTCTGATCAGTGTAATTAATAATTGAAAGTGGTTGCCTTTTGGGAGCTAAAAACATTCGCCCAATTTAATGTACCCTTCGCTACCATTGGTGCAGTGGATAACTTCAATACTACCAGCGCTCAAACGAAAGCAAAGCTGAAATGCAGTACAACTAAAATTGTTTAGTATCGGAATTTGGTAAGTAAGAATGGTGTACAAGTATGTAGTGGACTACCTTAAGGAAGGACATTTTAACATTTTAAAATAGGAAATTTATTTATTTTTATTACGAAGGCTACAAGTGTTACAAAAACCATTATTTTATAATTCAACTTTCCAAAGGCCATACTTTTGTTTATTTATCATCCAAATATAATTTTTTAATCACAGTAAAAATTTTTTCATCTTAAAAATTTTACATAAATTTTTTGCTTTTTATTATGATTACACTAAATAACTACAAAACTTAACCCACTGGCAAATGAGTGCCTTGTGCTTGGAAACCGTTTTCATCGGCAATATAATTCACTTGATAAGTGTTACCGTCGTCGCCAATATAATGATAAGAACCGCGTACGGATAAGGCTGCATCATCGGTGCCGGGGTGTTTTAGTACGCCCTCCTCTTTAAATGCCTTGCCATCACTGGTTTCCACATCGAATTGATAATTTTCCGGTTCCACATTGGACACGTAACGCAATGTTTCGGCATGTCTGTTGGGTGTAGCAGCCACCATAGTGACAATTATTATACAAACTGCAATCGCGGATTTCATGTTTAAAGCGAAAATAATTCTGTGGTTGATTATTGTTGTTACGCCGTCAATTTGTGTTCAGTTAATACGTAATTGGGCTAAAGGCTGAATGGTTTATATACCTACCAGCGTTAATGTGGTGCGATGCTGCGTCACATCATCGTCAGTTATGTTGTGACAAAAAGGAGTAAAACATTGTGGGACGCAACATAAAAGGAAACTTGTTTTCTTTTGGGTTTTTTCTGATTTTTAATTTACAACTTTTATGGTTTTATTGCTTTTAGGGCTTAAATCGGATAATTATCCTATAAAGTGATTATTTCGTTAATTATATAAAGTATGCAATGGTACAAAATGGTTTAAGTGCCATTAATATCTTTTATAAGAGATTTTTTACTAAATTGTTACATAAGTGCCCTAAATAACATACATGTACACTTTACACACATTCACGAATTACACAAATTATTAAGTGACTTAGGTTCTATTAGAAAAGCACAAACATTTAAACGAGTTACAAAAATGTTTGTTTTTGCTTCTTCTCTAAATTTTTAATACTATTAAATCATGCGAGTGAGGAAAATTAAAACCATTAAAACGATAGTAAGCCAAATCCTCTTATGCACCAATGACATTGATCATCACAAAGTATATAAAGCCAGTTTAATATTTCAACACCGTCCATAAAGTTTTTGCATCTCTAACGTACAACACTCTTGACTTGATCGATATGAACTTTATTGTTATTTTGATGGCTCTTGTTGCCGCTATCCTGGCCGCTCCTAATGATGTGGAAATAATAAAATCAGAGTCTGACGTTGGACCCGAAGGTTATACCTTCGAGTGAGTTATTAAATGAAAGAATTTGTAAAATATTTTGATTTGGTTTTTCGTTGTTTTCAGTTTAGAGACTAGTGATGGTACCGCCCGTCATGAAGAAGGTAAACTTACCGATGTTGGCAGTGAGCATCCCGCTGTTATAGTGAAGGGTTCATTCACCTGGAAAGACGATGACGGTAAAGTATTTACCGTTGATTACATAGCCGATGAAAATGGCTTCCATCCTGTTGGTGATCATTTGCCTCCCTTGCCTCATATACCAGAACTACATCCATAGTGTGACACTCCTGTACCTAATATTCTACTTTAAACGGTGTTTTACTTTCTACACAGAAATTTATTTGTTAAAGGAAACAAACAAAAACAATTTTTGAAACTTTAGTTAAAATACATTTAATATATTTATCAGAGCATATTAAAATGCAAAAACTGTTGTTTCAATTTACTTGTCCTAGGCTTTATCCTATACACGGACTGTGTGCTATAAAAAAGCTATAATTTCTCATTGTATTGTATGTTAAAGGAAGATGTTGTTGAATTATTTTTTTTTTCCTTCTTCTAAAGGATCAAAAGTTTAGTCTTGGTAGTTTTTAAGCAAAACAAGTAAAACTATCAGAAGTTTACCCAAATCCTAACTACGAAGGAACAGTAGCCACATTCTTACACATGTAGTCGTAGGTTCGTATCTCTCTACTGAAATCTGCGTAAAATATATTATTCTAAACTCCGACTATTCTTTTCCATATCCATTAAAACCTTCACAGAATTTATATAGCACTTAAATGCCATTGGAAATTACATGACCACTCCAACGAAGCAACAATTTTTTCAAATCAAATTTCCACTTCGATACCACTCCATCTGCTTCACGAATAAATATATATGAGTATATAATAAAACAACATATACATTTACACTTAATTAATTTTATTATTACGATTAGTTAGTCTTTAAAATTTCCCTAGTCACAAAGTCATGTCCAACACCGCATATATCTATTTAATGGGGTAAATGGCTAGCTTCTGGTTGATAACCGTGTTCATCAGCAACATAGTTAACAGTGAATTTGTGACCTTCCTTGTCCACCCACGAGAAGGTGCCGTGCACAACGATAGCATCGTGATCCTTATCAATGTTCTTCAAATGACCTTCAGCATCATGTTGGATATGATCGGAAGTTTCGAAACCGAATTTGAAGCCTTCAGGATGAACATCTTGATCGTAACGGAGGATTTCAGCATGATGGTGATCATCACCATGATGACCGTGTTGAGGAGCAGCCAAAGCAACGGCAAACAAAGCGGCGAAAACAATGAAGAATTTCATTTTGATTTGTGTTTGTTTCAAGTGTGCTACGAAAATGCAAACTGATACCATTTGTTGAGCATGTGAAGGTTTTTATACGCGAAATTCAAAGTGATGAAATAAATGTTGAATACATAGTCTACTATATTGCAAAATGCAAATTGATAACCTTTAATTATAACTAAATTAAGTTAACCAACTAGTTATATCGAAATGTTTTCATAAATCATAATAAAATAAATGTTTTTTATGTATCATCAGAACTTTTCCGCATCTTTTAGTGATTTTAAAATTTAATATGTCTAGGTCTAGTTTGAGCCGGTCTAGGTTCAACCCCTCCAGTCGCCAGATATTAATTTTTCACATTTTTCAAATATACATCATCACTACCATCAATATTAAGTCAATATGAAATACTCATTTCAAAAACTAATACATATTATTACACCAAACCCTAATATACTTAAAATTTAATAGTTCAAACGATTGTTAAACTTAATAATTAAAAACTTCGCTATATTCGCTTTTAACAAGGAAATGTATTGTATATGGCTTAAAACGAATAGTGCACAGTTTCTATCGCAAAACAATTTTTAATAAAATTATAAACGAAGGTTGTCCGGCCATCATAGAAAACAAAGTCAATTATTCTTTTAAGTACTCTTGCGTATGTTTATTGTATCCATCACTTTAAAGTGGACAGAAGAATACGATTAATATTCAATTTTATATATCTGATGTAACCGTACGTGTTCATTTTTCTATTCGTCTGTCTATCCGAAAGTTTGTGGTGAGCATACACCGGCTTAATATATCATTTCAAATGTATAATTACATTTACACCACTTCTAGTAAAAGGCTTTATTTGTCCTCGTAAGGAATAAATATGGACCCACCACGAATAAATAATTTACCCATATCTTCAGAATCATTTTCTGAATTATTTTAAATAACTCCGTCTGACTGTACATTTGTTGCTCATGTAATATTGTGCGCAAGCTAACAGTTTTTAAGGCATTTGAATGAAATTCGACACCAAGGGAAGCTTCATTGAAATTGGCCCATATTGGGCCATTTCTAAGGCTCTTTTCCACATAACGAATTAATTCGAGACAAAAAATTCAAAGACAAAATTCACAAGTTGAAAGATTTTTAAATAAACCATTATGAAGAATCCTTTCACTACATAGAACAAAACGTAGCTTAATCTACACTTGTATAAAAAGTGTAAAACAATGGTGTAGAGTTGTAATGTTGAAATGTGAATTATTGATGTAAACCATTTGCGCATGAATTTGCAAAGGTGGATTTGGCTCAACTGGTAAAGAAATCTGCTGATGAGAACTCAATGAGTTCAACCCTTCCAGTCGCCAAGTATTAATTTTTCACAATTTCCAACATTTTCATTGCAGCTTTCAAATATAGTCAGAAGGAAAAAAATTCATAACATACGAGTATATATATATACACTAAAAACTTATTAACATGATGAAGAATATTTATAAAGCTTAATAGTGGACTGTACCCAGTTAAGATCTAGTTCTCAGTAAAAACAAGTAGGAAAACTAAATTTGGCTTAGGCCAATTCTTAAATACCCTCCACATCTACAATCGTGAGCGTGACATGATGATTGGATATGATTACGTCCTATAATAATGTATGACGCATCAGCTAGCAAGTCTATTTTACGTTGAGTATGGTTTTTTGTAAATTATGGGTCTGTCTTTGGCACATCGATTAATGGGATGGAAAATATATATATGCATATCAGATTTCATGTTCATAGGTCAATTTTTGTCGATTGGGGGTGTGTCTGTTAACCGACTATAACCATTTTTGACACTTCAATGGATAGAATAATTATAAATATTTTTACCAAATTTCAACTTAATAGCCCATTTTTTGTTGCATATAAAAAGATTTTTTTCAATTGTGGGCGTGGCTCTTAACTTACTTTGACATGGCGACATTTCAAATGGCGATCTGTTTATTTAAATTTACGCACGTGCAACCAAAAGACAGACACACGCACGTACATGTTTAGATCGACTCAGTTTTTGATGCTGACCAAAAATATATATACTCTGTAGGGTCTCTGACGCCTCCTTCTGGATGTTGCAAATAGAATGACAAACTTAGTATACCCCACATGTTGTGTCTAAGGTATAATTTAGCCTACAAATTGAATGTTTAATTTTAGAAATGGAGCCGATCATTATTGGAGTCTGCCTTATCCTCTAATTGACTTTTTGCAAGACAAAGATTCGCCTTCACTCATACTGAACTATAAAGGTAGATTATAAATATGTTACTTGTTCAAATATACAGTTGAAACTAAGTTCTGTAAGGTTGAGTCGATGCGCTATCCCATCAAAAAATATTTATAATTTCCAATCAATTTATTTGATTTCTAGATTAATCTCACGTACAAACAAAGTTATCCAAACGACAGCAACTATGAAAATGCAGCTAATTTATTAGTATGCTATATACATAAACTCTTTATTTTGAAACAAGTTTTAGTGCATTTTCCAAAACATCGGTTTGGCTATTTTCATAGTTTTATAATTTTTTTTCATCTCTCTAAAATTGATGCTTTTACGAAATCTTAGGCAGTTTTTATATAAATGCTGACTATTGAAATAGTTTTCAAACCTTTTAAAGGTTACAACCGCTTTTGCAGATTCTAATTTCCGTTCCTATTGATATAACTTGAAAAAAGAGTCGAAATTATAGTTTTCTTCTACCTGCCTCCTTAATAACCAAAAAAAAAGACAATGCACTATTATTTTTTTACTCAATTTTATTTTACTTAAACTTATAATCATAATCTAAAACATATCACCAAAAATTATTGCATAAACTTAAGCACGGCCGGGGGAAACATCGGGTTGGTAACCGTGTTCATCAGCAACATAGTTAACAGTGAATTTGTGACCTTCCTTGTCCACCCACGAGAAGGTGCCGTGCACAACGATAGCATCGTGATCCTTATCAATGTTCTTCAAATGACCTTCAGCATCATGTTGGATATGATCGGAAGTTTCGAAACCGAATTTGAAGCCTTCAGGATGAACATCTTGATCGTAACGGAGGATTTCAGCATGATGGTGATCATCACCATGATGACCGTGTTGAGGAGCAGCCAAAGCAACGGCAACCAAAGCAGCGAAAACAATGAAGAATTTCATTTTGATTTAGTTTGGTAATGCGTTTGTCTTGTGTGTGATACAAAAATGCAAACTGATGCTGCTATTTGGCACTGTTACCGTTTTTATACCTCTCGTAACGGTTATATGTGACAATGAATATTTTATTCATCCTCCATTAAACATAAATATTCATAAAAAAGAATAAATAAAAATTAAATAAAAATATATTTTTTTGCAAATATAAATAAATTAAAATAAAACATTATGAGCAAACTGGTTAAAGACTAATATTTTTATGATTTTTTATAGTTTTTTGCCATGAAATTATAATATGACATACAACACATTCATTTATATATTTATACGTCATGTGTGTATTGTATTTGCAAAAATATTGAACTTAATAATTAGTGTTAAAACACTTCATTCACATTTACGATGGTTTCATGGAGGCGTTGAAACAAGGAAAAATAATAAACTTCCTCGCAATTTGAGCCCCTTAAGTAATTCACTGAACTAGTCAGGGATTTTGTTTTTGCAATATTGGCTTTGAAAATAGTTATAAACATAAAAAAGTCATAGTCATTCACTTAGAGAGTAAGTAATATTCGTCTACAAGGGTTATAAAATTGTTATTACGTTAATGATTGTGTCCGCTTAAAATCGAAATATAATATATAATAACATTCCATAACAGATGATTGAACCCATTGCGCGAGGAGTTACTTTCAATGTGTATTTTTAAGCCATTCACATAATGTGAGGGTATACCAAGTTTGTTTTTCTGTTTGCAACACATTGAAGGAAAAGTCAGAGACTCTACAAAGTATATATATTCATGATGAGCATCAAAATCTGAGTCGACCTAAACATATTGTGCCTGTCTGTTGTTAGCATTCTCATGGTCATAAATTTTGTGTTGAAATTTAGTTAGCATACTTAAAAATAACCTATCCATCTATATGCTAAAAATGGGCGCAGCCAGATAAAAGACACATCCACTAATTTAAAGTTATCCCATCCATTAATGTGCCAAAAATGGGCGTGGTGTAATAACAGACGCACCCACAATTTACAAAAAACTATACTCTACGTAAAATTTGACTTTCAAGCTGTTATGTAATGCATACACTATGTCACACCCACTATTGTAGATGTGAAGCATATTTAAGATTTCGCTTAAGCTAAATTTAGTTGTTTTACTTTAAATATTTAAACCATTGCTCTATCTTATAAAGATTCATGGCATCTATAATATCTCAGCAAAAAACTTTTAGCGATTTTTAGAAAAGCTTCTGGACAATAATCTCAATAACAATAGTAAAAATAAACAGTCAACAGTCAAACAATTACATTTGCATATTATGTATTGTAACTATATGCATTTAGATCAGACCATATGTTAAGTATTCTATATTTTCAGGACATTAATTTTCACATACACACACATTACATCCACTCAATATTCGATTCTGGTTCAGAATATAAGCCGAGATGTTCGCCTTTGTGCAAAGTGAGTCTCAGTAGTGTCAACTTTTAAAGTATTTTTGTCAACTATGCGTGGATTATCAGCCCAATGTAACAGTCGAATTTAAATTCCAGCTGAAAAAAGCTCACTTACTTTGCTTTTACTATGTTTCTTTGCACTTACTATGTTTCTATATCCAACATGCAGAAAATTTTACCCAACATGGCTACCAAAAGCCTCGTCAATGCAATTTCTCAACTTTTGCTGTTCAGTTATATGCGAATTAAAAATACATATATTTATATTCATTATAACAATTTATATGAATTAGAGTGGAATGCTCTTCATATTCTTGAATAGCAAATGTAGACTTCAATTGTCCGTTAAGGCCTTCTAAATGTTCTACAACAGTACTTATTTATATTGAAATTATAAATGTTTATATAAGAGCTACTTATTTAAAACACATATGTTTTCCAAATTTTCTATACTTTTACTTTCATCGAACTTAACTGTTAGAATAAATTTATTTTGGTTACATTTCGGAACAGAGACATTTCATAGTAGTTAATTTTAATCCGATTTAGCGATTTACGATTTAAAGTGCCCCTCTTGAATAAAAATACTGACAAAGAACATTTCAAATACTTACTCTACGTCATCCATAACATTACAAAAAAAATTAAATGCAAAGTACGAATTCTAAAATCGTTTCCTTTTTTTATTTGGTCCATTTGATCACAAAAGCTCTTTGAACATGTATTCCAGTCAACTATTTACAAATGAGGAATATGATCACCTTTAGGTTGGAAACCATTTTCATCAGCTACGTAGTCAACGGTGTAGGGTTTGCCATCCTTGGCAATGAAGGTGAATGAACCATGGACAATGACAGCAGCGTGTTCCTTATCGGTAACTTTCAAATGACCTTCAGCGTCATGTTTGGTACCATCACTGGTTTCAACACCAAATTTGAATCCCTCTGGATGAACATCAGCATCCTGACGTACAGTATGCACGTCATTGGGACGAGCCAAAGCCACAGCGAAGAGAGCAATGAAAACGATCAAGAGTTTCATGGTGATAATTGCGTTATTCTGTTGCGGTGTCAAACTGAATAAGATGCTTTACTACCGTTTGATTGACGTTTATATAACGAAATTTCAACCACCCGCAATATGCCAAAAATATATTGAGAGTAATTAAACCCTTTAACAAGTGACTTTCTACTCGTTTTATAAAATACTGGTTTCAAAATGTGCTTTTTTGGGTTGATTTGAAATGTTTTAGAATATGAATGAAGATAAAAAGATAAATGAAATCATATTTAGCTACTAGTAATCACGTGATTATAGAGTGTTTGGCGAATGATATAATAGAAGCAACAATTGAACTGCTTCAAGTGTAGAGAATTTTGAAACGAAATAAACAAAATAACGTAAATTTTTGATAAACATAGAAAATGGTTGAATAGATAATGGAGCAAATGTAATATACTTCAATTTTAGTTCAATTAAATTTTTATTAAACTACTTATGTTAGGGACCACGACTTGTGTAGAAAAGCTGCTATGCAACGCATTAGTTTTAATAACTTATTTATGATTAGAATAAGATTACAAATAAAATTTACCGTTATAGCGTTACAAATAACCAATTAAGAAAAGCACTCTTAAGGCGTATTATTATACGTTTATTATTTGATATTTCTAAACGATTTTTAATGTTTTTGGTAAAGGAAACTTTTTCCAAATAATAAAAAAAAAATTCTTTATTAATATAAATTTTTTCAATCTTTAAAAGTTTCTCTCTAATAGGTTTCTGAGGTTAAATACGGTTTTGAACAAGTGGAAGCTCTTTATTATAAGACAACAAAAACAACAAGAATAAATTTTTACTTCCATATATATGGGTTGTGTACATTAAGTTTATCATACCGTATGTAAACACCTTACAAACTATATATATGTTAGATCAGCATTCTAATCTGAGTTTATTTAACGATGTGAGTGTTTCCATCTATTAATAAAACATTGAGATATCAATATAAAATTTTGGAGCTATCTGCATCTAAATACAGGTAAGTGATAAAAACCTTTCCCACAGTTATATTTGTTGCACCTATTTAAAATTAGCCCATCCATTGACACTCTAAAAATGGGCGGGTAATAATAACAGATATCGCCATGATTTATAAAAAAAAACTGCTCCTACTATCATAGCAGGCCCTAAGTTTGAAATTCTCAAAGTATTAATTATGATACTTGTGGTATAAGTTTTTGAGAAGCTGTAAAAATGCACCTAGATATAATACATTATTCTTGAAGATTACAAATAAAAATTCTAACTTCTCTAAAAGCTTTCATAATATTTTACCACAACTACATTTTTGATGATAATGGTAAAATTCTATCGACTTTTAATTTTATTCAGTGCCGCAAGTTTAACGCTCTGCAGGCTCGAACATACGACTTTATGTGTCAGAAACTCGAGTGTTATAGCACACGGTAAAAAGACACTAAAGTAAAAACTGAGAAACTGTTAATCATTTTAAACACCAAAAATATATATTTAACGCTTTATAATGTGACTAGATGAACGCACAACATTTAATTCAGCAACAATATATTTTTTTTTTATTTATTAGATTTAAATTGGTAAAACATTTACAAATGGGGAATGTGAGCGCCTTTAGGTTGGAAACCGTTTTCATCAGCAACGTAATCCACAGTATAGTGTTCGCCATTCTTATCAACAAAAGTGAAGGAACCGTGCATGATAACGGCGGCATGTTCATGATCGAATACCTTTAGTTGACCTTCAGCATCGTGGCGGGAACCATCACTAGTCTCAACACCGAATTTGAAGCCTTCAGGATGGACATCGGAATCTTGACGTACGGTATGCACATCATTAGGGCGAGCCAAGGCTACAGCGAAGAGAGCAGCGAAAACAATTAGGAATTTCATGTTGTCTTGTATGCGGTTGATGATTCAGGTGCGCAATGATTTCAATTCACAACATATTGCACTTTTTATACCCAAAAAAGGAACGATTCAATTATTTTTTTGGGACACAGAACTAAATAAATAATACAGTTTCTTCTCATTCTCTATCTCTCTTTGGTTAGAGAATATAGAGAAAAGGGTAATTATTTATGAAATCGTGTGAATTGACTTTAAAAAAACCAGATTATTTATCATGTCGCATGCGAAAAAAATCCGATTAGTAGCTTTGCATAGCAACCACAAAAATAATTATTCAAATATGTTTTTCTAAACACCTAAGCACAAAATAATGAATAGGATTCTTCCGACCAAACCATTTTTGGTAACTGACGAGGTAACAACGAATATAAGAAAAGACACCCCATTCATTAATTCCCTTTAGAGATTCAAATAAAATTTGGCTGTGCTTACATTATATCATGTTTTATAAATTTTTCAATAAACATCTAGGATCCCTGGGCTTTAAGCTATTCATTTATAATTCTAACACCGAAATTATTGCCCCTTGTTATTATGATTAAATTCAAACTCAAATCATAACATTTTCCGGTTAGTTTTGACCCTGAAACCGGTCATTGTTACTTATGCAAAATGTTCCAATTATACGAAAAAATAATATTGTTGCTTTTTTGCATAAACATAATTATATGCAACATCTCGAAAATTTCCTATATAAAAGATCTTTCATCAGCATAACCGATCACACAGTATTTGGCATAAAATCTTGAAAGATCTTGTTAAACACAAAACTACTTAGTCAAAATGAAGTTCATCATTGTTTTTGCTGCTCTCTTCGCTGTTGCTCTGGCTGACCATCATGACGTGAAAACTTTACGTCAAGATTCCTTCGTTCATCCCGATGGTTTCAAATTCGGCGTTGAGACCAGTGATGGTGCCAAACATGATGCTGAAGGTGTTTTAAATGACGCTGGCACTGAACATGAATCCATCGCTGTTCATGGTTCGTACACTTTTGTTGATAAAAACGGTGAACACTACACTGTTGAGTATGTGGCCGATAAAAATGGTTTCCAACCCAAAGGTGCTCATATTCCCCACATATAAGAAGACGGCATAATCCTTGTTTATTATTTTAATATTGGTTAGTTATTAAGAAAATAAATTTTGTAAATAGTATTTGTGTAAAAAAAAGTTGTTTTTAATTCAGGTTCCAGTGTGATTTTTACAGTTCCTAATTTTTCGGCATAAATTGTGAAATGAATTAAACGGTCTATCATAATTTTTCAAAGGTTTTGATGTTTTAGTTGAACAACTTAAAAAATGTCATATACCTCCACATCCACGGTAGCATCTTAAATTGGGCATTTCTTCTTCTTGGGTGGCAAATAAAATGCTTTCAGTTGGATAATAATAATAGGAAAAGATAAATATACGAAGATTTGAAAGTAAAGATCAACTTAAAAAAATTTAAAAGATGAAATTTTTAACGGTTATGAAATAAAATAGTGAACTATTAAAGAAAAGACTTCAGATACAAAGATCTCAACTTGTTATGCTAATTTCTTAACCGTGGCCAAGTTACCGCTACAATTCAATGGAGTTTAAACTAAGATTACAAAGATAGGTTTACCTTGACAGCTTCCAAGTTTATTAAGACAACGTTTTGGTAATTATTTTATATTAGTATTAAAAAGTTAGGCATTTTTCAAACCCAAAGAGAAAGATGAATACCTTTTTGAAAGGAACATCTTTTTTTCTTTCACCAAATGTGCGTGTGTGATGAAACAAACATTATAAAAACATTATATTTGGGCAAATATAGGAAATCTTCTACATATGCTGTGGGTGTGGCATTTATACAATTTTCTTTTAATAATAAATTCTGCAAAAAAGACAGTTTTTTAATAATTTGGTACCATTTCTGTTATTTGACGACGTTTATAAAATATTCACCTAATAACTCAATTTTATGACTTATAATTGTTTTTTAATAAAAAAAACCAGCGACGGTAATCAAATTTTAGCTCAATAGCGCAATTTTTACAACCGCAGGGCGTTACAACAACAAATAATAATCATCAATTTAAATTTTACCCACTTTATGTGGAGGTTACAATAGAGGGACATTTGATTTTGATGATAATTCATTAAGTAATAATAAATATGTGGTTTAAAAAAAGTCTGTAATTTAGTCTTTCGGGTACTTACACAACATGAAGTAAAACCATGGTTCAACACAACCCTATATAGTAGATAGGGCATTTAGGTCTTAGTAACCCTTTATTTAAATGTACTAAAAAGAAAAATTTAATTCTAAGCATAAATATTCACATATGTTATGTTGTAGGAGATAATTAGCAAAACGTTCAATTATTATTATTGTTATTGAACTCGTTTAAATAGTTAACAATAAAATGCCGTCAGCCGTTATATGCTTTAAAGCAGAGTTTCAGAACACATATAAGAAGGAGAACTTTCACTACAGACATGCGTAGTTATCATCAGGTAGCCTATTCATTAACAAGACAACATGAAATTCTTGATCGTTTTCATTGCTCTCTTCGCTGTGGCTTTGGCTCGTCCCAATGACGTGCATACCGTACGTCAGGATGCTGATGTTCATCCAGAGGGATTCAAATTTGGTGTTGAAACCAGTGATGGTACCAAACATGACGCTGAAGGTCTTTTGAAAGTTACCGATAAGGAACACGCCGCTGTCATTGTTCATGGTTCATTCACCTTCATTGCCAAGGATGGCAAACCCTACACCGTTGACTACGTAGCTGATGAAAATGGTTTCCAACCTAAAGGCCATCACATTCCTACCCTATAAGTAGTTAAATGTTTAATAAATAGCCAAAATAAATAATAGTTAAACAATTACATATGCATGCAGCTACAGCAATTACATAACGACTCAGGGACCTAAATATTTTACATACATAATGCCAACTATAGAATAATTTAAGGGGACTCGGGAATTATAATAAAGCTCAAATACTTTATAGTTCGAAAAAAAATGTTGTGCATTTTATTAATATAGAAAAATGTTTTGCACCAATCAATTTATGTTAATAAATATCATTCAATTTTGACTTTTTTTTTGGCATTAAGTTGATATATTCGAACTTGAATCTTAAACTTGTTATAATTTTCTCAAATTCAATATAAACTGGTTTCCTATGACTATTTAAAAATTATATTATTTCCGTGGATATCGGTAACCAAACACAATTTAGATAAATTTATTATAATAATGAACGTTCACAATCATTGGTGCACCATTCGATCGTTCTATTAAAATAATACAAACTTGGTATTACTAACTTAGTATATACAGAATTAGCTAAATGCTGAATAGCAGCACTTTTTCATAAGTAAAACTGTTTAAAAAAAATTAATACCTGCACTCATATCATATTACATTCATTGAGCAACTCATAATAATTTTTTAAATTCAGACTGTGTAATACCTAACATGGCTATGGAATAGCTTAAGAACCTTTAACCTTTTCGCTCCGAAGGGCGTATACATACGCTATCGAAGAATGACCATTCATATATGAGGAACGTATATATACGCTCTGGAAAAGTAGGCGCGCAAGTACGAAGAGCTTACATATATACGTTTATACCATATATACCAAATACCTAAGAGTCACACTCGATGCAAGGCTATCGTTTCTACCACACCCAAACACAGTTTGCGAAAAAGCATCCCGCATATATACAGCACTTGCACATATAATGGCTAACATTGGCGGCCCTAGCCAAACAAGAAGGTTACTATTGGCCAAGGTGATATTCTCGGTAGCTGTCTACGCTGCACCAATATGGAGCAACCGAATTCAGAAGTACTCAAGCTATGCGAAAAGTTTGAATAAACTATGGCGTGCTATAGCTCTAAGAGTATGCTGTGGATTCCGCACTATATCTCTTGACGCGGCACTTATATTGGCAGGCATAACACCTCCTGACGTAATGACGCTCCAGCTCACTAGGTTGCACGACAGTAGAAAACAGTTGGGCAGAACGCTCACGCTCACCGAGAAAAACGCCATACTCCAGGTCAGCGTTAATGAATGGCAGGTAAAGTGGAATGCCTCCCCACGAGGACGATGGACATATGAGCTCCTACCCAGCATAGGATCGTGGCTGAACAGGCAGCGAGGTTGCAAATTTTCAGTGGTCAGTGGATGCTTTCGGGCCTATTTGTATCGCTTCGAGCACGATACTGAACCCTGGTGTCCAACGTGCAAAAAGGAGGAAGAAACGGCTGCGCATGTACTTCTGAAATGCCCTAGATTCAGTGACGAGCGGCAATTGATAGAGGAAGTAACGGCTGAAGAAATGAGTCCAAACAGATTGTGCTGGTGCATGAGTAATTCTGCTGAAATATGGCAATGCGCCTCTGTAATGACCCGCCTTAGAATGGAGGAGCGTATTCGCCATGGACATAGGACTGAGACCCTACCACTGACGATTTGTGCTTAGGCTCAGACCACTGACCTACGGCTTTCAATGCTTTCCCCCTCGTTAAAAAAAAAACCATATACTCGTATACTTTTATTACATACGTTACATGAGATACTTTTGTTAGTTTTTACTTTTTTGTAATTTTCTTATTTTTTTTATATTTCAGAAAGTAAGATGATAATACTAAATATAATATATATCATTGAAAAATTTAGAGAGCAACACTTGTAGTTACTTCGTAGCATTCCGTACCTCAGTGTCGATTACTCAGTAATACGCAAGCGCTTTTTAGGGAAAGGGTTAACCGAGGGCACAGGCTTTCGCAAAAGACCCAATGCAACGCGGTGCTTACATTTTCACCAATCGCCTACTTTTTCATTAAAAGTTTTATTTTTCATTCGCACCGGCATGCTCTTTTCTTATCAAAACACCCAAATAACTGGGCATAACCTTTCTTTAAAAAGAAGATTGACGCTCAGGAGAAAGACTCGATGGATAAAATTTAATTTAAAAAACATGTATTTAAGCATGTTTTAGCCCCGAAATTTTATACTTTATCTAACTCCCGTATTGGACACTTGAGTATTATGGCAACTCTAGCAGTACTTACCCAAGTTTTTGCTCAAACTATAAAAGTTTCAATATATATGGAAAAACCTACATAAATTTCGACCAAACACGTCTAACAATGCCCTTGAAAGAATATTCGACTTTTTAAATTAAAAGCTGTGTTGCTATATATGGGGTAGATATACATTATAGAAATCGCTTACTTACTGCATCTATAATGTATTGAACTTAAGAAGCGGATTGAACACGGAAGCTTCTTCTGACACCTATATATATAGCGCACCTAAGCAGGTACTAAAGCTAACAAACATAAAATGGTAATGAAAGCTGAATTTGTACGAATTGTGCTAAACATTCTAAGTTTATGTTATCTTCGTTTAAAGAGTTTTTCTAAACTAAATTTTTAATGACATTTGCAATTAGGATTTATTATTAGCCTGTCCGGCGTTGTCGGATCACATACACGCCCACAATTTACAAAAAGTTTTATTTTTCCGACTCTTCTAACTATGAGGGCGTTATCAAGTACCTGACACGCTTAAATGTAAATGTAAATGGATATTTAAGATTTGGCCTCAGCCACATTTAGTCCTTTTTTGGTTATTTGTTCCAAAATCTTTTTGCAATATCCAATAAGTTTGTGCAATGAAAATATTACAACACTTTTAGAATTTTTTTCAAACACTGACTGAAGGCATTCACTCCTCAATTATTTCAACATTTATTCTCACTCGTTCATATGACACACACTTGTTGTTGTTGTTTTGTCTCTCCTCATTATAATGACAATGTAATGAAAGTTTATAAAAAATCCAAGGTAATTTGGTTGTGGTTGTTGTTTTTGTTATTGTAACAGAAAGCACATTAAAAAGGAAATGGTTGATTGATTGAAAGCCGCATAGAGAAGAAAAAAGTCCTTATTTGGGTATGTGAGCACCTTCCGGTTGGAAACCATTCTCATCGGCTACAAAGTTAACGGTATATGTTTGGCCATCGGGAGCTACCCAGGAAACCGAACCACGTACCGACAATGATTCATTGTCAGTGCCAGCATTATTAACCACAGCTTCCTCAGTACGGGTAGTGCCATCGCTTAGTTTGTAACTGCAATATAAATTGAATTTTTTTCCCTTCACATTATAAAGAAATACACAAGAAATATTTGTCAATTGAGTAATACCTGAATTTATAACCATTCAAACCAATGTTATCGCTTTCGTATTCCAAAATTTCAACATCTTTTTGAGGAGCGGCATACGCGCAAGCCACCAAAGCCAAAGCAGCAACAAAGACTAGCATCTGCATTCCACAAAAAATAAACATATAAAACGAAAAAAAAAACCAATCAAAATTAGATAAAAATCTATCTGTAATCTGCTGACAAGGTAATCCTTTGTGATGGAAGCGATCAGGTCACCTACCAATTTCATTTTGTATGAATTTATTTATGTTTTCAATTTGAAAAGTTGTTACACGGTGCGTATGGTAGTTGGCAATGTTGCAATTAGTGGCTTCTTCTACCTAATCAGTGGTTTTTATACTGACACGTTAAGATCTTATACCAGAATAATGCCAGACATTGCATTACACATGCAATTTATACGATTTGCTAATGGCTGCGGAAAAAAAACAATATTGTAAAAGTCATAAAAATTTCAAATTCGTTGACTAAAGTAACCCATCAAACGACTGCAAATATGTATGCAATGGCCAGCTAAATAGTTGTTGGTTCGTTATCTTGTTGGCTGGTTTGCTGATCGACTGCAGCATCTTTACTTCACGTGCTGGATACCTAAATGTACATTACATTCATTAGCATATATATATGTTATATAGTACGCACGCGTGTCTGTGTGTGTGTTACCTACATCTATTTAATAATATGTTAATAATATAAATGCAATGATGAAAAAGACGCGCTTCCACAATTTCAATACAACAGCTTACCTCTGCACCTTCTTCTTATCTTCACGACGTATGTATATATGTACGTATATGAACATGTGCGCGCTAGTCTAACTCTAATGATAAATATTGTAAATATTGGCGTTAAGCCAACGTGTGCGCATGCCAGTATAACAAGTAACCTTTAAAGTGCTGACTGATCTTTTAAATGACAAAAAACATAGAATGTAATGCCATACCATCACATATATACATATATGTGTAAGCTTGTGTGCAAGTTATGTACAGTGTGCGATATATTATGTAGAGACGCTGCTTCCCCAGAATGGTCCATCCGTTTAGTTAATGGCCAGCAGTAGCCGAAAACAAACGCATATTGTTTGGCATTCTGTCTGCACACTGTACTAGTATTGTAAGTTCAATCTCAGCTCAGTTCACTGTACAACCAAGTAAAAAATTTATATTTGATTTAAGCCAAATATTTAACACTCATCATTTTTGAAACCTTGCATATATAACGCAATTGTAAAGAAGATGTCTTCTTCCCGTTACATATTGAAATACCTCTTGGAACGAGTGACTGCACATTATGGCATTCTGCATTCTAAGTCCGTCATTTCATTTGCAAACATCAGGACGAATGAATGAAAATCTAAGTCAATTTAAACAAGTCCGTCCAGGAAAAATCGGTTAAGAACCACGTCCACAATTGACAAAAACTTTCATCAAATTACGTACTTTTTGAATAGATAGGTGGCGGAATCGAATAAAGATCATGTCAATTCTATGCAATAAACAGTTTTCCACTTAAAATTCCACCTTCGAGTTAAACTATAATACATACATTAAGCGTATCTGCAAACATGTCGCACCTAATGTCTAGAAAATGCCAAAATCAGTCGTGGACATACGGACACAAGGAAAGGCTAAATCAACTTTATTAAACTCCTTCAAAGTGTTACTAACGCTTAGACGATATCATTTATACTCTCATGCATACAAAGTTTCGTATTGAAAAAAAAAAATTGTCGAATACCTTGCAATGACGTTTGTTAAACATAAAACAATTTCTTGAATTGTTATTGTTGGTTCCGTTAACATTTTACAACATATTAGTTTATGAGCATATTTATATACATACCAAATAAATATAAAATATAGACCTGCACGTCCTTACCATATTATTATATTGGGGGGTATTGTAAAATGCTGAATTATTGCTGCCTTTTGCATATGGAAAGTGTTTTAAAATTTCAGCTTGAAAATGAATGCTGCAACGCTTCGTAAGTAAAAGAATGGAAACGAAGAAATTAGTTGATATATATTGTACTACATATGCAATGAAAAAAATGAATTCAGAGATACTTGACATCACATTTAAACCTTTTGTCCGGTTGTCTCCAATTGTACGTTTTCTCTTTCTAAACAAAATAATCACATTAGATGGGTATAAAAACAATAATTATAGGATGTCATCATTTGTCACACAAAGTATTTATTGTTAAACAATATATTTAAATACTTACGAATTGTAATATTCATTCTATTACTTAAAATACAATGTTTTTTGGCTAAAGACATATCCGGTGTACCCTTGGAATCGTATTAAAAAATCGGGCGTAGCGCAAACTTTCTTTATTTTAACAACTATTAAATTTTTCCCCCTATTACATTATATCTGGTACAATCTAGCCACAGTTAGAACTTTTAGGATATCAAAGATATGTTTATTATAAGATCCCCTTCAATTTCAAGATTAAAGGAAAGAAGCAGTGAAACACTGTATTTGACTTACGCCAAATCTGTTAGTCTCTCCACATTACAGCATACATTAGGGGCGTGGCATAAAAGGGAGGCGTACTATTTGTAAATTGTACCCTCTTTTCGCGACTATTAAGGTATTTAATCACGAAATACGTTTTTTAATAGTAGGCGTGGCTCATCGAGTATATATAAATAAACGTACAAAATTAAATTATTGAATCTCCCTTTTCATGACTCTAATAAATTTCCACCATTTGTAAGCGGAGTTTTCTTCTTATAAGAACAACATGCGTATAGGTTATTTAGCATTAGAGAGATTTTTTATTACATAAAAGCCCATTTTCCCCCATTTTAACCATAAATTTCAGGAAACTCTTTTTTATGAGAAATATGAAATTTCAAGCTCAATATTTCAATTTTTTCAAATATATTAGCAATAGAGACGAACAAGTACAAAGCTAATTGTCTCAGATATCGGCAACCTCATTCAAGTAAATGCAAGGGGACCAACAAACTGAATATACTCTCCTGTATGGTACAATAACCATTTTTTACAGAAGCATTACCTTTTTCTAATTCATTAATCAAATTATATTCTCGTACACACATAATACAAACAATTGAAAATGTAAAAAGTGCACAAGTTGTGCAATCATTCATTTGTATAATTCGTTACCTTTTTTATGTTTTTCCTAACCTCATGCTATTTGTGGTGGAGAGAATATTTCGTTTATAAGAATAATTGTAATGATTAATCAAGTTCAGTTTACTTATGTGCGTCTCAAGTAAATTTACGCACCAACCTGAGAGACACAGTCTTAAGCACCTCTGGGTACAAATGTCAAACCATTTTAAAAATATCCCCATAAGATCTTATATTGAAATAAGTTTTTGTAGGAGGAAAAAAAAGCAACTATTAAGAAGTTAACTAAAATTTAAAAAAAAATACTTAATTAGTGTAAAAGTTGAATATGCCGAATGAGGAGCCATTTCGAATACTTTTCTCATATCCTCGAATATAGTTTTTTCCAAAATGAGTAAAATTATGAAAAAAATTTGTAATATTTGATATTCCTCAACGATTAGTATCCATTCTTGTATTCTAGATATCGACCATATTCGGATTCGGACAATGGCTTCTTTGGATTTGTAAATAATTTATGTAGGGTTGACCTAGTATGACATGTTTACATACTTTGTTTTTTTTTTTTAATTTAATTATGTACAAACCAATTAATTATATATTCAATTGTTTTTATACGTTGCACTTAAGATAGGAGGTATACTTAGTTTGTAACTCCATTTACAATACAAAGAAAAAGAACCGCCAGAGACCCTACAAAAACTGATTCGATTTGGCATTTTCTCAATCAAAAATTTTGACATATTTAGCTGAAATTTTGTACAGACACTTTTAGTTTCTGCACGCAGATCACTATTTAAATTGTGTCAAATGGGTGAAGAGCCATGCCCACAATCGACCAAAATTTGTTAATTTACCACAAAAATTGAGTTAAATTCATATGTACAGGTATATTTACCGCTTTAAATGGATAACCGCCACGCCCACAATTTAAAAAAAACGTATTCTACGTAAAATTCCACTTGCAAGGTAGTACGTAGTAGGCGTAATCCTGTACCTGTCGCGCCTATCATTTGTGTGTAGATGTCAAGGGTACTTAAGATTTGGTTTAAGCCAAATTTAGTTGTTTTTACTTAACATCTAATTATTATATTATTTTAATTCTTAAACAATCATTCGTACGAAATTGAAAGCGTTAAAATCCATCTTTAAAGAAATATTTAACCAAATGATTAACACAGTGACTTATTGACAAAATTATACACTCCCACCCACCTCTTCCTCACACACTCATATATAAATGTACACATACTTCTCAAGGTAAGGCAATATGTTAAGCGATGAAATGTTTTGTAATATAAATATTTTAAAATCATTATATGTAAAAATAATACACTGAAAAAATAATACTAAAGTAACAGCAATAGTTTCCTTGCGTATAAAAAAATGTTTTATTCAGCCTAATTGTTATTTCATAAATATTTATACCCAACATATTTTAACAGAAAAGCTGGCTATATTGATTAATTAAAGTAATGATTTCTTTATTAATATTGTCAAATTACTCGCTTGGGCCACTTGACAGTTTACTAGTGCCGTCTATTTTCTTTCTGTGTATATTTTTTTTTTTTTTGTTAAATGTTACTTGTAATCATTATCGATTCAGACGGTTACTACATAAATTTATATTAATAAATACTTTACATATATAAAAATAAATTACCTTAACTGTAAAAATATTCATACATTATTGTAAATGTGAAATATTTCGATCTATTGAAGGTAGGTAACTCAATATGTTTAGGAAGTGGACTTGTACCACTTTTAAAATAATCCATTCAATTACTACTTGGAGGAACTGTTTTATCTTAATAAAATATGATACAATAAATGCATTAAATTGTCAATCAGGACAAGCCTTGTTATTACCATAACTAGCGTTTATGTTGATTGTTCACTGTCAAGTTGTGATGCCATGTATAGTGTTTGTTAAGAGTCAATAACCGACTTTGATTAAAAAAATGTGTATAATGTTAAAAAATGTATGTATGTATATGGTCTTATAAACACTTAAGCTGCGTTGACATTTTGTGTTTATTATTATCAAAGTTCACACATTGGTATGTTCTGTTGTCCTGTTGTATTTAATGCCGCCTTTTTATACCATCCACACAAGATGAGGGGTATGCTAAATTGTCATTCCGTTTCCATGAGACCCTTGACTGGCATCAAAAACTGAGACGATCTAGACATGTATGTCCGTTCGTCCGTCTGTTGTTGGCCTGTCGCGGTTGAAAATTTTAAGTTAAGAAAATAAAATTTTGTTCATTCACTACTAATTTCTGCACGCAATCCGCTATTTAGAATGGGCAAAATCGTTCAAGAGCCACACCCAAAACAATAATATATTTATGTGCCATAAAAATGACCTTTGAACTTGAAATTTTGTACACATATTTATGGTTATCCCATCCATCTTTGTGTCTAAAATAGACGTGTCGGATAATAGATACGGCCACAATTTAGAAAAAACTTATTCACCATAAAACTAAGCTTACATGTTGACACTTAATACATAAACTATTAGAGGGCGTAATATATATATCTGCCACACCCACCATTGTAAATGTGGAGGGTTTTTAAGATTTGGCCTAAGCCAAATTTAGTTTTTTTACTTGTGAATTACTACAGTTCAGCCAAAATCTATTGTACTTGTCTTATATTTTAAGACACGCACATTTTATCGTCAGAAACATTTAAATTTAATTTTATTTTATAATTTTTTTTTTTTTTTTTGTAAAATCATAAACTGAATATTTTATTGCACAAGTTAATATTTGTTGATAAAGTATTGGATAAAATATTTCATTGGTTTACCATACAGAAACGCCATGCAAATGCTTAGTAACAAAACTAAATCTGACTTGGCCCAAATCTGAATCCTCCTAACTGCATAACTTGTACACAAAAGAAATTTATATAAAAACACGCGCACAGTTTTTATCTCGTCACAAGGATTTAATAAAATAGCCTTGAGAGATTTTTGTTAAATTGTAGGCATGGTTTTTGCTCAATTCTTCTTACTTAAAAAGAAAGAAAAACTTCACCAAATTTCTGCTTTTTGCCTTAATTTTTGCAACTATAAGCGATACGGACATTGCTAAAGCAACTGAAGTTTTGAAGCTGATCAAGAATACATATATATATATATGTATTAAATATATAAATTTATGTACATATGTATATTTGTATATGTGATCATTAACCGTCCTTTTGATATTTACGTAAGGCATGATAAATTAAGGTGGATTTTAATAGTTGCTGTCGACATGAATGTACGAGTTTGTTTAAGGTATAATAATTTGATAATTCATATTAAATAATATTAAATAAATTCGTTCATTATTTCAAATAAAAAACTTAAACTTAATTTATATTAAATATCTTCGAGTTCGAATCGAATCGATATTGCACCAAATATTATATATTGAACGGCATCAAAAGTTGTCACGATTTAAACACCTCCGTCCGTGTACCTTTGTTTTGTTTGTTGTAGCTAAAGCTTATAAATTAACATGTTTAATTTCTCCACTCAAGTTCTGATTGAAGTTCTGATTGAAATTGAAATCTCCCACGGTTATACAAATTAAGCTACACAGTTAAAATTTTATAAAAAAGTTAATATTCCTTTATGAATCTATGTGCTAAAAATGGATGTGGCCATAATAAAGGCGCACATATATATATATATATATAATTTTCAAAAACAATACCTCTTGTTTGCCTCTTTAGGTGTTTTACAATATAATGGATTCTCAAAGAAAAACGATTATTTCCACAAATTTTTTAGTAGGGTATAAAGAAATTTGCCTTAACCAAATAATATATATCTTGTTTTTTAAACATATTTAATTTAAATACATTGAACAGAAGACGGAAGGACAAACTTGACTAGATTGACCCAAAACTTGACACTGTATACATTTACCGAAGTGTCTCTTTTATATTGTCATATCGATAAATTTGAAACTTGATACATATTTATAAGTGGAATGTCACCTATACACAGCATTTTGGTCAATAGTATTGGCCACATTGTTTTCGGTCTTGTTCTTATATTTCTTGTTTTTGTTACAAACAAGAACTGATCTTAACTTAACGAAAATAAAATCGTGTTACGCTAAACCTTGACATTCAATACTCACTATTAACTAAGATAAGTTATCTCTTATTTTTATATGTTGTGGGAATTGAAGACTTTTTACGAATTAACATATTCAAGGTTGTTAAAAGAAGAACAATTATCGCCATATACAATCAGGAACACGATGACGTAAAAATCTTCAATCAATACATTTAAATATTATTTGTAATGCAATCTTAGTTAATTAACCCTTGATGTATATGTTACGTATATATTGTATATGTGCTCGTTGGGATAATTATAATTAAACTTATTTCAAAATTGTCATATGTACCCTAGATGTCATATACTATGGTATTTATTACGGGTGCACGTTACTAATGTTGGCTTGATTTTGGTTTTGGTGTCGGTGTAACATTTGATGCGCATTGTGCGTACGAATATTTTTATACTCTCCACCTAAGATGGGGAGTATACTGAGTGTGTCATTCCACTTGCAATATCTATAAGGTTTCGTTAAAGTGTATACATTCTTTATTAGTATTAAAATCTTAGTCGATCTATTTAAATTGGGCCAATTCAGTCAAGAGCCACTTACACAATCGATTAATCCTTAATTTATTAAAAGAGAGCTACAAAGCTGGAATTTGTTATACATATATATAATTAGGCCTTTAATTGATGTGGGCATGGCCCAAAATTTACAAGAACCTTTTTCTCGCTAGTTCATGCCTAACACAAACACCTTTATTTATTTATTTATTTCATTCTGTGCAACAATATAATTATTATATATAATTCAGCAAATGATTACAACAATTTAAAAATATAAACAGAAGTGCAAACCCAAAAGAATGCTTAAATATTAACATAATAACAAGTTAGAGAAGTTCGGTTAGGACCGAAGCTTAAATACCCTCCACCTTTTATAACCCTCTAAAAATAAGTTTCTATTGCCATATACATATATGTATTTCATGTACTTACGCAAATACTGTTTTTTTTAAATTATAGGCGTTTTCGTATTTCAATCACGCCCATTTTTAGCACAGTGTTGGATAATGGTACCACTTATATTTATACCAAATTTCAACTTGATAGGCATAGTATTGTGCGACATATAATTTTTTAAAGATACAATTTTTTCGAGGTATGATGAGATTTTCGTTTTTTGTGGGCGTGTTTCTTAACCGATTTTGCCCAATTTCAATACGAAACAGCGAAATTGAACTAAGAATACGTATGCAGAATTTCAATTTGATATCTCAAAAATTACGACCGTGAGAGTGCCAACAACAGACGGACACACGGACGGACATGTCTTAAACGATTTCTCTTTTCATGCTCATTAAGAATATATATGGTTTGTGGGGTCTCCGACGCTTCCTTCGATGTGTTGTAAACGGATGATCAAAATGAATATACCCTCTTCCCTAAGGTGGAGGGTATAATAAAAACAATAATAACAATTTAAACGCAGCCACAACAACAACAACAACAACAACAGCAGAGCAACAGCAGCACCAAGAAATTATATATGTGAAAATTAAAAAAATAAAAATTTCAAACTATATTATACTAATAATAATAAAATAAAAAAGTTTAACAAAAGATAATATAGAAATTGTAAAAATAATAAAAGGGTAATCTAATACAGTTCAAATATAAAATAGAGATATACATATAGCTTGGATCATACAAGCTATCAAATAATTATAATTATAACAATTGTAATAATGCAAATTTTTAATTAAATATTATTATTGTTATTAGATATATGAAAAATTTATGTACATTAATATTAATTCAAACAAATTAACAGTATAAATGTATAAATAAATTATTACATTAATATATGTAGAAGTAGCATATTCAAATGTGAGTAATATCACATGTGCATATGCCATACATGAAAAAAGTAAAAAAACTTGACAACTTAATATTATGAACGAAAATATAACGCGTTTTTAATGCTAGTTAAAGAATCAGAATTACAGAAAATTCTCTTCTCCAATGTAGGTAGATTAATAAGTTGCAGACGATCAGTGTAAGGAGGTAAGGTGAAGGATCCCATCTAAGACCCCGAAGAGCAAAAAGAAGAAACTGCTTTTGCACAGATTCAATCTTGTCAATATAAACCCGATAAGATGGAGACCATACTACACAACCATATTCAAGAACAGGCCTAATAAGGGAGATATAAAGCTGTTTGCAAATGTAGGGATCATCAAATTCTCTACCCCATCTTGTTCTACAGAAACTCATTTGCTTGCATTTCTGTAAATTTAACAATAAGGAATTAGCATTACACCATTCACTCAAGTTATTCAAATCCTGCTGCAGCAAAGAGCAATACTCCGCTGATCCAAATGACAGAAATAGCTTCACATCGTCAGCATACATAAGAATCCTTAAATGCACTATCAGTTTAGGCAGATCGTTCATATATAAAATAAATAACATCGGACCAAGATGACTACCTTGTGGTACACCGGTCGTAACGCTTATTATTCGTGAGAAATTCTGATTAAATAAAACTCTTTGAGTTCGACCACTAAGGTAAGAAGAAAGCCAATCCAACAAACAGGTAGAAAAACCAATTTTATTCAATTTATATAATAATAGATTAATATTTACGTTATCAAAAGCCTTTGAAAAATCAGTAAAGATAGCATGAGTTTGCTGACCCGTAGAAAAACCGTTGAAGCCATAGGAACTGAATTCTAGAAGATACCGTAGAACGACCAGTAATAAAACCATGTTGATAAGGACTTAAAATCATAGAGATAGGCCTCTTTAAGTGATCGGCCACAATTTTTTCAATAGAACTCAGCTTTGCTATTCCAGGATAATTTTCCACACGATGCCTACTGCCATTTTTAAACAACGGTATGATGTAGCTTTCCTTCCAAAAACTTGGAAATTGACCACATTTGAGTGAAATGTTGAACAGTTTAGTTAAAGGTGCAGCAAGTAGCAAAGAACAATTTCTTAAAATGCACGATAGAACACTATCGGGACCAGGTGAATATGAAAATTTTTTTGAAAAAATTTTATGAAATTTAATGACTTTCTAGATGATGAAGAAAAAACATTATGATTATTAAAGAATTCAAAACAGAGGTTTAAAGTTGGATGATATGTATCCTCAGGTAAGACTAATGGTGGCACACGATGAATGATAACTTCAGGGATATTGCAAAAAATTAAATCAAGAAATCTACCCAAACAATTAGAATGGGAATTCAATTGGTGTAAACCTACATCAAAAAACGATTCCAAAAAGCAATCATAATCAAACGATGTAGATTGTGGGAGCACTCTATCTACATCCGAGCAGTAAACCCAATTCACCATTGGCAAATTGAAATCCCCTAAAACAGCAAATATATCATTATCACCAAGTTTAGAGTTTATTTCAAGAATTAAAGCTACGTGGGATAAATATATGTTCAGAGAACGTAATTAGGCACCTGCCATGCCCACTCCCAATATGAACATATGGAAGGTGTGTAAGATTCGGCCTAAGCCAAATTTACTATTTTTACTTGTTATTTTTTCGTTTTCAATGCTTACATTCGATTTAATTTTTTTCCTCTTTGTGGTTTCAGGTTTTAGAGTTTGTGTATCGTGGTTGTACACTCAAGGTCGACGCGTGCTCATCTCAAAACACATGCGTATGCGCACATAAATATACACATACACATAAACATTTACTCTATAGTTTAATGTGAACAGCATCAAAAACGTGTTTTTTCGTCTACACTCACCCTATTTTGCGATGGGAGTAGTGTTGATTTAGTCATAAGGTATGTAAATCATGGTAGTAACAAGAACCATTGTCCGCAGTTTTTACTGAAGAACAAATTTGTGTATGGTCGAGTCCATGGATGAACAACAAACTTCTTTTTTTTTCATCATGGTTATTAAACTTGATGGAAGCATCATTATCTACATTATTACCTAGTTTGATATTAAAAAACGTTGGTCATTCAACATTCAGCTCGAGCTTAATAACGTTTATTGTACTGTCGCCATCTCTATAGGTCTTCATGCAGTGGCAATGACTGCTCTTGCCTTTGTTGTTATTTTCTTAACAACTTGTTTATATTCATCGTTTTAGGCAAAGACCGGCTTATTTAATTATTTTATTTTCCACCAAAATCATCACTTTAATGCGTTAAAACCAAACCTCTGAGATGAACTCTTAATAGCACATCTTTCCTTTGTACTATATTTGTTTTATTATCATATATTTCTTTGTATTCGCTAAATGTATTTTATTTACCACTAAGTAAACGTTTTTCATGAGTCGCTATTTTGTTTAAGGTTAAGCTTTCGTATATTTATGAATGGCGCAAAAAAAAACTTCTCTATAAATATTTGGTATTTCCAAGTAACGCAGACATACATTTTTGATACTTTATTTTAAAGCAACGTTAAATTCGACCTCTTCGATAAACGACATGGTTATCTTGAAACACTCTAAACGACATGAGATACAAGAATGAAGCCTTCCTGAGAAAGGAGAAATATTTCTATTAGATTGTATGGGCAAGTGTTATAAATAACCTCCCGGATAATTAAAAAATTAAATTTAAATTATCTGAAGGGTATTCAAGGTAATTATTTATAGCATTCAATAAATTTAAAACGTCTTAATTTTTGCATTTTTGCCCCTAATTATGAAAGTGATTCAAGTCAACTTTTGTCCATTTTTCAAAATTTTGACAAAATATTACCAATAAAACCGATATGTTCGAGAATGGACTTAGACCACTTTCATAAATATGGGCACATGCGTTTGTAAATAGGGAAAATCAACTACATAAAACATAGAATGGATACTTTTATGACCTTTTCGTTGTTATTATAAATAGTTTTTTATAAAAAATTTTGGTTTAAAATAATATTTTATTAATACAGAGGGTTTGAATAGTCAATATTTGGAAGAAGTTATTGTATTTATACTTGCATTCTACCAATATTAATGGTCGACTTGGTCTTAACATCTAATTTAATGATTAGAACATTATTTTCGTTTCTCCTTTATTTTAATATTAAATAAAATAAAAATTATTAAAAGTTATGATGAGTATGGCTCTCTCTGTCTTAGGACAGATGTAATAAAACTCTTTAAGAAATATGCGGCCGTTTTTAAGTTATTTATATTCTCATGTATCGTTGAATTGTAATCGTTTTCAAGCATTGTCCATTTTCAATATAAATGCGTTTTCAAATAGCTACGATTCCATATTAGTTAAATATTTATTTATTTAAAAGAACGTTTACCAAAAAAACAGAAAGGCAGACAAATATGGTCAAGCCGATTTATAATATCATGGTAATACAAATTACTCCCAAGGAAATAAATGTCAGGGAAACTTCATTTTGAATGTTTCAACACCCACTTCAAGATGATAAACATAAAAATAAAAGATAGATTGACTATCTCCAAACTTTGCATATAGTTTAAATCATGAAAATTAAAAAACGTATTAAATTAGATTTTTTATTATTATTGAGATTAAAGAAACATAAATGCAATATGGAATTATTTCTTAAATTTTTCTTAAACTCAAATCAGAGAGATTTTTTAATAAATTTCTACTTATTTAAAAAAAAAATTATATTTGAAATTGTTGTTATACTGAAACCGTGTATAAATAGAAAACGTAAAATTAGACTGAATTTCTTAGAAAAGCTTTATCGAGTACACAAACCAAAAAATCGTCAAAATCAAAAATCAATTTCATCTTAAAACAAATTTATCATAGACCAATTTTAGGATGAGATATTTTATACGGCAGCATGGGTTATAACACTCGAGTTATTTTATTATCGTAAATATTAACAAATTTGAATTCAGTACAAGACCCGAAAATGCTAAAAAAAAATATAGGTTTCATAACATTAAAATTCAATAAAAAATACCACATAAAAATATTTCGTTTAATAAAATTTATGTAAGCTTAAAAAAATTATATGAAAATTTTTGGCAGAAAAGCGACTTCTCCCTTTACCAATATAATATATGTATGTTATATATATTATAGAGTTTGTGTGAATGAAATAAAGTTAAAACGAAAACCTTGTATCAGGCATTTTAAGAAAATATATGAAATCATTTATACAATTTTTTACTGCGGCGCACAACAATAAAGAAATGCATATAAACTTGACCTTGACCAACTTTAGCCCCTTTAAGATTACACTTATGTACATACATATACATGGTGTAGCAAGGTAAAAACCAATAACAACCACTCCCAAGCAAATCAACAACAACTCTTGAAGTAAAATAAAAGCTTGAGGAAGTCAATAAAAAAAATCTTAATTAAATTTAATTATTACTTATTATGAATTAATTTATGTAAAGTTTGTAAATATACGTATATGTAGTTGATTGAAACTTTCAACATATTTAGAAAAGAGTCCCGAACGTGCTTAAAATCCAAAGCTCTAGTACAACCGAGATATTCTTTACTCTAACCTTATGATTCCAAGGAATACTGATATCTAACAAGTCTTTCTCTCTCTTGCAATTTTTCTTAATCAATATTTTGAAGTATTCTTAATTCTTTATTCTGGTCAAGGTGCTTATAGCTCATGGGAATAATAATGAATTTTTTATTAATTTTTGCTAATTTTTTTTAATCAGAAAAAGAAAACATGAAAATTTCTCATACATAACGGATACATACATAAAAGAATTCATTATTAAAGAAAAAATTACATGTATTCAAAGTATTATGAAGGCACCTATGTATGTTGTTGGGTTGACGGCTACGTGATTGCGGGTTTTGTCGACAGATGGATTTTACACTTTCTTCTGTTTCCTTAATTTGTTCAAAGTACTTAACCTATGTTTTTTTCCATATTGTTTGCATTTTAAAAAAAATATATCGATTAGTTCTTTAGTTCTGTTATTATCCAAATTTAAAAATGGATATTCGATCATATTTTATTGTATTATTTCCGAAAAGCAAGCAATGACATCAAATCATCCTTAATTCAGTTTTTTGGCAGCAAAGATTAGAAATTTTATAATATGTACGTGGAATTATTACACTCCCTGGGCTATGGTAAAAACTGACAGTTGGCTAATTGAATAAAGTTGTTAGTATATATGTAAATTAAATATTCTTTACTTTCTTCTTTTAAATAAATTTTAAATATTTAACTTTTAACATTTAAAAAATATTTGTAAAGGGCACATCTACCACAAAATGCTAAATAACTTTTTGCACCGTAACATAGGGTAGATAACCTTTTTTATTAGCTCTATATGTCACTGTATAACGATAACCATCAGCTGATATGAAACTATAATCACCGCGAAACTCTAAAGATTTATTGGGACCATCTTGTTGGGAGACATCATTGTCCACAGCATTGGTATTGTAATGTATTGCCTCGGAGCGTTGTTGACCGTTCTCTGTTTGAAAACTACGAGAGATGAATATTTGAAAAACATTTGCTTGAATGTTCTTAATGAGTACATATGGAAAACTTACCGAAACTGTAACGAGGGATCGACTTTCACTTCCTTATTATATATTATAGCCGATGTTACTGCATCAATGGCCAACAACGAGAGTGCCATTAAAGTCTATTATATAGTACGTGGAAATGTTATTTTGAATTTATACTACTGTAGGTAATTACTTACAAGTGCCAGAGAATTTTTCATATTTTACAAACAAAACAATATCATTCACTTCAATTGGTTTTCATGTACGTACTCTTGCGTATGTCGGACTCAACTGAATGCATTGCAAGTTATGCATTTTCTATACATAACTTGAAGATGGGTGGAGATGAATTCTAAAAAAATTGAATGCACTAGTCTCACTTCGTGTGGCATTTGAATTTTTAATTAAGAATTTTTATGGTTGGGTAGAACCTTGTTAGAAATGTTGTCACAATCCGCTTTAAAGGTTTCTTATTGTTATTGTGTTAACACATAAGATGGTCTGATTTATGATAATTTTTTATGACATCATATTCACTACAAACAAGGTTTTATGTCTGTATAAGTGTAAACTGTAAGAAAAAGTTACTTTTTTAAAACAAAATTTATTTTATTATTAAATTTTTTATCACTTATTACGAATAACTTAATAATACAGCAACGAACATATTTAAAATTTACACAACGCAATATAATTAACATACTTGGAACTATATTTTTCACACTTTAATAAACATAACCACCATTCGCACCAATTTCGCCATTGCCGCCGCCTACACTATTAGGATAAGGACCACCACTGCTGGGACACCCACCATCGCAGCCACCACCACCACCACAATCAGGCCCGTCACAATCATGACCGTTGGCAGCTAATTGATCCAAGGCCTCTTGAATCGCTGGATGTGGTGTTGGTAAATGGTCACCCATTGGCCGGAAGCCTCTCTCATCGGCTATATATGTTACAACGATATTTTCACCCTCGGGACTTGTATACGAAAAGGAACCTTCCGCTGTAATGCCATCACAATCGTCTTTGCCCTGCAGTGAACCCATTTCGTTTACATTGATGCCATCGCCAGTTTCATACATGTACTGTAATTAGAAGAGAACTTACTGTAAAAAATGGGCATCGAAAATTTTTATTGTCTTTAACACTGATGATGGGTGGGAAATTATCGAATTTAGTCATTTATATATTACTCGAAAGGGTCTACTAAGTTCAGCATTCCATTCGCAAGTTCTAGAAGGAGGTAACAGTAATCTCTATCGTTGATTTTCAGATATAAACAAATATTTCTGGTTTCTGCACGTAAGCCCTTATTTAAAATGGGCGGATTCATAATTAAACCAACATATAACAGTTTGCGCAAAAAATTTATTTATCGCAGACGAGTATTTTAGATTTGGCTTAGGCCAACTTTACTTTCTTTTATTTGTTTTACAACAAATATATGCAAAAAAATAACAAATCTCTCTCTCTCTCTCTCTCCCTTTCCTTAACTCTAAAGAATTTTATTACTTACCGTATAGGAGCCATCTAAACGAACTGTAGCATCCAATGTTATAATGGGTATATCAGAACCAGCACCAGCTAGGGCGTCAACACCACCACCACCACCGCCATCACCATTGTCGTTACCATTGCCACCACCTCCATTTGGAGCTCCATATAAACCGTTAGGAGCAGCTCCATTGCCACCACCATTGCCATTTGACGGTGCACCATATGAACTGCTCGGTCTACCGCCATTTCCTCCGCCATTGCCCTTTGAACCCCCACCATTAGAAGGCGCTCCATAGCTACTACTGGGCCTTCCATTACCATTCCCATTCCCATTTCCATTTGAAGGAGCCCCATAGCTACTGCTAGGTTTTCCGCCACCATTACCGCCATTGCCCCCATTTGAGGGCGCTCCATAACTACTGCTAGGTTTTCCGCCACCATTACCGCCATTGCCACCATTTGAGGGCGCTCCATAGCTACTGCTAGGTTTTCCGCCACCATTACCGCCATTACCGCCATTGGAAGGTGCACCATATGAACTGCTGGGTTTTCCATTTCCTTTATTTCCATTGCTCCTTTTTCCATTGCCATTACCATTACCACCATTTATTGGCGTCCCATACGAATCAGTAAGTTTACCGCCACCGTTACCGCCACCACCATTACCACCATTGCCATTACCACCGCCGCCACCATTGCCACCTCTAGAATAGCCATCAGGAAATGCTCTCACCCATGTTACACCCAAAATGAATACCAAAATCTGGCAACAAATCATAGATAACCCCCATTAAATTTAAATTACACTCTACCATCAACGTCCTGCTTACCAATTTCATTCTAAAAACGAAAAAAGAAACTAAACTAACAGTAAACGCGAATTTTATATAAATACTGAGCCGATTTTTTCCTTCCATTGTCTTTTTATAAAGCCAAATTATATTTTTCCTTTACGCAAATAAGTAGAGTTATCACCTCACATGCACGAGTTCAATGACAATAAGTTTTCACACATTGCAATAAATACATTACCAAAGAATCTATCATCAATAAGTACACTTGGAAAAATTGTTGATGATATAAAGAAAACAAGCACAAAACTTGTCAAATTCTTAAATGTCCCACTTCTACACTGGCTTCTATACAAAACATTTTTTTTAGAAATCGTAGGCGTTTCTATTAAAAGAATCTACTCTTTTTTAGCATATCGATGGAAGGAGTCATTGTAAAAATATGCACAGGCTGGTAGATAGATTTCTGTCGAATGTAGGCGTGGCATTTAATCGATTTTATCTTATTTAAGTAGAGACCTGCATGCTGAAACTATAACAGACTCTCAGATGATAGGGACTGGATTGATTCAGCTTTTATGATTGGGGGGATCTGGAACAAAAAAATTGGTGCACTTCTCGTCTTATGCGGAGGGTATAAAACAGTTTAACATCAGTGTAAAGTTGAAATTAAATTAACGCATCTTGGCATAACGTAACGTTACTTAGTGTAACTTAGCAAAACCCAAATTACCCCAACAGGGTGAAACATAATTTAACTAAGGTAGCATAACGTAACATAGATTAGCATAATACTTAAGTAAGCAGAAATGTTTCTTTCTATAAACTATTGAAACGTTTTGGAATATTTTACCGTGTATTACGCATTTGTGCATACACGTCTTGGCAATGTTAATTACGTTTTCCCAACTTCATGATGAAACAAAATTTTGCGTACGAAAATCTACTTTTTTGCTTTACGGCATTTTTCTTTGTTTTTTGAAATTTTTAATACGGTAAACACATCTCTTAACTGTTAAGTGATTACAATAGTAACACAAATCAAACATCAGCATCAACAATATTGATGGGTACGTGAGCGTTACTAATGTCTTGGCCTACCTCTCGATTTTTACAACTTCTCTTTCTCTCTCTCTCTTTTTCCCATTCTTTAACTCATACATTGCATTTCGTACAAGAAGCTTAGAGTATCACCCTGAGAATGTATCAGCTGTATATGTGGATTAAAATACAACGCACAATGTTGTACGCGCACTAGCAAGACAAGTTTCTAATGTCGTTATTAGTGCGGCTGGCTGGAGTTAACAACACTTGGAGATTATGTGCGTAATGTGCTCATCCTTTCATAGGCATTTAAAACATGTTAACGCACACAGTCTCTTTCTTTCACTTTATACCTCTGCGTAAGACAAGAAAAAATGTACGTTATATGGGGGGCTTGAGCAATTTGTATGCTTTTGTACTAGCAATAGCAGCATAGCACTATTTAGGTTGGCACTTGCTGAGGCAAAAAGTTAATAGACACCAGAGATAACTGAAGTAAAGTTTGTTGTTCTGCAATTGTTTCATCACCCATCTTCTCTTATTGCCTCTTCATTTCATTATGTACTTACCCATTTTTTAGGTATAAGTAGAGTGGCAAGCAAAAAAATGGACAAAATGCTGTAACAACATTCTTTCTACATTAACAGCAGCAATAACAATTGTTGGGCTATGGTAAATTTCCTCTGAGTTTAAGTCATTTACAACGTTGCCATTATTACCCTATTGTTGGTGTTGTTGTTGTTTGTACCTTTATTTTATTTTGTTTTGTTTATACCTTCCACATAAGATGGGACACTAAGTTTGTTTTGCCGAATGCGTTTATCCAGAAGCAGGCGCAAATCTATATAAATAAATTTTGAGATTTTGAGCTGAAATTTTACAAAAATATTTGTAGTTTCCTATTTAAATATTTGCTGAGGAATAGTTAATGATATAAAAATTGATTGAGTCATATTTGAACCCTATCGAACCATTTTGAGAACCCCTTTCCATATAATGATATAACACGAAATGACTTTTACGGCAATGCCTCGCGTTGACTGAAATAAGAAAACTAATAACAGAAAAATTTGTGGAAGTGTTGTAGGATATTAAATGGTCGGGCTCGACCAACTACAACATTTTCACTTGCTTTAATTTGCAAACGTACCACCAGGTGCTAGTTGAGTTTATCAACTCAACTAGCACTTAAATGCGAAAATGAATTCTTGGCCTGCATTAGCGTTAGATTGCTGCAAAGGGATAAATGAGGAGTATTTAAAATTCGTGTTAATAGAAAAGTCAGTCTCCCTCAGCTCATATCTCCATGAATTTGTAACAAGCACGATATTGTGGTGTTTACTAGTGATACAGCGGGTTTGTTGTTTTAAATGATTAACACTCTCAGGGGGTTGATGTCACTTTTTATTAACAAATTTATCTTGCTTTAATAATTTGTTAGCATTTGACATGCATTTTTTATTGTTTTATTCTTTTTTTTTTTTTAATTGAATGCTTAATTTTTAAAAATAGCCACATCATCAATCAGTTTTAAATCTTTAATTTAGAAACAGTAAATTCTATAAAATGATTTTATGTGCATTTGTGTATGGTTGTGTATTTGAATGAACATGGTTGGATACATCGATGAAAATCCAAATGAATCATTTTTTAATATGTTTTGATTTTACTGCATTTATGAAGTTAATGAAAGGCGAACAACAACTAGGCTGGACAAATGTTCAGATCGATAATATAATAGAGAAATAACACTTGAAACTTATGCTTAAGCCCCACAGAGGTTTGTTCTATATTTAAAATTGGATCCGTAATAAATTCTACTTTTGAATGACAAAAGCAAACACCTACTGATGCCGTTAAATGAATATTTTTACAAATCATATATATGTCCAGGTATTCTAGGGTGAAAGGATTAGCTTAACAGACTCTACAATTTTTAATTGTTTATCATGTTCATCATTGAGGATCACTTGTAGTTGAAAAAAATTAATTTCAATCTAGATTTGTTTTCGTTTGAACAACAACAACAATGTTAAGCCTTTATTCTAAACTCTACGCCGGCACTCAATTGATGCATAAATAATGCGAACATGGAATCGAACCAACTGACGCCGTAACAAAAGACCGCATAAAATTTAGCTTATCCACTTGTACCATTTGGATGGTATCAAACCAAACAACCACCAACATAATTAAAAACATACGCACACAGATACACTACTTGCGTGAATGCGACACAGGTTGTATACCAAACGTCAAACACCAACCACACACCAAATGGGCACATCATCCCTAAAACCTTCAGTAACACGTGCTTGGATTCCGGCTTAAAATTGAAGTACATTAGTTACCAACACTCAGCCTACACTTGCTGAGCACACCAAAAAGTTAAATGGTATATAGAAATCTGTACACACACTCCCACATGCACAACCATGACCCATTTTCCTATAAACACCTTAATATTAAAACATTGCCCGCATGAAAATGTTTTATGAAAATGTTGTTTCGCATATTTGCACGCATTTCATAAAATAAATTTCTGCTAAATGCATTTCCAAAACTCTGCAGTTGTTGTGCAAAAGGTCCATGCATACGTGTACATATATACAAGATATGAAAAGATGATCAGAAAGGAAAAATGATTTTGAGGGTGTGTTCAGGGCTGGGCATATACATTTAATTTAGTGGTTAAACCGAAAATTAAGTTGTTGCAAAATAAACATTGAACGAGGAAACAAGCGGGAGAGATAGTTAAGGAACGAAGAGATTTGCTAATATGCACTTGTTTACATACATATATGTATATGTTAGTACTGCGTGAGTGTGTTTTGTGCCCGCTGTTGTATGATAAATTAGCCTGGTGACACTTCATGGCCTGATGACATAAACAATCTTTGCAGTTATTTGCGTGCGAATTGTAGCAAATGCTGGTTATGGTTGTGGTGGCGGCGGTTGCAGCTGTAACGGTTGTATGTAACATCAACAGTGCAGTAAATGCTTTAAAAAACAAGGGAAAAAAACGAAATTTGTATAAACAGTGGGTGTGGCAAGTACTTGATTATTTTTACACTGGTACGCGTATCACCTTACAAGTCCCGAAATATGTTTTTTTTTTTTTGGAAATGACGGACGTGTCTATCATCAACTATGCCTACTTTGAGTTTGTAGGCGTATGCGGTAATATATATAAATTTTGAATTATTATTTAAAAATATATCATATATGTACCAAATATTAACTTCGTGTGGAAAGGAATTTGTAACTGATAGGTAGTTTTTTGTGGATTGTATGCATGTCTATCAGTATCTCAAAATTTACGGTTGTGGCCATTTTAGTACATATATGAAGTTAATTAACTATTCTTTTCCAAATTTTGTCAAAATATATTAAGAGTTAAAATTTTTCCATTCTAAAAATGGTCCAGCTCGGTCCATTTTTAATAAGATTCCTCTTTGGGCTAATATATATTTTTTTTAGCAAATTTCATCGAAATATTGCGATCTTTAGTTTGTGCACAAATTTACATGGATAGACAGACGGACATGATTAAAACGATTCAGATTTTGATTTTGAATCGATTGGTATAATCGAAGGTGGGTGTGGCATTTGCCGTTTAGAAGCTACAAACATCCTCACAAACTTAATATTCCCTTTACCACAGGGTGGTGCAGGGTATAATAATTGGCAAGAATCATTTTAAATCAACTTACAATCAAGCTTCGTATATATGTACTTTTGCTCGTCATCTGTAACATTTTCACTTGTTTGTTGTATTATCGCCATAAATATTTGTCACATATTTATATGTCACTGCTCCACTGTGCCTGTTTAACTTTTATTGTATTCGAAATTTTGGCATTAATGTATTTGCAGCAGCATTTATTATTAGATTAAGATCGAATTGATAATCTTTCTATAAATGATTAAATACAGATGTTGTACTGTACGGTACATTGAGCAGCTACTTAGTGTAATGTAACCATTCCGTTATAGGGGTATTTATAATAATATTTCGTTAATGCTTTTAATATAATAATCAAACGGTAACATAATACATATGCGTTATGGTCAGCTAGGATATGGATTGCGGTAAGTGAAATCATTATTTAATAAACACATTTTGTGAAAACTATACTGGCTTTTGTACATTCATTTAAATATTTTATACATAAAACAATTAATCAGCGTTGAAAATTGTTAAGTTTATAAGTGGTACTTAAGTACTAAGAACACAAGTTTTGGTTGGGCATGCCCAACACGTGCCTTGCGACTTAAAACACATGTTTTCTAACATATGAATACAATTGTAGACAACCCCAGCTCGGCAAATAATAACAATCAGATACAATAACACAACAGTTGTAATAAGAAAAGCATAATGTCGCTGCCAATCAATCTTTTCATCACTACATAATAATACCGCTGCATTGTATTGTTTGCATTGATTGATATAATAAAACTGAAGAGGCGGAAAAGTTCTCTGTTAACCAATCTGGCTTCTGAAATGATCTGATATTATTCTTTATCTCTCTTTACCTAAACGATTCGTTTGCATAATGTTGTTATCTATTTATTTCCAAATTAAAATTATTTTCAATTATTTAGTGTCGAAGGGTAGAAAAAGGGTTTAAGTCGAACCCGGTGACTTATTCTGTTCATTTATTTTAATAGTATTCTTTAATAGTCTCAATATAGAGGATACTTATGTGGGCAGAAATCTATTTATATTCGTATTATAGGAATATAGGTTATAAATGTATAATAAGTAAGAAAACTTAATTTGACTTAGGCCAAATCTTTTAAACCCTTCAACTCCATTTACAAACAGTAGACGTGCCGAATAGCAAAGTAAGTAATATGTATCAACTTATATAACGGTTTCTGCAGACAAAAAAAGGATGTGGGCGTGCCTGCTTTTTATCTTCATTCACCTTATTTACTTCAATATCATAAGATCATTTTATGGCTATATTTCTGGCTAGATTTCTGTCGGTTGTGGGCGTGGCACTTGACCAATTTTTCCCAATTTAAATAAGAATCCATGTTCAGATACTAAAAATATTTGTACAAAATGTCAGAATTGTATCTCATTTGTACGAAACTGAGAGTTCGAATAACAGACCTTTGGACATACATGTACAGATCGACACTTTTTTCTGTGTGTTGTAAATGGAATAAAAAACTTAGTGTACCCTCCGAATGCATATAAGAATATGAGGATATGACCTTATAGCTCGCTAAACTATTACACGGAAAGAACTAAAGTTGCAACGCATAGATAAGTATCAAGTATATTATGCGATATAAACGCCAGTTTGGGAATGAATTTATGAGAATATAACGAAATAAAGAAAAAATTTAAAATTTTAAATTAAAATATATATCATTTGAGAATAAATGCTTATATCGTTTTAAGAGTATAATTATTTTTTAAAATATTTAAGAAAACTATTAATATTAGTTGATTGAATTTGGGTCTCTCTCGTATCTTTGAAGACCCCCTCCTACCTAAAGCAGGGTAAGCGGCTAAATAAAATACCTCATTTGTGAGCCATACAGGTTCCATGAAATTAAAATACGTTCCAGGAAAATCTTAAAAATTGCAAATGTTTTTAGTTAAGCTTAAAATGTAAACGAAATCGGGAATTATCTATTCTAAGGTACTTAAGACAACATATCAATGAAGTGTACAGAGATATAAAACTATGAGGAAGCATGAACATCAAAACATAAGAATAAGAAAAAAGAAGAAAAAGAAAATTTCACCCATACCGCCATTGAGAAAACATATTGAAATTTTAGCGACACAAAGAACGGATGGACAGACCAGTTTTTAATATCATACATAATATAAACTATATGCGATTTTCAAAAAAAAAACTTAAAATAATAATAAACCAACAACCAACCCTAAACCACAACTTACGACCAATAATTAAAGCATTAAGTAGTACAAACACACAACACGAAAGCAAAGAGGGATGGAAGGACAACAGACAACAGACAACAGTAATGGCAAGTAACTATAAACAACACGATCGTTTAATTTCAATTAGATGAAATATTAATGTTCATAACTAAGAACTAGCCACACACATACAATTCAACACGAGTGCATGATGATTGTAAACATAATCACACAAACATGTAAGCAAAGGTTATGGATACTGAATTGATTGAAAATCTGAACATGATGTTGCACTTGCTGTATGAAACTAAAGTTAAAAGGCACCCATTTCGAACAACCACCCCTTACCATCGCACATAATTCCGTGCTGCTGCTGCTGCTGCTGCTGTTTCTGTTGCTGCCGGTAATTGTGACAAAATTGGTGTTAGAAATTTGCGAGTCTAACAGACGCTGCAAATCTTGGGAACTGAAACACTTGTTAGCACATGTTGTAGTTGTGCTGTAGATGCCGATTTGGTTGTTGTTTTGACACTGCAAGCCATAACAAATTGTTTTGTGTTTTTCTCCTTTCGATTTTATTTAAGGGTTTTTTCACCAACACGTGGTTATTGCAGAGATTTTCAGGTTAGATGACAGACATTATGTGGCATATAAAAGCACAGGACTCTTCTAATTAGACTCTCACAATCAAGTTAGATCGCGTAGAGGCCACATTAAAATCTCTAGTTGGCTCTTTATAATGAAGCGAAATATGTTTCCTTCATCTAATAAAACGATAAATATAGCAAATCGAACAACTAGTACTAAACACCAACGTCCTAACACCAACTTCAGCACGAGAAGCAACCAAAGCGATATCAGCTCAAAACCTGCATCACCTCCCACTACCTCAACGGATAATTTACAATTTCAACCGAGTCCCAGGAAGAGTCCGTCCAGTACAACTTTTCGCATTGACCATCTCATACCACCAAGCAGCAGTTCCGGAATAATTATTAAACGTGAATCACCCAAACCACAAAGACCTGGCGTTTATGTGATGCAATTTACACCGAAACATACCAAAACACAATCAATTACCACCGAAGCTCTCATCTCAGTCGCTAATCGACAAGAGTTTATGGCACGTGCCCATTGTACGCTGGCTGAAAATGGACAAATTTTAATGATTACCCCAGAAATAATGCGTAAAATTAAACTAGCAGAGGACATACACAGTCACAATGCTCTCTTTGAATGGCACAACGGCTTAACACATTTACGCATCGTACGTGATTTACAGAAAGATGAAGAAATTGTTGCCTGGTTTAGTGAAGATGTTACGCTTCTCATGGGTATACCATTTCTAATACCCTTAAACATACAAGGTAATAATAACAAAGTGAAAAACACATTTGGCTTGGATCACTTAGAATTTTTCCTTAATGGGGGGCGTGTCCATTATGGGCAAATCAATGAAAACAAGTATAAAAACTGTATTTGATTTAAGCGTAACATGTGGGCACGACATGTACACAATTACTCCATCTTTTAACAACTTTTAGCTTCAATTCGAAGGTCGAATTTGATGTAGTCTCTCAGAGATTCCCTTTTTTTATTGTGGTCGTGTAATTATTTGCCAATCGATGGATACCACAACTTTGACTTTTTAGCTTCACTTTTGCGCCTGTGCGAGGATGTTCTTTCCTTTACCATTTCATTAGCAACAATTGTATTTACAGGCAATAATCGTTACACTTGTCATATATGCCGGCTCACGTTTGAAACGCCCAACCCATTAAAAATACATTTAGCTTTAAATTGTGGCCATCATACTATTGATATTCTATGGTTGCGCCTGCATTATGCTACCAAAGCGAGGCAGCATGGTAACGTGTATCCTTTCTCGAATGTAATACGACCCGCGGAATCCATCTCATTAAGTGCCATTAATCAAATATCATCCGTTCGAGCCAGTGAACAAGTGCCACGTTTATCAGCTTTTAAGCCTGTAACAAATTCGACAACTACTACCACAGCCGCTATACCTGTTACTACCTCTAGCACTGCTGCCGCTGCTCTACTAACACCTCAACTAACCTCCCACATATCAAGCAATCTGCCATTCATTCCAAACATTTTACCGCATATGCAATTTTTACAACCAACCTCTAGCAACGCCTTGAATGCAGCTGCTCAAATTGAGGCCATAGTCTCGAATATGGGTGCCTCGAAACAAGGTCATCTTTGCATCTATTGCGGTAAAATGTATTCACGTAAATATGGTCTTAAAATACACATACGCACTCATACTGGTTTTAAGCCATTAAAATGTAAATATTGTTTAAGACCTTTTGGGGATCCCAGTAATTTGAATAAACATGTACGTTTGCATATGCAATCGAATGTCCCCAATTCAATGGTAGAGAGTTACGAATGTCATTTATGTCACAAAATTACCGCCAGACGACGTGACTTGCAGCGTCATTTGGAAACACGTCATGGCACGAGATCGGAACCTTCTTCAAGTGATGCAACGGCAGAATAGTTGAGAGAGCGCTATAGGATATAAGTAATAACATGTGATATTAATTATAAGTAGATATATTTTTACGGCAATTTGATGCATTTCTAGTACTTTATCGGATATAATAAAGGAGCAAAACTATGATTAACATATGCAAAGTAATTCTTCTTTTACATAATTTCAAACTTCTTTGTTAAAAATCTTACATAAAAAGCCGCTTCCTGGAAATGAATTTTTCCGCAAAATCCAGTTGAGGAATAAACATAAAAAAAGTTTTTCAAATAATGTTTAAACTCTTTGCAGCAGCATTGGTTTGGTAACACGTGTACGGTTAAGAATATTACCAAGAAATTATCGTGCCTCTTATCAGAATACGCCCAATTTTAGCACCTCGATAAAGGGATAATTATAACCATATGTTCCAATTTAAACTTCACACCCCACAGGCAGATAAAAATATTTTTATTGATTTTGGGCATCGCTTTAGCCCGTTTCGCCTAATTTAAGTGGTGAACTGTGGCCAAAAGTGCATAAATTCAATGTCTCAAATTTTACAACAGTGAGAGTGCCGCCAATAGATGGACACACGGACATATTTGTTTTTCATAAATAGTACAACATTTTTTGGTGTGTCCAAGCCTCTATTAATATATAAAATAAAATGAAAATAAAATGAAAACATCCACCTAATTATGGAAAAGGCCACGGTCATCTATTATCACAATTTAAAAAACAAAAAAAGTTTGAATTTCATGTTTTTTTTCAGGTATGCTTCACAAAAATGTTTACTAATAAGCTAAAAGTAAAATTGATTAAATTTAAATTTTTATTTATTTTACTGAATTTTATTTTTATTTAATATATCATAATATATGTACGTATTTGTTTGTGTGTATAATATATAATATATGTGTATGAGGAATCTCATAACTTTAGTGTTCATTTGGTTGGTTGGTTTTTGTTTTACTTTTTATTAATTATTTGTAAATTCTCGCAAAATCTAACACAATACTTTTTTGGCGGAATTACCATCATTGCCCCTTGAATTCATTATAAACTACATCTACGTATATGCTATACATTGTATATTATAAACACACAGACATTTTAATAAGTTTTCTTTTTATACTTAATTACACAATAATAATTGTATTTTGTAATTGTTGTAAAGAGAGAAAGAATCTAATGTACTTATACAGTAACCTTAAAAATATGCTTTAGTACATACATACATATGTATGTATGTGTTGTTAGTTTTTTAATCAAATCTAAATGATTTTCGTTTCGTTTTATAGTATACAACAAATCCTTTCAACACATTACGCCCCACATAAATAATGAAAATGCTCCAAAAAACCATAAAAATGATCACAATTATTACTGTTTACTGGTTATGATCATACACTATACATATATTTATGAGTCTTTTATTTCATGTTTTTGTAGCGTCTTTTGCTAAATTTCTCTTTTTCTTGTTTTATGTTAAGTAACATAAAATCACAAAAGCTTTCTGTTATGTTTTTGCTTAAATTCAAATTCAGTTATTTGTTAACTTATGTCTAATAATCAATGCACACCTAACAAATTGCACTACAATTTCTACTAAGAGCAACGAACGACATCATATGAGAGACAATCATTACAACTAATCGCCTAACTATTGTACACGTACTCACTTATCGCTTAAATGCTCTCGTTTCACGTTCAGAAAGTAGCTTGAATTAACGTTTAAGTAATGCATAATTGAGCAAACTATTGTAATAGAATACTAAAGTAAGAGCACAGCATTTCATTCTTTCAATCTCTTGCTGCTTGTCTTGAAAAAGTGCAAAGGCATTTCCCTTTCCCCTCATTCTGATTTATTTGGCCTCGTCAATTTTATTACAAATGCTCATTTGTAGATGTATGTGTGTTAAATGAAAATAATGTAGTAACCTAACAATCCTTGGATATTTTGATATAACATTTTGCAAATTTGTCTTCTTCTCTACATTGCAGAATAAGGCACTGTATTCAAATACAATTGCGTTGATTAAATGAATAAAGAATAAATTCCAGCAACAATAACAGTTAGTTATAACAAAAAAAAAAAAAATTTAAAAATTTTTTACTAACGGGCAGACGGATATGATGAACTCACTTCATTTATTTAATATTAATTTGCATGATTTCATAATAACAGCACATGATCCCAAGCGGAGATCGAATATAAATAAAGATGGAAATAGTTAACAGAAAATAGAGAAATTGAAAAAATATCTTTAAAAAAAGGGAGAATAAATAAATAAAGGGATATGCGCCAAAACTAGGACACCCATCATCACCCTTCCAAATTGTTAGGAAATAATATCTCAATTTCTTTATTTTATTTTATATTTATATGTATGTATATGTGTTATGTTATGTATACTCGTATGTACTAAGCAATCGAACTGAAAACTATTGCGTGGTACTCTTGTAGAGTGAGGGAGAAAACCTCGAAGATTGCGTGTACAATGCGACATCATATTTTTTTTACGACTGTGAGAGTTTTAACAAATTATTTGCACGGAATCACGGACACAGACGGGCATATAGGCTAAATCACCTTTTCTATTGATGCTGATCAAGAATATATACACTTTTGAAGGTGTGGCTCTCCCACTTCTGCTACTTGCAAACGTCCGAACAAAAACAATATACCCACGCATCATTTTGATAATGGGTATAAAAATAAAAAAGTGAAAAATTAAAAAAGCAAAATAAAAAAATTTAATAAAAAGAAAAATTTTTTAATTAAGATTAAATTATTAATATAATTAAAATACTAATAAATCAAAAATAAGGTTAAAACGTGAAAAAACTAAATTTGGCTTTGAACATATCTTATGATGAATTCCCTCATTGCTTTCAACTACAGGCGCTATGTGTTCCGAAGGAACAAAAAGTGTACCCAATAAAGGCCCTTTTACCACATTATCCTTTACTATTTATTATGGCAGCGAATCGTTCAGAGTCTTGGCTCGATTTTGATTTTGACAAACAAAACTAAATTTCAGCTCAATGCCCGTGAGTGTAGCAACAACAAACAGACGGACTGACATTTCATGATCAATGATATATATATTTATATACATTTATCATATTGTGCAAACAAGTAAGAAAACTAAATGTAAATATATATTGTAGGGTCTCTGAGGCCTTCTTTCAGGTGCTTTAAGCGGAATGACAAACTCATGTGTAAGATAAAGAGAATCAAAAGCGTACTAATCACGATAAATCATATTTTTTTATAAAACATATTTGATATGAATTATTACTGAATTATACTGATATTTTTTGGATTTTGTTCATATTTTAAAATAGTCTTTTCGGTCCTTTTCGGTTCCATATTTAAGACCTTATAAAATTAAAAATGTGTTTTCGCATTAAAAAGACAGATCTGTTAAAATTTGTTCTTGAACACAAAACACATACATTGTACATTTAATTTTAGTTGATTTGATTTTATTCTGACACTTGACTTGTTTATCACTAATTTGCCATCACCCTCTTTCTCTGTCTTCATAAGATTTATAATTTCTAAATTTAGCTAAATTTATACTCTCAATGATCTGATTTTATGTAATTACGTATTTGTGTTAGTGTTTGGTATGGTATGGTATGGTATGGTTTTATTGTTATAAATAGACACCAAGAGCATTTTGTATTATGACATACATACATATATAAGTATATATACATATATCTATATCAAAATGTAAGAGTTTAACATTCATTCAACATGTTCGTCCACTAAGTGGTAGTATTGCCGAAACAAAAATATGACTTTTTTCTGTTTTAACATTATTGTGATTTTTATTGTGTCTTTTAACTCTGCTTTCTTGATTTTTGTTTTGTTTTGTTTTATATTCCTCTAATAAGTGAGTAATTGTTGAACATAAATTCATACTTGAAGCACACTTGGGATTGTATGTATGTATATATTTATATGTATGTGTTGATTCAATTTTTATTATTTTTTGCCAACTCTTATTAAAATAATGTTTTTTGTTTTTTGTTTTTGTTTTTTTTTTTTTGCGCTTTTTCTTATAATTTTAATAATATTACATTTTTTTGTTGCACCCGTTAACAATGCAGGTTTTATTTGTATGTTATAACTATGTAGTTGGATTTTGTTTCATTTCTAAGTTTCCTCTACTCTGTTTTAGATTTCGAATTAAAAATTATATCAATCGTTGTTGTTCCCAATAAGTTGTGGTTTCATTATCCATAGAAACTATAACTGTATATTTATATATATAGTAAGTGTGAGTTTGTACGTGTGTACGTGTATGGCTATATATTTATGTATGATGTGTACTAATATTAGATATAGAAAATGTGTATATGTGCGTTACTTATAAATGAGGCCATAAAGCTTTACAAATCAACCACTTTTTTGTTTTTTTTTTTTTTGTTTTTATACCCTGCACCACATTATTATAGAAAAATGCTATGTTCGTCATTGCGTTTGCAATCTCCCTAAAGAAGTTTTCCCAACACCATCTGATTGGCTTTAGCAAAGTCTGCAACAAGTTGCACATTGAACTAAAATTCAAAAAAAATGCACTTCATTCAGGTCTAAGAGTGATTGATAACAATGAAATTGGGTAAATTTGGTTAACAACCGCGCCCACAATTGATAAAAATCCCTCTCAACACACATTTCTGATCTTTACACATATTATGTATACTTACTCCATACGTCGAAAGGCGTGATCCTGCGAAAAAGCACGCCCGCAATTTACATTAAAAAAAATATTTATTTAAATGTTTATCAAAAATTTCACATATACAAAACTTCAGAAGTCGTTAAATGACGCATTGACATACACATGGCACGACCACAGTTTCCCCATACATGTGAAGGGTATTTCATATTTGGTCTGAGCCAAATAAACTTTTTTTTTATATTGTAGAAAGAAATTGGAAGCGAATTAAATTTATTTGTTCACATAAACACACATACATACACACATGCATTGACTTTTTTAGCCTTCATTGCATACACACAACGTTTCTATTTAATTAAGTTTAACAACCTGTTGTTCATAAAAATTTACAAAATCACTACAAATATTAATTGAAATGGACGTACATTGTTGCTGCTGCTGTTGTTGTTGTTGGTAAGCATATTCATTCATTCATTCATTCATTCATTCATTCATTCAGTGCTTTATCCATTTATAGAATTTTGAGCTGATTTGTATAATCGCTTCTCTCAGAATATGTTCTCATTGTATTGCACCACATTTTCTATGCATGCATGTGTGTATGCTACGCGCTTATACGTTGTTTGTAATTCTTCCTTCTTGTTGTTACAATTAATGATTCTATGTGGGAAGTCGTGCTCTTCATTTCTATTTCTATTTACTTATTAAATACAAGACACTATATATTACAAATCTGTTTATTTTGCATTTTTTCTTGCCTCTAAATAAATTGGTTAACATGTAGCTGCATAAAATGTATGTGTATTTACAATAAGAAGTACAAATATTTTTCTTACTTACTTTTCTAAATTTAGAATAGAGAATCATTTGCAAGTGCGTGGGTGGATGTATTCAAAATGTTTAGAAGATTAAGAAGACACTCAAGTCCTAATGAATTATGAATAATGACATGACAGATAATATAAAATAATTCCGTACAATATATAAAATTGAAACCCATTTAAATTATTTATTTAGCCTCAAACTTATACGATCCAAATTTTGACCAGATTGGTCTATATTTAGACACCTGCTCCTTGTATTATATTTGCTTTGGAAAACTCTTTGCTCGGAGAATGATTCTAAATATAGCCCGATCGGATTCAAATTTGCAACAACAATTACACTATAAAATGCTATAACATATTAAGAATATCGAAATTTCACCTTATGCAGGTTCAATCGAAATAAAACGTGATATGAAGCGGGATTGTACAATTGGTCTGGTTTAATCGATTCAATAATTTTTGGAATAAACCAGAAGGCAAATTTCATCGAAATATGTCTCAAACAGCGGCCTGTGTTTTGAGCACAAATTTAAATGGACACCACACCATGGCGATGGAGAAAGTAATTACGAATCGTTCGGTGTAACAGAAGGAGAGCTTTTCTTTAACTACTTGGGAATACAAAACATCTACATAAACTTAACCCACTAACGAATGAAGTGAATGAAGGTCGTTGTCGGGAGAGGCCAGTGGCTGACATATTTTACCCATATAGAGCAATTAGTGAAAACTTATGCGTATGACCGAGGATCATTAAATTGCACAAACAAACGCTCTCTCTCTCTCTCTTTCTCTCTTTCCATGTATAAATATTTTAATTTATTTTAATACATTTTGCTTAGGATTGCAAATCGATTGCTATGTAGATGTAACACAAAGACACTAATTAAAGAGTAAAACTTGTCTGTGTTATGTAACGTTATAGGCAAACATGGATTGAAATCTCACAGTATGGAAAACTGACATCTTACAGTTGAACAAGACTCGAAAGTCTGAATTCAACTTCTAGGTGACACGTATTATCCGTGTTATGGTTAACCTATCGACTAGCTAGTTTTTTGAGCATAAATCGGTAGAAATTTGCGTTAGTACCAGTGTCTCAACATGTTTTCAAGTGTTTTCTGCTCATAAATGAAAACGATTCAAACTGGACAAATATTTTATATGACCGACTTTACTACTTATGTATATTTTGTACAGTCGTACATATGTTGTGTATGGTACATGTGAGCATTATATGTACATTTTTTTCATTGTGTTGTAACAATTTCATTGCATTTAGTATTGCTTTCATTGCTAAACGTATTTATGTGTTCAAACATATTTTTGTATATTTTTTAAGTTTGTTTTTGTTTTTTCATTTTTGCAACTTAAGATTATTCTACTGTTAAATTTCTCCTTAAAATAATTGTCGTTTCTACTATTATTTGTGGTTTTACTTTGTTTTGTTGAAATGTATTTTAGTAACTATTGCTGCGATTTTGCTAGGAGCTCATCTGTTCTGTTTGTTTGCGGTGTGTTTCAATTACATAATTTACAAATTGAAAACTGAAATGAAATGAAATGAAATTGTTTGACTGTCACTGTTGGATTTTGGTTTACAGTCCTCATGTTATGCTTTCTTAGGTATTCGCATTCTTTTTTGGTGGATGCATTATGCATTAAATTAACTATAGATTGATAATATTTTACTGCTGGAGCTAGAGAGGTCGATATTTTTAATAGTCCAAGGTTCGAATATTTTTCAGGTCTATGAAATTTCTATCCCTCTCGGGGATAGTTTTAGTATTTTACCCTCAAGAGTAACTGTTCGGTATAAAGAATGTGTCGAATTAAACTAAAGATCTGAAATTACTTAACGGATCCGTAGAATACATGCGGTGTCATGGCAAACGTTCAATTTTTGTAATAAATTTTATGTTAAATGGATAATCCAAAAAAAAAACCAAGGGAGAAAAAAACCAAAAATATTTTTTAAAACATTTTGTATGTATTTGTTTATTTTGAAATAACATTTCATTGTCATGGTATTGAAGTTGTAGTAGCAGTAGTAGTGGTAGTAATAGTTATGATAGTAGCAGTTTTTTGCTTTATTTTTACACAAAAATATAAAGCTCTGTCATCCAAGTTGTTTTTTGAAAAATTTCATATTTTCTGTAAACTCAGTTTAATTTGGGATAACAATGCTCCCACCGAACGTGTTCACGAACTATTCGTGTACATTTATACGATTTATGTTTCGTCATTGTTGCCTTTTCTTTCACTTATATCTTATACGTGTATGTATATAAATTTGATTTAATTTTTGTTTTGTCTTTAAAAAAAAAAAAACACCATTAAATTGCAATTTGTTTCAAAATATATTTGGAAGCAGCACATGGCATTCATTCATTGTTTTGTTGTTGTGGTTGTTGCGGTTTAATTACGAACTATTAGATGATGATAGTGATGATGATGCTTATTTTATATATGTATATATACGATATGTGTGTGTGATTAATATAAAATTATAGCTTTTTTTGTGTTTGGCGTGTTGTGCATATGTTTGTGGGCAATATTTGAAGGACGAAATCTTAAATATTTTATTAGTTCTAACAAACTATGTTTAACTCAGAAAAATCTATAATCGTGTATATGTTGGGTAAAAAATGAGTCTTTTTTATTACAGCTTAAATTATGTCGTTTTTATCATTTATTTATGAATACACTCCACTCCTGGGTACCGAGAAAGTTTATCGTTTGCAACCAATCTACTTTAAACTATAGAGGAATCAATCTCATATGGATCCATAATTATAAAGTGGTCCAAGTCACTTTCTGGAACACCTTGATTTAACTATTTCAAGAGTTAATTAATATTTCTTCATCGAAAATTTTATGTTTCAGAACATTCAGTTGTGTAGGTAGCAATTGTTTTGTAAGTACATACTTTTATTGACACTTCAACGTATTAAGTACTAATTTTTATCGGAATATTTGGAATTTTGGCTTTGTTGCTAAAAATTGATTACGAATGTACTAATTACACCCTGCACCACTTGTGGCACACTGTATAACAATTATTAAGCATCTGTTTATAAGTCCACACCCCCATTCAATTGTATCACTTTCTTCATCGATTTCACCATGTTTGCCAGCGTGTCCATGTAAATTTTTGAGATATTTTGATGAAATTGAGTAAAAAAAACATGTTTTGTCCCAAAAAGGAATCGAATTGCAAATGCACCGAATTGCATAGGAAGTCTTTATGTAGCAAAAATTTGCAGTTCTTAAATTTTTTTTGACAAAATTTAGTGAAGGACAGTTAATTGGTTTAATAATTGACTGCGCTAAATTTGGAGCCGGATCCGACATTTTAGAAACCCATTTCACCCCTTTTTAAAACATATTTCATAGTTTTTTTAAATCGATGGCGTAGGGTATATAATTGACTGCAGCACTCTCAGCTGTTCTTACTTTGGTATCAATTTTTAATAATGACGTTAATAATATTTGTATTGATGTAGGTAGAGCCACCACCAGAGGCATATATTACTTGATCGCGCCTACTAGAAGATTTCTAACAAACACGAAACAATATTTTCTTTGTCTTTTATTTAAAAAAGTTTCAAGGTCACGCCCATAATTTATAAACATGATTTTATTTTGAAGATCTAAGATTTGGTCTAAACCATATATAACTGTACTAACAAATGAACATTTTTGGTAGTCGAGAGCTCAATTTTAGCAATATCAAGTTTTGGTACTAGAAGGCGTGTCAGAGTACTAATGTAAACATATAAGTTATTATTTAAAAGTTCTGAAGTTGCAATACTTGGTTGATCGTACTTTAGCACCGTAGTTCTAATTTCCGCATAAGTTTCACTACTGTACGAGAGTATTACTATTCGGTACTTGAGTACCGCAAGTACTTCATACAAAAATTAAATTTTTTTCTCATGACATTGTACCGAACTCGTAATGAAAGTATTTACGGTGTTTTCTCAGCTTGTACCGGGGTGGATGGTGGATCCAAGACCAATTAGATTAAGCCAATATGAATTATTTTTGCATGTATTTTTAATTTAATTTTATTTTTGTTTTATGATTTACATTTTTCTATTTATTTTTTTTTTCTTCCAATTATTATTTTTATATTTATATTAATTTTTAGTTTCATTTTTACATTAATATTATTTTTGGTTTATTTAATTTGAACTTTTTAATTGTATTAATTAAATTTGTATCTTAAATGTTATTTTAATTTTTTTATATTAAAAATAATTTATTTCGTTTATTTCGTATTTAATTAATAAAAAAATGCGTGTGAATGTGTGAAATTTTGTACTTTTTTTGAAGAGGTTATTTAATTTTTTATGTTGTGTTCAAACCAATTATTGTTGTTTTGTTTTTAATATATGAATGTAAAATTTTTCTCACATACCAGTTTATAGACAAAATTTAATTAGTTAAGGCGGGGTTTTTTGCTCGTTTTAGGAAATATTACGTTTTTATGTACGTTTTTACATTTAGTTGTTTATACTTATTATACGAGAAAAAACAAATAAAGTCACTTAAATAGTATGAGTTGTTTTGGACGAACACTTGGTGATAATAAAATGCTGGCTGGGTTTTTTCTTTATTACATCTCATAAAATATTTGAATCTATTATTTTCCAACTTTTACTGTTTTTACATTCGTAACAAAAAACAAAGAAACATGTTTTGGTTCGTAATTAATATTTTCTGGCAATAATTTTTTTTTTTTTTTTATATATATATTTTTTTTATAATTATGTTTTTTTAGCATTTAAGTATAAAAAATTATTTTAAGTGAGCAGCACATCGTTCGCTTTAAGCGCATAAAACATAATTTAATATAAAAAAAATTGAGGCAGAACGGAAAGTTCCCTAAAAGAAAACTAAATAAAATAAAAAGAAACATCCTTAGTACAGATAATTGGCAATATGAGCGAGGATTTTTAGAAACAACAATTAACTCAGTTGGATTTTCTCTCACACATCACACATCATCAATCCAGCTCCAGCGGATTGGCGATGTTTCTTTGCTTTGTTTACGTTTTATATGCTTTGGGCGGGTTGCTTAATTTTATTACAAACACATGTAGCATGACACTGGCATGCACTGGCATGCATACAAGTGTTGACACTAGCTTACTGATATAATTCCCTCCACATAAGAGCGAACGCAGCATTAAGTTTGTCGTTCCGTTTGCAACACTCAGAAGGAAGCGCCAGAGGCACTACAAAGTTCTTGATCAGCATTAAAAGTCGATGCAGACATGTCCGCCCGTGTTTCCACAAAATTCAAAAATATATTATGAACAACAAAAATTGAGATTTAAAATTGAAATTTGGTACAAATGTTTATTTATAATTAGCCCTTCCATCGATCTTCCGAAAATGGGCGGTGATGCGGTAACTGTCACGCCCACAATCTACAAAACCAGAATCCGATATGCAAGTTGAAATGCATTACATGAGGTTTTAAAGGGCGTCATAAGGTACCTACCACGCCCGCAATTTGCGTATAGATGTGGAGGGTATTTATGATTTGGTCTAAGCCAAATTTAGTTTTTTTTCTTGTTTTTTAATGTTTGTGTTCTTGTTTTCGTTTTATCTTGTTACTACACAAGTGTCCTAATGCATGTATAATTATAATATTTATAATTTTATATAATTATTTATCAATATAACGGTAGTATATTCTACGCATACAATTAATGCTTCTGTTGTTGCTATTATTTTGTTTTCGAGTGTTGTCTCAGTATTGGTGGTGGTGGTGGTAGTGGTGCTTGTGGTGGTAAGGAGGGCAAAGAAGTACACAAAATATAGAAACAAGACCAATTGATCGTTCTAAGACCTCTTAAATATTATATAAATTTTCGTATTTTGTTTATCTTTTTTTTTTTTTTTTTTTGCTATGCTTTGGATTCTGTTCAAGTGACTCATAGAGCTGGTTTGTTTGTTTTTTTTTTTATTATTATTTTAATTTTAATTTTCTTTATACGTATAGTAGTAATTGATTCGTTTTTCTAAAATGATATTCAAGGTTTTTTGTTTGTTGTTTTGCTTAATAAACCTTTATAATATGTTTGTATTAGTGCGTTAGTGACATATTGCGATTATGTGTGTGTTTGTGTATATGCATGTGTACGATTATGTATTTATATATATGTACGCTTGTTTTTCATGTTTGTTTGGAGTTTTTTTTTTTTTAATGTTGTTATTGTTGGATGCCATTTATGTTAACGTTGTTGTTGGTGTTGTAGTCGTCAGGGTATTAGTGCTATCAATAGCATTGCTACCACTGCCTACGCTTTCAATTGGCGGTCTAATATTTCTTAATTTACATTCACCTTCTAAATCATTTAACTTGTGCATAGAGGGCTTCACCTCCAAATTAATCTCATTTTCATCTTCTTCATCATTATTATCCCCGGCTTCAATGGTAATGGAATCGAATACGGAATTGATTAATGTATTATCCTCCACTGAATTATTCCTATAAAAAACACGTGATTTCTTAGTTAATAAAATTCAATCAAATCAAATAAAAATTAAAATTATTTATTATAGTGGATACTGAAGGTGACGATCGCAGAGCAAAAAGATTTAGTAAAAAATTAAAAAGATAAATATGTTTAGGCCCACATGAAACATCAGTGCATTCTTTTAGGAAACCTTTCTTCTTTTCCTTCTTGTTTTGGGGAATCGCAATAGTGTCGCAAGTTTGCCAAGGCTCCCAGTAGATCATGTGAACTACATTTGTTAGCATCGAAATCTGCATGCATTTAAACATGTCCGTCCGTTCAGGTTATGTGTCATACAATTATATTGTGACGCCTAACACAATATAAAATTCTAAACGCAAAGCGTTTCAAAGCGTTAAGCGTTAATTTCTAATATTGGGAACTTGAGTTGGCACAATTGATCTCGCTTAAATCGCAGATTGACCGCGTAATAATGATAATGATAATAACAAGCTAAAAATCAGGGACAAATACAAACACATTTAATAAATATAAATAAATTATAAATATTAATTGTTTTAGGAAAATCGGATTTGTTAAGAATGCTGAAAGAGAGCAAAAATGTAATAGAAAGATGTTTGCTTACAGTAGTTCATTGTCAGAATTCGATTCCTGTTCATCAATTCCCAGTTCCCCTAATTCCGCTCCAGCCTTGTCAACATCATCTGTTGCCTCTAGATGTGATGGTCCATTTGTTGTGACAATGGCGTCTCTGCTGTTTGTTTTTATTGAATCTGTCGGCAATCCTTCTTCTCCTTTCGTTACCTGCATTTGCGTTGCATGCAATGATGGTTGCTGAGTAGTTGCAGCTGCAGCTGCTACTGCTACACCCAATGGTCTCGTCCACATACCTTCATCATTTTCATAATCATCTACAAAATTACGCCCAACGAACGGTGTAGTGTCTTTTTTCAATGGGAATGCTGTAAATTCGACCGGCCATGCGGATTTCTCTACATTGGCATTATTATCATATTCCTCGACACTCTTAGATGTTATCATATAATTGGGGTTTCGTTCATTTGGGTTTAAGGCGCCATTATTAAAGTTATTAGTACCAGACGAGTGTGCAGAGGTAATAGGTGCATTACCGGCTGATGTGTGTGTGGCCGATGTAAAGGTACCACCTAAGTCACTACTAAAGGAACTGAAATGTGCATCGAAATCGGCAAAATTGTCCGTACCAAAATCAGATGTCCATGGTGTAGCTGTATTAGAAGAATTTGTTGTTGTTTTAAGCACATTAAAATCATCATTCATTTCCCATGGATTGTTGGTAACAGTAAATGGTGGTAACAATGATGATGTTTTACCATAAATAGAAAGTCCTTCACCGCCCGCCACCGTACGGTCTTCATCATCATCGTCGTCATCATCCATATTGCTGCCGGCAGCACCACCAAACTGTAACAAATTCAGAGTGTTGTTGATGAGCTCCTGCTCATCAGGAACATCATTATCATCGTGACTATCTTGTTGAGTATTATAATCAAGTGCAAATATTACATCCTTTCATTTTTAATTTCATGTCGTGTCGTTTCGTTTCACATATCAAGATAAATTTTGGAAGGCAAGTGAGATTCGTATAAGCGTTTGAAATTAAGAACGATCAGATAGTGAGAAAGAGAAAGAGAGAGAGATAGAAAGAAAGATACATGAAAAAGAGTGGGAGAGGGGTAACGGGTGTCATTTTAAATTTAAATAATAAAAAAAGTCAAACAATAACTTTCAACAACACTAATAACTCTTTTAAAACCCAATAACAAATATTACAACAATAGCTTTCCAATACTGTCCCCCATGTAAGAGAAAGCATTACATGTTATGACTGTAAGTTGGGTAAGGAAGTGTCCTTTCTATAGGCACTCTGGTATGTTTTTATTTAGGCGGAAATATTAATAGGATGCCATTCCAATTTTCATTACACACTCAAGCAAATAAGATTTTCAAAGTACTACTTACTGCATCTGAGGGATCTGTATAAGCGCACAAATTATTGCTAGAAAAAAAAGAAATAACACCAAAACACAATTAAAAGCCATTCCCAATGTAGACAAATACACAATTTACGTACAAGGCATCCGATAAATCTGTATCAGTTAAAAATTCTAGAGATATATTATAGTCGAAGGCCTCATGAGCATTGCAATTGGCCAGCAATTGATTTTGAGTCTTTAGAGCTTTGGTTAAATCGCCAGTCTCGCTGTGTATAATCGATTGCCACAATTCACGTTCAGCATCGGTTTGAAAATTGTTCTCGATTAAGGCACCGATATGTTCCGTTTCTGATATACAATTAGTAATATGCTTAAATATTTGTATTAAATGGCCCATATAACCAAGCCGCCGACGCTTCTCGCTCTCTCTAAATTATTGGAAAAATTATATGAGAAATGAAAAATTGTACAAGTGCGGTGTGCATGAATACTAACTCCGCTGCTCGATTGTGTTGCCAACAGTCAATAAGTTTGCTTACGATCTTACAGTTAACAATAACCTAACGAGAGAGAATGAATAAGTTATAAGAAGTATCTCTGAGGGCAGCAATATTTTCACTTTTAAACATACATGAGTCTGCAATTTGGACGGTCCCACATCCCCGGGTACTTTGGTTACATCCTGTTCATTGTTATCACCCAAGGCATTTTCAATTTCTTTGGGTTCCACGTTTTCCGATAAACTGACATTATCTAAGTTAACATCCACCTCTCCTGAACTATCGCCGGCCGATTGCTCTTTTTTAGTGTTGTTTTCATTTTTACTTATCGAATGGTTGTTCAAATCGTCACTTTCACAATTATCACCTTCCAAAGGTAATGTTTTAGTTTCGCATGGTGCTGCTGCAGTTGCGTTCTTTTCGTCTTCTACGTTCGCATTGATTGTATTTGTTGAGAGGTTATTGGTGGTATCTGCGGTGGCTAATTGTTGTGGTTGTTGTCGCTGCTGCTGCTGTTGCTGTTGCTGTTGTTTTGTATTGAAGATATTGTCGCAGATGTTGTCGAAGATATTATCACCCAGAGTGCTGTGTTTACTTTGTGAGCCATTGCTCACCTGCGTTGACATATTCGAATTGTTATTGGTTAGTGATGTATAAAATATAGTTTGAAAACACTTTTCTACTTCGCTATGCAAAAAATTATTCCAACAATATTGTTTGAATAAATGTAATAACGTTTCAAAGAAGTCTGTTTCACAGATACTGGAAAAAACCACAATGAGGACGTAATTAAAAACAATGTTAACCAGAACTTACGCTTTGGCCATTTCCTCGTTATTAGTTTGCAATAATACTGTAAATAGGCGACAAATTTGCAAACGTGTCATACCAAAAGGGGGCGATAGTTTAGCTGCTGATATAACAATATCGGGTTTCTATAATAAACACACAAACGTGAAAATTTTGAGATTGTGCCGAAATGATTGCCTCTTACTTTTGGCGGGTTTCTGAGTAACTCGTTAAAGTGCTTAAGATGAGGCTCTATGACAGAAATCACAGTGGTTAATAGCTCGTCGTGAATTTCCTTTTCACGATCTTGTATAAATTTCAAACGATCCGGATTACGTTCATCACTGGAATATAGAATTTCTATAAATTCTATTTTATATTATAAAGAATAAATGGGTCATCTTACACAATAACTACGGGTTTAATAATTTTAAGTACAACCGTTATTCCTGATACGATAGTGCTCTCTTGAGCATTTGGTTGCAAAATCACATTAAACAAGGCTTCCAGAGTGGGGGCACTCTCGATATTCTTTAAAATGGGATTCGAACCCTCGAACACAGGCTCAAATGAATCATTGTCTTGTTCCGTTTGACGCATGGTGCGTCCTTGTTGTATAAGATCACAGAGAAATTCCGATATATTTGCATGCTTCTCACTCTCCTCCACATTGGCCAAAATCGTAATTAACTTTTCAATTAAACGCTCCTCGTTAAACCACTAAATAACGAAAACAAGAAATGGTTATGAATGAAAACAACAATAACAATAACAATGACGACATATCCTTACATCATATAGACTGCGCCTAAGTTGGCCGCCTTCAACGTTACGCATCATTTGCAATATGAGATCGGGTATGACGGGTGTAGTGAAATGCTTACATATCAAATCCACAAAATTATTTTGCAATTTAAGGTATTCCAAAAGTTTTAGGCACATTTGTTGATACAAAAACCAATCCTGATCAGTTTTTTTGGAGAAGAGCGTTCTAAACGTTTTGCTAAAAAATGACGCTAGCAAAGGATTTAACGGTGGTTCATTTCTTAGATATGAATACAACAATTGTAGCGTTTCCATATCAGCGAGTAACTTTTCATCCAAGGACGGCAAACCCCTAAAAATATGGATAATCCAAAAAAAAAAAAATTTATTAGTATTTAAACTCTATAGATTCATAGAAGCGCAACACTTACAGAGTTAGAATTTCGCAGGCAATATTAGCGTGGCGAAAGCGTTGGGCCACAGGCAAATCTTCTGATGGTTCTGTTATTATTAATTTCACAAGGTGCCGTATAACATCAGGACGCGTAAAACTATAAGCATATCAAAATGAGTTGCCGTAGCTCAATATTTTCTAAAACGCAATAGACAAGCGACAATGTTTTCTTAAAGACAGCAGTTTATCACTTACTAGGTGAGTAATGGTTTCTTTTGGCTTTTGCATTCCTGTATGATGTCGTCCTCATCCAAAAACTCTTCAACAGTGACATTCTACGCGAAATGTGCAATCAATGCGTTTAGCTTTTTATACACAATGAGATTTTTCATATATTACCTCTTTCTCCAATAGCACCTCTATATTTTGCGAGGGCGTATAGTTCTTATCCCAAAACATATTAATGTCGTCTTTTGCGCTTACGTTGTCGATGTAATGATTCCGGCTACAGTTTCAATGCAAAAAATAAAAATTATTACGTGACTGGCAAATGGTGCCTATTTCTGGACTATACCCGTTTTCGTTTTTTCTTTTTCGAAAAAAAGGTAATTGCAATATGTTGCAGTTTCGCAAGAGTAGCTAGTCGAGTTTTTCGTGAATTTTACACATAGATTTGCACAACACTGCAAGCGAAGAAAAAGTAAATTTATTCTCTTTGCATTATTTTCTGAATGGAAAATAATTTATGCTTTCAATACTTTAGTTCTATTAATATGAAAAAATGGAACTTTTTCTCGGGCACATTCTGCGAATAATGCATAAAAAGATTGGCACTGTGTAATAATCGCTTCTTTTGGGGGCACATATACATGCCATATACACACTCAAACACACTTTGCTAGTATTTCTTTGATTTGAATTTTAAGAATGAACTTTTGCAAACGGAGTGCCGTTCATGATTTTCAAGTTTTCTAACAGGTAAGAGTCCGGCAAATAAATTTCATTTCTGCACTTTTTTTAAATGTATTCTTCTGCGTTTCCTTTTATCTACAAGAAATCCTAAGAAACTACTACACAATTTGCTACGAATGACATTTCTGTGTATTTTTATAGAACACACAAACTCTCTTGGCCTCTTTTTCGTGTACAAACTGAGAGAGCAAAGTGCTGAACACTCGATTGTTAAATAATTGTAAACGTCAATTGCTTTCCAATATGCAGCAGACTTGTTGCGTTTTTTTGTAGAAAAATTTCCATTAATTTATTTCAATATAGATTATCTGCAATTAATCATGAAAACAGTCGCACCATAGTAAAAAAAAACACTTTATATATCACTATCACACATTAGCTGTTCAGATGCAGACTTCCGGGTAGCATCGAAATCTTTCGCAAATCTTGTTTGATTTGTTTCTTTAACTATTTATTATGTAGTTTTTCTGTGGTGTTTTCTCACTGACACTCACCTTTTCTTCAAAAATTTTTATTAGGAAGTACTATTAAATATAATATAAATACTAAATATTATCATTCACATGCAAAAAGACGTGAAAAATCACTTTTTACAAAATTCGAGATGGTATTAGTTTGTAATACATTGGTGGTCGTTCGACAATCGATAATAATGTAACGAAACTAAATGAATTATTACACTGCAATAACGAAAGGGAACGTTTGAATATGGATATACTGCTTATATTTTTGCAATTATCCTTCCTACCACAATTATTATAAAAATATACTTAGTTCAGATCTGATGATTCTTTTTCTTCTTCTCATATTAACCCAAACTATAGCCCTCGAAAAAGATTGTAAAGAGAAACGGTTATATATAAATGGTTGAAAATGATAGTAAAAAACTTGTCTCGAAATTTACATTTAGGTGGGAGATTTGGTTAAATCATTTAACTCATAAATAAGAAAAAAAAAATCCACCGAATGGATTAGTTAAGCGTTAATGGGCAAATTTTCCGATTATGCTTTTTTTTGGCCGGTATATATTATTTTATAGTATTATTGTTTTTTTAATTTAGATATATCATAATTAAAAATAGTACTACTAACTTTGTAAAGTTATTTCAAAGGTACACCAAACAATGAGGATTTAAAAATGGTTCACAAAAATTATTTTTTGCAAAAACAAGTTTCAAGTGCTGTACCATTGTTAAATGAGAAAACTTTTGAAATTGGTACACATTTATAAGTGCTAAGCAATACTATACAGGGTCTTACTTGTGAATTAAATCTTGTTATGAAGATATTTTAAATATTCTTTAATTTTCTTGGAATTTGTTTAAGTATAATGCTGATAACTGCACCACCCCTTCATATTTCTACTCATTCAATGCCAAAGTCACATAGTTGGAAAAAGTTTGTACTAAAATTTTACATTTTCAAGGAAGAAGTAGAACGATTTCAAGATCAAAACTTAACCCAAATGTAAATATAATATATGAAATAAAATATTGACAAAGGTCATGATTGTTAAGTGATTCTATAAATGAAAATACGGAAATAATTACATAACGTGTAAAACAATGTTTACTGTAACATCAGAAATATATCAAGAGAAAAATGTGCAACCGATTAAACTAGATGACGGCAAAGTGATTTCAAAATTTAAATTCAAATATCCTAACGAACGTGAAGACAACTATGCTAAATGCACAGTGGATGAGGATGGTGACTTGGTAGTAAAAAGGAAAAGAAATGACCTCTGTGAAGATGGTGTCATCGAAGTTGAACATTCCATAGCAACTCAAATAGATTTGGTGGGTTTGCAAGTATGGCGTGGAGCCCTTTTATTAGCTGATTTCTGTTTTCATAAACGTTTCGAATTGCGGGATAAACAAATTCTTGAACTGGGCGCTGGTGTAGGTTTGACCAGCATAGCTGCTGCTATTTATGCACGCAAAGTGTTTTGTACTGATGTTAATATTGGCGGGATATTAGATTTAATTAAACACAATGTTCAACGCAATGCAGGGATCCTCAATAACGCGGCAAACAAAGTGGATGTATTGGAATATGATTTTAAAAAATGTTTACAAAATCATTCTGGACAACTACTAGATGCCATAGATGAGAGTGATATTGTGGTAGCTGCTGACGTAATTTATGATGATGATTTAACGGATGCCTTTATAGGCATTATAGATGAAATATTTGTGCGCGAACAGATATCGGGGCATCCGAAACGTATTTTTGTGGCCTTGGAAAAACGCTATGTTTTCACCGTTGCGGAATTAGATGCCGTAGCTCCCATGTTTGAATATTTTGTGAAACAGACCTTGAACAAAAGTTGGCGTTTTGACTACATCAACATCGACTTCCCCCAATACTTCGAATATGAACGCAGTAAACACTTGGTGTTATTGCAATTAACTCGTCGCTGATTATCAGGGACGCATGGAAACTGTTCAGGAATTTGTTTGTTTGTACACAAGAGCAAATGTATTAAAAATAAATTCAATGTTAACGAAAATAATAATTTTCACATTTTATATAAACTATATATAATATTATGAAATCCACACCGACTCATCGCGCCTCAAGACCTTAGAGGTCTTGCATGGCAAGTATAATGTTCTCTAAAGCTGTGCGTGCATCAGTGGGTGGGAAGTTCTGCAACACTCTCATTGCAGCTGTTGTGTGTTTACGTTGTAATTGTTTCGTCTTCTCCAAAGCTGGACCTTGTATTATGGCTTTGTGTATTTTAACATAATCCACCTCCTCTATGGACTTTTTACCTTTTTCGATTTCTTCGTACAACTTTGGATCATATTCCAAATGAAAAAGTACCGGGGCACTTACCAAACTAAACTTTGTATCTAATTTATAGAAAATATTAAAGAAATTTTTTATTTTTTTTTAACCAATTAAAAGGCACTCACCCTGGGGTAGCGTATTGGACTGAAAGGGTTCTGCATCCAGACAAGCCTGCCAAGCTAATGATAAATGTTTACCAAACAAATACGCTTGTCGTTGCATTTCCTCGCTTTGACCGGCCAACTTTAAACTGCCCTTGCAAGATTTGCCCAATAAACTTCCAGCACTTAATATATTGCGACATTCCCATTCCTTCTCAGGTATGCCCATTACTCTATGTATAGCCAATGGCTTGGCGACATCGCCCTCATCAAAGTCTACTTCTTCACACACTGCATTATTTTTGGAACTTGGTTTCGTAGGTAAGGGATTGTTTTGCTGATCCCGGTCTCCTATAAACTCAGATTCCGAAAAGTCACGTATAGCAGATGATATTAGTTCAACTACTTCTTGATTGCCTAGTTTGGCCAATTCAAGGCTTGAGTGGCCTAATAAGTAGTCACCGGTAAGTAACCCGATTTTATTGCCAAACGTCAGATCCTCTAAGGTAGCCAAATCTTTATTGTCCGCTGTAGATTTTTGCAAGTTAACTAAGCTCTGAGTAACAAAGATTTACACTTTATCAAACATGCTTACATGGACATGCACATACAAATGTACTTACACTGTGCACTAGATGGGAGATGCGTATCATTTCGGTAACTTCAGCTAAGCCACGTTGCGAATGTAAAACTCCGGCACTTTTATCTTGTTCCATATCCGGCACACTATCGGAATGTCCAGCCGCCTTTGATATCAATAAAACAATAAGACCCCAAGCCTGCATAGTATTTTTACCATTGTATAATAAATGCCTGCAAGTGCGCACAAAACAAAACAAAACGAAACTTTCATTCATCTAATTAATAATCACGTACACTCAAAGCTTACTTGGCAGTTTTTAATAAGGGATGAGTGCTGCCAACCAATTTACGCAAATGCAACGCAACGTTGGCTATTTCATCGCTTAAGAGCCAACGTAAACTTAGAAAAGAGGTGGGATAACCTACTATGCGTTCCGCTTCACTAACGGCACGATTCCAGTCATGTTTTGGTGGTGGTGTCGCTTTCGTGACAGGGGCGATTTTTTCATGGTTGTTTCTATAAACTAAGCTAGTTAATAAAGTACGCTTTTGTTGTTGTTGTTGTTTTTGTAAACTTTCACTTTTCATATTCATTACATCATTTTGTATGACATAGAAACTGGGCTTTATAAAATTTTTTTGTGACATTTGTCCAACAACTGCGGTGTGCAGGAATCCTCCTTTACTTAAAGGAACACATAAAATTTTACCGTTATACATGATTAATGTTGAATTGTACGGTAGGCAAATAATTATTAATCCGCTACTATTAACAACTTAACTCCACCAACTGAAGTTTTACTCTGACTTTTGAGCTTATGGTTTGTTTACTCAACAATGGTCTCAATACATAATCCATGATTAATAACAGAAATTGTTTTGCTCCGAAAACTTGTTTTCCAACTTTTGCCTTTTCTTCTTTGTCTTTCTATTAACAGGTGTTGTTGAGATGCTGCCACATTATTTTCTTGTAAAATCATTAATAAATGTTTGTGGGGAACAAATTTATGAAAATAATTTAAACAATTGTATACCTTATGTAATGACAGGGACTTTAAATTCATTATTTATTTATTTATTTGTATCAAAGAATCGCATAAACATCTTTGGTTAAGCAATTATTTTCCATGGGGATAGTTAAAATGATTGAAATCGTTCAACAGCCATGCCCATAATTAATTAAAACATTGCAAACATTGCTACATTAGTAGAACCACAAGGTTTTGTTTTGTTTTTTCCATCGAAGAATGGGTGTTTTTAAGATCACCGAACATATAATTATATTTAACTATTTGTATTAATTTATGACATCTCTGTTTCTTTTGCTCTTGTACTTAAACTAACTCTTGTCATCCCTAATGTTTCATTTTTTCATCCCTATTTACTTTTGATTATCGTTCAATTAAGGAGTAACATTCTTATGATTTAGTTGAGTTACTTACAACAATGGGTGTCATCGAATAAAAAAAAATAACCCATTTTTGTGGAGAATTCTCTCCTGAACTTTAGTGGAAAGTTTTTTATGTTTTTCTTACTCTGTAGGTTATGAAATATTCGATATCTTCTTGTTGTTTTTATTATGCCCTGCACCACCCTGTGGAACGGATATATTAAGTTTGTACGGATGTTTGTAACTCCTAAACGGCAAATGTCACGCCCATGAATCAAGATCTGAATCGATTTAACCATGTCCGTTTGTCTATCCATGCAAATTTGTGCGCAAGCTTCAGGTTGCGTTTTTTGAAATATTTCGGTGAAAGTTGGTACAAGAACATGTATTGTCCCAAAAAAGAACCCCTCCCCATATAAATTTTTTCTTTTTATTTCATAAACAAACAAAATAAAAAACAAAATAAAAATTTGTGACATATTTATAATTTTGAAATTTTTTAAAGCAAGTACGTATAGAAAAATAAAGTTTTTAATTTTTCAAAGAAAAAAAAAAATAAATAAATAAATTGATTAATGTATCAAGTGGTGTAGGGTATTTGATGGTCAGGCTTGACCGACTATAATATTTTTACTTGTTTTGTGTAAAGTTTCTAGGTTTAAGTTTTAATGTTGCATGCTGTAGCTAATTAAAAAAAATTAAAAATAATTAAATATTAGGAATATTTGTATTTAAATTTTGATTAAAAGGGGGGGAGTGCCGTCGCAAGAGTCGGCGACGTGGTGCCTTCGTTCAAATGTCGAAATTCTAAAAAAACTTTTGTTTCAGCTGTTACAGTACGAATTTGTGCTCAGTCTAATGTTTTACAGAAACGCACTTGGAGCAAAGTCTTAGGAGTGGAAAATCGACTTATATATCAAAGTACAATAGGTTGGGTGAAGATTTGCAATGTCACACAATTTTGCATCAAATTTATAGGTTTTAAGTGCAATATGTTCGTGCGTAGCAAATTTATATTAATACATATATTATTATTTGAATATATAAAAATGGTCCTTGAACCTGAAACTTTTATATTTCAGAAATATGCCAATTACGAAAAAGTATAACCGGCCTCTGCGCTCTAGCGCGGTTCATAAAAATATTTGCACTAAACCGTAGTGAAATAACTTATTATACGTACCAAAGAAACATTTGTTTTCAGTTGGATAGACGGATAGATGGTCACGATAATATTGACTAAGAAAAAATTAAAGAGGAGGGCCTCTGATAATAACTATAGTTTAAAACATTTTTATGAAACTCATGCGACAGCAAAGTCTCCCACAATGCACAACTGTTTCCATATGTCCCTGTCCAAGTTTCTCTGCTTTTAATTAATTTCGAGTCTTTTATAATGTTCCTCCATCTAATCGTTTTGTAAAAAGAGGTGACTATAGTTGCTCAAAGTGCTTTGATAATAAAATCATCAGAATTTCATTTGAAGGTTTGATAATAACAACGCATTGATTAAACGCACATTAAAAAGTGTTTGTTAGTGATTTCATATCTTATCAAAATATTTTCGAAAAATAATTGATAAAGTTTTCAAAGTTTTATGAATAATTTCTATTTTTTCTTTGAATTCTGAATTTAAAATAAACCTAAACGCAATGCGCATGCGATAAACTCCAACTAGTGAGTTATACTGTATACGTTCCCGTGGTAGAATTTATGAATGAATATTACACCAACACATAGAAAAGTATGCTGTTATCTTAACGTGTAACCAGTACGTCTAACCTCCACGATAACTGACATTTACTGATTACACTGGAAAGTTACGCTCATGCCATGAAAAGTATGTTTGTGTGAGTACACTGCTCAAAATATAACTTGCATACCCACACACCCAATCAGTAGTCAGACTAGTGAATTTTTGTAAGAACCATAACCACAGAGAACGAAGAGCTGTGTACTGTGTGCTTAGAAGAAAAAAAATTTCACTTAACGTTTAGAAAAAAATTATAAAAAAAAATCAATATAAGAAAAAAAAAGAAAGAAAAGTGTGCTTAACCAATAAAATATTTAAAAATCGATCTTAATCGAATATTGATTTAATCAAGTGGGGAGGACAGCAAGGAGCAGGTTTTACTCGGGAAAAGAAAGAAATGTCTAAGAAAAGTGTTAGCTTGAAAAAAATCCTTTTCTTTCGTCATCTGCATTTACATTCACACATACTTATATGCTTGTGTAGCCATCGATTAATTTATGAAAAATGCTCAATATCGCTTGAATGAATAAACGCAATTTTTTTTTGGATTCAGTAGAAAAGTTTACATATATTTTTGTGTATTACATAATTGTATAACACAAACATTAGCTGACTCTGTACACACCTACATCCTATACATTGATTACGTATAAGTGTATGTATGTACTCGGTAATTGGTTTTTACTTTTAGGCAAGCACTGCATTCAAGGCAGAGGAGAAAAGCTAATTTTAGTAAATTTTTAAAATCAAATTATATCAACAACGCTATCAAGTAGTGTAATGAGTGGCTAGAGATTATTATTAAAATTTAAAACGATTCGGTCATTATCGACAGAGTTTTAACCGAAATTAGAATAAGGGAGCATCTACAACCGAGAGAGCACGGTTGTGACAATCGCGACATTCTTTACAACTTGTATGAGTGTGTGTGTCTACTACTTGTCTGTTGGTCAGTCGGTCCGTTAACTAATTTTTTCTACAGTGTGTGCGTGCGTGTCCGCATAACTGGGAAAACTGAAGAAAGCAAGCATTAAAAAGATGCAGCCTCCACCGCGTAAGGTAAGTCTCTCGTTCAGCTCTCTGTAGAAAAAAAATGTTAAAATACTTTGACTTCACTTTTCACTTCAACTTCGTTATCGTAAACCTTATAATACTTTTTGAATTTTTAGGGTAATTATGTGAAATTTTTAAAAAATTTACATTCGGAACAAGTGGCAAAATTGCAACTGAAGAATCAGCACGAATGCGACTTATTGGAGGATATACGACAATTTACCATCAAGCGTTCCGCCATTGAGAAATCGTATAGTGAAGCATTGCTGAAGATATCATCGCAATATTTGAACAAAAAAATTCCGAATATACCCGATATTAAAATGGAGGGCATGGAGGAGAGATGGCAAGTGCAAGCAAATCAATAAAAATACACTAAATTTTCAATTATTTCCTTTTACCGCTATGTTATATTAAGGAATATGTGGAGTGTTTGGCGTACTGTACTGGAGGAAAACGAGAAATTGGCTCGCGCTCGTTTGGCTGCCATCGAGGTATTTCAGCAACAAATAGCCGATGAAGCGAAAGTGTTGCGTGACTATAAAGTCGCCATCGCGAAGAAATCGTTGTCACAGATTGTTAATGTACAGAAGGAGCTGCACTTGAGTATTGGTGATTTGGACAAAGCGAAAAAGCAATATTTCGATGAAGAGCACTGTGCCCATGATGTGCGCGACAAGGCCCGTGATATTGAGGAGAAGCTAAAGAAAAAAAAGGGCTCTTTCTTCCAATCAATTACATCCTTACAAAAGAATAGTGCCCGTGTCACTTCGCGTAAGGAATTGCTTGAGGAGAAGTCTACGGGAGCACGCAACGACTATATTCTGAGTTTGGCGGCAGGTAATGCTCATCAGAACCGCTATTTTACGGTGGATCTACAAACTACAATGACAACCATGGAAAATTATGTGTTTGAACGAGTGGCCGAGTATTTGACTCTAATGGGTCGTACCGAATTGTTGACTTGCTCGGCCACACAAAATTCATTTGGCAAGATACGTGACCAGGCTCAACAGCTAACACGCGAATATAATTTGCAGTGTTGTTATCTATTTTATCCAGTTCTCAAGCAACACATACAATATGATTTTGAACCGTGCGATAACGATCCGGTACGCAAAGTTACGACAGAACATGAATCTGCGGTAGAGACGTTAACTAAAGAGGCCCGGAATCTGGCTGGACGTATCGTAAAAGAGAATGTTTCTGTACGTGAGAATGCTAAAAAGTTGGCCATTTGTGTGGCACTACGAGACTCGGGGCAACGCAGTGACCCTAATGATCCAAATGGACCAGATTTGGATACCAAGATAGAAGATTATCGTGATTTGATACGACGTTCAGAGACGGAGAAGGCCAAGGCGGAAGCTTGCTTGCAGTGCTTACGCGAAGGTGGTATTAATGTCGATGAATGGGTTCAAGAAGCCGAGATTATAGGAGCCCAGGAATTAACGCGTTCCGCTAGTTCGATATCAATGCGAACAGATGCTTCGGGACAAGGGGTATGGTATTGAAATATAGAAAAATTGTTGCTTTTTTCTTACGTATAAAATAAATTCCTTTACGTAGGAAAATCCCAGTTCTGATTCGTTCTATGACAGTGATAAAGAGGATACAGGGCCAGCTGCCACCCAAGCAATCGCTGGAAATGTTCAAGAGGAAACTCAATTAACACGTGATCAAACATTTAGTGACAGTGAAGATGGTTGGTGGGACATTATTAATATCAATGAAAATATTGAAAATTTATTTTTTTATTGCATATCAAAGAAACTGAAGAACAGATTCCTGAACCTAAAGCGGCAGCGCCCATGATGTCCACAGCTGTGGCTGGTTGGGATGATCCGACCGAAGTTAATTGGGGTGAAGAGGAGGACGCAGACAAAGAAGAATCATCCATGGCACCTGAAATCAAAGAGGCCATTTTCAAATGTACCGCTTTATATAGTTATACTGTAAGTAATTCAATTATACTGAAATGTAATGAATAATATCAATAAATTTTTCAATTTATTGCAGGCACAAAATCCGGACGAACTAACTATAGTGGAGAATGAACAATTGGAGGTTATTGGTGAGGGTGATGGGGATGGATGGTTGCGAGCTCGCAATTATCGTGGAGAAGAAGGCTATGTACCGCACAATTATCTGGACATTGAACAGGAGGCTGCAGTAAACGATGCAGCAGCCAATGTTTTACGCTCACAGATCTCCTTCTCATCTGTCGATTATACGGTTGACACTGAAGATCAAACTGGCGATTCGATGCAATCGCCTGATCAAGTCTCGGTTATAATGGCACCCGCTACTACCACAACATCAGCTGCTGCAGCTTCTGTAATCACCCAAAAGAAACATTCCGATATACAATATTGTATTGCTTTATATGATTATGATGCTACCGCCGAAGATGAGTTGACTTTTGAAGAGGGACAGATTATAAAAATTGTAACTAAAACCGCTCATGGAGTGGACGACGGCTGGTGGGAGGGTGAGTTGGATGGAAAATTTGGTAATTTTCCATCGCTAGTGGTGGAAGAATGTGACGAAAACGGCGACCCGTTGTCGGAGGAGGGAGAGGACATCTCACCACCAACATCAGCAGTACCCAGTATTGCCCTACCCCCCGCTCCAACTTTACCACCCGAATACGCTCATGAATTAAACGATGACATGTTTGGTTCCCAAGATACCGCGGGTAAGTAAAGCGAATGATGCCATGATGACCTAAAAAACCTTAAATGGGAACAAAATTATATTGATTTGCAGATGATGATAGCGGCTATATACCCAATGGCTCAGTTCCGAATATGCCGGCACCTGGTAATTTTGTTTTAACCAATATTATCTATCGGTTAAGTTGTAATGGTGAAGGCTTTACTTCCACGAAACAACTGTACCAGCCGTTGTTGTTTCCTTTCTATAGGCCACTGGCTCACTTATATTAAACGATCTCTATTTTTTTAAATTCCTCCTCCAAACACTTTCTCTTTATAAATGCATTATACACATATAATAGTTTTTGAAACTCTTCTGATTGAAACCAAATCACTTTTCAACAATCTTTATTTCTTTAGAGGTGTATACGTATAAAAAGCGACAAGCAATCAACTCTTTACCTATCACAAGTAAAATTATTCTTATGTTTGAAAAAAAATTTTACCTCCAGATGTGTGTGTATGTGTATATGGACAAACTAAGATAACAATTTGTTTAAATTAATTCTTCACTCTAATGTTTTAGCACAAAGAATTTGGCGTCTGTGATGTGATTGTTTTTAAGCCTTGTGTGAATTTTTTGTTTTCGTTACAGCTTTAGTAATGGCATTGGTGTTTGTGTTTATATCCTTTACTTTGGTGGGAGAAGACTTTGGATCTAGGTTCTTATTCAGCATTGATCGGCATTATCGGTCCGTCCGGATGAACTGGGATGACCCTAACTAGGATTAACTCATAAAGTTTCAAAAATGGACATTTCAAGTAAAAGGTTAATACACGTTAGAAGACGGACTCATTCACATACCAGTTCTTAATAGCAGTCTTCACGTGCTGTCAAAGCGAAGGATATTTAAGTATTTGGTTTATACCAAACAAAGCTTTTACCCGCTTATTGAGTGATTTTTATAATTCTTATGTGTTTCTTCTCAGTCTATTTTCCTAAGCAATAGTTGCATTGCTTTTTATATAATATTTTCATTTCAAGCTCTAAAATCAAAATCAACCGCCAAGAAGGGTAATTGTTTAAAATTTTTTAATTTTTTTTATATTTAAAATGTTGAGTTGTTGTTGTTGAATGAGAAAGTTTACAATTTTAGATTTTTATACCCTCCAACTTAGTGTTAAAAAGTTGAAACTTAGTACACTTCTTAATAATTAGGACATCCATCGATGCACTTAAAAGTAGTAGGATAACGCGAAGGCGCACAATTTATAAAAAAAAGTCTTAAAGCGTAAAACTGGACTTCCAAATTGATGGTTATTACTGGGCGTAATTAGCTACTTTCCACGTCCAATCTTTGCATGTGCTGTTGGAGGGTATATAAGGTTGCGGCTAAGATAAATTTAGCGTTCTTAATTGTTTTAACGTAAATTCAAATTTAAATCTTTTCGATTTTTATGCCCTGCACCCCTTTTGGCAAAAAGCGTGTTAAGTTTGAGCGAATGTTTTTAACATCAAAACAGGAAAAACCACATCCATCTTCAATAATGGACACGCCCACAATTTACAAAAAAGCATATTTACAAAAAAACTAGACTTGCAAGCTGATACCCAATACATACACTATTAGAGGGCGCATTATATTTGCCTATATATTTGCCACGCCCACCGTTGTGAGTGTGGAGGGTATTTAAATTTAGTTTTCTTACTTGTTTTTAATTTAAATTTGTATTGTTTTAATTTAAATATATAAAAGTAACTTATATATATATATATAACAATTAGCATTAACCGTATTCGTAAACATTGATGGCATGTTGAGACACTTGCATCATTTGGTGGATGTTTTTATCAGTTACAATCTCTTTTTCTTTAATACCATGGACAGTAAGATGATTTTGCTCTTTCAAAAACACAACTAAATTAACAACTCGTAACTTGTCTTAATGATGTACCGGATTTACAAAATTTTTAATGAAATCATTTTACATTTTTCCATGAGAGTATGTAGTGCACAAAAAAAAAAATTCTTTCATAACTTCCTTGAAAAAAGTTGACTTTTGGTATTTGTGTTAAAATGTTCTCAGATTATATAAATATTAAAATATATTATTACTTAGATGTGTGTTAATCTTAAATTATGAGAATATTTCATTTCTTATTATATTTTTAACCTAATCAGTGCACGTTGAGGAATCAGGGGAAGAGGTAAATTTATTTTGATTATCACAAAAAATATGTTTCTGAAATATTTTACGAAATTTTCTTTAATGAAAATATTGTATTATTTTGTAGAACGAAAGCGAAGACGGTGATCGTGCTGCACCACCAGCCCAAACACCACCTGCTTTGAACATTACAAGCAAAACGAATAAGTCGCAAGGTTTGGGTGATACTTTAAATTTAGGTATGGCACAAATTGTTGTTACCGCTGCAACCCCTATGGTTGAAAATGGTAGAGATAAATCTTTCCCTCCGGCAGACGATACATCTACCAAAGACAAAGACAAAGACATGGTTAAGGGTAACGATGAGCAAGAAACAGACGTTAAAACACCTGAAAAAGTTACGCAGAAGTCAATAGTTGAAATGGGCCACAAAACAAAGAAAATCCCGAAAACAACTGAAAATGTAAAACCAAAAATTGAAGGTAGGCAAGATAATGAGGCGTGTGGTGTTACTGTAACCTTAACTACGGCTTCACCCAAACCAGATGATTCACATTATTCATCATCGGATCAAGAAATCGATGGTACTGACGTGCAACCAATAGAAGGAGCTGAAGATCCTTTTAACGAAAAGACCACAGTTACTAAAATTGATGAATGTAATGCTAATGGAGCGACATTTGAAGCAAACTTTGAGGCGAACTTTGAAGATGCCTTTGCTGATTCTGGCAATGTTGCTAAGGACAGTACAGAGATTGGTGAAGACGAGGAACAAACTCCCAAACAAGTGGTGGGAGGACGTGCTAGCATACCCGAGGAATTGGATTCCAATCAATTGGCTCGCCTACAAAATCTTAAAGAGTCAAATGCTTAAACGGAGCAGAGAAACTACAAGTTGAGTATTTATTTCTTCATCTCCATTTAACCTGTTACTTGATGAACTGTAAATTACCGTACACTGTAATTAATGCAGTATTTAAAAAAAAATGGAGTAGTTTAAAGAGTTTACAATCATGTACGAAACGTTTTGAACCCCTTCAATTTTGCCATCTTTAAAGTTTTGTATAGCCGCGCAAGTTCTAAGAGAAGAGTAAAGTCAATTAACTCCTTTTTTCTTCCATGCAGTCTAGTTTAATATAAATCCTTTCAAGCTAAGAAGTTTTTGGACAAAACATTTTAAAACTGACTAACTTCAGGGCATTTCCTTTGAACCCAAAATATTTTCTTAATTGGGTATTCACAACAACTCTTTAAGATGCTACGCATTTGCCTTAATTTACAAAATTTTAAAAACCAAATATTTTTAAAACTTATATGATAAATAAGGACAGGCACTCGGGCAAATATTGCTAAATGAATGAATTATATTTTTATTGTATTGTACATTAAGGCATCTCTTCATTCTGGGACGTCGACGATGCAATCTGGTGATGTAATATATATTCTCAAAAATCATTTTTATTTAAAAGATATATTATAGAATAACTATATAGATAGTAGCGAATCATGTACGACCTTCGCCAAACGTGCTGTAATTTGGTTTCGACAACATTTTAAAATGTCAAGTACATGTCAACCATCCGATTAAGTGAAGGTGAACAATTACACATAACATAAAGAGCTAAATATTGTTAAATTAATTAAATAAATAAATAATTATATAGAATTTTACTATAGTTATACGTAATATATATATATATTCATGTAAACCTAGAGAAAACATTTCAAAATCCCATTTAGAGAAAAATCAATACATTCTTATATATTTAGAATTACCACAAACTTCTTAAATAATTCCTCTTTGGTTTGGACATGAGCTCACTAACTAAGACTCTCTGAAACGAGAAAAAATAGGACAATTTATAAAAATTTCTCACACACATAAAACATGGGTATTCAACATGTTTATGAATTTTTATCCAACTAGGCACGCCGACAATTTGCTAAATCTTCATTTGATACCGAGTTGGAGGGTTGAGGAGTAGAATGTATCACCAGTAGTTAAAAAAGGGTGCTACCATATAAAAGCCACGCATAAATTGTGTCTAAGTCAATATGTAACTTTTTCTTGATGAACCTTTTTCACTTATGTATAATCATCCTGGGGACCAGGTCATTGAAATATTTTTTTTTTTATAAAATTTCTTAAGAAACCTTCGCCAGATTTTCAACTACACTAATATTTAAGAAAAAAAAAAAAAACGAATTAGTTAAAAGTAAAAATTAGGGAATTATTTAGCGTGAGATCAAAAATTATAAAAATATAACGGAAATACTTTACCTTCTTCATTTACTACACCCATACCCACTGTATTACCAACAAATCTTTGTAAAGTAAGTGAATGTATTTCAAAATGTGCTTAAATCTTTTACTTGACAAAAAATTATAATAAAAAGATTATTGAAATCGAAAACCGTGTAAACATTCCTAATAAAAAAATTAAAATTGGCCAATGTTTGTGTTTAAATATCAATATATAGGGGATGAACAAAATAATATGAACACCGTGCATTATAGTACATCGTGTTTACGTGCCAAGTCCTGGAGGCTATATTTTGGTGTATTGTACGCTTTGTTCTGCGACGGTTACAACAAGCGATCGGTGAAAGGTGTGATCCCTTAGACTTCGAAAAAGGGCAAATCGCTGGTGCTCGGTTAGCGGAAGCGTCTGTGACGAAAACAGCTGAATTGTTTAACGTTTCACGGGCGACAATAACATCGGTAATGAAATTCAAAGTTAACTAACAGAGTCCGATGAATATTAAAAAGGTTTAGTGACAAAAGTGTTGCAATTGCGAAACTCATTCCTTCAGGTGCTCATATTATTTTGCCCATCTCTTGTATATGCTGAAGAACCAGTTTCTTTAAAGTATATATACATACATGTACACATAAGTATTTACATCCATATCAATCTGCAGGCAAGCGCAAGCGTTCTTCTATTTATTTTGCAATAATTCTTACAATTCTTAATTTAAAATGAATTATTTTTAAAAATCACTTTAAATGAGAAACAAAATAAAACAATTATAATAAAAGTGATTCATCAATTAATTGTAGTAACTCTTATAATGATGCATTCATTACTTCAATTAACATATTGATGTAACATACAGATGAATTATAAATATTAGATGTATTTTAAATTAAATATTTAGTGATAATGTATTTGTTTCTTGAGATACTGTATAAACTTTAATTCGTTCATATGTGTTATATAAAAATTTCCCAACCATTACTTTAGAAGAGTGAGTGTCTAATTTGAAATATTGTTAAAATAGAAGAGAAAGCCGAAAACACGCTTCATTTCAATAAACTCTTATGCGTGTAAATACAGCATGGTGGAAGTTTTTTTAATTAATTGAAAATAAAAATGTTTTTTTTATTAAAGGTTTGTATTGCTGTTTCTTCATGCCTACCACTTCCCTCTTTGATTCAACGATTCCTTCCATTAAAATGTATGTTTTTGAAAAGGAAGTCGTATCAAAATGAAAAGCAATTGTTTGTATGTAGTCTGTATGTAGGTTTTTATTTAAATGCAATATTAAGCTGCAAAATTGACTTCCTCAACAAAAACATCATGCGGTGCAGAATTCTACTTTCACATATTTTAATAGCGATTAAAACAAAACGCTTTTATATATATATGTTACATGCACAAGTTACGTAGCCAACTTTGCTTTTGCTGATCCTGACATTGCATAGATTGGTGAAGAGGAACAAACTCCCAAACAAGTGGTAGAGGAATGAGTCCAAACATAACAAAATGTGAAATTTTTAAAAAATGTCAATGTCAATATTTTTGATGCTGACCCAGAATTGTGAAATTTGTAGGCACCACTTTCTAATTACAATTGTCATCGTAAGTACTGTAAAAATCCGATAAAATTTAAAGTGCAAACCAATAGAGAAATTGTTGGAAGTGTTGAATTCAAAGAAGTCGTTATGTGTTAATTTTGTGGCCGGCCCTCGTTCACGTATTGCTAACCTTTGTTGTAGATGTTGTTGATGATGATGATGCTCAACGTTTACCAACCACTTTGTTTAATAAAACACTTTACAGTTTACACTTTTTTATATAATTTTTTTTTACATAATTTTTCCGTTTATTTATAATTTTTGTTTATATACTTATCAGATGTGTTTGCTGTGTATGTAATTACGTTTGGATTGTTTTTTACTTTTATAATTTTCCTTCCGTGTATGTATAATATTCTGTATTCAACTTATAGTAGTGTTGTTATTGGTTTTTGTTTTTCATTATTTTTTAACATCTGGAATTAATTCTAATTTATATGCATTATACGGTTTTTTTTTAATGGATTTGACATTTTTCAAGTTTTTCGTGTTGTTGTTGTTTTTAATTGAAATTTGCTACTGTTAGGATTGAACGTGTACATAACTTAGTTGATATATTGTTGGTTTGCTTTTCACTTTTTTGCCTTCCTATATAAACTGTACGATAGTGAGATATAGTAGAGAGTGGGTGTGGCGTTATTGTTCTGGGTGTAGGTACAATTAAAAAAAAAATGCGATTGTGTGTGTGTGTGTGTGTGTGTTATTTTTAACTTATACAAAACACACGTAAACATTGTGCACACGAAATATTTTTAAAATATATGTTGTTTTGTTATTCGAGTCACATCTCTGTCAGACACTCTTCCTTAAGTTAAGTTAATACAATAATTCTCTAATTCAACACTTTTGCTTTGTTTGTTGTTTTGATTACAATAATTTTTGTGTTTTATTCTAAATAAATGCATTACAATTTTAGTTTGTGTGTGTGTATTTGTAAATTAAGAATAAATGGTTTAAAACCACCAAAAAGATATTTCGATTAAAGCATTCCCGTCAGTACTTGCTTATAATTTTGGATTGACTTTGTTTGTTTTTCATTTTTTTTCATGCTTAATGGTTAAAATCGTTTGAAGAAGTTAGGAACTTTTGTGATTTATAATTGTTGTTGTTGTAGTTTAGTGTGTTTATATTATATATATGTTATAATATGGACGGATAAAACTAAATTGTATTAAAATATATTTCAAATAATTTGTGAAATTTCCTTTCTTAATAACGAAAGAACAGTGAAGATGTTATAGACGGTTCTAAGGGATTGTTTAATACTTTACCACTTAGTTCCATAAATTCTGCTAATTCTGCTACAATTAGTTTAGTCGAGGCATTGTCATATAAAAGTCACTTCGTTAAATATCATTATTGGAAATGGATTCTAAGAAGATCCGATCGCGGGCACATTTGTCACAGTTAAAAACCTTTTTTTTTTATAAAAGGGCGTTATTTGCGGAAGGGTTCCTATTCGGATCACATTCAATAGGCCTTCTCTTTGGTATAAAACACGTCCAAGATTTCGTAAAAAATTCTGCGTTTAACTTAACAACAAATTTACATTGAAAGACCTCAGACAGACGAACATGGTTAAATCGATTGAGAAGGGAATTCCGAAACAATTGCTATAATTAAAAGTGGGCGTGACATTTGTCGTTTAGGAGTTGCAACATAATAAGCACCATACATCAAGCAAAAAAATATGATACATTAAAATTTTTTTATTTTAAAATAAAATGTTTTTTTTTTACAGAAAATCATTATTAACAATTAATAAAACAATATAAAAACTGCTCAGTGAAATTCTGCATCGATCTAGGTACGTGCATCTGCCTGTTCACGGGTACGTGTTTGCATAATGAAAAAAAAAATTTATGCTTAAACAAAATCTTCTACATTTATAAGTAACATTAAGGGCGTGGCATGCATAAAATTTCGCCCCCTTTTTAGCAACTATTGGAGTCAGTTTGAACTCATAGATCCATTTTTACACCAAAGAGAACTTTTTTTTGTTAAATTGTGGGTGTGGCCATACACAGGGCGTGGAAATTGTGCCCTTCTTAATAACCACTAAAATTAGTTTGACCTCATAGATTGACAACTGCGGCAAAGACAAATTTTTTGTTAATACATAGCAAATGGAGTTTGATCCAAATCCATGTTCATTGTTATGAATTGAAGAAGAAAATCAGCATCATGGTAACTCTATACACGGGTTCCAAATTATTGTGGTGGGAATACCTCAGGTAAATCTATAGAGAATTTTATAAAACTGCTAATGACACAAGTGTTCTTCATTGAAACAAGTACTTGGAATGCTTTAAACGCAATTAAATTGAAAAGAAAAAAAACAGAACATTTAACAAGTAGCGTTGACAAACTAAGTTCCTACTTTTGTAGTGAAAATCTATGGACATGACATTTAGATTATTTGTTACAACACAGAACTATCGTGCAGACCTTTGCAATCGTGAGTTGTTGCGCAGCAAGACTGCTTGCTTTAATCGGAATAGTACTGTTATCGGAGTTTATTTAGTCAGCATTGCGTTCTAAAATTAAGAGCTTTCTTCAATATAAACCGCTTTTGCGAAACCTTAGTTCACTTTTTACACATTTTGTTGTAATAAAAGTGTTTTTTTAGAAAAAATATTAAAAATTTTGTTTAAAAAAATGTTTAAAATGTTACATTACAATATATTAAAAAATAATGAAATGACTTTGTATAAAAAATGTAAGTAGATTTGTTTTTTACAAACAAATAATACAACCGTAAGGTGTGTTGCACATAATAACAGTATTTTCTCTTCACTAATTATATATGTAAGTTTTTAGTGGTAGCTAGAATTTTACAATTTCTACCAACACTTGTGTTGTGTTGTGTGTTTTCAATGACAAAAAACAATAAAATTTTATCTATTTTGTTTATGTTTATACTCTACATGAAGGGGTTTTATAATTATTTATTTTTATACTTAACTATCAATAAAAAGTTTTTATATCTCGAATGGTTCGAGAGTGATTTAACTTTTGTTATATAGTACCAATCGATATCAGAGTTATTTTCAGAATCCATTTTTCAGCATTATTTGTCTGCTATTCCGATGAAATTTTGTAAGTGGACTGAATCGAATCATCTTTACGATCACTCTCCATAGATCCGTTTATTTTGGAGAAAGTCTTCATTTAACAGAAATTAGAAGTTCTTGGTTTTCACGCTTGAAGCAGATCGGACTGTTTTGAACGCCACCTTTTCAAATATAATGATTTTATAAGTTTAAACAATTCTCAAATAGAATAAAATAATTCCTCCTCGGAAAGAAAATTTAAAAGAAACATCCTGTGTGGGGTGCACAAGGCAAAGTGGTGTAGAGTAATAAACGGTCGGGCTTGTCCGATTTAAAATTATTAATTTTGTTTGACATTTTTATATTATACGAAAAATAACTGGTCAGTGGAAAATGCTAACGTAGAGAATGAAATTTTAAAACAGTTTTTCAACATATTGTAAATTTATAGTTGACATATTTTAGGATTATTTTCGTATATATTCGACTAAATAAAATTTTATATATTTCTATACATTTTAAGGTGCGTTGTGGTTGTTTCTAGGATTCCTTTTTTTACAAAAAAACAAAAAACAAAAATAGAAAGCTTTTTATTTGTTGTTGTTAGTGTTGCTTGTTGGTTGTTTTTGTTTTCTATGCTAAAAATATGCTCCGAAACCATTGAGCTGTTGTTTGTGTACATGTTTCATCTCAATTCTTCTATATGTTGGGCTGTATGTGTGAGTTGAGTTTCCCATTTTGCAATGCAAAGTTTTCTCATATCACTGTTTCTTAACCTCCACTATTTTGATTCATTATTTATGTGTTGATTTTTAATTATTCGGTTTTGTCTTAATATGCACATTACTCAATAACAGTTAAAGAAAAAACCAAATATTTGTGACAAAAATTCTGGGCAATCATATTAGTTGCCGCAATGCGAGTAAATAGATCGTATGAATAATGTAAAGTTGATGGTTAGATGTACAGTGTGGTATAAAAGTTCATTATAGGTATTGCTTAGATTTGCTTTTCTTTTTCTTTTTAGTTGGAAATCATTTACTTTCTTCGCTTATGTTAAAAATATTGTGAGTAAACTTGCGTGTTTATTTCTATATAAAGTAAGTTCTTCTGAGTCAGAAATTCTGGCGCATAGATGTGAGACGCTTTTCGAAGTGTTTCATTAGCCGAAGAATAGGTTTATTGAACAATGAACGTGTGACATTGATGCCAATTTTATTTCATACTCGGTTCTCACTAATTTTTGAAATAACTCCCGTTTCTATTAAATTTCTCTAACTAGGTTCTTAAATGAATTGAAATATTTTATCCCCTAACTTTAGAATTAGGGCGTCGCCTTGAAGTAGTAATCGGAATAAATATTCAAAAAAGTTTTTTATTATAATTCTGTTACACAATTAAAATAATTGTAAAATATTGAAACGCACAAAATTGGCACCTTCTGTCTCTTTGTCAATTATACTGAATGTCTTCCGTTAAGCTATTCAGCTGTCTGTTCAGTTCTCCAATAATAATTACTTTGAAATATGTCCTTCTCTTAAAGACACTTTATGCATTTGATCATGAACTTATAGTATAGGGATTATTTGTATTTTAATTAATTTAGAATATATAACCTCAAATCACATAGAGTGTCTTTTCCAAAAAGGTTAACTTGAATGATGTTTCTTAATTTTTACCAGATGCCGATGTATAATTTTGGTTTTTTTATACGTAATATGTATATTTGTAAATTTCTACATATAAAGTAGATATTTTTTAATTCACTTGCTCTTAAAATTCCTAATTTTTTAAGTGGTGTCTTCTTTTTTCCGCCTCAGTTTGGCTGCATTTTATTTACAAGAGAGTATCAAAAATGTGCTGAGAGAGTATAGTAAAATGTGTTAAAAAAAATTTTAAAATTTTTAATAATTCCTATTAAGAACTTCTTTTCTTTCCTTTATTATACACGATCCATTAATGTTTCCTTAAAATTATTTTCGAAAGTCAAGAGATTATGGCAAGGAAGGAGAAAGCTACGTAAGCAGTAACCAATACAGTATCAGAAGTAAGTTACTGTCCATATAAAAAAAGTTGGTTTAAAATATGGGGGGACCAACATTTTTTTAAAAATGAATTTCACACTTTGTAAAAATCTTGCATATCTGAGAACTTCTGCCATCCTGAGCTACGTGTCTAAGTTAGAACGAGTAAGGAACTAAATTGGCTTCAGGTCAAATCTTAAACGCCTTCCACATCTATATATGAACTGTAGGAGTGGTAGGCACCTTATAATGCTTTCTATAGTTTATGTGTTACGAATATACTAACAAGTTGCAAGCTCTTCCAAATAAGGTTTTTATAAATTATGGGCGTGTATATTATCCGCTTTCCCAATCATAAGGTGAGGTCGCTTCCAACCGCTTTCAATTCTGAAGCAAAATCTGAATCGATTTAACCATGTCCGTCTGTCCTCCTGACTGTCCATGTAATTTTGTGTGCAAGCTACAGGTCGAATTTTTTGAGATATTTCGATGAAATTTGATACAAGGACGCAAAGGAAAACCATATTGAAAATGAACCGGATTGGACATTTTTAGAATACCTTCCCATATGAGGTCCTATTATTTTTTGAGATATTTCGATGAAAAGCCTAACAAGACACCCTTTTGAAAATGGATACGATCGGACCATTTTTAGAACCCTCCCCTAAAAATTTTTTTTTTGGTTTTATAAACAAACAAAAAATATAAAAAAAATTTCTGACATATGTATCATTGAAATTTTTCAAAATACAATTAGGTATAGAAAAATATAATTTTTACTATTATCAAAGAAAAAATTAAATTGAATAATATATCATAAAAGGTGTAGGGTATTTGATGGTCGGGCTTGACCGACTATAATATATTTCTTTTATTTTATATTATTTAAATATTTAATTCATAGAATATAAAAAAATATTATTAGAAAAAATATAAATTTATTATTTAAGGATAAACAATTGTCCGTCCGTCTATACTTTATATACTTTACATTTTGTCTAGCGTGTCTCCACATGATAATTAATTAATGTTTAATTTAAATAATTGCTTATAATATGTTTTTAACATACAATCATTAACTTAGCATTAGTATGTATGAAACGTATACGCACGCAGCAAGTGTTCGTATGGTTAGACACTGCCATAAAGCATGCTGCATGCTCACTTGACATTTCCTTTATGAATATAATTACGTACACACATATATCGATTCATATACAACATGAACTTTTATATGTTTTTCCATATATATATATACGTGTGTACGTATGTGTATGCGAAGTTTATTCCTACCATCTCAGATTCCACATGTTTTTATATTTAGTAAAATTTCACTTTACCAACTAATGCTAAAGACGTTTTGTTTGTTAATTTCGGCAATATTTCGACCAATATTTATGTAAACTACGTGTATAGGTGTGTGTTATTGAGTGTGGTTCACAAATACCAATGTAAGGTGATTTTCGGTAATCGATTTGATTTATGTGAACAATCTGTTATATGTTCAGTAGTCTCACCTTACCTGCTGTCTCAACAATATTTGTGTGTATGTTTAATAGTACTAATCTTAATCACTTGACGCCTTAACCAGTACGTAATTGTTTGTTGGCATTTGCTTTATTCGTGTACACTATTTTGAAGTACAATATATTTAACTATAAATTTATGCTAAAATGTAACTTTTTAACGATTTGTTGGTTTCCTTCGTAACAAATTCAATTATGAATTTAATTTATTTGCTAGTTAGTTTTCAACACATACGTTCATATCATATGTTTCACGGGTATGAAACTCTTATACTATTTATACTAAATTTAAATATAATTTATTTAGGCAGTATTTTCTTTCTTTCTTTCATTGGGTTAACATTTTTAAAAATCTTCTATTTTCACTTAATTTAGAAATTAAAATTATTAACTGCTGGTATATTGTATGAGGCATGGGAGATTGTTGGATTTTAATTAGAACATATGAGAGAGATTTTACTTTATTTAACTTTTTCACTCACACACATTTTCCCAGTGAAAAGCCATCTCCGCCTTTTACTTTGGACTCCAACTTAAGAAATAATTTTTATGAATTGTGTTGATGACTTAAAACTCTACCTAACCGTGTATATTATCTGACTAGATTATGAAAATCAATGTTCTTAGTGTTAGTGGTGCCGAATGCAGTGCAAAATATAACCTTTTAATGTATTCTGTAGAACACCCCGATGAATTTGTTGATTTTATTATAGTAGTAATTGTTGTTGTTGTTATTATTATTATTATTATTATTATTGTTGTTAAGTTAAAATATATACTTAAACATATAAATTTGGCAAATGGTATTGGAAGCGCTGTAATTCTGTTTATGTTTTTTATCATCATCTTTCAATAAATTTGATTTTCATTTATATATAAACAATCCGTAAGCGCTTTGAGTTAAGAACAATAAGATAATAAGGTATGTACGTATGTACGTGCTAAGGAAATATAATGTTTTAGAGAAGCCTTCTATGTCCCTACAGCTTGGTTACTAAAAAGTAACATGTACAAATTAAGGCAATGAGTGGATAAAGGATTTTTGTATAAAAGATAAAAAAAAAAATCAAATAAAATGCAAGTAAAAACTAAAATTAAAAAATAATGTATAGAAAAATAAAATAAAATTAAGTTCATGCTGTAGAGGGCTTCACTATTTAATTTACATATAATAATAATAAAAAAAAAAAAAAAAATTAAATAAAACAAAAAAAATTTAATTCTTAAGTATGAGGAAGACTGACTGTTGATTATAGAATTATTCATGAAATAGGAAGCCTTTTGAATTTTTCCTTAAACAATGGAAACAATAGATAAAGATTTTATAAGTTTTTAAAGACAAAAACAACACAAATAACAACATCGGGGTTTTTCGCTTTTTGTTATCTTTGGTGAAACGTTTGGTGCTTGTTGTGTTATTTTTTCTGTAACCGCGGTTACGTTACGTTACGATACGTTAAGTTAAATACTAAATTGAGCTTTGGATTGGGCTGTTTCTTGTATTGTTGCATTTTCTGTGCAATTTTCGTTTTCTTATTCGTTTTACAAGTAATTTTGATCTTTTTCCTTTTTTGTCTATTGGTCTTAAAACTAATAATTTATACATACTTTAGTATTACTTTTAATATTAGTATTAATTTCAATTTGTGGATATTTTTTGATTTTGCGGCTATATTTGTTGTTAGGTTAAGTTTTGTAGTTGATTGGTGTGATTGGTTGACTGTATGATGATGGCGGCGCCGGCGCCAACAATTTTACTTCTCTTCGCCTAGTAGCACCAAATCATCGGCCACCACATCACTAACATGCAGATAGATGATCCAGTACATTAGATTGAAACATACAAAACAAACCGGAAACACTATGCGTGAATATTTGTCAATATCTGAAGGTGTTACACCCAATAATTTATTAACATCCTATAGAGACAAAGAGATTAAAGTACGTATTAGAGAATAACAACCATCAGTAAGAGTACGTTTAATATATGCTTCTGTTATTCTGTGCGTCTAAGTTGCAGACTTGTTTTTAAGTTATCAACGAACTAACTTCCCAATCGAACTATTTTCAAAACTTCGGTAGGATCTTACGATACTTAGGCAAAGTAGTGCAAAGGTATAATTTGTATTTGATCGAGTGTTTGTAACTTCTAACAGAAGATTTTGGGCAGACCCTATTGAAAATAAGTACGATTTTGCGACCTCTCTTTAAGAAGGCCTTAATATATATTGAATCAAAATCGGTCGACCTTGACCTATAAAAGCATTTTTACTTACTTGTTGTATACTCAAATGTATTACTTACACTTTTAGGTTTACTCTGCATTAGATGAGCGGGTACGGCGGCCTCAGCATCACCGCCCTCAGGAGGTCCACCGCCACCTGGCGGAGCACCACCGCCCGGAGGTCCTGCACCACCGGGACCGGCCGACGGTGGGGGACCGTGTGGTGGGCCTGGCGGTGGCCCACCACGTCCTCCGTTGACCGTATTCTCGAGCGTCCCCCCTTTAGAATGGGCCTTGGGATCGTGCACCTTGAATCTCACCTCCTGGAACAAGGGTCCCACTATCGAGCAACCGCGAGCACCAATATTTGGTTGGATATTTTGAAAGCCAATTGGGCGACTACTCACTGTTTGTTTGGGTGCATGAGGATGACCATGGCTATGGCCATGACCATGCCCATGTCCATGATCGCCCACGCTAGGATTGGGATTGGGCGGCTGTTGCACCCCATCGAGTTGTTGGCTTTTTTGCTCTTTCATCTTTTGGATCGTCATAAATCTTTGTTTTCGCATTTGAATTCGTTTTGCCATATAGCCGACGGTGGCATATTCTATTTTATTCAATATTATATTGTATATGGATACAACAACAATTCAAAAGAATATGGGCATATTGTTTGGTGGGTGGGTGTTGGGATTTCAAAAATTCACATTGTTTTAATATTTAAATTTTTCGGGTAATCGAATTCGGATACCATACGATTGGCAATCAAATCAGAGGATGAGTTTTTTATGATAAATTTTGTTTAGTGTTTTTGAAGGAGTTGAACATTTTTTTGGCAAGTAGAAAAAGTTGTAAGTGTTGCCATTACGGGAGCGGATTTTTTTATTTTGTTTTTATTTTTTTTTCAAATTTCGGATTTAAGTATATGCAGGTATTTGGCAGGAGGTTCGGTTATATATGTCAAAAAAAAAGTAGGGGAAAAAGTAGAAAAATAATAGAAAAACAACTATAAGATAGTAAAGCCATTTTCGGTATACATTGATAAACTGACAAATGATAAAACTAAAGGAATAATTTCAGTAGAAGATCACAAGTGAATTGCATTACTGGTTATATACTATATATAGAGTATACACTGAGAGAAATCATTCAGCTACAATAAAATGTTTTGTAATCTTACAAAAGTGCAAATAATTATAATTTTATTTTAAGAAAAACTAAAATAAAACAAACAAATTTTTCTTAATGCATGTGAGCGAGATACACACACAGTGAGAGACAGACAGAAAGAAAGAATGAAAGAAAGAAAGACAGTTGGAAAGCGTGTAGTTATTGCCTCGTCTATGGCAGAGAATTAGCTAGGAATCAAAAATACCCAAAAATAGACTACAAATCATTTGAAATAAATAAAAATATATTTCTTTTTTATATCACTACTACAAACAGTTGTAAAAGCAGAGGATTTGTACTAATTTGCTCTTATGTTTATTTATTTATTTGTTGTTTTTTTCTCTTACTGATCATTCAAAAGAAAATCAGGGGCCAACAGCACTGACGCTGAATGAACCGACAAATGCATAATCAAGGAACAAGCGCTGGGTATTGCGGAACGTTTTCAAAGGCAAACAAATCTGCATTACTTTTTAGGAGAGTGTAAGGGAAAGGGAGAAGAAGAGAACGCCTGAGATATAAAAAAATGTGGTAGAAGTTAAAACCAGCTTCTCATTCCGCACCAGCTTCGATTGTTACATGAGGATCTCGATGGTTCCGACCACCGCTTAAATGCTTAAATACTTTAAGGAAAGTGATTGATAGCAGCTTATGCGTATGTGGAATAAACTTTCAATGATTTCCATACTTACCTCTTAGAGCAAGATTAAAAATGTATTAAAATGTATTGGGTAAAGGAAACATTTCGTGTCGGTTTTCTTAATAGATGGCTTCAGAGTTTCAAAATTTTGCGTGATTACAGTCCATCAAACACCAAAGAGAAAAGGAGAGCTTAGCTGAAATCTATTAATTCAAGCATTATTTGTTCTAGATTTTGCCTCGTGTTAGCTCGTAATCACGTATTTCAGTTTCTCTCGTAATCGTAGAAATCTCTTGAATTTCTACGATTATTGTAACATATTGATCATATTTGGTTTAATAAAATTTGTTAAACTAATTATTATTAAATTATCTGAGAGCAGCGCCACAAACTTTTCCTTCATCCAATATTATAGTAAAATGAGTGTAATATAATTTTTTAAATTAATTAATAAGCTTAAATATTAGATAGCAATGCTAAACAAATCGATCCAAAGAGATTATTTAATTTTTTATGGATGCGGACTTTTATTAAGGATATCGCAAATAAGTAGTTAAACAATTATCTAACGGCCACATTTTTGTTACTACCCTTCGGTAGCTGAGTCAACCTTAATGAACTCTTCATGCTGTTGAAACGTGCATTATAGTCTAGATGAGAAGTAAAGCAAGAAATATTAGCAGCTTGAATTTGAGCTCGAAGAAAATGTACCGTTAAAGTTCAATAAGCGAGAGGGTTGCAAGGCATGGATAAAACCTAAGTTTTTTGGAATATTTTAGGTATAAAACTGAAACCAAAAAGAAATAGTCGGGGTGGCAAATACTTGATTACGCCTTCTATAATTTATGTATTGTGTACCAATGAAAAATTCAAGTTCTATACCAAAGGAGTTCTTTTTTTGTAAATTGTAAGCGTTATCTGACTACGCCACATCGATGGACGGACTTATTAAAAAATATTTGTATCAAATTTCAACTTCATGGTAAAATTTTTGTGGCTGACACTTAGATTTGTTTATTATGGGTGTGACTCCACAACGAACATACGGATATGTAATATATTCATGTTCATAAAATAAATGGTAATGACAACAACAACAACAAACTTAACACATCTGCTACATTAACCATGATGAACCATTGCTCTGATAGGCCGCATAACTAAACGTATGATTTTAATCACAAATTATTAGGGATCCCGCTAGCCTTGTGTTGTTCATATCGGCTCTCCATCGATTTTCAAAATAATCTTTGGCTTAAAAGTGCCAAAGGTAGGTGTTATTCGGCTTTCTTCCGAATTATCAGTTGCTTGATTGTTCACAATTAAAACTGTTGTAATCAAAGCCGCTGCACTGACTAAATTTTTTTTACTTGCATACTCACTCTCAATTAAGCGATTGCTTCATGAATTTTGATTATATTAAGAAATGTTCATATATCACAGCTTTAGTATAAATTTTGAGACTTATTTGATCAATACGTACCTTTATTATGCTATTGTTGTTGCTATAACGCTTGTGTGGTAAATGAGAGTTTTATGGAATAATACATTTAAGCTGAAGGATGAAGGGGAGTCGCTGTGCTCTACACATGTGTTGCACACTCGTACAAACACATGTGTATGCTGTTGTTGTCGTTGATGATAGATTTAGGAAGCTGGGCGTATATGATATCTGGGTATCATTCTAGGTTAAATCGTGTGAACTTTTCAGTTTCGTACCGTTTTGCTGCAGTTGTTTTGTTTGGCATACCATCGAGTATCTACGTGTGATTGACTACGAATTGGGGTTTGTTTTTTGTTTTATTCAATATTATTGTATTAAGGACTCGTTTGTCTTTAGAAATGTGTCACAACAATACGCCGCTGCAGCGCATATCTGTGGTTTTGCATTTATTTTCTTTGAATGATGAGTGTATTAATCATGTTGCAAGTACATTTCAAAATTAACAAGAACATACAAATACGAAAAAAGAGATTTTTTGTTGTTGTTGTTGTTTTTCTTTTCTTTTCTTTTCTTTTGCTTTTGGTTTAATCGTTTTTTCCGGTTTCCGGATTTAGTTTGAAAATGTGATCTGAAAAATTCCTGTGTTTTGCTCAAAAAAAGTTTAGGCAAGTTTTTATGTGGTTACTGTTGTTGTTGTATTGGATTCAACCACACACTTTTCCGAGCCATTGCATTAGTACTTTTGGTCAATTGATTTGTGCGTGTGTGTTTTTTGCTTTATGCATAGTTTTGTTTGGTGCTGTGTGTGTTTGAGTGTAATGTAGAAGTTTGATGTGTCTGTTATTATATAAAATTAGCAAAAAAACGGTATGGCGAGCGAATGAAAGAGATAACAAATGCGATAAATATTTTTGACGCAACACAATTGTACGTTTGTGTGCGTATGATATAGAGTAAAAAAATGTGAGAGAGGTGACAAATTGTTCAAGTACCGTTATCAGAGAAGTACTTGATTTTTGTAGCTGTCAATTTACAGCTAAAAGTTTACATGCAAACCATAAGGAAATCAGAGAGAGGAAATTAGGGAGGGGGTTTAGAAAACCTTCTTCTGCCTTCGCTAACTGTTGTGATGTCTCAATATGAACAACACCAATTAACAATTACTTAAATAAGAGGGGGTGAGAGAGAGAGAGAGAGAGAGATTAAACTTGTTCGCTCCCTCTGTTCATATGACAATTGCCTTTACTCCTAGACATCATGCCCTACCGCTTTACTGCTTCAGTGATCTGAAGTCTGTCTGTATGTCCGTGCGTTTCTCATATGAGATATTGAGCTGAAATTTTTCACAATCTATCTTTTACACAAATTATTAAAAATCTATCTACCAACGACAAAATTTCAAAATTGTATCAAAAAGGAGTTGAAATTTAATACACCATCGATGTGCTAAAATGCGTGAAGTTGGATAAAAGTTTCTTCTTCTTCTTAATCTCACAGTTTACAAGAAATCTTGTCTCCATAGACTCGGCCATGTTAGTTCATACGTAGTATTTATATAAAATAAAGAGTACTTGCCACGCCCACAGAGTGTATATGATATATGGTGCGAAAGGTATTTAAAATTTAGGCTAAGCCAAATTTAGTTGTTTTAATTAATCTCTTCCTGTGATCCTAGTGTACATTGAGCGCATTGAAGAGTTTACCATAAAACATTAAATTCGTAACCATATAAGCTTCATGATCTCAGCGGTTGTGTAATCTTGGGGAGAAGGATTGATTGGGCTTGCAAAAAGGTCAACTCTCTCATACGCACGTGTAGAATGCATACACATATATTTCACACTCGCCATAACATATGTATGTATATGTGTTTAGAATAGCGAAAATGGAAGCGAGAGATTTTATAAACGACAAAATATTACCAACAACCTTGTAATAAAGGAGATTTAGATAAAAATGTCAACTTTTTTTAAACTGGAACACTCATTGATATTACAAAAATGCTCAAATATATTTTTAAAGTGTGTTGTGTGAGGGAGAGAGAAGTAAAAAAGTGTATTCAGTGTATGGAAATGTAAATGAAAGGTGATTTAAAACAGACACAGAGAGAGACACACAGAAAGAAAGAGAGAGAGAGAGAGAATGATAAAAAATGTGATTTAGACTTTGTTCGTTTACCCAATAGACTGGCAAAGACCATAACGAAGCACGTTCCCAAATACACATCAATCGATTTAACGTAGGAGATTTTTGGTAGGGCAGCATTTGTTGAGGACATCAGTGTGGTCATTGTTAGCACAGTGGTGACACCGAGCGCCACACGAGCCGGTGTAGCGTTGCGATTTAGCCAAAATGATACCCACGATATAATAACGATCAGTCCAGATGGTATATAAATTTGTATCAGATAATAACCCATCGAACGTACAAATTGTATCTCGCAGGCCAAACGTGAATAATTTCCTACGCATGGTAAGCAACCCATTCAGCAACCATTCGATATAACAATTTAGAAAAGGGAGAAAGAAACAGATTCTTTATTACTACATGATAATTCTTCATATTAAAAATCGATAAAAAGAAATTCAAATTATTTTTAAACAAAACGAAAATTTGATGACATTTTTCATAATTTTTTTATGGATAAAAATACTAAATAACCACAGATTGAAATATAAATAAATGATTAGAAAAAACATTTAACGTATTTTTCAAGTAAATTTATTCACAAAAAAAAAATTATAAACAAGATATGGTGCCAAAAATTTATGTAAATCAAAGTTGCTCTTTGAAAAGGTCACAAAATGAATCAGAACAAAATTAATGCATAAAACTCTTCAAAATTTAAAAATATATCAAGTTGCTTCATGAATACATGAAAAGTGTAAAAACAATTGAGAACATAATGCTTTCAAATAAATAAAAAGTGATGAGTTTGGATTCTTATAGTAGAGTAGAGTTTTTAATTACTTTGTTTAAGACAAAGTTTAAACGGTAGTTTGAATTTTTTCCCGAGCCAGGTAACAAACACGCCCACAATTTAAAAAAAAACCTTTTTTTTTTGCGCAAGCCTCCAGCATCAAGATTTAAACGGATTCACCCGAAAATTGAATTTAAGACCAATGCCTCTGTCTGGTATGGAGAGTGGATTTCTTAGACGGTTTCCTCTTTTATTTGTTTTGAACAAAGTACCATTCAATCTGTGTTTTTATTCATTTAAGTTTTCATATTATTGTAAAATATAAAACATATGTGGTAAAATACTCTCCACTTTGGCTGCGTATAAGGCACATAGCTGAGGGACACGGACCACCGTGCTTAGTTGTGAGTACAGAATTTTATTAGTATGAATCATACTGTTTCAAAAGGCGTTTTTCGTGATAGTTTGCAATCTTAATATAGGATTAACATAGTTGTCTGATTAAGCTCAAACTTGCACAATTCCATTCGTTTGGTCATTTTTCATCGATTGACTTGAAAATTTTGATACAAAAGAGATTTCGATTGAAAATTGTTAAAAGTTTTTCGAAAAGTAACTCCAATCATCCGATTACACTCAAAATTGGCACGATTAAATAATTGGAAATAAAGATGTCAAAAATGTTGAGTTTTTCTCATATAATGATTTTTTGTTGGTTGCGTTAAAAGGCGTCTTTCACTTCAATACAAAGTTTGAACTATAGTATCATTGCAAAAAATGAACGTAGAGGAGAAATTAAAAACGCTGTTGAAAAGCTTACATTCTTATAACTTACCAGGTGCGTCATAATTCCTTTCCGGTTTTTGTAGCCATAACTATGAAATGTTATGATTTTTGATACATATGTCATTTTATTCTACTGGCATTGAACTCAAAACTACACAAGTTACGTTCCGCCAAAATAACAACGTTAAAGATTTATAATTTTCTGAAAATGTCAAGTTTTGTGGCTGAAAACGTGCATTGGCGCACGTATTACTTTTACTGTTTCATCAAAATCTCAAAGGAGAATCGTTGTTTTGGAATAGCATTCATAAATTGCCTTTAGCGAAAAAATCGGAATGGAATTACCGACGCACAAGATAAAATACACTGTCATTCATATCTACCCGAATTGAGCCACATTTGTATAACACTGTTGCAATAGCCAGCTACGTGCCTATGTAAATTAATTCGACTAAATAGTAGTGGAGGTAGGAGTAAATAATTTCTTAAGTAGAAATTATTTTTCGCGGTGTTATGATTAATAATTTGTAAGCGAAGGACATTTGAGATTCGACCAAAGCCGAATCAATTTCTTTTTAGTTTCATTAATTTAGTATTTTGTTACTTCTATTGTAATTGTAGACTAGTCGTTTACATATATTTATGAAAGGAAGAAAACAAAATAATAATGACATGAGGCGCAATTTGGAGCTCGTAGAGGCTTACTTAGTCTAATCATAAGCCTAAAAAATCAAATTTTTTATTATTCTTTATTATTTATTAATATTGTTTGTTTTTATTTTTTTTTTTAAATAAATTAAAGCATGCTTGGGAGGGCGTTTCCACTATTTTACAGTTAATTTTGTTGCATTTCTTTTTTACTAAAAGTTGATAAGAAATTTATTGTAAATAAAAGCTATAGAGAGATAAAGAAAATTTGTATATATGTAATATAGACATGTACAATACATATGTACGTATATATATATATTGAAAATATCGCTAAAATGCTTGAAACTAGATGAAGAGTAATAAAAAGTGTTCGTTGAAACTTTTTTATGTATATTTATAAAAAGAATTATTAGAAAAAAAAATATTATTAAAATTTCATATTACAGTACATAAGTAATATTATAGGTATGGTTTTAATAAAGTGATGTTCTAGATATGACAGGGCTTGTTTGGTGAACCTAAAATTTTAATTTGGTGACAATTTTTCAATAGTAGAAGAACGAAATATGGAATAATGTGAAAGTAATTAATATTTTTTTTAGATAATTACTATAATTTAGTACAAATTTAAATATGTGAGAAAGAAATAAAAAATACATATAAACGTCGCAGAGCAAAGCATATAATACACTGAAATATAACCTCCAAGTCTTGGTACGTAAACGCGTCGCATTATTTACACGGAAGCAGCGTTGTCAACATGCAACAAGATGCACTATAACGCACGGTGTTCAAATTATTTTGTTCATCTCCGATAATTGGATCATGCACACGCCCACGCCCACGCCCACACTTAAAAAAAGGCGTATTCAACGTAAAACTTCACTTGCCAGTTAATACATAAAACATTCACTTTTAGGTGGCATACCGCACCCAGTGTTTGTATGCACATGTGGAAAGTATTTAAGATTTAGTTTTTCTACTTGTTTGTGGGGAAATGTTTTTTTTTTTTTATTCCGCACTCTATATAAACTGTTAATTTATATATATTATAAATAACAATTTTTAAGGTTATAGGGCCCAAAAGAAGAACTTTGGTAATGAAGACGTTTAATAAACAAATGTATATGAGTGTGAGCAAATTTGATTCAGACTCAGTTCCAAAATGCAAAAACGAACAAAAGAGACGGTTTTAAAGATGATTCTATGTTACCAAAAAGCATGCCAAACTTAATTTGTAGTTGGTTATTTATTTTATTGCAATTGTGTTTTATTTTAATCAATAACTATAGCTACTCTCTATGGAAGCCACATATTTATATAGAAAATCTATTAAATTGTTGAAAAATATTTTAAATTACAAAAAATAATTTTCGTATTGTTTTTGGACCCAAAAAATTATAAATTATTTTTCTTAATTTTTTTTTAGATTGTAATTTCTTCCGCTTAATGTTAAGATATATTAAATTGAATAAAAGCCGCATAGATAAGTATAAACAAAAACGAAGGAAACAAAATATTGATGGTAGAACGAAAGCTAAAACGAACCAAAAGAAGGAGAAGAAGAAGAAGTTTCGGTAACCGTCTACAGGTACCTGTGGTTAGACTGATTTCCATAGCTCTTTGACGATGGCCCAAGACTTTAAATTGTGGTAGTGAAACCTCACTCGAGACACCAACCGAGTTTGGTCCTTCATTCCATTTATAACGAATGTCACGCATCGTATAGCCGACTTTATAGTATATAGTTTCATATACAAATTATTTATTTATATATAAAGATATATATATGTATGTATGTATATATAGTTAGGTATATATGTATGTATGTAAATATTGTAGTTAAGGTTTTATATACATATGTAAGTATATACAAAACAGATTTGAACTGATTTTATAAATGCTAACCAGTTGGATGTCTTTTTATTTTGTTATAATTTCTATATATTTTTTTTCGTTTTTCTGACACATTTATAGTGTAAATGTAAGAATTGAGAAATTGATCATGAATGAATTACTAATTGAACAGAACAATGGAATGACTTGAATTTATTATTTTCAAACTACACATAGTATGTATATATATTGGATGATAAGTGGATGTATGGTAACTCTACATAAAGAATATCATAAATCTTCAAATCACTGTCAAAAATTTATGATTTTATGGGCGATTATTTGTATCGTTTATCAACTATGATGATGACCGTCCATTTCATTCGATAAAATGTTGCTGCTGTTGTTGAGACAAAAACATAGATGTTTATGTAAAGTAAAGTGCGTTTCATATACATATATATATATAGCATCAGTACGTGTACTTAATAAAATTTGTCCTTAAAGTCGAGAAACTTGTACTATACACGATGGCTTTATCCACAACCTACCTACGATATATATAGGTGTGAAATCAAAGGTGTGGACGAGTGGAAAACCTTGAGCAAAGTGTTATTATACGATTTTTCACACTTTATTTGATATGGGAATCCAATGAAAAGACTCGCCGAGTAGAATGCAACTAGCGAAGTAGTAAGTAACAATGACTACCAGCAGGGAAGTGGAATTTTCATTTGAAACCCTCCTGATAAAGTACCACCTTTGATGTTTTTCTCATTTTTTTGAGTGGAGTGATAATTGTAATGATCTTATATTTTATATACGAGTATATGAAGCGCACCTTTCGTTTGTACTATATACAAGTGGTTTACTAAAATTCTTTATACCGGAAGAAACAAAAAATAATAATTTACTAAGAGGCTACTGTTGGCTCATGTAGGCAGTAGTAGCAATGGTGACAAAGGCTTAGTTCTAAGTTAAGTTTCTTATTATGAGATTTACAGCAGAAAGCAGCTTAAGTGCCCTTGTGCTTCAACTGCTTGATGCGTTGTTGTTGTTATAATCATGGCATTTACTATTAATGCTTTGGTTAATATATAAATTAGCATTGAAAATTGCATGACGTTTGCATGTGTGTGATTCTTAAAGACAATCATCAAGATCGTTTTTGAAAAAACCCTCCTGAGCATTATTTCAATTCATTTTATTTATTTATTTTTATTTTTTTTTGTACATTGTAATGCACAATTTTACACAAAAATAATCCTACACGCTTTGAGTGCCTGCTCAAGCAAAACTGAATTTAAAAATCTTTAAAAAAGATAAAGTAAATGAAGGATAATAACAAAATAGGGGGGAAATGGGTAAATGGGTCATTTACACAGTTGCGTCCATAAAATGTTCGGTGGCCAAATGACACCTTTTCCTAGTTGTACTTGAAACATTTCATTGCGTGTGTGTGGATGTGCCATTTCTCCAGTTTTGCTACAATTATTTTTATTTATAATATTGTACAAAAAATAAATTTAGGTGCTTATCGAAAATTAAATAAATAAAATAAAGTTTTTCAAAAATATTGAAAAAAATTTCATTTTTCAAATAAAAATCTCACGTACATTTGTACATACACAGTGTAATAAATGAAATATTTGAACAAAAAAATTAAACTTTGCTTAGTTGGGTGAGTTTGAACATAGATTGAAAATCAAACATGAAATGAAACGAATCTATATGGATGTTGGTATAGAGTAGGGTGGGTAGAGAACTGTTAAACTTAACTTAAAAAAAAAAAGAAACACACACACACAACGAAAAAAGAGGCAACAACAGGACTTGAAGTTAATTGAAGCTTGTAATGGATGGGTGGGTACCTGTGGTTAGGTTTATTTCGGTCGCCCTCTGCCTGTGGCCCAATACGCGAAACTGCGGTAGTTCAACCTCACTGCTCATGCCAACACTACTCAGTCCATCTCTCCAGAAATAACGGATATCTCGCATCGTGTAACCAACTTTACATGAAATTTGATCGATTGATTGATTGATTGATTGGTTCATTCATCATGGATGATTTTGCAGATTTTTTAAATGTTTTTTTGTTTTGTTTTTGTATGATTCATGAATTATTTAATTATTGTATCATTTGTGAGTTAGTTTTGAATTCAATAAGAGAAGAATACAATTTATGAATATGTACAAATTGAAGCATTTATATGATAAAGAACGAAAATAAAAAGGAGAATTAAGCAAAAGTGTTAAATATACAGTAAGGATGGAACTACTCTTCAAGTTCGTAATGCAGTTACGTGGAAAAAGAAAAATTGTGTTTTTTGTTTCAAATTTTTGCTAATAACAACAGTAAGCAACAACTTGTTTATGCGATAAAGCATTCAGTTAAAGTAAATTCCAGTTGCTTTTATAATTAGATAAAAATTGGTTCTTATCCATTATATTCATGTACATATGTGTGTTCCGTTCTGCTTGTTGCTAATAATGAAAATAACATTTAAGTTAAAATTTTATGCAGAAAATGACGAAGTAAGTGTAATAGACACGCCCACAATTTACAAAATTGTACTCGGCTCCGAACACAACCTGTCATATCCATATTGTGCTTGCACTGTCTATGTGCACACAAGTAAGTTTTAAATGATTTTTATACCCTCCACATAAGATGAGACCCCAAGAAGGATCAAAAACTGCATCAAATACTGAGTCGGTCTTGGCATGTATGTCCGTGTGTCTGTCTGTTGTTGATATTGAGCTGAAATTTTGTACACATCCTTTTAGTTTTGTACGCATGCAGATTATTATTAAAAATGGGCAAAATCAGTCAAAAGCCATCGATTCCATCGATGTGCCAAAAATAGTTGGGGTCGAATAACAGACGCGCCCACAATATATAAAAAACCATTTTCAACGTAGACTTTCAAGTTGATATGTAATACGTACAATATTAGACGGCAAAATATATGTATCTGCCACGCCCACAATAGTGGATATAAAGGGTATTTAAGATTTGGCCTAAGCCAAATTTAGTTTCCTTACTTGTTAGGTATAGTTCAAGTTAGGTTTAGTGTTTTACAAGTTTTGTAAATATTGTTGGTATTAAAAATATTAATGAAGAAGATTTGATGATTGTTAAATGCGAAAGAGTGAAAAGAAAATTTCAAATAAAATTTTTTCAATCAATTTGAATTCGTTATAATGTATAATATAAGGCAGCCGATTGAGGTGATTGGTGGTGGTGATGAATGGAATACAGTGCCTAATATTTATTCAAAAACGATTGCATCTTGAGTATTGTTTGTAGTGCATGTACTTATTAGAGTAAACGTGTTAGTTTCTGTAGTTTACACTTAATATAAGATACGATTAGTAAACGATTCATAATGAAAAAGAACTTTTCTTCTCTTGTTAATCTCTTAACAGATAATTTTCTTAAAGTAAAACTTTTCAATGGATTAAGTTTAAATTTTTAATATTCTTTTTCACCTTCTGCGGTTGCTGTAAAAGAGAAGGCGACCGAAAACCAACCAAATTTTAATTAATCCTTTTCTTTTTATTTCTGATAGAACAAAATATTAGATTATATGTGTATATACGTATGTATTCAAGAATGTAAAATAAACGGCAATAAATCTCAGTAAATTGACATTATCAAGTAAAATAACGATAAAATGTATGAAAATTATTTCAATATCGAAAATGAAATAATGTTAATTAATGAAACGGAAGTGAAGGCTCACTTTATAATATGATATGACGTCATAAAATAAGGCTCAAAAAATTTAATATGAATCTAACAATATAAGTTTTGGTATTGAAAATAAATGTCGCGAGCAATACTTTATATTAAAAATAATTAATTAATAAGTTGAAAAATATTCAATATTCAATTTTATATCCCCTTAAAGTCTATATTTTTATTTTCCGCACTTCAAAATATGTGTCGGCGTTTCCTTTAAATTGCTGTTCTTGTACAATAAAGAAAATATTTTTTTTTTTTTTTAATATTCTAAAACATCAATTAATTAAGTCGGTACATACAACTTGGAGAAGAAAAAAGCTGCAACATTTTCCACTTTAATTAATTAATATTATTCGCTTTATTAAACTAAATTAATATTTAAAAAACATTTACTCGCTTAGTCCGCGTACCGCATTGAAAAAAAAAAGAGTTTTTTATTTATATATGTCGATGTATTTAAAGAAAACCATACTTGATCAAATTTTCTATATGAAGCAAGTATATTCCTGCACCACTTATGGGAAAGGGTATATTAAATTTGTAACACCTTAACAGCAAATTCCACACCCACCTTCAACTAAACCGCTCGATTTAGAAACAATATTTGAATCGATTAAACTACGTCGAAGTGTCCATCTGTCTATCCATGTAAATTTATGCGCAAGCTATACACATCGCTGTTTCTAAATATTTTGATGATATTTGGCTCAAGGACATTCCCAAAGCGGAATTAAATCATTTTCAAAAGCCCTCCTCATATAAGATCTTATTATAATGGAAGTCTTTATATGGAAAAAAACGCACATTTTATTATTTTTTGACAAAATTTGGTCAAGAATAGTTAATTAGCTTTATATTTGCCTGGGCCAAATGGGGGGTCAGATCAGACCATTTTTAGAACCTCTTTCCATATAATTTATATTTGTTTATTTCATAAACAAAATTTAAGGAGCTAATTGGGGTGGAGTCGATAACAAACAATATCTCAGACAGGGCGACAACCTTTCGTGCACCTTGTTCAACATCATCATGGAAAAGGTGTTGCGAAACGCTGAAGTTAACATTTAACAATCTTCAAAAAAGTGTCATGGTTCTCACGTATACCGATGATATTGATATCATTAATCGAAAAGTACGGGATGTTACCCCAGCATTTGCGGGAATTGAAAAAGAGTCGGCGGAAATGGGTCTAGCGGTAAGTTAGGACACAATGGAGATTAAGAAGTTTATTAGAATAGTTTGGGAAAAACAGTACTTTACACATGCATATGTGCTTATGTGACCCTAAAAAGCCTTTAAAGCAAAAACAAGTATTCAGATATTCAATATTCAGTATTCAATATTGTCTTAGTAGTTTTTTCATTTGTTCTGACCTAGCAAATATATTTATTGGATTTTAGATTATTTCGGGGAAGATAAGCTTACACACACAATTTTTGACAGTTTACATTTTATTGTAACTATAGAAGTTTGCGTTTCTTTACAAGTCCTCATTTCTATATTAATTTTGATAAAATTTTACTTATTCGTCTATTTACCTATACTATATACTGCATAAATGGCCCTATGTTTACTTCAGCGTATTGACTTTTCCTGTTCAAAGCATACGTATCAATTTCATAACACTTGCTCATGCAAATGTTATAAAACTTATAAAGATATGAAAAATTTTTATTTATAGTTATATCTATTTCAGTTATAAATAGGACGTGTTTGCAAATGATTGAGGGTGAGAGTTATATAAAATGTGTGTTATGTATATATGTATGTGCTGACACATAGGTATGAACTGGAACTTTTTGTTACATTTGTTTTTTTTTTATATATGTACACATTTATACCTAAAGAGTGTTATTAATTGTGTTGTGGTGTTGCGTGGTGGTTAGGGAGGTACTTACAGCTTTCAATTTCAATGTGACACAATTGACGATCCATGGGGAAATATTGTAAGTTCATGGGACACGAGGCCGTTATTGTTAATCTGTAGTAACGGTAGAGTATACAAAAAATATAAACAAAACTATACATTAATACAATAGCGTACAATACGTTGAATTTAATACAAAAATGTAAGTTGGGAGATAGGCAGTTGGAGAATGTTAGTGTGTAAACAATACTCAACAATAACTACATATTCATACAATATTTGAGTAATAGCGAGCATTTTGTTTAAGGTCAGCGTAAATTGTTCAATATTGAAGTTATCAACAGTGAGAGAGAGAGAGAGAGAAAGTTTGGTTGTGATAATAATGAATTTAGTTAACCAGCGAGTTCAATTGGTTGATTTTTAAACATACCAAATGTAATGCACTATTTTTAGGTGTGCTTGTTGCTTACGACGCTTTAGCTTAAACTTTTTAAATTAAAATATTTGCGGTTTCAAAATTAACTTCTTACAATAGCATTGACCCAACACAATGTTTCTTATAGTCTTCCCATTAGATGCAATATACTTACTTTGTCATTCCATTTGCAATTACCTAATAAAGGCTTTATGAATCCCGTAAGGTATGTCAAAATGTCTGAGACACGCCCGTCTGTCTGTGTTTGCATACGGTTACAAAAATTGACAGCTTATGCGAACAGTTCTTTGGTTAGTAAATAAATAAGTCATGGCAACTCTATTCTTTAAAAAGGACTAGCCAACTTGTACGTTAGTATGTGTAGTTGTTTTGATGTAAAATTGATAAAGCACGAGATTTTTTATCACGCATGCGTGGCACTAATTTGAAACAACCAACCCATTCGCAATGATAATGCAAAATTATTCTTGAAGAAAAATGCCAGCCGATGCAGTACAGAAAGTCTTGTTAACTAATATGTTATGACAGTAAAATTTGTTTATGTGAAAATTAATCCAAGTGGAAAAAATTATAGGCTAAAAATAGAAAAATTATTGTACTTACTTTTTCCTTTTACTTTCAACTCTTTTATAGGTACGTATGGGGTACTACCTACTTGTTATTTAATTTTCGGTTCATGGTTCCTATTGGTAGCCATATACCTGGGGATTATTTCCGTTTTGTGTTTTTGGGTTTTCTTTTATTTTTGGACAGATTCTTGTTTTAAGGTAATAGAAAATTGAAAGTGGAGAAATTTCTTCCTCTCTCTATGTTATGCGTACGGCACTTGATTTGATTTGATGATTGTTTTTTTGTTTTCAAAATTTATAATTGATTTGTTTTCTCGTTTTATAGAAATTTCTCCATTATGGTCAAACCTTTTTGTGGTGTAGCAAAACACATTTTGTCACCCAATACAAGCATTTTGGTTTTCAATAAAAAAAAAAAAGAAGCAAAATGTACTAATGAACAATGTATCCGACTGTCTAAATGAATGCCTGTTCCATACGTAGTAGTTGCAGCCAATTGAACTCACTTGTAGAGGATTTCTTGCTTTGTAACATGGAGAATTTTTGGATGATATGCTTTTTTCGATAATGAACAAAGAGATGCGAATAAATTATTTTTACGAAAAGCACTCCATCGAAATGAAATGAAAAAGGGTTTAACATTTATTTTAAGGCATATGTATATAAAAACACACACATTACATACATTTATAGGAAAAAGGGTAAACACAGATTAGAACAGATGAAAATATCATAGTCGGTCAAGCCCGACTATTATATACCCTACACCACTTAATTCCAATTTTAGAGCTATATATGAGAGTAAAATTATTCAATATTTTTTTTAGTGCTATTTGGTGGTAAAGAGAAGGAAGGTCTAAAAAATTGTCCCATCCGGTTCAAATTGTAGAATATCGCAATCGATTTATAAAGCGATTTTGAAGAGATTTAAAAATTGTCTTTTCTTGAATCGTTAAGGAGGTTCAAACATTTGCTCCAAGTGTATCATCAGTAGTGTGGGTGATATGTACAAAAAGAGAAGATTCATAGTTGCAAAAATAATAAATTTGCTATTGTTAGAGAGTCATTCCAACTTGTTCTGAGAGGGTTTTCAGGTCAACGAACATTTCAATACCCAAAAAACTATCGGACACGAAATCTGTGCGAGATTAATAAGAATTCCGATAAATCACAAATAACCGCCAAGTTATCTTAAAAGGTCGGAATAGGCAAACAAACTCAGGGTTTTTGGGGCGACGTAATTATGAAAAGGCAAAATATTTCACTTCAATAAAAAATCTATTCAATTCGACTCCGTTCCGTAAGCTTTTCAACAATGACTAGGAAAAGGCTTTTTTCTCTAAATATTTGGTGCTGTTGGGTATATCAGGCTTAATATAAATGGTTTACATTTATACCAACTAGTAAGGGAAGGAGAGTCATTAACATATAGGTGTATAAAGCATGATGCATAGAGAGATAGAGTCGAAGGAAATACAATGAAGGTGATGATGCTTTCGATTGTGTTTTTTGTATTTTTCAAAACAGAAAAGAAATTTTGAAGCACATATATACACACAAATATGTTGTTAATGTTTTACACGCTCTTGGCTTTTCTTGTGTTTTTACCTAATACTTCTGGTTATCGATCCGGAATGATGAACACGTATGAATTCGTTACTGGTTGTTGCTATATGAAAATATGATTGTTTTTCATTTACAAAAAAGGTGTCAGGTACCCAAATATTTTTTATAAATTCTGATCCAACCGACAGTGTTTCTACACCAGGTCGTTTTCTATACGCTAAACGAGGATCGGTCCAAAATTGGCGAAAGTAAAAATCCAATGTAAAATCCTATATTTTTGTTGGTTTTTTATATTTTTTTTTTTATAAATATTTTGATTATTGTATATAAATATTTTTTTCGATTTTTTATGCACAATTTGAAAGGGGTAAAAATATAAAAAAAAAAATAGAATAAAGTTATTGTTTAAGCTAAAATTTATTAATTTCAATATATAACAAATGCATTAAAGAGAATATTTACTAATATGAACGTCAAATAATAACGGGGAACAAATTAATTGCAATTAATTAAAAAAATGTAAGGTTTGCCACATTGGTTCATTGCATCAAAAATCAAACAATACAACTATAATAGTAGCAAAAACAAAGTTCACTAACGTTACTACATACATGGCACAAACAACATACATACAAGCATGCTTAATAATTGTAATAAAAGCAAAACAAAAGCGGAAACAATACTTTAAACATAACCCAGAGAAACCCATTTACATGCATATATAATATTCCTACTTACAACAACACCGATTAACAATTGAAACTGTGGTAGTTGCTGCTTACATGCTTATGCGTACATACATAATGAAATGAAATTAATTAAATGAAGAAAAGTTTTAAAACAAAACTCTCCGAAGAGTACAGGCGAAGGCAGTTGCCAACTTTTTTTTGTATGCTAGCAATTGCTGTAACTGCGCATACAATAGTTTCTGCTTATAAAATAAATGTAAATAAGAAAAATCCTTTTATAAATCTTCTACTTTGTCACGTATTTGTATGTTTTTGCCTTTTGTTTATGTCTTGCTTTTGGTTTTGGTCGTCTTCACTTTACTGGTTTAATTGTAAGTATTATAATTAAAGAGGTCGGGCTTGCAATTTTACCAAGAAAAATTATTAATGAATGAAAAATAGAAGAAAGCAAACCGAAATAGAGAACAATACTCGGCCTTGGCCGATATTTGGTTTAGTCGTTACAATAAGAAATTATGTCGCATTTTGATTCTGTTAAAGCAATAAGAACTTTATTACTGAGACAATGGATTAGCGTAGGGTAGAATAGGACGCGAAGGGTTCATGTGAGATAAGAGGATAGGGTAGGATTGTTTGTTTGTTAGGAGAGGAGAGGAGAGGATAGGTTAGGTAGGATAGGTTAGCTTAGTTTAAATTAGCTTAGATTACTAAGAAAAAAATACGTATTTTTATTGATTATTGAACTATAGTTTATAATAATTGTTCCTACATTATTATTATGACAGAGGTTGCTCCTTTGAAGGTTTTTATAGTTTATACCAATACTTTATATACTTACTGTAAAAATATGTAAAAATGTTATAGTCGGTCAAGTCCGACTGTTTAATACCCAACACCACTTAGCTCCCTAAATTATTCTACAATTAGTTTAGTTGTGTCTATATACTGCACTTGGTGAAATGTAATTATAAGGAAAGAGGTTCTAAAAATGGTACGATCCGCTCCATTTCCAATAAAATTCCTTTTTGGGCCAATGCATGTTTTTGTGCCTAATTTCATCGAAATATCCTAAAATGCGACCTGTAGCCTTCGCACAAATTGACATGGACAGACAGGCGGACATGCGGACTTGGTTAAGTCAATTCAGACTGTGATTTTGAATCGATCGGTGGGTGTGGCATTTGCCGTTTAGAAGGTACAAACATCCGCACAAACTTAATATACCCTTTGCCACAAGTGGTGCAGGGTATAATTAGAATATTATAAAACAAAATAAAAAAATATTTTTCAACCCATCTATCTATCTAGGTACATTTAAGCATCACATCTTAAAATGCCAACTTTGCCAACTACTTAGGTTAGTGTTAGGTAAAGTGGAACACTCTTCAAATATACAGTAAGCTAAAATTATTGAAAATCACAACAACAAAATGAACTAATTGATTGTTCACACCTTGATTTGATTTCCATTAGCGCCTAAAATTAAATTTCGTTTTTTGATGACATGATTTCATGTTAAGATATTTATACCCTCCACATAAGAGGGTGTACTAAGTTTACTATTACGTTTTCAATACCCAGGAGGATGCGCCAGAGACCCTACGAAGTAGATACGTCCTTGATCAGCATCAGCAGACATGTCCATCCGTGAGTCTGTCTATAGTTGGCATCAGTAAATTTTAAGATATTAAAGTTAAAATGTTGTAGAAATTGTTGAATTGATTTGTTGGTCAAGAGTCACGCCCACTATAGATAAAAATCAATGCATCGGCCCCAAAAAATTATGAATAAAGTTGATAATTGTTGTACATATTTATAATGTACAAAAACACACACGCCCACAATTTTCAAAAAATTTTACAAAGCGTAAAACTCGACTTGTAAGTTATTGGGCAATACATACAAATTAGAGGGCGTAATCATGTACCTACCACACCCACTGCTTATGTGAACATATGGAAGGTATTTATGTTTTTGATTATAGAAACTAAAAAACGAAACAACGCAAATAATTGCAACGGAATTGAATATGAAAGAATGCAATCTTATAAATAAATTAATATCAATATGTACAAAAGCTAAACCAAATCTGTGTGTATATGTATATATATGTATAAGTGCATTACAACCAGACTTGTCGGCATTGTAAGGTTGGTGTGCAAACCACAATAAAGTATGTGTTCGCCACATATTAATTACAATATTTATTGCTAATGAAGAATAAACAAACGAACAAAAACAATGACAAAATCACATTTGTTCTTATATCGGTTTTCTTTCTGTCCAGAAATGAGAAAAAGTAACTCATACCGTGTTTAAACAAACATTAATGCTTGAAGGCATGTGAATGTGTCGCCATATACGTGGTTTTCTTTTGACTTTTCATTTTTGCCCACATTATGTGATTTGTGGTTTTCTAAGACTTTTACTTGTGTAATAATATCTCTTTAAACATTTACATACATATGAATTTATATTTAAATATTAATGAATTTCGGAGTATAGTCGGAATAACAGGAACACCTGAACTAATTTAGGACTACAGACAGGTATTTGCTTCTATTTCGGAGTACGTCCGATGAAAATTTATATTAAAATTATAGCTCTAATGCGGATGTAGATTCGGAATAATTATAGAAAGACGGAGATAAACGCATATTTCGGAATAGATTCGGAGGAAATAAGATGTGGCGGGCATGTAAAGTAATTTCGGAGTAGTTTAAAATTTTTTAAATGTTTTTCATATACTTGCAAATCCCACATTGACTGTCACTCCGTCTGAAAATTTAAGTAATTCCAACTATGTCCAGGCACCTGTCTTTGGTTGAATTCAGTTTAAATTTTTAAATTTTCTGAATAAACTTCGGCTTTAAATGATTAGTACATATGTAAGAGGGTATATTAAGTTTGTGCGGGTGTTTGTAATTGTAACTCCTAAACTCCAAATACCATACCCACGATCGATTTAGAATCAACATCTGAATCGATTTAATCATGTCCGCCCGTCTGTCCATGTAAATTTGTGAGCAAGCTACAGGTCGCGTTATTTGAGATATTTCATTGAAATTTGGTACAGGGACATGTATTGGCCTAAGGGGTAATTCTATTGAAAATGGACTAGATTGTACCATTTTTAGAGCCCCTCCTCATATAATGATATTTCACGAAGTAACTTATATGGAAGTGCCTGCAAATTCACATACAACTAAACTAATTTCAGCATAATTTGAGGAGGTGTTAAATAGAGGGGCGTTACCGACTATAACAATTCCACTTGTTAGTATTATGAAAATTTAAATCTTGTTCGACAACTCATTTAAAGGCGTGTTGGCAGTCAAAATTCTTTGAGGCTCCTCATCGTGTCGTTTATATATTGGTTCGTTTTTAATAGACATATATATCTATTGCTAAAGTGATTATAGAATAAACACACATATAGAGAAACACACACACACGCACAAACATACATACAAGTTCAATGTATTTATGTAGTTTATATTTGTAGATAAGAAGTAAAGGCAATAAAAGACACAGAAAGACATAGTGAATAGTAGAGCGATAGAGAGAGTGAGAAAGAGATAGAATGATTAGTATGTACATAGACACCAATTTTATTAAAACAAAAACAAACCCACAATGACACCATTTAAATAAAATTACGAATTCAATGTTTTGCACACTCCGTTAGAAGCATTTTAAGTGACTCTGGCGGCTGTTGAATGTTGAAATGAAATGCAACCATATACACAAACATATAATCAAATTAATGCAGATGGCTACACACACTCATGTCAGAACCAATTTTATTGCACAAATGAATGGAAACAAACACAGAACAATGTCAATAAGCTGCATTAAAAAATAAATAAAAGAACGATTGAACGTGAATAGAAATATTTGAAAGACAGGATAAACAAATTCTTGGAATTCAGCGGGGAGAGTTTTTTCTAATATTATGTACAAGGCATCTAATAGCTGAATTCTTGATAAGCAAATAAATATGTATGTTAGAAGGTGATAGGAGGGGGCGCATATAAATTTTCTACGATTCTATTCCCACCTTCTCACCGCAATTACTCTTACTTACTACTTAAGTTTATTCTCCTAAATTATATAACATTTATTTCAACGCAATATTAAAATTACTCCGGATATACTCCGAGATTAGATGGAAAGCCATCTAAGCTCTTTTACTATCTAAACTATTCAACTATTGTTTACTGTAAATTTTCTTTAAATATACTCCGAAATAAGCACAAAAGTCCGTCTGATCTTAACTACTTTGATTATGTAGTCAAATTATTTCATGTCCTCCTAATTGATTCCGATTTTAGTTTAAAATTTACTCTGAATTCACTTCGAAATAAGGATAGCAGGCCTCTTGTCCTAATTTAAGAGTTAATTAGTTAAGTTCTATTAATTAAGTGTCATTAACAAGTTTACATTAGATTTCATCAAACAATAGTCAAAGAAAACAAGTAAGAAAACTAAATTTGGCTCAGGCCAAATCTAAAAACCCACCACTTCTACATAGGAACGGTGGGGGTGGCAGGCATTCCATTACGGCCTCTAATAGTGTACGCATTACGTAACAGCTTTCAAGTTGAGTTTTATGATGGGTGTGCTCCTTTGTAAATTGTGGTCGTGTCTGTTAACCGACGACGCCCATATTTGACGCATCGATGGATGGGAAAATTATAAATATTTCACGTTCACAGCTTAATTTTTGTGGCAGATAGATACATTTTTTCAATTGTGGGCATGGCTGTTGACCGATTTTGCCCATCTGCGTTCCATAACTAAAAGTGTCTGAACGACCGTGAAAATACCATCAACAAATAGACACATGGACATAAATGTCTAGATCGACTGTGATTTTATGTGGAGGGTATAAAAATTAAAAAAATAAAAACAATAAGTATACGCCCAGCTGGTCACTTAGGCTGTTAATTGTGGTGTAGACCACGAAAATGTCAGCTACCACATGCCTTGAATCGGGTATTTATATATGTGGGCAATGTCGTTGTAGGAGTTTTAGGGAGGGTGGAAAATAAATATTCATCAATTTTTAAGCATAGAATAAACGCATCCATTGTGTGTGTGTGAAAACAATGAAAAAGAATAAATAAATAATATGTGTATGTATTGTGGTTTACATTTGTCTATTTTCAAATAAACAATAATAAAAAAAATTATGCGTAACATTAACTTTTTGTTGTGAAAGATTTGTGTTTTTATTAAAAACTGAAAGAAATAAATTTCGTGGCAAGAAATAAGGATTTTTTTTTGAAAATTAAAAAATTATTTGTTTTTTATTTTATGTTTGTTTTATGTACCATGAGCACTTCCGAAACTGAACTAATACTGAGCACATACATTGTGACGCCAACTTCCACGGGTGGACCTGCAACATATATATATTTATATATATACACATACACACATTTGTTTTAAAATATATGCCTACATATACATACTTATTGTGGGTCTTATATTACATACGGCTATTATATACATATATATTTAAGATGTCATTATTAGAAAAAACAACAACAAGTAATTTCAATCATAAATACCCTCCACCATCATATACAAAGAGTGTGCGTTGCAAGTAGCTGGTTAGGCTCTGTATCAGTAAAAAAATATGAATCAACTGATTTGCACAAATTGATATTTGAATCACATATTTTTTAATTTAGGGAGATATCTTTGAGTAAAAAGTGGGCATGGTTCGGAAAAACGCCTACTATTTATAAAAAACTATACTTGGCGCTGGATTCGAATTGTAAGTTTATTACATATCAAATGTATAAAGAAATAAAGTGTGAAAAACTTTCCTTCTACCAATGTACCAACCTGCTAATTGTCTAATCGAATTGTAGCATGCATTTGGGAAACCCTGCTACCTAAGCAAATTTAGAACATTTCTGTAAACTCGACAATACAAGTTGGTGAGCGTTTTAGCATTTGGCTAAAAGCAAACTATGATATCAATATTATTGAAAACGATGTACGTTTACACAAAATAGTCTTTATGACGAGTAAAGCAAGTATTAAGATTTAATTAAATATTTAATAAAAAAAAATTAGCTCTAGATTAAAAAAATAATACATTAAACTTGTAAGGCCAATGAGATGACGGATGCCCATTGTAAAATTCCCCAAAGTAATAAATTAGTAATCTGGCTCCCTGTATTTCCCCTTCCACCTTATTCAAGGTATTCCGTTATTATTTAATAAATTATAATAATTAATTACAAAGGAAACATGGACAGAGAAATTATTGTAAAGATTAAAACAAGACAATTGCTATTATGAATCATACAACTTATACAAAAAAAAAAAAAAAAAAATGCAAAAGACAAACCATTAATCGTAAAAACATATTTATTTTGTGTACAAATACTCGTATATCTATTAAAAAATGCGGCGTATGTTATGCTACTTAATTGACAAGTATCAAAACAATAAAAATATAATAACAAACTAATGATAGAAAAATAAAAACAAGCCAAAGAGGTACATGAACTATTTTGCTTGGTCTTATGTACCATTTTCACTTCAGATAATGAACTGATCGACAGCACATACATGGTGACTCCGACTTCAACGGGAGGTCCTGAAATATTATCACAACTCAATCAATCATTTCAAATGTGCAGAAATACGAAAGAAAAATATTCCACACAAAGAAAAATAAAAAAATTATATTTTTTATATTTTTTAATATTTTAAAGTTATAGGTTTTGGTTAACAGAGCGAAAACTTTTTTCATATTTTTAGAAAAAAATATTAAAAATTTTAAAATTATAATTTATATATTAATAATTTAAATTAGACAAAAATATAAAAACAATAAATCAATTATTAATTAAAAATAAATTATTAAAATAAATGAATTAATTTTTTATTATCAACCTAAGACACCAAATAATGGTTTTATATGTTTTACTTTATATAGCGAAGATAATTTTTCACATTAGTTATTTAAGAAAACATTTTTAATTACTAGTAAAAATATTGTTGTCCCTAAAGCCGACATTAATATTTTCTTAAATTTTTATATGTATTTTGTATTGTACTTACCGCCATAATTTGGTCTTACTCTCTTATCATAACTAATGCTAAATGAATCCAAAATGGCGGATATGTTTACATCACCCAACATACTACCGCCAGCAGTACTGAAAAGAAAAATAAAAAAATAAAAAAAATTAATAATTAATCAGGAAATGTAGAAAATTTTAAATTTCATCAAGTAGAAAATATTACAATGCCCACCTCCCATGTACATATATACATAACGTACAATGCAATATTTAGACGAATCCTGCTGTCATTCAATCTATTATATTATGTTTATAACCTTAGAGCATACAGGTAATGATATGGGAGAGAGGAGGTGAAGCCATACGGAAAACCGTAGAATGTATTTTTAATGTCAGCTTAGAGGAAGTAGTTGCCAAACAAAACGGATATATAAAACAACGAACATAAGAAGTGAATAGAGAGACAAAGAGACAGTGAGTGAGAGGGAGATGGAGGTACAAAGAGGGAAACGTACCGGAAAAGAGAGAGGGTGCCAAAATGTGTTGTACAACTTGGAACAGGTTGTCAAAATTTATTGACAGTATGTACCATTAGTGAACTGCAACAACAGCAGCAGCAGCAGCAGCAGCAAAAGACGGACATCAGACAACAACTACTACATGAGTTCTATGTTGCAAAATTCATTTTGCTCGCACAACTTTTCCTTTTATCATTTAGTCGTCGTGCCTTTTGACTGACAGCCACTAATAATAAGTTGAAAAGTGCAGAAGGGCATGGTGAATGGGTGGGTATGTGTGAGTGAAATGTATATGTCTGCTGTTGTAACGCCAATGCCAATGTTTGCTAGTTTGCACGAAACAAACTTGTTATTATTATTACTGTTTTTGTTATTGCTGCTATCACGTTATAAAAAGGGAAATATTATGCCGGCCCATCACAACATCAACAACAAAAAAACATTAAACAAAAAAGAGCAGTAAAATAAAAATGAAGGCAACATCAAGTTTATTTATTTTTATTGCCTTGCATAATAACAACGATCAAAACAACAACAACACCAACAAAAGTACTGAAAGAACTGACGTGTTGAGACACCAAAAGTCTTAAATATTTTTAGCCATTACCTAGATTTTGTTTAATTTTTTCTTTTTTAATTTTTCTGCACCTGAAATCAATAGCATGGTAGTGCTACTGAACGAATGAATGAATGAATGTGAAGGAAATTACACAAAGGCCATCAGCAAACAGAAATTGAGAGAGGAAAAGAGAGAAAGGCTTTTGTGTTGTAAATTAAAAGTCAATTTAAAAGATATTTTCACCTCGATACCACAAGCAACGCTTCACATAAGGAGTTTTCATTGCACTTTTCAATGTTTTCTTTCATATCTGAACAACAATCTGCAAAACTTTTGGTTGGAGTTCTTAAATACTCAATAACTTATACTACCTTTTATAATGCTTCTTCTTCAAGTTATGGTATATTAGTTTTGTTATAAAGCTATGAAAAGCTTCATAAAGGTTTGATTTTCATTTATGTCTGTACGTCCTTGTCTTTATCTTTTTTTTTTTTTTTGGAACCAATGACGGCTGTTATGAATTAAGAAAATGAACTATAACTTTTTCAAGAACATTCTTGCGACTAAGTCTTAAACTTTTCTTTATAATCACTGGAATTTCGCGGAACCTTGTTTGAAAATTACCGCAGATATTTTCCATAATAAGACGGACAGATAGACATGACAATATTTTATTTAGTTTAGAATTAGAAAAGAGTAGTTTAGAAGCGGTTAATTAATATTAGGAAAAGATTCTAAGTATCTTGTGTGTCAGCACTAATTTTGTACAAACATACAAAATAAATGAATTTTTTCACAAAAGTTTCCTTTTGGAATTTTTTAGTGTTGAAATATTGACTGTGTTAATATATTGCATGTAATATAAAACACATAACATTTACGATTTAAAGATATTTTTTAATTTTTCAATAATTTGTGGTTGTTTGTTTTTATTTTTGTAAATTTCGTTCGGCCTCTTTAATACGTCGTTTAAGTTTTAAGTCTTGTTTAGCGATGTTTTTCGTTTTCTTAGCGAAGCTTTACAACTATGTATGATAGAACACATGTAAATGAATGTGTACATGAATGTGTTTGCGAGAGTGTGTTTTGTATGCAACTTGCAAAAGAGCCTGAAGGACACTTGACGCAAATGAGCTTCAAGTTGGAGGCAAGCAAGCAAGCATAGAAGCCTGGTAGCAAACGTTACTTGTGGGAGAAAAACTAATATTATATGCTCGAACTGTTAGAACAGCTACCACCTTACACAACAAACCAAGTGTATAAGGTTGAAATTTATGCAGAATATACATAAACGCGTGCATAATTATGGTTAATATCAAGGGAGACAGGTACCGCCTAAAACGAAGAAGAAGAATCAAAATTTTATACAATGTTAAACTAGAAAACAAAATAAGAAAAAAATTAATTAAAATAAAATTCAAAATTAGACGCCACACCCTTGTATCTACATGTGTTGCTACTAAACTTTATCTAAATATTTATATAAATTATGGAGGTTAAAAAGAAATACACACACATAGGACAGCGGAATTTTATTTGCCTTAGGCTACGACATAAGCTTAACCCTCTAACATCGTGTATCGTACGTGTGGGTGATTTAACAAATTAATGAAGCACATAATGATAATATAGCGCATACATCTAAACACCTGAGATTACAATTTACTAATTATGATAAAATTTTTCAAATTTATTTTATTTTTTTTATCAAAGGTTATCGATATTGTTATTAAAGGTATCACAGGAGGTGCACTAAAGTATGAGTAAAAGAGAAAATTTAATTAGAATTAAAACGGATTAAAAATGTGAAGGGTCTGATTTTTCATAACCTTCGTCTTCGTGATAACGATATATTGAATTTATTATTGTGTGCATGTGCATTTATCAGAAAAAGGCTCTAGAGAAATATATTTAAAATAAAAAAAAAAAAAGAGTAAGAAAACAAAACATATTTTAAGCCAAATCTTAAATACCCTCCACAACTACAATAGTGGGTGTAGCAGGTATACGATTATGTATGCCCTATGAGCTTGCAAGTAGAGTTGAATGCTAGGTATAGTTTCTTGTAAATTGTGGTTGTGTTAATTATCTGACCATAAACATTTTTGGCACATCGATGAATGAGGTAACTATATTTACGCATAGCAAATCTCAAGTTCATAGGTCAATTTTTGTGTCACATATAAAGACTTTTGTCGATTGTGGGCGTGCCTGTTATTCGACCTCGCCCATTTTTGGCACATCAATGGAAAAAGATTTATAAATATTTGTATAAAATTTCAATTTCGTGGTTCAATGTTTATGGCAGATAACATATATATAATTGGTTGATTGTGGGCGTAGCTCTTGACCGATTTTCCCACTTTAAATACGGACAATACACATATATATATCGATTTAGCTTTAGGCGCTGATCAAGAATATATATACTTTGTAGGGTCTCTGAAGCCTTCTTTTGGGTGTTGCAAACGGAATGACAAACTTGGTATAAAAATTTGTAAAAAATATAAGCGATCAAGATCTTTTCACGTGTGGGCATTTATGCAGAATTTAAGATATTAAACACTAGCCTCAGCTAGTAGCATTACATCCATGTGTAGGGTATCTTCTATTTGCTAAATAAAGTTTTCTCATTTATATTAAATAAATTTTAATTAGTGGTTTTTGGGTGTAACCGTGTTGCAATTTGTAGCACGTTTTTGGCACGTTTTTGAAGGCTAACTAACTAAAAAAATTATAAAAAAATTACATTATAAAAATATTGTATTTATCGACACTTTAACCGCACGTGACTTAAAAAATAAGCAGAAAAATGATAACGACTTCAATAACAATGCCAACATCAGTTGGTGGTGCTCTTTTAACAATCAAAAATTATACTGAACTCATTTTATGCCTACGTACAAGCGTCTAATATATGCATGTGGCATCTACAGATAAGTTGTCCTGTCCGTTTTATGCTCAACAAATAATGTTTGAATGCTTTGAATTAGAGTGTTTCCATGTCTCGCTTTTGCTTGCTGTGATGCTGTTACAACTGCTGCTAGCGCATCATGTACATGTACTATAGCTGTCATGTCTTTGTATATAAAATGTTTTAAATTTTGTCAGGAGAATCGTTACGTTCCGTTCGACTATACAATAACTGCACAATGTTCAACTCTTACAACAATAAAAACACTTTCGTGTCCATATTAAGATCACCTCAGGGTACCAGTTAAAGCTTTTTGTATTTCGTTTTACGCTTTTTCTCCGTTACGTCTTGGTTCACATTTACTAACATATCAAATTATTCTTCTTAACAGATATGTAGCAGAATTATGGCGATGCTGTTGTTAAGGGTAAAAGTGGGTGAAATTAAATACCATCAATTTTAAAACTATAGGAAGAAATTTCTGTAATAAAGTGAAAGCTGAATTAAAAAAATGTTAATAATTTTTTAATATTGTCTTTGCAAGGATATATAAGAAGATGCTAAAAATTGTGTTAAGCTGTGTTAATGGTATTGAATGTTCTAAATTATTATGAAGCTTATAGAACATGGGAAAAAGTTTAGAAACATATTGAACTTTTGATTATTTTCAATTACACGAAATGTCTGTATGTCCATTGATTAATAAGGTACACCACAGGTTTATCATTGACATTTGCATGAATCCTTCTTATGTACTCGTATGCATAAGTGTTATTCTTTTTGCCTCCAATGGTTATTTATAAATGATTATGTATATCTATATATAGAATAGAGAATGTTTAATATAAACATTTCTATAAAATATTACAAAATTTCTTTTGCTTCCAAGAAAGCTTCTATTCACATTTCTCAATGAAATGAAATTTTAGCACCATATGTAGTATAGAAACACAGTGTTGAGTACTAGTTGCCAAGTTACTCTCTTATACTATATTTCTCTTAAATTGACAACTAATGGGAAATTGCATAAATTCAAATAAGGTACAAGTGATATATTTGGCTTTGATTAAATGTTTATATTTAAGCATTTCCTACTTTGGTGAGGGATTCCGCAAAGTATGTATACATACAGGAATAAAATCAGCATCGATATCCGTATTCGTATGTACGACTGTTTGTCGTTACCACTCTTCAACATTTTTAGTTCCTGTGCTTAGGTTGCTAACGAAATGAGTGAAATCTGTCAAATGCCACGCCCACAATTGACAAGAATGTACCATTCAGCTAGAAAAATTGTTCTATAAAGTTGGAATTTGATATATTTATACATCACTGTAAATGCCAAAGATGGGCGTGGTCATATAATAGACATGCTGACAATTTACCAAAAACATATTTTGGGCAGAATCGAACGTGTAAGTTGTTACATACTACATACGATTCTAGAAAACGTAATCACGGATATGCCACGCCCTCAATTTGAACAAAAATAAATAGGGTTCAACCCTTGTAATGATAATTTTTTCAGTTTTCAATGCATTTTGGGCTCCAAAGATTAATAACTCAATTATACTCAGAAAACATCCCTTGTAATCCCTTCAGAAGTTTATCTTTATGACATCTCAGCATAATTACTTTGTTATATAAATATTGTATGTATGTTTTAAACGTTAACTGAAAGCAATATGTAAATATGCAAATAAAAAAGAAAACACTCGTTTGCATACAAATTATATTATTAGGGAAATAGTGTAAAAATTTAAGCAACACACACACACATGCAAATAAAATAATGGCACAATTCTTGACATTTGTGTGTTTGCTCTCGTGAGTGCTTTCACTTGGTTGGTATCTCTCAGTAGGCCACTTACACTTACAAGATAATCTAACATCTTGAGTGTACAATATATACTATATTTGCATCTACAAACAGACACATATACACTTTTTTCAATTATACTTCATGCACTTGCATGGTAATATCAAACAATTTTCATACAATAACACTTCAGATGTGAAGTGCACGTTTGAACTGATAGAATGGAGGGATGTATGGATGGATGGCTGGGTGTTATAATGATTGAAGTCAACTGAACAAACATCAGTCTGTGCAATTGCTTGTTTTGTCCTAACATGTCCTGATTTATTTTATATCCTATTGATGTTATTGTTTTATTGTACGCGCCACACTTGATATCCAGAACGTACGTATATAAAACATTACAAATCAGTCCATATGGGATAAGAAAATGTTACTAAGTACGCACATATTGGGAATATTTTGTTATGCATTTCACATAAGACAACTAAAATAAAAAAATAATATACCCGAAGGCAGTCGTGGGGAGACCATCCACGAAGTCTTAGTTAATACATAATATGGGTGAAGTACCACGCCCACTATATGCAACTACGAATATATAGCTATAGCTTAAGCGGCATGATCATAACATATACGCCCACATTTAACTGTCCCATAATAATCATAATTATAATTTTTGAATTTTTAAACCCACCACTTAAGATGGGGACATATACTAACTTTGTCATTCCGCTTGCAACGCCCAGAAAAAGGCGTCGGAGACCCTAGAAAGATTATAAATTCTTGATCAGCCTCTAAAACTGGGTCGATCTAAACATATATGTCCGTGTGTGCGTGTCTCTATTCGTCTCATAGGCGCAAATTTTGAGATATTGAGCTGAAATTTTTTACAAGCACTTTTAGTTTTAGTTTCTTTAAGCAGATCTCTATTTAAAGAGGGTAAAATCGTTTAAAAGACACGTCCACAATAGTATAAATAGATAAAATAGCATAAATTGTGAAACTAAGGTGTTTTCAAAGGCTTGCAACTTCCTTCTAAGTGATCCATTTTGCACTATGTCCCGGCTATAGTCTGCAAGTTACATTCACAATGATAGTATTTAGGAATTGTATGGGCAGCGGTCATCATGACCTCTTGCGGTCGTTCTAGGTAGCACACAACCTTCGGTCCGTCTATGTAATGTTAAAATAAGTGCCATTTCTATTTATTCAAATGTATGTACTAGTATTTCTTCTCGCATTCTCATTAGCGTATAATATTTGGGGCACTTATGTTGTGGTTTAAAAATATATTGCACAAGTAGAAAAGTATACAGCGCAAATATTTTACCACGGACAAAAGTTGCGTGCTCGAAACGTATTGCGGACAAAAAAAAAAAAATCAAAGGCAAAAATTCTTGCTTCCATATAATTACTTTACTCACATATTGACATACATTGTTCTAAGAACGTGTGTGCATTACCAATAAATTTGAAGCCTTGAAGTTTGAGGTTGGTGCAGTTGACCTCCTAAATAAACCAATTTTTTATTTAAGAGAAAGTTAGTGCTTTAAACAAATCTATATGTCGGCAGACGCAATATGTTTGTGATCTTTTGTTGACTTGACCAAAGCATATGTGTTGTAAGGAACTTCCCTCATAAATGACAATAAATATGTCAATAACTTAAAACATTCTAATGAACTTTCTAATTGTGTAGCAAGAAGTTTATATTGTCAGCGTTAGCACTGGCATATCAGGCTTGGAAAAAAAATTGTCACTAAACGTCAAATTTGTAATCTTAGGAGTTAGTTGTGCAATTGTTATAAAAAACTAAAGTGTACACAACGTGTTATTGTTCCATGTGGATTTTTGGACAGATTACGCTGTGTTTGTACGTCCGCATGCTTTTTTGCCTTTCCACAATAGTTTGTTAAAACATGTAAAGAAACTAACTTTGGCTTTGTCCGAATCTATGCGTTCATTATGGCCGTGGCATATGTGTAAGTGTAAGTATGCTTTCTATGTGTGCAACAATTTATCCCATGGATTGAATTCTGCACTACGTAAGGTTTTTTTAAATTGTGGGCGCTCCTGCTATGTAATCACGCCCATTTTTTTAACCTAATGGTTCATTAATAAAGTTTTACTTTTTAGCTCCAATTGTCGGTGGTCGCGGAAGAGCTTTGCTGTATACGTCTATATACGCCCACAATCGACAAAAATCTATTTACCTGAACAAAAACTTAGATATAAATATAGATTTTGGTATATATAAATATTTCGTGTATCGATATGTCGAAAATGGGCGTGGTTGGATAACAGACATGCCCACAATTTTACTATAAAATTAGACTTGCAAGATGATACGTAATGCAAACACTATTAGAAGGCGTAATAATATATATTTGCTATACCCACCGTTGTGGGGGTGAAGAGTATTTAAGATTTGACCTAAGCCAAATTTAGTTTTCTTTCTTATTTCATTATTTTATCGATATTTTACATACAATATATTTTTATATACGTATGTAGGAGGGTCAAGGACGGGACAAAGACGTAGGACAGTATACAAACGCTTCATTAATAAATACTTTACATTTTAATATTTTTAAACATCAACATATCTTTGTTTTTTTGTTATGAGTTTGAGAAAATTTTCATGTGAGTCGATTTTGTGAATTTGAAAAAGCATCAACTTTTTTTTTGTACAAATCAAATTTTAAATTTAATAAATTTTGAATTAAAACATTTAAAGTTTTCTTTTAATTCATAAAACGCTCCACATTTATATGGCGCTTTACAAGCTTAAATGCTCATTCGCCTGTCGAACCAATTGAGTTCCAGGTGAAAAAACTCTTTCATCTTTTTCCTCAGCTGGATTTGAACCTGTGTCTTACAGCGGAAAGAGTTTACTACATATATATGTATATCGATATATATTACTTTAAAATTGATTGTACCAAATTTAATCTTAATATATACAATTTTGCAACCATGGCCGTTTAAATAACACCGGTATAGACGGGCATCATAAATGGACCCAGATTTTGAAATTTTAACAATGATTTTGTCTACGTAACTTTTGAGTCCCTCCTAGGTGATTGTATTCGGATTGACAAAGGTGGCACTTTTTATGGGTGGTGAGTTGGGGGCTTAACTGGTGTACTGGTGTATGCTACTTTTAAATGCCAAATTTTAATTTGGATTTTTTATCCTTTTTATATTCGGAGAAATCGAATACTAAGTCGATCTAGACATATCTGTGCGACTGCCAGTCCTGGTCTCAGCCATGTATAATTCTTTGATTTGTTTGGAAATGCATATAATTTATATTTATGCTATATATACTTACGCTGCTTGTACATTGGCGATATTACGCGTTATGGGCTCTTGCAGAATTAGAGCTAAATGTAGAGACAACCAAACACCTGCCAGGGAGGCTTTGGACATCATTGAATCGTAACGATGATAAAACATTGAAACACTCATTTCGAAATGTGTATGTGTGTGCTCGATGTATTACAACGCATGAGTTTATTGAGTTTATTCTGTTGATTTTTTATAAGCCTTGGAGGGGGAGGGGGCAAGGTATTGTGCGCTCTGTTGTTTGTAATAAAATTTATTGTGTGGCTTATGACAATACACAATCCCTGGAATTACAACCACAACAACAATACGATGAAAACACAAACAATATTTGAAACTTAACAAATAAATTGTTGATTAACTAATGTTGTTGCTATTGTTGTTGTAGTTTATTATAATGGATCCAGACTGAGCTGAGGAGAGAAGAGTAAGGAAGTTAAATAGTAAATGCCAGGCAGCAAACTGTTCATTCGCTTACACACCATACATGCACACGTTAAGTGATAGTGATGATGATATGTGCAATATAACCTCAAAATATGCACACAACACACACAGCAGTAATATATTTATACACTATGGTTGGGATGGAGATGCACGTTGACTAGTTGGTAGGTTGCTTGGTTGGTTTAGTGTTGGCAGCTATTGTTTTTATTCATTTGCATGGAAACAATCATTGCAGCAAAGCATAATGCACACACACGTAGTCTACCCGTGTTTGTTCTACTATTGTTGCTGCTGCTGTTGTTGATAATGATGTTAAACGGGTGCTTCTTCTATGCGGTCGTAGATATAAATATAAAATATGTGTGCGTGTGAGCGCGTGTGTGTGTGTTGTGTGGACACATGTACTTGTTGTCGCTGACTGGATGTGTTATTATTCTCTTCTGCTTGTTCTTGCTTTCTCCTCGTTTCGCTACCCTTTTGCTGTTTGCCTGGTTTTGCACGATTAATAAGTTGTAGTCGTGGTAGTGCCTTTTCCTCATATATGAAATGATTTGTTTTCGCTTTTTTCACAGACTTCCTTAAAAGAAAGCGTTATGTATGTAAATTTCACCTACTTTTGCCACAGAGAGCATGTACATGTAATAATATTTTAGTTGGGAGGAAGAGACGGCTGCTTAGTTGATTAATTCATTTTCTTATTTTCGTTATAACACTGAATGGAGGAGTTGTTGTTATTGTTGCTTTATTTTTATAACAATAAATATTAGTTTTTCAACCCAAAAAAAAACACAAAGTTGAACTCACGCACTTATATGAATCAAACTTTAATGCAATCAAGCGTTCACTCGTTCTCACTTTCTCACTGTAGCGCGCAATTTTGCCAAGTACGTGTCTACTGGGTGTTCAGGCCTTGAGAATTTTATTTATTGATAAGGTTTCGTCATATTTCTTTTCTCTGCTTCAAACTGCAAATAATCGCGGGTGTGTGTGTGTCTGTTTGTAATAATCCTTGAGCGTTGTGGCATTCACACGTTTACGATTTGTATTCACCGTTGTTTAGATTGTTAGACTTCACTTCATATTTTTTGTTTTTTTTTTTTTTGCAAAAGGTTTCATAGATGGTTCATTTTGAACTTGAATAGTTAAGTTGTGTGTTGTATGATGTAAATGTAGTCATCTGTTGCCTTAGAGCAGTGTTTCCCAAACTTTCAATATTTGTGTATCTCTTCTATAATTTTTGTTACACTATGCAGTTCAAAAAAATGTATCTTAATGACAATGTAGAAATGTAACAATAACAACAAAAATTAAAAAATAAGAGATCGATTAAGAGGACCATCAAAGTACTGGCGGTGAGTCATAGTCAGACAAAGGAACTTCCAATGGCAACTAATCGGCCGCTAAAACAAGCCAGTCTTAAAATTGCGTTTATGTGCCCTTAATTATGAAAGTGGTCGACTTAACTGTTTTCGTGGTTATATTTCGTCATAAATTTTCAAATTTTGAAACTTTTGAAAAATTGTCTTAGACCACATTCATATTAATGACCACCTCTATGTCAGTATCTAAACTAAAAAGGTACTGAAGTAGACACGATTAACATGTAAATCACTTGGACAAACCCATTTACGAGTGCGTAGTTTTAGATTTTGTAGAAAATTAATAAAAATATTATGTTATTGTTGTTGCTTTTGTTTTTGTTTCTGTTAATATTATATGTAATTGTACGTTAGTTGTGTTCACTTTGTTGCCGTTGTTAAAATTATTAAATTAGTTTACGTCACACACGCACGCACTCTAATATTTTATCTCTTTCCTCTGCTGCCAAATTTAAAACGGGAGTCATAACAAAAGCTATAAGTGATGTGTTGTTGTTGTTGTTGTTGTTGTTGTTGTTGCTACCACTATATTATTAGATGTTTACAATAAAAAATTGTGTTTATGCTTATAAGTGTATGAATGTATGGCATGTAAATTTGTTGTTCCAATAAAATAAAAAGAAAAACGTTTTTATAACCTATGAGATTGTTGTAGGTTTTGTTGTTTTCACTGTTCACACGTACTATATTTTACTGTTTTAACTTTTATTATAAGTTTTTATCTACTTGTTCAACTGAAACTACTTGGAATACCGTAGTTCGAGAGGAATTAAAATAATTTATTAATAAGTATTTACACTTAATTAAAGTCTTGATCAACATTAGAATCTAAATCGATCCAGTCATGTCCATCCTTGTCTATATGTATTTGGTTTTTAAATGCTTAAATTAAGTGTGAGGAGGAATCTTCGAGTTAAAGTGTAACTAGGAATTTATGAATAATTTAAAAGAAGACGTACTTGGACACACGCCCCGCCCATATTGTGTTTATTTTTTACTGTAACAACTGAAAAGGATCCAATGGTCAAACCCCATAGGAAAATTTCTAAGTTATTGTTATGATTAGAGAGGACTGCAATCGATAGGTTATCGTACTGTAAAAGTAATTCAAGTCCTTCTGAGCTCCGAGTTTCACATTTCTAATAAGAATTATTAGAATTATTCTAAAAATATAATTCTTTACCATACAATCCAAAACATAACGATACTCTATACCTAAATCATAAACATAAATGAATTTAAACCGGCTAAGTGCCATGCCCACAATCGACAAAAATCTATCTATCTATCAGTCCCAAGAATCCGTTTATTAAGCAGCCATTTGGTACTGAGAGTTATAATTACCAATTGTGCCCAAAAAGAAAGGCATCGGATAACGGACCTGCTCGCATTTTACCAAAAAAATACTTTGTTATTTGCAATTTAGCCACAGATAATATTAGGAGCCGAATCCTTTTTTTTTTTTTGAAAATTGTGGGCGTGTCTCTTATTCAAACCTGTCCATCTTTAGCATATTTTAAGATGGCCTAATTATAAAATGTGTGAGAACGCGCGAAAATTTTCTCAATTTTGTAGATTTTGTGTAAGAAATTGTAGCCCTTGAGGAATTTTTGCTTTATTAAAATAGAAAATAGAAGAAGCAGAGATTAAAATGTAAAGTATCGTATTTGATGTGTCCGTGAAAGTGATACAGACGAGCGGACGTAAAGACAAACTCGAATTTTAGCATGAATTAATCCTGATCAAGAAAACAAGTGACCACAACTCCTTCTAGATATTGCATATAGACTTAAACACCCTTTATATAACTTTTCAGGTCCAAAGTTGGTTATTTCTCAATTTATATTCATTGATTTAAATACAAAATGGATGCACTCGTGATAAAGCGTGGTTCACACACGTGTATTAACAAACACTGAGTTTTTTTTTTTTTAATTATAAAAACCGCGACCTAGTTGGATAATATTGCAAATATTTTTCACAATTGTGCGAAATTTTTTTAAGAACATTTTTATAATATTTAAAGACTTTAATTACTTTTAAACACATTAAACTTACAAGGATCGTAAATTTTACTAAAATTTGATTTTAATTTACATCACTTAAGCAGAAATCTTTGGTTTGTGATGATTTGTTTTTTTCATTTTATACCAGAAAAAATTAATAAACACGCTGAAAAGTAGGCTACTAACGTCACTTATTAAAGTGCTGGAGGCACTAAAAGGAGAATTGAAGCGCGGGTCCAAACAAATCCAAGAATTTTACACCAAAAAACTCTTGCCTTTATTATTATTGTTGTTATTCTCTTAAATAACTCGTACATTGCTCTTCTACTTACATGCAAGGAGCTTTTAAGAGAAAAGGACCTCTGCCGTAAACAGTATTTTGACAGTTAACCGTTTGAAAGAGAGAGAAAGAGAGTTAAATTTAAGAAAGAAAAAGAGAGCCTCTTTGCGTATTAAATGAATATAAAACATCAGCTGCCAACTGCTTTGGGTGTTTTTGTGTTCCACATCATAGTTTGGCTGCTACAGAGAATGTTTGTGCTCATGATTTTCAAAGTAACCTAAGTTCGTACCAATATAGCTGGTGTAAGTTGAGAACAGCGAAGAGTCAAACTAAAATTCTATATAAATACACTACACCATGATGAATTACTAAACACACATAAAATTGAAATCCACCACACATCAAAGAGCTTCGCTTGTTTTCCTGCTCTATAGGTAAATGTGAAACAACACGTATTTTTGTACTTCAACAACATCTACATTGGTACATAGTTGCAAACCATTTCTAATACACATCTTTGTGCAGGTGAATGTGTTGGCTGTTTGAAATGTCTCTGAACTTCTGGCCTTTGTGTATTTTGCTTTTGTTTGCAGACTATACTTGCATGTATTATATATTTGGGCATAGTTATGATATAAGTACTATATACAACACATACTTATGTGCGTTTTTATTATACACAATACTATAGTTTTGTTCATGCATTATACATACACTCTTTATGAGTGAAGTTTTTCTTCCCCGCAGCCATCATCATCATCATCATCATTGTTTCTGTTGTTGTTATTATTGTTTGATATCTTTTATAGATACCAGCAGTTCTTGGTGGTTTTCAATGGTTACTGTTAGAAATAACAACAACAACAACAATAATAACACCTAAATGATGTGTTTGCCGTAATTTTTTTTAAGGCTTTGACTAAAACCGTATAGCAGGACACGGTTTTTGAAGAGTGCGTAGTCAACTCTCAGAGGTTACTCTGCATAAAAGAGGTTACATTGAATTTAGCATAAAATATAAAACAACTCGATTTGTATCAACACACACACCCATTGCTTTAGCAACCTCTACACACAAAGGCACAATTCGCTTTCTACACACGTTTACAATACAACTCGTTAAGGGGTTACAAACTTTATAGTATTTTTTTTTTTTCGTTTCAGTTTGTTAAACCTTTTCTCATTTTGTACTATTTTAAGTTTTCTTCTTTACTCTGTACCATGCTGTTGTTGCTGTTGTTATGTGTATACAATTTTGACCAAGTTTTATATCGGCTACTATGTATCCTGCTAATTGCTTACACACAGCTTTTGTAGGTTTTTGGGTTCTCTACTTAAACCAAACGCACAACCGAACGTTTCATGAATAAGAAATAAAAAAAACTCTTTGTCAAGTAAATAATTTAATACTTAAATGCGGGTTTTTCACATTGTGCGGCATGTAAAAAGGACATTTTCTTTGAGATCCTTATATCGTGAACTGTCCTTAGTGCATAAGAACATAATGAGAATTGTGCACGTATCATTAAAATTACAATTTCATGCTGGCTGTTTATTTTATTACATTCTTAAGCTTATTAAGTAAGTTTTCTGTTTTGCTAATTTGCATATAAATGAACACTTGATATTTTGCCATTTACCTAAAACTATAATTCAAGTATGCGGGAGTAGATAATAAACAGAAAATCAACAAAAAAATGTGACAGAAAATTATATGTTTTTTTACCCTGAACTAAGTTTTTATTCCGTTTGCAACATCCACAAAGCTTCGAAGACCCCATAAAGTGGAATTCTCAGACATTTTTTCTAATTTGTGAATAAAAAGTTACTGTTTTAAATGAGCGAAAGAGACGTTACATAATCAGTGAAAATCTTTCCATCAAACACAAAAATAGCATTCGTAAATATAGGGGCGAGACCAGATAACAAACACGCTCACAATTCACGAAAATATATATTTGGTAAAGAATCTGACTTGTAAGTACGCACACAGTACTGGAAGATGTAATCAGTTACTTGTCAAGTCCACGGTTTGTGTTATAAGACCATAAATTTTTTAAAATCTTAACTTCATAGCTAATTTTGCCGATTGAAAGAGAAGTGTTTCTAATATCTAGGCGTGGCTTTTAACAGTTTTCATTTATTTTAAACGCGACACCTATATAGATGAACAATGTCCGTTCATCTCAGTGGAAGTCCATTCCTCAGCTCACACAAGTGTTGCTTAATAAGGTATCGGTACTTTGGAATGAGTCCTTTTTTAGAAACAAGTAATTAATTATAGTTTTTGCGGAAAGAAAGGGGGCGAGTTTTGTACCATTTTGAAATCTTGATTAAATGCGCAAGCTTCTGATATAACTTATCAAATTTAAATTGTATATATTTTTTTCAGGATGAAGTATCAAAATTAGTTGTAAAACTTTTCTAAATCATTACTCAATCAAACTTTATGTCTTCAAGTTTTATCCTTTGATTATAGTAAACGTGGTAACATTTTGAAATTCGTGGTCACAGTAACTGACTAGGTTGTCTAAGGTGCCGATGTTCAACTTTTTTCATAAATTTTTAAGATTTTTAAGATAGTCTTCTAATCAACTATTAATTAAGTGATCAGCGGAAAGTTAATCGCGTATTATTGGGATCAATCTTACATTTTATTTATTCCAATAAAGACAGAAATGTATAAAGAAAAATTATTATTGACGTTTATTTAGATACGAGGACGGCCCGCACCCGGAAGTGCACCAGTGCAAAATCTGCGACCGGAATCACCCATTGCGGTTTTGTCCGGTATTCCTAAACATGGACCATCAAACCCGACCCAGGCACTCACCCACGGGTAGCAGCACCTCACACAAGGTCACAACCGACAAGAGGTGACTCGAGGGAAGTCCGCCGAAACCGACAAGAATCGCGGCGGACGATGAACAATAATCAGCAGCATCAAGGGAGACGCAATCATAACGGTCGAGTCAGAGAGCAGAGAGGCAGAGAGAGTTACCATCCAATGAATCGCCGCCAACCCTCCAGGAATCGTCGTGCTACCGGTCATGATGCCGATTATGAACCAACCGAGACGAAATGTGGGACGTAAGTCCACCACGCAGTATCCGCAGCATTAGGAGTGTGCGCAGTCGCCGTAGTGAACACAACCGGGCCTTGGTTCGATATCCCATGAATCAAGTGCAACTTTACGATGATAGGGGCCGATTTAACTACAATGAAGACCATCAGTTCCCCGTGCGGACCGGCGGCTTGTTGAAGCCATGTTGGCGGTGGTCAGAGTCTTCCATTTCTTTTTTTTTTTTGCGAGGGGGGAGGATGTTCACGTTTCAACTAGAGTTGGTCGGTGGAGTGCCATCTCGGGCAATGCCGATCACTCTCCTGCTCTCGTTTCTCCTCTTTCTCTAATTTTGTGCAGCTATTTTTTCTCTCTTTTTATATATATATACCAATTTGTGTAAGCATAAAATATTCTTTATTCATTCCCTTTGTATCAGTACAACAGTTAACATATATTCTTTATATAATAAAGATCTCTTTCTTTTTGTGTGAACTTATAAGGGTTGAACTTCTTCTTTTGTGAACATATAAAGATTATCTTGAATCTAATCATATTCATTTTGGATCCATCGACTGGAATCATCGTGAATCAACATACTCATCATCATAATCACCTTTCATCTGGCCCATAAAGCCCATTCTCAAACACTTATGGCTTAGAGAGTATTTAATTAAGCAACAATGTACGGACTGTTCATTTTTTATTAAACAAAACGATTTACAATAATCTTGATACAACTTTTATAGAAGAACACTTTTATATTTTTTAAATATTTTAATTTAAATTTTAATATTTAAATTTTAATTTTTATTTAATATTTCAGTGAAATTTTTAAGAAGAAAAAAGATGACATTATTTGTCTTGATACAGTTTTAGGTGTAATAGACGGAACCGACTGATTATTCGGATTAGGAAAGTCACCATAATTGTTATGTTGACTTAATCGTAAACGTTAAAACGTATTCTAAATTAAATATTTCTATACATTTTATTAAAAAAGCTGCAAACGAATGCACATTTTTTGTGCATTTGTTTAATTTTTTTTAAAGAATTCTTAAAACGTTGTTTTAATATTTTATGAATGTACATGTAAGAACATGGAAAAGGGTACAATCAACCCAAAAGCATTTTAAAAAGATTACCACACGTCACTTTGAATGGTGAAATGTTTTATGTTAAAATAAAAGTGGGTGAAACACCACCCACTCATACACACAATACAAGGTACAAAATACGATACACTAAACGAAATGAGCATTGCGCGGCTATTATAATGGGAGTGAGTGAATGAGTGAGTGTAGTGAACTTTTATGGTATAAAAATTTTTATGTTTTGTTGATAAACGCGATATGTCAATTTTTAGCAGTTTTTAATTTAATTTTTTTAATTTTTATTATGTTTTAGTACTTCAACAATATGCTCCATTATATTATTAACAAAAATAAATATATATTTATATATAAAGAGAGAGAGAGAGAAAAAAAGGACTTCCGAGTAATTTTTTTCACTTTTTTTCTGAAAGCAGTTTTACTTCAATCTTTTCTTGAACGAAGGATTTTAACATTTAAATTTTTCTTTTCTTTTGTTAAAAACTCATACATTTTAATGCTGGTTATCACTTTTTGTCACATATAAACTTTTTCAACACTTTTTTGAAGAAATTTCTTTCATTTGGAAGTTGCATTGCAGGGCAGTAGTATTCTGCTGAAAAATTTAATGTTTTTTCCTTCAACTTTCTCAACTTTTACAACAAATCCGAAAAAGTTGTATTTCCTAATTCATCAAAATTTGATTTTTTCTACATATAAGTTAATTTCATATATGATATAAAAATTTTCTTTCTTTCACATAATTAGAACACAAGCCATGGATGTAAAAAACAAGCGAATATACAGAGACCGACTGCCCCAGAGCTTACATCACGAAGAAAATTCAGGGTGCGACCAATAGTTGAATTCAGTTAGAAAAACCAGAAAATTTCGATATTCGTGTCTGTGGCTCTTATTAACCTACACACACATTCAACATTCACGTATATGTACGAGTAGAGCAGGAGACGAAGCTGCACGGAGTAAAAATGTGTTGTGTTGTAGAGTAGGGGCTGCGCTCTGATATAATTCAAATAAAAAGCTTTACAGGATAACGTTTATTATACTCTTTCTCTCTTATCTTCTCTCTTAAACTATATTTGTGATCTCTTGGATTTATTTGGCAGCAATTGTACACGCAGATATTTAGATATGTATAAAAAAAGAACACACACAACAGCCTTCGCCTTCACATCTTTCTTTCATCTTTTTTATGTTTTGTTGTTATTGTTGGAACAAGTATACTTTATATTGTAGTGTGTAGTGCAAGGTTTCTTAAGTATAAACACATTTAGAGAATGACAACAGTTGTACTCTGTATTCACCAAATCTATCAATCATAAGTATATGACGATAAACTTAACGACAATGTTTTCAAACTTTTTGTAATAATAGTCGAAGTTTACTTAACAAAAAACCGCTCTATGTAGTGATCTTGCGTCAAACGACCGCTGACAGAATATTGTCTTGAAAACACCATTTCAAGGACCTGTATTTAAATCAAGTATTAGAATATTTGACCAATATCGTTATTCAAAATTCAAATTTTCAGAACCAAACTTTTAAAAACAGAATCTAAAAATGTATAAAAAACAAATAAAACAAGTCAGAAAACTAAATTTGGCTACATTGCATAGAAACAGTGGGCGTGGCTGATATGAAATAAATACATCATATCAGCTTCCAAGTCGAAATTTATGCTAAGTATGTTTTTTATAATTTGTGGGCGTGTTTATCATCCAAAAATGGCCTTTTTTGGCACATCTATGAAAAGGATAATTGTAGATATGTGTATGTATATCAAAATTCAAGTTCCTAGGTCAATATTTATGGCATATAAATGTTTCATATATTTGTTGATTGTGGGCGTGGCTCTTGAACGATTCTGTCCATTTTAAATAGCGATTTACGTGTAGAAACTAAAAGTGTCGGTAAAAAATTCCAGTTCAATATCTCAAAACTTACGATCATAAGAATGCAAACAAAAGACAGACATACTGTTAAAAATGTCTAGATCACCTGACCTTGCTTAATGTTGGCAGCCATGCTACCTTTGAAAGAAACGGACGTAGTTCTATTATGGACATTTTTTATTCAAGTAGTAGTTTAGCTCCTCTAATGCAATGCAACTATCCGACAGATTTACGTTTAGCGACCATAAAGCAATAATCATTGACATGCTTGAACGACCTAAGGCAATTATTCAATCGCCTGGTCGCAATTGGATAGTACCTTTGACGTTGAAGCACTCAAGGTTTGGCTAACTGACGTCGATACTAGTGGAAATGCAGAAGAAATGGCAGTGCAACTTTTTCGCCATCTAACGTCGCCATGTGATGCGTTTATGTGTAGGAAACGCAACATTAATAGGCTTAAGCCAGTCGACTGGTGGAATAATGAAATTTCTTAAAAAGCTAAAATGTTTCTCAGAGCCCCCGCTTTCTGATTAGGCAATTCTAAGAGCAATTGTCGAAACTGTATTTTCAGAGACAAATAGGGTGATTGGCGCACAAGCATACAACCCAGCTGGTCCTGGTTTTGAAGTGATCACAGAAAACGAATTTCTTTCTACAGTAGACTCTTTTGAATCAGCAAAGGCGCCTGGACCTGATGGGATTCTCAATTCGTTGCAAAGGTTTTTGACACCTGTTTTTAAGTTGGTGTCTTTCCCTCTATATGGAAAGTACAAAAACTTGTTCTTCTTCCTAAGAAGCCCAACCGGGTGCAGACCCTTCAGCTTATAGGTCTATCTGCTTGATAAATTCAACTGGGAAGCTTTTAGAGAAGATTATAAAGTCTAGACTTAAATCTGAGATAGAGAACCGTGGAGGTATCTCTGATAATCAGTTTAGTTTTAGGAAGCAAAGTTCCACAATAGATGCCGTAGAGTGCGGCCAATGCGATTGAAGGTTGCAGATGGAGGCACGGCAAAAAAGAATACTGCCTCGTCGTCACCCTTGACGTTAAGAATGCATTCAATAGGGCAAAATGGAACACAATACGTGAGGTCCTGCGCAGCTCATATTTGTTTGATTTGGTGGATAGTTACTTAAGTCACACGTTACGAATCTTTGATAAAGCTGTTGGTTAGAAGGTCGTACCAGATAACTGATGGCGTCCCACGAGGATCTGTACTAGGACCAAAGGTCATCATCGGTTTTGCTGATGATGTTGTCCTTACATATAGTGGTAGGCAAACACATCAGCGAGGTAGAAAATATAGCTTAGCTGACCACATGTATGTTATGTGTTTATCGTCCAATACCTATCGTTGAGACATAGAGTGGACGTTTATTAGGGAATTGAGCGTCCCTGGGCGCCCCCCCCGAAGGAGGTCCCAATTTTAGAACTTACATCATAGGCTATGTAGAGTTCACTCCTTGGTAACCAGGGTTTTCAACCATGCACTACCAGCGATTTTACAGCCCCCGCGATGCTCCCACAAGGGGGCCTACCCAAAAGTACGTACTGGCAAGAACCTTAGTTCTTGGGGCTCCAGTACCCCGCGGTACCAAACTTAGTCTTTGGTAGGACTGTCGACCCCTAGAGGTCTCCCAGATTCAGGTAGCCTATTACCCACGGGCTGGTGTCCCGTTTGAATTTTATTTGCTACGATTTTTGTTTTGATACCTGGATCTTGTCCATGGTATCTATTTATAATTGGATCATTAGCATATTACTTTTGCCCCGTGATCCTTGGACGAAGCACCTATTCCGGTACTCCGTTTCAGGGCGGGGCCCAGCTTAGCTGACCACAGAACAAGGCAGAGGCATTGTTAATATTTAGTCGTAAAAGAGTAGAAACGGCCACGATATGTGTAGGTAACTTTAGAATCGAGTCCGCCAGATGCGTAAATATCGACGACAGATTATCATTTAAACATCACCTGGAATTCGTGCAACGAAAGGAGGGTAATGCTATTACGTCACTGGCAAGAATTATGTCTAATACCAAAGGTCCTAAGCAACTTAAGAGAAATGTTCTTATGGAAGTAGTAAAAAGCATAAAGTAAAGTAAAGTAAAAAAGCGTATGCGGGAAGTATATGGGCTGATACCATGAAATTCAAATCTTATCGAAGGCTTATTGAACCAGTCTACAGACCGGCTTGCCTGAGAGTATGTTGCGCCTTCTGTACTTTCGCGGACGAAGCGGCGTGTGTTTTCGCACTCGGTTGGACAACGAGAAAAGGCAGATCCAATATTATCACCGTCCGAGACTTAGATCTACCTATGTCTCAGCTAGGCAGATATCTATATTGGAATGGCAAAACAAGGGGACTACGATAGAAGACCCCTACTGTTCACAATGTGATGTGATGGAAGACGCAGAGCATGTGTTCTTCGTCTGTCCAAGATTTGCCAGACATCGTTAACTGCGCTAACTTGTCGCCATCTAACATTACTAGTTTTATGTTACAATCTCCCTAAAAGTGGGACATTATTAGCAAATTTGCTAACAGCGTAGTCAACTGCCTTAGGCCCTGTGAAGTGGGGCTGGATAATCGCGAATCCGTTGAAATTCAAATGTCGTTAGGTTTGGGCCCTCTTCCTCCCTGTGTATGTCGCCCGGGCGAAGACTCCCAAATAATCACATGTGACAACATGGTACCCATAAAGGGTTTTCCCCTCCGTTATAAAAAAATAAATAAAATAAAAAAAAATCGTCTCTGTTTTTGATGCGGATCAAGTAGTCAAGTAGTACACCTCTATCACTTAAGTGGAGGGTATAAAAATGGCTTACACAACGGCGTCATAAATATTTCCGTTAATAATGCCAGATATTGTAAAAAAAAGTCATGCATTTAAAAATAGCATTTTTAAAAATCTCAAATATTTGATTGTAATTACAGTTGTTATTGTTGTTACTGTTATTGTATATCTTGTGCACCTATTCTTCCATAATAACAATAAATTATCTAAAAATAGTCCGTTCATCTTACAAAGAAAGTCAACTCAAGTAAATTTAGTACAATACTTTTTGCCAGTGTTCCATGCACTTTGGGCAACAACATACTCATGTACACATACCCACATACACACACACTATCACATGAACGAGAATAATCAAAGCAAAGCAATCGAAAGAAGTAAAAGTTTATTGAGCTGCGCTGCATGGAAGTTCTCTTTTTTCTTGTTTGCCATCGTTTCTTAAGTGTAACACAAAGCGGAATCCTTTTGTTTATTGTAAAAATCAATTGCAATAAAAATGTCACATACGCAAACGCCCAGATTTTGTCACATACACTCACATACATGCCCAGCATACCTAAACGGAAAAGTTGGCACAGAAAGAGAAGTCGGCTTTAGACAAGCAGACAAAACGAATAAAAACTTTTGTATTGACTTGGGCCAAAAATAATGGCATGAAATCCACCCATTCTTCGTTATAGAAATACTTTAAAAGGAAAAACAAGAAGAATTTATCAATTGCGGCCGTGGTTTTAATGCGATTCAGGCGATGGCTTGTTTTGTTCCAAACACAAAACTATATTTTCAATAATGTTGATGATATTAGGAGAACACACGAATAGTACGAGGGTCACTTCATCAGTTCTATGTGTATATGAAAACGTTATTTTTTCAATGAAATGGATTTTTTCATCTGACTAACTTGAAAGTTGTAATGAAGGGAATGACCAGATCAGGTCGGTTTCGAACTCGCCCTCATCGAGTTCTCATCAGCAGGTATTTACCAGTTACACCAAATCCGAATGGTTTATATCAATAATTCACATTTCAACATTACAACCACAAACCATTTATTACACTTTTATATATAAGTGCAGATTAAGCTAAGTTATGTTCTATGTAGTGAAATTATGGGTGACCATATCAAGTCGTTCAATGTTTGTAGATAAAGTAGCCGTTAGCTTATGTTTTAAATACTGTCAACCTATTATATTGATGTTAATTTTTCTCTACATAGATACATATATGTTCGCCGGGTCAAGCGTGGTATATTAGTAAGTTTTTTTGGTGTATTTGTTATGAAAATTTTAAAATTCTTCATAAATTTTCACACCTTTTTAATGTTTTTTCGAGTAAAGCGAACAGATATAATGTTTTAAAAACAAGTTAAGAGGCTATATGTGCCTTTGGTCCCATGAACGACATTCTGTTTATAAATTTTTTTGAAATTGGAGGCGTGGCATGTATGTATTATATACAGAAATTTTTCATAAGAACTCTTTAAACTGAATCATAAGCTCTTAATTCACAAGCTTAGTCGGCTTGGTTCCGGGAAACTTATTGTCCCGGTTTTAAAATTACCTTTCTGATCGCTTACAAGGAGTGTCATTCAACTCCACCTGAACGTGTTAATCAAATTAAACGAGTCTATCAACAAGATTAAAAACATACATATTGTTATAATGATTGTTGCCAAACAGTTATCTTTTTCAATTAATGAATTATTATTTCTCCATGGTTGTTGCATTACTGTCAAGCATTAAAATTAATATATTAATTAATATATTAAATTTAATTTAGTTTTTCATTTTTTTCTTATCATTGTTCCTTTAATTATTTGTTTACTCGTCATGATTGTTATTTATTTATTGTAAAACAATTAAGACGAACTCATTAAAAAATGTTTTTGTTCTTTTTGTTTTTATTTTGTTGTTGTTGTTGTTGTTAGTGTTTTTTTTTTAAGTTAATAATTTTATACATTACTTTAATTTTATCACTCAAGGTTTATTTTTTTGTTAATAACTTAATTTTATTTATAATATTTTTTGAATTTAATTGAAACGATTCTCAATTTATTTTGAATAATTAAATATATGTGGAGCGTTTAGTAAATTTAAAGAAAACTTTAGTTATTTTATTACAAAATTTATTAAAATTAAGATTTCATAATAAAAAAGTTTTCTACCAGAAAGTTGATGCTTTTGTTTCAAATTTACTTCAACGACTAACATAAAAATTTTCATAAAATCATCACAACAAAGGCAAAGGTACATTGATGTTTTAAAATATTAACATGTAACATACTTATTACTACAGTGTTTATGTACTATACTAAATAATTTACTGTCCACGTCTTGTCCCGCCTTTGTCCCTTCTACTAATATATAAAATACATATCAAGTCAAAGATATAATTCCGCATCAAAGAGGACTCATTTACAAACATCGGCTTAAATGCACGTATCCAATTTCAATTCTCTGGCTTAAATCTAGCGGCCTTGGTTGATTGATTCAAAATCTTTGTCCCTTAAAAATCTCTTCTAAAATTTAGTAATATAGTAAAAATTTGATGCTTTATTCAATTCGCTGGGAAATATGCCGTCCATACACATTGTAGGTCATTATCCTTATTCGTTTTTGTAACGCAATTCGCAATTCGGTACCACACAAAATCACACACAAAGTCACGCATAAAAGCTAAATAATCGGCAAGCAAGTGTACACCAACTGTGTAGAATACAACAGCACCGAGTCGAACACCATGTTTTTGTAATGGTTGTTATCTCGGCTTTCTCGGCCTCTTTGAGGTATCCACCCAAACGCAAAAGTCTCTTTGTAAATGTGCATATGTGTATGCATGTAGTTGTTTGATGTTATTTTTGTGTAGAAAGTCTACAATTCATTCCTGTACATATTTGTTTTATTTGGCAACCATTTATAGAGAACGCCAAAAATGTATTTCAATGAATTTTTTCCATTTCTGCTTTAATTTTAATATGTCTGCACGTGCACATGCACACTCTAACACAGACCAATAATGAAAGAATTTTTCTCATATTCACGCACCAATTCAGTCCCATTGAATGGTTGAGTGTGTGAGTGTTTCAAAAACACTTGAATGCATATGTATATAGTTGAGTTGCCAAAAAAAAGAAGAGAATTATGTTTTTAATCCATTTTTATGTTCTGTTTTTATGTCAGTATATTGTTGTCATCTCTCTATGGTTTTGTTGATATTTCCACAGCAATTGCTTAGTTAGTCTCTTGCAGCGTAATTTATATTAAAGTAAATTCGAAATACAAAATATTCTGCTATCAAATTGATGAAAATAATTAGACAAGAAAAAGAGAACTATATATACAATAACTGAGAACCAAACAACAATTTTGCTATATAAGTAATAAGATGGACAGACGGACAAACGTGGGTAAATCCTCTAAGAAATTGATGTTGGAAAACAATTCTTTTAAAATAAAGTGTATAACAAATTTTTTACAGCTTTAACTGTTGTAAAAATTATTTTTTCAAAATCGATCATAATCGATTAATTGAATGAAAAGTCAAATATGTACGGCTTCCCATAGAAGCGATGCCTTTTCAACTTAAAAATGCGTCATCTATGATTATAAGGGGATTATGTAACGGTAAAAAGAATTGAAAGCAATTCTAGAAGCATCTTTCTAAGGTACGTACTTGATCCTTTGCTAAAAATAAAAAGAAAAAAATATCAAATGTGATTTAGGTAAAATCTTACTCTCCAGCTGAGGGCGTATTTATTGTCAGATTCCGCGCACTTTTGAACCTTAATGGAATGTTGTGCCAAAATTCAATTTTATTAATAAAAATTTATTTATGTTGCTCTTAGTTATATTTATATGGATTGTAGGCGGGCGTATTGATCGATTTTGCTTGTTTCAAACATTAATCAACGGCACAGGTTATGAATGTTCGTACTTGCATTCGTGAGAAATTTAAAACCGATACATGGACTTACGGACATCGTTGTATCGACTGGAATATTGATCCTGATCAAGATTATGTGCTACACATACAATGTTTATGTTTAGCAATAAAATACCAGAACATATAATTTCTGGTCAATGAATGCATTGGTATGGCTTTTTTGGTTTAATTGTTGTTTTTATTGTAAATATGTTTATAAACTCTTATTATTATGGTATTAATATGAGTATGTAGCAAAAGCATATTATATATGCATACATATATAGTAGATCTAACGTACATATATATATATACAGTAATCTACAGTGAGTGGTTTGTTGGAGTTCGAACGTTCCTTAGCATGTGTGCGCATATAATATTAAGCACTTTATTTCTATATAACATTAACTTGTACCAGAGCACATAGTCCATTGCGTACTCATACACATGCAATACACACAATGTTTATTTAGAGCATTTGAAGGTTATTATTGCTGTTGTTCGTTGCTGTTGGACAGTTGTTTTGCTTTGTGTGGCAATTTTTTTATTCCCTTCCGTTTTTTTTTTCTTTTTGTGGGGGAAAATAAAATAAAAACTATAAAAGAATAACTTTTAGCCATTTTCTAAATATGTTGCCTGTATCGGTTGGTGGTCACTTAGGTTTTTGACCAACAAATTTATTTAATGGTTGTTCTCTTGTTCTTCTTTGAATTGTTTTATAGTACATAATTGTCATTGCCATTGTATGGCACATACCTACTAAACTAAACACTCGATTGACACGATACCTATGTTGTAAAATAATGGTTTTGAAATTGTGTTAAGTTAAATAAATGTCAAGTAAGTTGGTGGGGGCTAAATTTTTAAATACCCTCAACATCTACACTGACAGTGGTCGTGCCAGCTACCTGATTATATTCTCTAATAAATGTGTTAGGCATCACCTGTTTTATCGAATTGATATTCGATCTATTAGTGACACAAATTTTAACTTGTGAAATTGAAATTTTGTACTTAAATTTTTATAATCGTTGTACTCGAAACACTCCCACTATTGAGAAAAAACCATACTGCGCACAGAATCCTACTTTATAACGACTGCCACTTCTATATAGATATGAAGGGTATTTAGTTTTTATTTCCTTCACCTTAGTAATGGGGGTGTATTCAGTTTGGTATCCCGTTTGAAGTAGCCATAAGGAAGCATAAGAGACATGGGGTCTCCAAAAGTATATGTTGGTTTTTTTCATCGTCATTAAAAACTGAGTGGATCTATTTAGACAAGTATGCCGTGTGTCCGTCTGTTGTTGCTATTCACATGGTGAGCTAAAATTTTATGCAGACACTTTAAGATTCTGCACGCAGGTCGCTGCTTAAAATGGGCAAAATCGTTCAAATCGCCCACAATCAATAAAAATATATTTATCTGCCACAAAATTTGAGTTATTTAATTGAAATTTATTACACATATTTATATTTTTACCATCCATCGATGTACCAAAAATGGACGTGATCCTATGACAGACACGCCTACTTTTTTATTAAAAATCATACCCAGTGATACACTATAAGAGGGCGTAATCATATACCAGCCACACCCACTATTGTAGATGTGGAGGATATTTAAGTTTCGACCTAAGCGAAATTTAGTTTTTTAAAGAAAACGGTTAACAAATGGGGATCAATTGATTTGAAGATTCTTATTAATATTGAATACATGTTCTTTTTGGGCCTTTTTAAAATTTGACGTAATTTAATATTCATTTCATATTACAAGTTTTTTTTTATGAAATAACTTTTAGCAATTGTTTTGCAGAGTATATTTAGATTGGTTGAATATTTGCAACACTTGTTCACATGAAGACTAGCGATTCATTGCAGGCATTATTATAATTAATGTGTTATTAAAATATTAAAAAAAAATATTAAATATTCATTCATTTAATATAAATCAAAACATATGCAACAATATGATTGACAAGCTCACGTGTGTTTATGGAAGCAATTTCACTTTTTCTGGTATTAAGTGGTTAATGGTCCTCAACCGTATATGATAAAACTTATAAACACATGCTATACACATATACATGTATAACCATTTTTTTTTTAAATTTTGAGTGAATTTTTAGAATTGGCGGTAGGGGAGATATTAACTCATTCATGAATATATAACAGTTCTGTTAAGATTATAAGCAAAGCTCATTATCATCGGCTTTAACTGACTTATCGCCATTTTGTTTTTATCACTTTTTTATTCCGTTTTGAATTATATTTTTTGTTCCAGCTTCAATATTGCGCGGCTTTCACTTTTTCACTTTTTTCCTGTTTCTGTTCGTCAAATATACATTTAACACAACCGCAACTATCTCACACTTGTACCTACATATATATGGATGGACATGCAATATACAAAAGCAGAATTGCTGCATATTAAAATATAAATAATTTTAACCACATTATCGTGCTTAAGTGTAAAGGTATTATTTTTTATTTTTTTGTTGGTTATAGTTGCATTGGTATGGATGCACCGTTATTTACATTATTTCCGCTTTCTTTCAATTCCGTTTTTGTACCATTGTTACATTTTTTACACTGCTTTATATGTATGGTGTGTTGTGTGTGCTTTTTGTGTTTTATTGTTGACTAATTGAGAGAGAGAGAGAATAAGTGTAGTAGTGATTGCAAGTGTACTTTGTTGAACACTGTTTTATATTTTTCTAACTGAAGAATTAAAGTTGAGATAGTTTTTGGTTTATGTCACTTGAAGTATTTTTCTAAACTTTTATGCTCTTTCAATTTTTTTTTACTCCAAGTGTTGTAACTTAACATTCCATATGATTGTCATTGTGATTAAAATGATGATAATTATTATAATTAATTTTACTACAGGTGTGATAGTGATTTTACCCATCATCATAATCATTTGGGGGTAAATTGTATTTATTCAAACGTTTGTAAGTACCAGAAGCGGGCGAGCCACACCCCCAGAAGTATATATACTCTTGACCAGCATCAATAGAAAAGTCGATTTAGCCAATCTGTCCATCTGGGTGACCATATCTGTTGAAAGTCTTACGGTCCCAAATGAGATATGGATCTGAAATGTGACCTATTCATCGTCCACATCAAAAGTATGGTTTTAAAAATGACATTTAAGGCCAATTTAACATCGATTGACCGCAATCCACTATGTGTGTGCATGCAGTTATGTAAAAAAATAAGAAAAAAAAAAAAAAACAAGAAGAATAATTATATTTGCTAATAGCGTACATTCTCTCTGACAAGTAAGATTCTACGTCTCTTTAGGTTTTTCGTAAATTGTGGGCGTTTTTCCATGTGTTTGCCTAGTTGATTAAAACCCTATGTACAAATGTGTTGCATATAAACTGTGGCATCATTTCGAAGAATGTATGTGTTAGAGTCATTTAATATATTCATAAAGGTAAGGTAGCATTCGTGTTGTTCGTAAAGGAATAGAAATAATAATTCTACCCAATAATGCATCAAAACGGAAATTTAAAATTTTAAAATTTCCTTAGAATGAACATATGTATGTGTGTATGTGTATGTGTACAATATGTTTAGCAAGTTATTTGATTTCCAGTTCAATGAAATGTTTCCTCCTCATCTTATTCCATTCTTACTTAACAAGCAAAGAAAAACTAAAACTTTATAATTCCATTTTATACTTGTATGTGTGTGCTTTCATTGTTTTGCCTTACTGCTGTTGTTGTTGTCCTCGTTTACTTATGTATGTAAATAGATGCCTTATATTCTCTACCTCTCCCTCTCTCTTACTATACAATCTCATACAATTCCTTTATACGTTTTTATACCCTTCACATTATAATGGCAGGCATATTGAGTGGGTTGATCCGTTCTCAACTACCAGATGGAGAGTTCCTAGACAAGTTCATCTAAACTGGTGCATATTTACGTGGGTTTGTAACAACAAAATCTTTTACAACAACAACTAAAACAACGGACTTGAAATTTGGTACTTAATCTAATTTTTCTATTAACGCAATATATTGGACACGCCCACAATGTACGAAAAAACCGCAATCAGTTGGTCAAAGAAGGCCTTAATATCAAACATGTCACGCCTACATTTTACGTTTTAATGTGAAGGGCGTTTCACGTTTGCTCTCAGCTAAAATTTAATTTCTTCTTCTTTAGTCTCGATTTTATTTTGGTTGTAAGAAATCCTGTTAACATAACATTCACTTTGAACGTGTAACGTATTTTTATTGCATCTTGTTTAACAATTTACGAAACTCCTTAAAGCATGAATAAAAGTTTATACTCTGTAGTACTCTTCTTTATAGCCCCCGTAACATTCACTAAGTTGGACATTTGTGTGAAATCTTTGCCACAGTAATGTTTATTTATTTATACCCACATACATTGATACGTATGTGAACAACAACAAATACCAACACAACTCAAATGAATATTATAAATATTGAAGTGCAAGGCATGTGCAGGTGTGGTCCATACGTGTGGTGGGCCATACGTACCATACACAGCGTGTATGCTGCGTACATAGGTTACATATATTAACTTGAGTGTAAACTTGGAAAACTTTGTTCCCTTACCTACTCGTATTCTATGAAACGTGATATTAGGTGTTTTTCTTGTTGTTGGCTTTATGTTTCAACATCCAAATTTAATGCAAGTGTTATTGATGGCATGGAAGACATTTGCAAAAAAAGGTGATTTTTTAAAGAAAAAATTCCACTCTAAGTTTTTATCAACACATTTATCACACGATTATTGGAGTGAAGTGTAATTTTGAAAATGTGAAAATATGAAAAAATGATGAGCAATCATTTCTGAACGAAAAAGTGCTGGTGCGTGCTTACTTAAAACTGTTATTAGTTTAATCTTCATTTTAAAGTCAGTCCTTGACTGCTGATCATGTGTTTTTTAGTTTTAGTTCATAAGGATGAGAACCATTTCCATCAAAATTGCCCCGACTGCTAACAACTTGAAAGCCTTACATAAAAGTTAATGGTTAGATATTCAATGTATAAAAAGTAATCCAACGACCAACTTCCGTAGAGTTGAAAGGCACACAAACTTGCATACAGTGTCTGCGTAATGTGTTTTTTATATTGTTAGATATTGTTTAAGAAAAAACTCAAATAAGCTGCCATGAAAGTGTTTATCCTCTATTCCATACCATGCTATCTCAACGTGCCGCATCCTCTTCCATTATTGGATCGCAAAAATGAAGAGTAAATAAACTATGAAGAGCTAAAGGAAAATTTACAGAGTCCTGTTTACAAGGAACTTATTTAGTTGGAAGCAAGCACAAGAGCTTAAGTCCATTAAAATAGTATCGCTAACATTTAATAAGGTAGCATAACTTTTCTTTGGATTTATCGCATTGGGAAACTATTTCGTGGATGGTTTAGATAGCATACATACACTTTCTAGTGCAATATTTTGACTTTTTAATTTATGCAACCGTGTCGGTCGGACCCACTTTGTCAAATTAATTGAATATTACCATTATGAGTTGATCATCATCAGTTGATTTGTATTGAAATTGTACAGCCACTCCTCGTAGAAGAACATGCTGCTTGGCAAAGCATTTCACCATCATTTTATTAACCATACCTTAAGGTGCAACGCTCGTACAACAACAAGTTCACTGTCAAAAAATGACTTGACCTTATTTGCTTTTAAAACATTCACATAACTGTTTGTAGGTATATGGGCGTTAATATGATAACAACAAACTATAACAAGAGTGTTTAGTAAGTCAAGTGCAGTGAGATGATTAAGAACCGATCAAATATAAACTCAACGTTGTATGCAGCAATAAAATGTAATCTGTTGTACGTTGTATAACGAAGCGTAGCAAAAAAAAAATGCCTAAAAATCTTAATATTACATTTAAGAAAACGAACACATAATATGTTTTTAATGTACAACAAGATTATAACTCGACGTAAAGAGTTTATATAGAAACTGACATAAATCGTTATATGGAAAGTTCGTTATTACGACACTACTTAAAAATCGATCAAGTGCTCCATCCGCAATGACGAAACCCTCTCTCTCTCTCTACAAACATTGACTTGTATATTTAATATTTGGGATACATTGACATAATTTTCACCTATGTGCTGTGATATAATAGACACGGCTACAATATTTTGAAACTTTTGTCCATTTGGATTTGAATTTTTCACTTACTTAAATTTAAGACGGACAGCTGGTCGGACAGCATGTTTTAAATCAAATAAAAAAGCACAAAAAAGAAATTTCTCTATCATCACATTAAAATATTTTATCGAAATATTAAACGTAAATGACGGATTCCTTATACCCTTTAGCCTCTAGTGTAAAGGTTATATTATACTTGATTTAGTCACGTCTGTCCGCCCGTCCTGGGTCTGTCCATGTAAATTTGTATTTAAGATTTTGGCTACTTCTATAAAATTTGATACAAGCGTTGATCTTGACCCAAGATGTGAAAAAGACTTTAAAATGAAAATAGGTCTTTAGGTGAGTAGTTTATTAGAATAACAATTTTAGTTATTAGAAAAACAATTTTATCAAAACATTTGACCATACTTGAAACCCATTTCCATTCCATTCCATTCAAGGACTCGTGTTTACTGATACATTAAAACTAATTAAAGCATAATGGTCGAGTATAACATGTTGTTGAGCAGAGGTATGAGTTAAACACAAGACCATAAGGAGCAATATCTTCCTGTGTAGACCTTATGTACGAATGAATGTCTTTTTTTGTCCAACAGCAGTTTCCAAATTTCGACGTATACAGTTGGTGATATGTATTTCATAGAAAAGTTAAGTGCCTATAAAATCATCACTGGCCGATCCCAACATATTTAGATCTTTGACCTGTGGTGAGAGAGTGTAAGAATGCCACTCGGTTCGATCTTCCGCATGTCTTTTCCAGTTTTGCACCAAGAGCATCAAAAACAATGAAGTTCGATTTCCTTAAGGCACCGTATCCATTCGCGTTCCTGGCGGGTGCATTTTCAATTTATGTGTGTGTGTTTGTGCTTTAATAAACCCTAATGACCCCATTGCTTATAATTGTTATATGATTAAGTGAAGAAATCTGTTGCGGTTGTACACTATATGTATATGTTGCATTACACACATACGCATGTAATTTATTGCATTTGTTACACTATTGATTAGTTTTCTCTTATTTCGTTTTTTGTTAACAAGTGTCATTGAAAGTGTATTCTTCTGACAAGCATGCAGCGCTTGCAAGTGTAGATTTAAAAAAATTATAATCTTCTCCTGTCAAGCTGTCACACAATTAAGTGCAGCTGTTAAGACTTGTAGTATATACAAATAACAAATGTATAATATTTGCACACAAACACTTACACACACACACACTTACAAAGCATTGTTTTATCTATTCAAATAAAAAAAAGGAAAATATTCATATTATGAAAAAACAATAAAAAAAAAAATTAAGATTACAAGCGGATAAAAACAGCAGGAAGGCTGTCTGAAGAGTTGTTGTATGTGTGTACGGTACGTGTACGGGTGAAGGAGTGAACTAAAATCAAAATGAAAATATCAAAGACACCATTAAAAGTGTTAGCAAAAAACGAACGGAGAAGAAAAAGAACAAGAACATGACACATATTATTATTCTGTAAACGTACCATACACAATTCCATTGTTTCCGTTTATCTGTCTGTCTGTCCGTCCACACTTGACTGGCGTTTATATATGGATGTTATACGTATTATGATAGCAATGCGTGCCATTGAGCCAAAGGGAGTGTCACACAAGCAACGTACAGATGACTAAACAATAAAAAGCATCTATAAATCTTTGCTGATAAATCAACCAGAAAATCAAAAGTTACATTTCCTCAATGTAGATTTTTTTCGTCTCTCATATACACAATTATCACATGTTGGTATGTAACAACTTTAGAATATTGTACGTGAAACCGTCCAAAAAAAACCAAAAACAAAAAGAAAAGTACACTTGCGAAGAAGTATTACAATCCGAACAACAACTATTTCTCAGAATGTGTGCAGACTGTACTCTACTCTGGGGCAGGATATCTGTGAAAAGCTTCTCACTTACTCTTATTCCGCAAAACAGAATGTTCTCTTTATTTTTAATTATCTCATATTTTGGCCATATTTGTTAGTGCAGTTTAATGACGTCATTATACAAATACAGTACATAGACGCAAACGGGCATAAACTTGTCAACGTTTCATACGAATACTTTTACCTTGTTATTATTGCATTTTTTCTTTTCTTTGTTTGGTATTCTGGAAAAGTTCATAAATTTGTTCAAGTGTGTATATGGAGCAAGGTGTGTTTACTCTGTTTCTCTTTTTGCGTCTTTCTACATCTCGCTTTGCATACCCAAGCATTCTGCAAAGTTGTAATTTAAGTTGTATTGTACTATAAATTTTATCATTGTCTGTCTGTCTTTTTTGTTTATTTAGGTAAAAAAGTGAAAGAATCTGCATTTGAATGTAGAATAATTTCAAGAGATTTGTTACGGAAAATACATGAACAAAGATATTAATATTAATTGCGCTAAATTTGGACTCGATCAGGCCATTTTTAGGTACAAGCGGTTGTCTTTTATATGACAAGGACTGGCATTTATTGATAAGTGTTGTACAATTAATTAGTCATGTGTGCCAAATTTTGTATCGATCAGATGTATATTTTGGCTTCTAGCAGCATTTAACCATTAACGGACAAAAACACTGTTGGATTAATTTCGTCTATACGCAAATTAATTTAAAAAATATGCCTGGTGCATAAAGTATAAATTAGATAGGAGCGTCATTTAGGACCGCCTTTCCAAAAACAGGCTACTAGAAAATAAACTAGGTGGTTGACCATGTTATTGGGTGATGGAGTGAAATTTGCTAAAGTACTACTTTGTGTTGTAATTAAGATATTTAAATTATCTGTACCAAAATTTTGATCAATCTAATTCATATTTTGCCTACTAGCCCCGTGTTTCAATTTTTGGACATACGGACAAAATTGCTCTAACGAGGGTAAATGTGTGTTTGTACGTGAGATTGTTAATTGAAAGTAGGGGCCAGCAGCCATAGATTTGATTTGATTTGATTTATTATACGATATATAATCTTAAGATCAAAATGCATAAAAAATAAATGCTTTCTTAAAATTCTTAAATTGTACAATAATTACAAATTATTCTGGCATGATACTAATTTTTAATCACATACGTAAATGGAATATAGATGTATGGGTATATCACGCGCGCAAACAAGCATCTTTCATATTTTAACACCTTTATAAAGCATATGCCCGGGATGTAAGTGAACGCTTAAGGGCCATTCACAGCATACAAACCTTCTTAGAGTTATCCATTGCATGTATAAGGTGGTCTTGTCTGCTACACTGAAAAACATTTTTACCTAAAATATTGCATAATGAAAGTTCATGTTTTAGAGAATTTTATATAAAATTAAATTTTTTTGTTCAGTTGCTTTTTTTTTAATGGTGTAGAACCATAAATCAATTTTTTTCCATAATATTTCATTTTATTTATACCTCAGTATACTATGTATCGATATTTTGTGCTGTGTGTGTTGGTATACGGCAATCACCCATAGTTACTACAAACAGCGAGCCAAGTGCTACATGCTGCTGTGTTTTAAAAATCACGCTTTTTTATATCCTTCCTCATGGTAACGGAGGTATATACAGTTTGTCGGTATGTTTGTACAAGATTTCACTCACAGTATATATTTCTGTTTATGATTAAATTGTTGCTATGTCTTTCCGTCCGCTGTTTGATATAACTGCTTATACGTGGAATCTAGTTATTTAGGTGGCGTCATACATTTTACAAAATATATTCTTAATCTAATCATGGCCCTCATTTGTTCATTAGTCATTTAGGATATTAAGCTGGGTTTTGTAGAAAAGGGCATCCATTGATGTATCAAAAATGGGCGTGATCGATTTATAGACACACCCACTGTTTACAAAAACCTTGTTGAATGTATATTTGTTAGTTTACACGTTATAAGTAAACTACAGAGGTTGTATATGTAGTATGTCTGCCACGCCCACATTTTTTGAAAAAGTTTATTTGAGCTGAATTTGTTTTGTTGTTGTAGACTAATATATAAAATACTTATAATAAGCGTAATAAGGTGATTTTCACGCCCATAATTTACAAAAAAAAAAAAAAAAAGCTTTCAACTTGGCTTAAAATCTGACTTGTTGGTTTGAACGGAATACACAAATCATGGAGGGCTTAATCAGGCACCCTCCACGCCCAATTATAAATATGTTTATGGTATTTAAGTTTTACCTTAAGCCACATTTTTGTTTTTTAGTGGCTTTTTTATGAACGCGTCACACAATATGCTCTTGATGTTGATTATGTAAGAACTGATGGCGTTGTTGATGGGTACAAATGATAGTAATACGTAGTGTTATTGCTGTTTTGTTGTTGTTGTTTTATTTGTTTTTAAAAACACCGACTGCTGCATTACATGATATGAATGTATTGGTATTTGGTATCAACATGGAATATCTGCCATTGCCACAATATGGCTGATGGTAAACCGGCGAGAGAGAGGGAGCAGACCTTGCTGACCATTTGGAATGGATCTCGCTTGATTGGTTGTGAATTAATGATAAATGTATTACACATATACACCCAACACATGCACTTACACCGCTTAACCTACAATACTAATAACCAACTGCGTTATTTATTTTTGTTTTTCTTGTTTGTTTGGCTTCATCATTTGTTACAAATGCCAACGAGGGTGTCCGTGTGTTGTTTTGGGCACTTTTCGTTACATGTTAATATGTTGAACTGCAATTAATTTGCAACATTTGGGGATAAAAGAGCCCTACACTGTGACCAACATAATAAGATATTAGCATCATCATCAACAAAGGCAAATGTAGGTCAGTTCGGCTTTAAGGATTTTAATAAAATCCTTCCCTCAACTTTTTCACTCCTTGATCTTGTCTTCATCAAAATTTCTTTCTCACGAGAGAGAGAGAGATGAGATTTTCAAGTCGATTTTTTGAAACACCTTCAAGATTTTTCTGTATATTTGTGTTAGTATGCCTCAGTTGAGAAGGATTCTATTTGAAGTATAACTCATAACCACTAACTTGCCTATCTGAGTTGATTGAATTGGTACTTATAACAACAACATCTTTTGATGCATTTATGTATTTATATTATATAATTAATACCCTATAACTAAAATATAGTAACAAAAAATAAAATAAAACAAAAAGAATTAAAAAATAATCAAAAACAAGTAAAAAAACTAAATTAGGCTTAAGCCAAATCTGAAATACCCTCTACACCTACGGCGGATGTGCCAGATATATTATATGCATAAAACACTCTAATAGTGTTTTAGCTTAGAAGTCTAGTTTTATAGTAAATGGTTGAATTGTGTGGGTGTGCATTTTATCCGAAAAGAACCATTTTGGCTCATCGTTGGATGAGATAACCATACATAAGTGGACCAAATTTAAGATTCATAGGTCGATTATTGTGGCTGATATATAGATTTTTAACGTTTGTGGCTGCGTCTGTTTTTTGATCACGCCCCTTTTTTGATTATCGATTAAAGAATTACTTATATACAATTAATCTTAAGAAATTTCAAGTTCATAGGCCATTTTTTGTGTCAGATAGATACATTTATGTTCATTGTGGGCGTGGATCCCAACCGATTTTACCCATTTTAAATAGCGATCTGCGTGAAAAAACTAAAAGTGTCTGTACAAAATGTCAACTCAATATTTCAAAATGTACGCCCGTGAGAACGCCAACTACAGAGGGACATACGGACATATATGTATAAATCATCTCAATGTTGGACGCTGATCAAGAATAAAAAAAATATCTTTATACAGCGACACAAATCAAGCCTCAAAAATTATATATCATAAACATATATACACACATACATATATATGTAGACTTATTAAATAAAAATGTAATGAAATAATAAGTTACGACAAGAACAGGACTCACTCTCCTATAATTATACCTTTTTTCTTTTAGAAATAGAATCCTGAGTGGTAACATATACATTTTAAGCTTTCTGTACAATTACCGACGATTTTGATTAAACGGTTCTGATTTATATCTCTTTTCGTAATTAGAACAGAAAATAAGTGCATTAGTGACACTGGCAAGCACAGAAATATAGAAAAAACTCAACTTGTGTAGACTATGTAGAGAGTCATGAAAAAGGATTTGTGCTAAAAAGATTTTTCTAAAAATAAAATAATGTAAAATGTTATAGACGGCTCTACCCGACCATTTAACATCCTGCACGACTTAGCTCCACAAATCATGCTTTATTTAGTTATTCTTGAAATCCCTATAACGGTTCTAAAAATAGCCAGATCAGGTCCAAGATTTGGCACCGCCAATTATTAAGACAAATTATTTCACCACACTTTTGTCAACGAATATTAATAATGGCAACTTTTCCTCACATTAAGAATTATTTTATATAAATTTTTTTGCATTACTTTTACTTGCTTTGTATTATTTAGTATTTAAGTTTTCCTTTGCAGTTCCATTTCTGTATAAGTTTTTTTAAAATTTTAACCAATTTTGTACATAAATCTATCAATGGTTCTAAAGTTGCTGAATGAATAATGAAATAAATAAATTACAAAATTTTATCGAAATATTCTAAAAAATTCGCCTTATATCTAACGCACAAATTCACTTAAACACACAGATGAAAAAGGTTAAATCGAATCGAATTTTCATTCTAAATGGTTCGGCATAATTAAAGGTGCCGCTTAGGGGCACAAGCATCTGCACAAACGTAGTGTACCCCTTAACACAGCTGGTGCAGGGCGCAATAACTATGTACAAAAACGCTGTGTAGTACTTAATCGGGCACTTATATTTTCTGGGATTTAATTCTATGTCCTTTGTGCATATTGTACAAGTAACAATATTAATCTTAAGCTACTATAACTTTTAAAATTTAAACCTTTGTGAGAAGATTTTTGATAAACAATATATAATAGGAGGAACGTATAAAGTGAAATAATAATTCATTTGATGAAAACTACATGCAACTGTTTTTAATATGCCATAATGGATATGACGAGATGGAGACAACAGTGATTTGTTACAATTATATATAAAGCAACTTAACACAATGCATTGGGAACAATAAAAGGGTGACAGAACAGAAAGCAAGCTAAATGAACTGTGAGACCTCTTCAATAAGCTGAAATGGCTACCAAGCCGTTCTCACTAAGTTTCCAATTTTTTCACTTTTTTCACAAGTACACAAACACACACAATAGGATAGAACATAATAGATGGAAAACAACAATGTGGAAAACACACTAAGCGGAAACAGAACAGGACAGAATATCGGTACAAGTCAAATGTAACACAATCACCTTATTCCATACACGCATACATATATGAATGTTTAACACGCAGTGCCATGTTTTTGCCATTGTTATTACTTATTTGTTTTACATAAGCATAATTCATACGCTCATGTGCACTCAACTGTAATTGAAATTGATGTTCATCATTAAAATGTTTCTCATTAATTAACTTTGATTTTCGTTCTATTATGTGCACAATACATGCAAGAGTTTTCTTATGTGTCTTGTCTTAATATTTATAGAAAGGCGTGGCCATTGTTCTAATCCATCAATGATTCCGATGTTAATACAATGTAATGTATTCAATAAATAAAATGTCGCTTCGTATTTTTTTTTTTTTAGTAAATTCAAAAATGGCGCTCGTTCCAAAATGGTCTATTATGGCTTTTTTTAATTGTGTACGATGAAAAGTATCAAATGCATAGTTACGATGCATAAAATATCAAAATCTTAGAGCATTTTATAAAATTCTAGCGGACCTTTGAAAATCTTAAACATCTTCAATGTGGATGTGGATGAAAGGTATTCAAAGGTGGAGAAAAATAAACTAACTTGTGTTAAAATAAAGCCAAGGAATCTGTTACAAGATGAAGCGTTATCACTTTTTTTATAGTCGGATTTATAAATGTCAACTGAAAGAGTTTTACAAGTAGAGTAGAATAAACTAGGAGGCATCAAACTAAGTTCAATACGGCGGTCAGCCAAAACTGTATTCAGTATGGGTTTCAACTGAAAGGATTTAACGAGTAGAATACAAAAAATTATACCAAATCAAATATGGCGGACCTCGAAATATGTGTAATGACTGATTTCTTTATTGTTATTTCAAACCTTTACACAGAGCTTTAGTGTTGATTATAATTAAGATAAAGCAAATATTGTCTTCATACGAATTTCTTTATGGTATAAAGGATGAACTCAAATAAAATAGCTTGACGAGTCATACATAAATATAAAGTAAAAGCTTTTAAAAAGTTTTCGTAATTACTTGTTACTAAAAACTATGTTTTCTACTTTTTTGTTTTCGATTAAGGAGTCTTTTTATAAGGGAGTCTTCACAAAGCTTCATAAAAAGCTCTTTTACAATAATATATAAAGATTCAAAGTTTGCAGCTTAGAAAAGAAGACAGAGTTAACATTACATTTTACCAAATTGTTCCTTAACATTCTGTTAAGGGACAAAAGCCCTTCTATTTTTCAGTTACATCGAAATTTGAAATGAATTTATCTCCAAAAATATATTATGGTTATGAACCTTAAAAAAGCTTAAAAGGTTGACGCTTATGGCTTTTAAGTCAACCTACAGCTTTCTTGTACAAATTAATTTGATGTAGGATAAATTATTTTTAATTTAAGCGAGTCCGACCCTGTTTAAAAGGTCCTTATTATATATTCAGAGTAAAAACATTTTACAGAGGATACAAGAATGTGTTCGAATAATTTAGACCCCACACCACTTAGTTTTACAATTGATGCTATAATGACTTGGGTTGTATCGTTAAATAGGAAGCATTGTCGTATAAGTCACTTCTTGTAATAACTTTATATGGAAAGAACTTCTAAGAATGATTCCATCCGATGGAGGCCAAATACAGCACAGCCAAAAATTAAGCCAAATTAAATATCCTTTATCTAATTTCGTTGAAATATTAAGAATTGTAATTTTTTGTCTAGAAATGGTCCGATTCGGTCAATGGGATACCTTTTTGAACCAAATCATTTCTTTGTACCAAATTTCATAAAAATATTTCAAAAAGAGCGACATGTAACTTGTGCACAAATTTATATGGACAGACAGACGGTTTTTGAGCAAATTCGTTAGTAGTGTAGCAAACTGAGAGTGATTGAAAGAGGGCGGAGTCAATAAGAGTTGTGCTAAATATTTGCTCCCGAAATGTACTGTCATGGGGGTAGATTAGTGCTCTGGAGTTTTACCAAGCGCTTTGCGAAAACTTCACCATTATTAGACATATTGGATAGGTGTCGCTACAGCTAGTCGATCTATCGGCACTAGACCCTATAATGAAATACCTTACGGTGCGAAGAGACGTACATGGTTTCATCGATTCAGATGTCAATTCTGAATCGAATCGGATCACATTTCGATTCTGAATGGATCGGTGTAATTTGAAGTGGGAGTTACAAACATCCGCACAACTTAATGTAGCCTTTGTGCCTTTGGGTATAATCATCCAATTTTCCATTGAATACTTGGCAAACTCCGCAGCGCCTTTTTCCATTTTCACAAAACAATAGAAAAACATTTTGTTGTATATTATTTGTTTTTTTTTTATAAATTTTTTATTTATTTTTACTCAATTAAATTTCTTTTCATTCCGTTTCTGTTTTTTTAATCCTTTTATTATAATAATCGGGGTTTTTTCGTTATGGCTTTTTTGTTTTACATGCAAGTGTTTCATGTTTAATATTTTATGTTATTGTTATTATGTTTATTTTCATATACATGTTCATTTTTCATTTGTTCATTCTGTAGTAAAACTATTAGTAAATGCGTTTTGTAACAATATATGTGTATATGTGTTTTTGTTTCGTTTGTTTAATTATAATCATTTAATTATAATTATTGATATCTCAGTTGTAATCGTAATTATATCTAGTCAATCATTATTATTTTCATTAAATACATTTCCAACTTATACATACAATATAAATACATAATTAGGATTTTGTATTTTTTTACATTTTATTGGCACACCATCTACAATAGGGAGCGAAAAATAATAAAATGAATGAACGTTTTTGATTAATTTCTTTATATTTTGCTTTTCTCTTCACTTATTTGTTATACCCTGCACCACTTGTGGTAAAAGGTACAAATGCCACACCCATCTTTAGTTATACTAATCCATTCAGAATCAAAATCACAATCGATTTAATCATGTCCGTGTGTCTGTCTGTCTGTGCGCAAGCTACAGGTCGCATTTTTTGAGATATTTTGATGAAATTTGATACAAGGGACCCTAAAGGGAACCCTATTGAAAATGGACCGGATTGAACCATTTTTAGAACCCCTCCCCATATAAGATACTGTTTTAATGGGGAAGGTATAGGGTATATGATGGTCGGGCTTGACCGACTATAATATTTTAACTTGTTTTTAATTTATGTTTCTTTTGTGTTAATTTGGCATCTGAGATCGGTACTAAATGTTTTAATTATATAATGTGTGTGCACAATTACGTCGCTATGTAAGTGGCTAATAAATGTGTGTGTGTGTGTGTGTGTGTGTGTGTGTGTGTGTGTGTGTGTGTGTGTGTGTGTGTGTGTGTGTGTGTGTGTGTGTGTGTCTGTGTGTATGTGTACATATATAGTTTAGTGTGTGTAGGGTTTAAGGGTTTAAGGTAATTGTATGCACATCATAGAGCAAATATGAACGATCACAGCCTAACATTTGAATTATTGAGTAAAACGTTAGAATAAATCATTTCTCCATTACGCACGAGCGTTGCTATTAAATTGGGAAAATTCATTCGAAAGTCGCGCCCACAACTACAAAATTGAGCTATGGTGTTAAAATTTCATACATCCGGCTTGAAACTGGCGAGGGTAAATCATCGAGTACCTGCCAGGCCTATCTTCACTGTGTGCGGTGTTTGACGAGTCCCCATAAACACATGCTGTGGGCAAATTGATAAATGATGGAATAATTTTTCTTGCTTCAATCGAATTCCATGTTTTGCTCAATAATGTCCACAAATACTAACTTGTGTAAGTGTGTGTCCTGTGCATGTTCAATTAGTTTACATATAACTATTAATACAAGGACTTAGAGAGGGATTAAAACTTTGTTGTTATTGCTATGTTTTAAAAAAGGAGTACTTTTTGTTTTTCATTCTTTACCTACATTATCTTTTATATACACAGTTAATGTTTTTTTTTTGGCATAAATGAGTAATAATCCATTTGTGTTTTGTTAGGCTATATATGTGTGTATGTGGATGAGTGGGTGTGATATGATTTACAATACATTAAATATATATATACGAGTATATATTCCCAATAAAATTCAGTTAGAAAATTTTACATAAAGTCGTTACTTTTGATCACTTGTTAGTTGTATACGGTTGAAAAATTTATTTTATTAAATTATTATTAATTATAAATTTATAAAAATAAAGCAATTCTTGTTTAATGGCCAATTTTATAACTTTAACAATAACTTTGGTATGAGTTTTAAATCAATGTCGGTCTGTCCATTTAAACGAACACAGGCTAAAATTTTATAAAAAAACTAATTTTATTTTAATTTGTTGAATACATTTCAAGTAAAATCAAAAACATAAAATTCAATAATATACTGTTATTGTTTTTGTTATTGTAAAAAAACATTATTTATTTGTTTTTATATCTTCAAATTCATTTAAAAGCTTATGCTAGGACCGCCTTAATCCCTATCTAAACACACCCTTGCACTACTGCTCCTCCTTCCCTTCCGCTTAATAAATTTTACGTGTTAATGTTGTGATAAATTAAAAGTTAATACATAAAAAACAAAAAAACAAAAAAAAAAAAAAAAAAAAAACAAAAATGACAAATTATTCATATGCTTACAAAACAGATTAAAATTATAGCAAAAAATTTTATTTTATTATTTACGCGGATGCATATATGTTTTATTATTAATCAACATTAATCTCTCGATGCTTGTACACGCACGCCTACATGTGTCCGTGAGTGTGCGTTTGACTTTGTTGTTCACATGTTATGTAATTTATGACTATCATCAGTTGTGTTAATATTTAATTTAATTATTTATGCCCATTTTGTTTGTTGAATTTTATTTTTACACAAAAAATTGAATTAAAAAAAAAACAAAACAAAGACTAAAATAAATTATCCTATAAACGTATGAAATGAATTGTTTTGTTTTATGTTGTGTTTGAGTGTTTTTTTAACTTTTCTAATATATTTTTCATATAACTTATGTACAATTATGCATGTGTATTCGTAATTAAACACTTAACAAATATTTATCAGTCAATTTTCATCGCAATTATTGGCAATTATTTTTTTTGTTTTTGTTTTTATTTATGAGGAAAAGTAATAATATTATTATATTATAATAAAATGTCATACCTATATAAAAATATTTAAAATAATAATATTAAAATATATTCTTGAACTTGGCCCTCAATTATTAATTTAATTTAAATAATTGATTTTTTGCAATTGATTAAAAAAAAAATTAAAAAATGAACCAAATTCGTCATAAGTCAGATATTAGGCACCCTTCATAAGCACCTCCATAGTGGGGGTGGCATATATCTGATTGTGCCCTCTAATAGTGTACAGAATCGGCTTTAACATAAAAGTAGAATTTTGCGACAAGTACAGTTTTTATAAACTTGAGGCGCGTTTGTTATCCGATCGCGCCCATTTTGAGGATATCGATGGGAAGATTAATGCGTGTACGCAGAATTTAAATTTAGATTTCGAAGTTCAATATATGGGGAAATTCGTTGGATAGATTTTTGTCGATTGTGCACTTGATTCTCAACCGAATTTGTCCAATTTAAATGGAGATCTGCCTTGAGAAAGTGGAACGGTCCGTATAAAATTTCACCTCAATATCTGAGGTGAATATGAATTCATATGAATGTTTGTGGTTTCAAAATATATTTCACAGGTTGCTGAAACATTTATTTAAATAATTTAAGCGTGTCTCTCCGTCCGTATCGAAAAATTGTAATTTTAAGTCCCCTAGCCGTATATGGATTGCAACAACAAAAATTCCTAGTATATGACAATTCATTTAATGATGTTGAAATAATATTAAAATAAATTTTTAATCAAGTCTTTCTCGTGTTGGCACGTAATACTCCTTATATTGTTTTTCAAAATATTTGTAATAATTACGAGGACATAATATCTGGTGGATTCGTATTAAAAATAGCAATTACTCGATATGAAAAAAAGCCCTAACTACACATTCAACGTGAGGCAATATGATCAAGTAATTATTTTAAAGGAAATATTAGCCAGACTGGTATGGTATAGAGTGTATTCAACTGATTAGACATTTATCTACAATTTGTTTACTTACACTTTTAGACATTATACAATACAATAGATATATATTATTCTCACACTCTCCATCCACATGTTGCTCTATTCACTCTCTCTAACTGAACTTAAACTAACTACTTGAATACATTTGTGTTTACGTTCTGTATTTATCTGTACTTTTATATTATGTGTATGTGTGGGTGTTTTTGCATGTACTTATAATTATTGTTGTTTTTTCTTTTTATAATTAAATGCTCATGTATATATATTTTTTTCTATTTTTTTTTTTGGTATATTTTGTAATTTATAATTAGTTTAATGTTTTTTTGTTATTGAAAATTTTGTGTTTTTGGCAGTGCTTCCTGTATGTATGTATGTATATAGCTAATTTTTTTATTTATTATAGGGATGATTTACATCGGGATTGCGCATTAGTGTGCTGTTTTGGCTGGTGGATGTCAGTTGATCATGCGTGGTAAGCATTTTTTCAGTTTCTTGACGGCTATTGGCCATTATACGGCGTATGGTGGGGGCGCAGGGTGTACGTCAAAGTCTCGACTCCTGCGCATGTTCATGTCAAACCTGACTATGCGCATTCATATGCATCGCATCCACGGAATCAGCATTTGACGGCGGTCCTCCGCCGCCAGTGGGCGCTAACTGTGTTGTTGGATAATACTGTAACGAGGCACAATTCAAATACTATTTCAATGTTAAGAGAGTATTTAAAGCGCAATAGTTTTGAAAAACACATAATCAATTATTTTTAAAAATCCTATATAGTAATAAAATCCCTTTTTGATGACTTTTTAAAGTAGAAGTTCACCTTAAGAAAAATGGTTAAAAAACGGGGGGCATTGCTGTTGACCGATTTTGAATAAACAATTTAAATTAACACATTAATAAATAAACAATTTTATTTCAATATTTTCATTTTGGTAGCCGGGAGATTTTTCTCCACTGTGGGCGTGGTTGAATTTAGTATACCACCCATTAATAAGGATTGTGAAAAATTAATTTTTGAAAAAAGTTTGTAAACATCTTCCCATTCGATCCGACTGCCGTTTCTTTTTCAAATTAAATTAAACTGGTTGAGGGCCAGGCCCACAAAATAAAAAATAAATCTATTACCTAAAAGAATTTGTTAACAAAGTTGAAATTTAAATTCTTTATGTACCATAAATAGGCGGGATTTGGAAAACAAACACGCCCATAATTGCAAAAAATATTTGATTTGGCAACTCGACCTGTAAATAAATAATTAAAAAAGATCACTTCCCTGCCGCACCCAAGACCTAGGTCTAATTGTTTACTTACTTTTCAAGAGAAACACTTTTTGCGTTAAAAATTATTTGTGTTTAATTTTATTAAGATGTATAAAAGGTTGAAAAGTTGCCCGTTGAGCGCAGTTTCATTCAATTAAATCATCAAGAGACAAAAGAATAATAACACAAACTTAATGTGGTTACTAGGACAAAAGTGAGATATATACGTGGGTATATATGTACATTAACTTTTCCAAGCAAAAAGTATTCAAAAATTTTCAAAATTGAAAATTTCCAAAAATTTCTCTTTAGTGTTCGGTTAAATACACTACAATTATAAGTACAGAAGTAACCATAATACTACTGCTTGTGTTGTCAAAATTGATTCTCCATATGCACACACATACGCACTTATGTGTGTAAGTAGGTACTAGTAACAGGAAAAACGTTCAAATTCATGACTGCGAAACATTTAATGTGTGGGGCGGCATGTAAATAAAAAAAAATTGTTGAAATACTGCCATGTGGATAAACACACACTCACACTCACACACACACGTTGAGCGTAGTATGCAGTGACTATGCATTGATGTAAGGAAGTTGAAATCTCAAAAATTCTGCAATTCACAGTCAACACTAAACCAATGTTTGTTGCATGTGCATGAAAACAAACTGAAACCAATTCAATCTATTCAAGCCAGTGCATACAGAGTCAGTCGTGTTGGGGAAATGTGAAGTAAATGATTTGGGAAAGCCAAAGTAATTGAATTGATTGCCACATACACAAATGTACACATACATACATGTGTATGTATATATGATATATAAACACCATTATTGCTGTTTATATATACTAGTATGTGGTGCATACGTGCCTGATTATTGAAATAACAACTGTATGATAACACTAACACCAACAAAAACAACAACAACAACAACAATAATAATAAGCATGTTGATAAATAAGAGTTTGGCATGTTTACAATTTGTTGAACGGACACAAGTTTCAATTCTTAGATTTTAAGCTCTAGTTGGGTTGCCTTTAATCCAGAATTTTTTTTGGAAAATTTGATAAAAGAACAATTTTTTAAACATAAAAGCAAATCAATTTGTTGTAACACTAGTAAAATTTAACAAAATTTAAATGAAAATTGAAATTATTTACTGTTGTTGTTGTTGCTAATATGTGAATAGTTCGTGATGACCATAAACTGGCTTAAAAGTATTTTGTTTACGCTATTGTGTGACGGCTTTTGTTGTTATGAAGTTTGCTACTTAGTTATTTATTTATGTAGATGAATGTGTGTGTGTTGCTCTTGTATTTGCATAATAATTTACCCGTTTATTATTTAACCATTAGTTCTACATACGATACGTGCACCACTTTCTGGTCTTCATCCATACGTTGTGCGGACGATGATGTCGGCTTTTGTTTACTTTAAATGAGTAATTATGCGTTAAACAATGTAACGTAAATATATATTTTGTCATATAATATTATGGAGAGCACTACATTTTGACAAGTCAAAATAGTGGTAATGCGTTGGCCTTCCCATTGCAGTACATGACGTAACCTCAACTAACGATTAATACGAGGGAGACCTCAGAAATTGTTCTGAATAATTTTTAAATAATAATAATGAAAAATGAAAAAGTATAAAATGTGATATTTTGACATAGCATATCCGTCCGTTTGTCTGTCAAATAAGTTGACGTAAATTAAATATTATGAAAAAGAAGACTCCAGTGCATATATTCTTGAAACTGAAACGATCTTTCCGTGTCCGTCTATGCATTTTTCAATTGTTGAAATCTTTCACGTGTTGCGTCCAAAATCGCTAAAAACTTTATAAATCATCCAGAACACTTGAGCTATAAAGTTGAATAGTACTCGACGTGGGGGCGGAGTTAGGTAACAGACAGATCACACAAAACCGTATTTGTCCTTACATTTGAATTGTACGTAAACTAGAGAGGACATAAAAGACACCCATCGTGTCTTATTTAAGATAATTTTTAGGGCAAATTTAAATTTTTTTTATCGGTTTTTTCATAACGATGATAAAAACTCTCTCCTTACAAACACAAACACAAATATATAGAAAATTTATAAAATATTTTTTAATCGTCATTCTTTAACCACCCGCGTTTATGGGGTTGTATCATATAACTTGCAATTAACCCTGCTATACAAATATGCTTTAGTCCTCGTATAATGCATAGTAATTGGTATTGCGTATATACATACATATTTCATTATTCAACTTTATGCGTTTAGGATAAGCGCAAAAAAGTTTCACAATTCTCTCTGCCCCTTTCTTTCTCCCTCCCTCACTCACTCTTTAATTTTAATTACACGTCGGTTTGCTTTGCTATGCATCATAATCATATATTAAATTATTGTAGCAAGTTTATCATATATTAACTATTGTTGTTGTTATTGTTCATTTTGGTCATTTAATTGTTCTTCCGTTGCAACATCCAGAAGGAGGCGTTAGAGACGCTACAAAGTATTTAAATTCTTGATTAGCACCAAAAACTGAGTCGATTAGAACTGCATGTCCGTGTTTTCGCATGTTGGCATTATCGCGGTCGTAAATTTTTAGGTAATGAGATGAAATTTTGTACATGCATTTTTAGTTTTTGCACACAATCGCTATTTAAAATGAACAAAATCAGACAAAAGTCACGCCCACAATCTACAAAAATCTATTTATCTGCTCCATAAATTTAGCTACGAACTTAAATTTTCGTATATATATTTTTAAGTATCCCTTCCATCGATTTAGCAAAAACTGGCGTAGTCGGATAACATATACGCCCACAACTTACAAAAACCATATTCAATATACTTGACATGCTGATACGTAGTACATAGACTATTAGAGGGCGTACCTGGTACGCCCACATTGGAAATGTGGAGGGTATTTAAGATTTGGTCTAAGCCAAATTTAGTTTTCTTACTTGTTTTTACTCATATCTCTACATGTTGGCAAACTATTTGTTATTGCATAAAAATACAATTTACAGTTATATGTTGCTTGCGCTTTGTTTACAATTCTTTATTCGTACAATGTAACGAGGTGGTGGGAGTTGTTAAAACTATCAAAAAGAGACCACATTGGCGCCACAAGGTACACATATATATTTCTTTTCCTTGACGAGATGCACCCCTGGTTTTAAGCAAGCAAAATCTAATAGTCACGCCCACATGTTATAAAAATCTCTCAAAAATGAAGTCGAAATTGAAAATGAGCGGAATCGCTCGATATTTGCAATGAAGTGCAGTCGTATATATTAAAAAGTCATTAAAAGAGGGCGCAATTGTTGTAATTGGATGGATTTCAGATTTGGTTTAACTCATATACAAATTGTATACCCTGCACCACTTGTGGTGGCAAAAAGCATATTAGGTGTGTGCGGATGTTTGTAACTCCTAAACGGATAATGTCACACCCACCTTCAATCGATTCAGAACCAAAATCTGCCCGTATGTCCGTCCGTCCGTCCATTCATTTGTGTGCCACCTCCAGGTTCCATTTTTTGAAATATTTCAATGAAATTTAGTACAAGGATATGTATTGGCCCAAAGAGTATTAAAAATGGACCGAATTGGACCATTTATAAAAGCCCTCTTCATATAAGGTCTCATTATAATGGAAATCTTTACATGGAAAAAAATCATAATTGTTAATGTTTTTTTACAATATTTGTTAAAGAATAATTAATTCGCTTCATATTTGGCTGGGCCAAATTTGGAATCAATCGGACCATTTCTAGAACCCCTTTTTATATAATTATATATCACAGTGTATACCGATACAACCAAAAGCAATTGTAAATTTAAAGAGCTCGGCGTTGTGAGATATTAAATGGTCAGGCTTGACCGGCTATATTATATTTACTTTTTTTACTTGCCAACATAGTATTCTGCAAATTTAAGATAAAAGAACAACCATCCAGTTAAGATGTGATATCAAAAACTGATTTGTCATTATTTTGATGAGTATATTAACATGTGCCACGTGCATGCGAACATGTGTGATGCGCGAAAAGAGAAGCGAGCAATGTTAATTAAAATCTGTTAACAATAAGTATCTACGCAGTATTCTCCTACTTGTACAATGTTTATGTGTGTGTGACAGGCAATAACCGCCCATTCTCCCTAACTCCATATTTTTCGAATCTGATATTACATAACATTACATTACAAGTTAGGTTGTTATAAACAGAAGTGTTAATATAGCAAAAGCACAAAGAGAGTACAAAGTGAGATAAGTGTATGTATGGATTGGAACGGGGTTGTAGGGAAGATTCGTTTAAATATACTTACGCCAACACGTCCATTATCATACTCTCTGCTCGCTTGAATGGTCAATTTTGCTTTGGAGTGCATGGCGTCCGTTAGAGTGCTCCTTTGATGTGTTGCTGATGTTGTTGTTGCTGTTAACATGGAACCATTGCCTTTGCTTGTCGTCGATGATGTTGATGATTTGCTGCGAAAGCAAAATTCTATGATGGCCACAAAGACCGCCACCAATAGGCCGCCGATCAATATGTAAAAAATACCGGCCACATTGCTCAGCGATAGTTCATTGTGTGACGTTTCCTGATTGTCCTTGTTGAGGTTACATTCGGTTTTATCATACCACCATTTATTGCGTAATTTTATCAATTCACCATTCTCCTTCAGTGACAGTACGGCCAAATTAATTGGATCTCTAACATGAGAAATGAGATGAGTGGAAAAAGGGAAAAAAATCAAGAATGAGAAATACAATGAGAGTCCATCTTAAGAGATTTAAAGCATTGCTGTATTAGTATTGCTTTTATTATTATTGTTGTTGTTGTTGTGTGCAAGAATATGAATTCTTCTTTTAAGAACATAAAAAAAAACAAGATAGAGAAGTTCGGTTAAAACCGAAGCTTAAATACCATACCCTCCACCTTTTATAATCGTCTAAATAATAAGTTCCTATTGCAATATTTATGTATATGACTATTTCATGTACTTACGCAAATAGTGTTTTTTTTTTAATTATAGGCGTTTGCGTTATTCAATCACGCCCTTTTTTGGCACAATGTTGGATAACGATACCACTTATATATATACACCAAATTTCAACTTGATAGGCATAGTATTGTGCGATATATAATTTTTTAAAGATACAATTTTTTTCGAGGTTTTCATTTATTGTGGGCGTGTCTCTTAACCTATTTTGACCAATTTCATTTGAAACAGCCAAATTAAACTAAGAATAAGTTTGCTAAGTTTTAATTTGATATTTCAAAAATTACGACCGTGAGAGTGCCAACAACAGACGGACACACAAACGGACATGTCTCAAACGATTTCTCTTTTCATACTGATTAAGAATATATATGGTTTGTGTGGTCTCCGAGGCTTCTTTCGATGTGTTGTAAACGGATGATCAAAACGAATATACCCTCTTCCCTAAGGTGGAGAGTATAAAAATAGAAAACTATATTTGGCTTAGGCCAAATCTTAAATACCCTTCATATCAAACAGTGGGCAAGCAGCTAATTACACCCTATCTGGTTAATACGTAATATTATGCTAAGTGCAAGATAAGGCTTTTTGAAACTTGTGGACGTGTCTGCAATCCGATTACACCCATTTATGGCTCAGCCCTAATTATAACTATATGTCACATTTTTGTGATTATTAAAGAGTTTTGTTTGTGGGCATATTACTTGAGAGATTTTGCCCAAAATTTCGGCTCGATATCTCAAAATTTGCAACTGTGAGGGTTCAAATGCGGGCGTCCTTCGAAGTGTTACAAATTTAATGGTATACCTAATGCAACGCCCCATCTTACGTGGGGGGTATAAAAATATGTTTTCTATTTATTTAAATTGAAATTCTTACAGAAAATAGACTCGGAGATGATTGGAGAAATTTATTTACAGAAACTTAACATGTGAATGGGACGTATGTACTAAAAGTGCGATGTTGTAATGGAATCACATGATAGAAGCACACACCCCTAATCAGCTTATAGCTAATTAATATTTCTTCAGTATTCTTCAGTTTCCAAACTATAATCAAACGTAGAAGTTAAGACGTTTATTGTCTTCAAATTTAATGCCATTTAATGGGGCAACATCCTAACATCCCACACGACATAGGGAGATATCTTCGTTATTGGAATTCCATAGAAAAAGTTCTTTGAGTCGGATTTTTTTGTAAAGGCTTGTAGGAATATAAGGATGTATGGCTGTTTTATGTACAAAGAGTGCATGACGTTGGTATATTTTCACGTCTATTGGAAATTCATTTCCTTTGTGAATAAAGACTAGTAATAAAAACAAGCTTCCAAACAAATTTTCCATTTGCATTTCATTGCATTTCAAATATTCATAAGTGCAGTGAGTTTTCTTTTTTTTATATTATATACGCGTGTGGTATACATATATTGTGTTTACGAGCGAATGTGTGTGATGGGAAGGTAATAAATAGGTATGTTGTAGTAGGACGTGAAGATGTAATGAATGTAAGAGCAAATACTCACTTGAGGGGTGAACCAATTGGCGTGGCAATGCCAAAACCTTTTGTATCTAGATTGCGTCCAACTTTCATGGTATCACAAGGTTCACGAGCGTTCACATACTCAATTTTCGGTGATTCCACCAGCAGCGCATACTTTCCTTTTGAGCTCCTTACACGCCGTATCCCTTCATCATACGTATTCACAAACACATGCTTGCGTGAATTCATATATTCCCACATTTTGTTGTGTAAGCCGATTTGAGATCTCTACAGAGAAGAACAGGTGTGAGTGTGTAATAGAGTAAGTTAAAAAAGAAAAGAAAAAACCCGATTAATTTTTCTCATATTCACCATTCAACCAATGCACATCTACCACCACACTATCTACATGTGAGGCATCATGCATACATAGCAGAACATACATCTACAAGAAAATATAATTGATTTCTCTGGTACTCCTATATGGTACTATGTGGTAACGCAGGCATCCTTTTGCCTTCTCGTTTTTACTTAATGTATGATTTATAAAAAAACTGTGTACCTACGTACTTCACATGTGTGTCGGTGTATTTGTTCCTTTTTGTATCTATGTACAAATGTTTAATAAATTGCCTGATTACATGAAATACGGTCATGCTGTAAAGAAGCAGAGGAGACAGTTTGAACACCCAGAGACAGCATTATTACACCTTTGAAGAAAATTTCGTTTTTCTCTCTTTTTCATATTAATTGCTTTTATTCTCTAGTCTTTATGTCGTTTTGTTTGTTTCATTATTTAGTGCTAAAGTCTCCTTGGGCTTTTGTTGATTCACTGTGTTGGGGGATTATTCGTATGCGTGTAAGTTGTTTTTTTTTGTTTTGTTTTTGGTGAAAACGTTAAAGTCTGACATTCTGCAGTTAAGCGAATGTTCATCTTCGGTGTTTTTGCTTCGTTTGGCAAATAAATTAAATTAAAATGATCTCCTGGCAGCCAAACCTGTTGTTTGCTTGTTAAGGGGTTGATTTTTATATAGCACCCTGCTCCACATAAGATTTGGGGTATACCAGGTTTTTCATTCTGCTTGCCAAAGTAATCTATCTGTTCTATAAATATCTATAATCTGTTCTAAATCAGCACCCAAATCGAAGTTTTTAGCACTCTTAGGGTCGTCAATTTTGAAACAGTAACCTGAGATATTATTCATACAGTTCTGGCGCACTTAAAATTAACCCATTCATAGCGGATAGCGGACACGCTGGCGTATATGGATATTCATATGCAGGATATTTAAGATTTGGCCTAAGCCAATTTCAGTGTTTGTACAGTCTTTTCTGCTCATTATTTGTTCAGAAGGTTTACACAGCAGTTACGTGTAAAACTTCTTAAATCCCTTTTAGAGTTCTTCCATGTAGTTCTTGTAATAATATTTCATGCAGGTTTTACATTTTTATCTCCCTTGGAGGGTTGTAAGTACAAGTGTAAGTGAGCACATGAGCTACCTTGTGTGTGATAATGAGTTATGTGATTGTGAATGAATTTTTGCAATTATTATTTCCTTAGATTTACACGCCCGTTATTGCATTATTATTATAAAAACGTATTGTAAGTCTATGTTGCAACAACTTCTTCAGTTGTTTTCAGACTTTGAGAGCAAGTCCTTTGTAAATGCCCACAATTGCCATCACACCAAGTAAACATGTGTGTGCAGCAGCAACATCACAACCAATTGAGGGTGGCTAGTGTGCGTATGAGTGTTAAGTGAAAATTGCAAAAATCTGCGTTGGCACTTGATTGATGTGTGGTGCAATTAGTTTTGACAACACATTGCACACATACCCGCCACCCAGTGCACAGCAATAATATAAAATGGCAATGACAGAAGAAAGGACTCACGCAAATATTGTTGCATATATGGAAATATATATATGTAGTAGTGTAGTTTTGCAAATTCTCTAACACCAACAGTCATATGGCCCAGCCTTGGCGTGGTTACCGTTAAAGCCCATTTTTCTTGCCGACTCTTTCATTATGTGTTCTTCCATACATTTATGGGGTTGATTGATACACATCCCCACCCACATACGCATTAATGCATTTATAGTTCGTGTAAAGGTAATTTTTTCGTTGCCTTTCGTTCCGTTTGCTGATTTTTAATATGGTTCATATATCACTCGGTGACGATGTCAACACTCTGTCTTTTCTTTTCTTTCCTTTCCTTTGCGTTCCCTTTTTTATTTACCTCAATTCTATTCTACTTGTGGTGATGTTCAATTTTTATTCTTGAATCCTTGGGGTTTAGGTTCTTTTGTTTCTTTCGTTTCCTCTTCTGCAATACTTCCCTTGTATTCATTTTCCTTTTTTTACAATCTTGTGTCGTGTTGATGTTTTACATATTTTATTTACTCTTTTATGTATAAAATACATCAAGAGCGGGACACAGAGAGATAGAAAAGAAGCAAGCATTAACCTGCAGCAGCAGCAAGAGCAACACTTCTCTAAGGTATCAACACAATTCCAATATAAAGTCATGCGGGTGACTTTAACCATCCGTTATATAACAACACCATTCATATGCACTCACACATACACACGTACGCTTACATTCAGTATTATGTAATGCAACACAATGCATATTGATTTCATCAAAGAAGGAAAAGAACGCAAAATTTCACGTCAATGCACACACCAAGCCATACAATCGTACATCTTCTACTGTAGACAACCCGCTTATATGTATGTAGAGAGATGCCATTGCCATTGCAATGACACTCTGCCATTCAATTGAAAGTATAGTTTGCATTGTTGCTGCTGCTGTCGATGTTGATGCATGTGTGACTATATTTACTGTAGCTTATCAATTTTATTACGAATTGTTTTAAATATAAGTTTAAAAAAAAAGACATTTTAAGGTTATGTTTGCTGGATGCTTTTGTCAGATGCTAAACAAACAATAACATCTTAAAAGCGGAGATCGAAACTTTTATAAATTGAGTCAATTTAAAACCACTGAAAATGTCACAGTAGGTCAGGCCTAATAATTTGATACCCTGCACCACTTAGTTCTACAAATTATGGTTGTACGAGTAAACGCGTTTAAAAATGTAGTATTATGGGCGCGCTTTTTATTGGAACACGCCCATATTTGGGACAATTAACGGGATAACTATATATATTTGCACCAAATTTCAAGTTCATGACTAAATTTTTGTGGCAGATATATATATTTTTATCGATTGTGGGCGTGTCTGATATATGACACGCCTTCATCATTGATACAGTGTATATAAAATTGGCTATAAGCGTAAATTTTTGAAGTTTAATTTTGTGCCAAAAATTAGAAGAAAATTTTATGTTATTTGCGGGCGTGGCTGTAGTCTGGTTTTGTTCATTCAAAGTTTTGAGTATAATATGTAAATTACTTTGTACGACAAGGGTCTTAATTAACTACCTGGCACGCTCTTTTTTAAGCATAATTGTGAACGGAATTTAAAAATTGGCCTAAACACAATTTACTTGCTTTTATTTTTAGTTGTTGACTACCTCCAAATCAAATACACCTAAGAAAAAACTTGAAAAGGAAGAGAAAACTTACCCTAAAGAAATCCCACGTGGAGCCATGCAACAGTGTACCGTATTGCACTTCGGTTTGCATGGCCAAGTCTTCCGGTGAGTTTATGGGCGTTATCATACGTTCTACGGTAAGAAAGGCAGCTAAATTGGCAGTGTAAGAGCTGATGAGTATGAGAGTGAAAAACCACCAGACGGCGCCCACAATGCGGCCGGATATCGATCTTGGTGATATGTCAGAGCCTTGTTGCATAAAGGCGGCCAAAGCAAACCAAAAAGAATTTAAAATACTGAAATCATTGACAGCTGCTGTTGTTGTTATAGGTGGTAAAGAACCAGACCCAGTGGTAATAATATTACTCCCACCACCACCTCCAGCGACAACACCAACTCCAACGCTTGCTCCACTACCACCGACAGCAGTTGTGGCTCCACCTGTTGATACTGTTGTCATGGCACCGGTTACTGGTACACCGCCCACTATAACGGGCGGTTGTTGATTGCGCAATTGTTCATGATGTATGTGCGGCTCTAAAGGCAAACGAAACAATTAAATTATAAAAAAATCTGTCAAATCTGGATTTTGTAAGCCAAAGGAAAAGTCAATGATGAAGTTACACATGAAGGTTTTAATTCTCATTTTGATTTGTCTGTTGTACGTGCTGCACAACCAAGCAAGCGTGTGTTTTATCCAAATAACAAGGACATGTGAGCCCTGGTGTTTTTTTGTGGTTTTCAAGATTTAATATTCCTGAACAATTCGTGATAGCTTTTTTTGTTATGTTTGCTGGTATGGTTGGTATTTGTGTTTTGTCAGACACTATTGTTGGAGGTTTTTTTTCCTTTTTTTTTTTCATTGAAACATAACGAATTTTTATACTAATGTCTGTGCTTTCACAAATCCATACGCATGAAGTTGAAGTTGGGGTATGTCCGTCCATCCATACTTTTTCTTTCTACTTATATAATAAAATTTCAACATTTTGTAATTTTTCAGTAGAGTTTTCTTCTTCTTTTTGAGTATTTTTTCATATATAGTTTTATCGGGTCCGACCGCACATACACATATGCACATACAAATATGTCTGGGCATTCTTTAAAGTAGAGATTAAAATAGTGGGAAAAAAGAAACACGCACCAAAGGCTTTGGAAACTTCTCACGCTTGTGCAGAAATGAAAAAGGAAAAGAAAAATTAAATTAAAAGCATTCACTAACATAACCATTAATAGAGGATAAGACAAACGTATAAACGGACAGACGGACGGACAGGCAAACAGGCAGATGAACAACTCCATGTCGTTTACGCTCAATATTCATACATGCGGGCACAAACATATACATGTGTACACAGATGCCTACAGCAAGTTGCTACTGCTGCCGCCATTTTTATTCACTGCTTAAGTTTATATGGTTTCCACGTTCGTATTCATGTATGTGTTTGATTTCATTTAACATCACATAAAGTCTTACGGGTGCCTGAGAACGATTTGAATTTTTGATATTTACATTATTACGTTATCGTTGTCGTTTGGCTGTCGTTATAGCTGAAGGTTAAAACAACAGCACAGCATGACACAGAAAACTACTACAGCGCATCCTATATCTTCAGGGGTGGGCATTTATGGAGATTCGTCGCTCTTTGACAACAACGTTGAATTCTAACGTTAAGCGATAACCAACGATATGAAAACTTTTTTATTTTTGTCAGTTGAAATCGCTTGCAGCTCATTTGCCCACCCTGGCTCTATAAACAAGGCCTTGTCTACATACCCATCATGTAAAAGAATTTTGTAAAAATGAAAGCAAAAAATTCCTTCAAACGCCTCTGGCATTCTTCTTCTTCTTCTCTACTATTTATTTTAAGCATTTATTAGGTTTTTGTAAAAGCACAAGAGCGCGCGAGTGTGCAGGACTTTGCTCTAAAATAAAACTTTTGTTTTAAAATATTTTTATTGTTGTTGTTATAGTTGAATAAAAATAAATTGTTATGTAGATTGAATTTTCTTTAATAATTTTCTTTCAAAATGTTGTGCTTTTTTTAGACCCACTATATGGGGGTATACATAATTTTGACTAAAAGTTTGCAACGCCTAAAAGAAGGCGTCGGAGATTACACAAAGTATATATACTCTGAACCTCGATCTAGCCATATCTATCTATTCGTCTGTCCAAGGAGGTTTGTTTATTTGTGTTTTTCTCATTTGTGTTAAATATTTTTAAAACCGCTTACCAGCTTGGTATTGTATAATGCGCCATTCGTAGGGTGAGAAGCGCGAGACAAAAAACAGTACAATGCTCACTCCAATATAACTAAATATGACGCTCACCTGGAATAAGGAAAAGAAAACAAGAAAATCGTACAGACTATTGACTGGAGTTGTTAACAGTATTTAATATTATAAATTTAATTTGGTGTTGTGTCCGGTTTATCAGAAATTAATCTATCTTAAATTTACAACAATAACAACATATATAACAAAGTAAATAATGGTCTCTTCTCTTTGCAACACCCAGAACGTGATGTCAGGGACCTACAGAGTTCTTGATCAGAATTAAAAACTGAGTCGATTTAGATATGTCCGCCTATGTGTCTATCAGTGTTGGCACTGTCATTATCGTGAATTGAGCTGAAATTTTGTACAAATGCACGTAGAACCCTACTTGAAATTGATAAAAATGAAGAAAAGTCAAGAGCCCCATCGATACAAATCTATTCAGCTTCCACAAAAATTTAGCTATAAAGAAAAGAAGAAAAATATTTATGATTACGCCATCCATCCAAAAATTAGCGTATTCTTATAACAGACACGCCCCTAATTAATAAAAAAAATTATATTCTGCATTAAACTCGACGTGTATTAAACACACACGCATATTACAAACACTATTAGAGGGCGTGGTCGTGTACCTGCCACGTCCACTGTTTGCATGCAGATGAGAAGGGTATTTACGATAAGTTAAATTTATTTTGCCACAAGAATCGTATTTCCTTTACTGTTATTGTTATGTGTACGTGTGCTTCTCCCTTTCTCCCAACTTTTTTTCATTACATCACTTTTACTGGTTTCGTTTTATTTTTGTGTCTCAGTTGCTTTATGTCGCAGCAAACATATTATTACCAAGCAGTCATATCACGTTAATGCTTCGCTAATTTAATTATTTTTTATAACATGCGACGAGAGTGTGTTCTTCAAGTACTAACAACTAAACCTAAAAACCTAAACTAAAAATTAAGGATACTGAGTCATTGTAAATGATATTGTTAACCTATTGAATTTCTATCTGCTTTACATCAACTCAACCTAGCAAAGTATTTTGGTAATGCAGTCTTAGAGTTTTTCAGTTCCATTTTATGCTGCATTTAGCTTAAGCTAAAAATACATTTTTCAGTAATTTTGTATGTTTCTGTTTGCTCGCGATGAAAGGAAGTATTTTCTCTTTTAACTGTAGTAGCACACACTTGTACACACTTTCATTTTTTACCTTAGGTTTGGTCTTGGAGACCCTATCGCATGGTTTGTTTACATTTTTTTCCTTGTAACGGTTAAACAAGAATTTTTGTCAATTGTAGGCGTATTTTTTGTTTTTTTCGTATTGCAAATAAACTCACTTTCAGAGAATTAGAAGATTTCTTTCAACTTTTTTTTTGCTATTCTGAGCTTTGCAATAAAATACGGATATACGGACATGATCAAAAAAAATTAGCACATCTATCCATATTGTAAATATTTTCCTAACAAAAACAACAACCAATAAAAATTTATTTAAAAATTCAATGAGTTTTTATTTTTTGTTGCATTGCACACAAAACAAAACAAGAACACATTTAAAGGTCACTCATAAAGCAAACCATTTATTATCTAAAGAAAAGTTTAATCTTTGCGTAAAAACCAAGCAGAGGCTAACATATGTTTATAAAAAAGGAAATCTACAGAAGAAAATGCATGTCTGTAGCCTATTGTTGTTAAAGAAATTGGTTGAAGACATTTTGGCTCAGATAAGGAAACTAAAGCGATTCTCTACGAGTTCTGCATACGTGTAAGAAACTCATATGTATGTGTGTGGAGCGCTTTTGTTGCCGTTGATCTTTTTTATCAAATGAAGGCAGTTTTATGTTTTTTCTGTTCCTTGGAGAGCCCTCAAGTTTACATGACTTGTTGAGAATAAGAAAAGAGTGACAATTTCGTAAAGAAAGAAACTTTTCGTCGTTTATTCCAGTTAAAGTTTGTTGCTAACTTATATAGCACACTATCTCTCTCTGTCCTTACTATACGTACAACAATATAATAAAGTTGTTTAAAAAATGTCTTCAATTTACCAAAAATTATCTCATTTTTCATGTTTTTCTTTTCACTTTTGTTTCTCCTTATACAATATATGGCAACAGAGCAGAAAAGGGAAAGTTTTCTCATTTGTTTGTTGGACAATTTAGTGCAACAGTATCTTGTTGGTGTTGTAGCAAAAGAAATCGAAATTTTGCAACATTAAGAAGTGCGTCATTGTTATTTGTCAAACACTTTAAGAGAAGATGATGAAAGGGGGCGAAATATGTCACCAGTAGTTGTAGCAGTGTTTAGTATATTTAACCTACAACCCATGCAATCTAACCCAAGGTCCACGTCCACGATGGACACAAATCTTTCACGCCCTGACCTTAACGTTTAAACATCGCACATAAAATATATAAATCTGTGCCACGTAATCTGGATTTTAGAGATTAGAAATTAATTGAAAATGTAAGAATTTGCGAAAAATTTCAGTATTTTACTACTAATAAGAGTCGTTTCCATAACGAGTTTAGTTCAGTTGTTTGAAATTTCTTAATTTCTTAATAAAATAAAAAAAGGCATTTATGAACCTTTAAGGGGTAATTTATTGTACGTGCGTACGTGCGCTTACCCAAATTTCTTGTGATAAAGGATTCATGAAACTGAACACTCCTGGTGTTTGCTTGACTGGTTTTTTAATCATTATCGAGATGCCCAGTGACATGAACGGTTTACTGAAATCAATGACACGCTCACGTTCCGCGGTAATTGTCATGGCAGCTATAGCAATATCGGCTTCCTGTGCATGTTCATACATACGCAATAATGATTGAACGTACAAACAAACAAACAAAGAATAAAAATGTGTTGAGTATACAATTACGGAATTTTTCTTCATTACAGTTGCGATACGTGCAGGTAGGCAGCCATTAAACTTACCCGTCGTACTAGTTCGCCTACCATACCATCCCAGCCGCCACGTACATTGGGATTTTCCGAACCGTAAGTGCCATCTTTCACCAAACGCATCTCATCTGGTGGGGAGTGCATACATGAAGTAATGAAAGCATCAAGTCAACACACGATTAATGAATGGCTCTTTTAGTTGATTACTTACAACGGATGCCCAACTTTTTGGCCAGGAGATCAGCCAAATCTTTGCAGTAGCCTTCGAATCTTTCGTTGCCTTCTACGGTCTCACCAATACCAGCCCGCCTCAACATGATGTATGGCTCTTCCAGCAGTGTTGTTACCATGTAAGTGCGATTCCTTTCGATTTCGGCATGTGGCTTCAGGCGTACAAACTTGGCGGACAATGCTTGCAGGCCATTATCGTCACTCCATTCGGCCACCTTTACCATGGCGCTGTTAACTGTCATTTCCACTACGTGCAAGGTATAATTTAAACGCCGACCGTCATCGTTGAACTTAATGTCGCCCGTGAGTCCTTCAATTTCAACCTGTTTTCAGCACGCACGCATACACACAAAATTTGAAAGGTTGCCCAAAACGGTAGAAAAAAAGGAAAGAAATTGCAATTGTAAGTGCTTTGGTAGATAAGGATGCATAGTTAAGCGTATGTGTGTGTATGTGTATGTGTGTACAATTTACCAAGCAATTCATTTTAATTGAGCCTTCTGGCTAAAGACACTGTTACACATTCAACCGTAGAGAATCTGCACGTTTTCCTACTACGTTGCTACGTTGCTACTACAACCCACCCATCAAGTGTTAATTTCTTAACCCAGTCAGAATGTTAACTCGGCCACATACATAATTTACTGGATGTTTGTTCAAATTTACCGATAATGCGTGTAAATTGTTTGAAAAAGTGTTCATGTGTGTGTGTGTGGTGTGTGTACCTTGCGCAAATAACGTGAAATCTTATCGCCGTGTTCCCATGGATTCACCCAACCCTTTGCCGTATTGCAATCTAAATTACGTGCAACATTGCCAGCAATGCCGCCGCCACCTCCCCCCAAGCCATTCAAGTTAGCATTCATTGAACCGCTCATTAAATTGCTCATGCCACCAATCATGCCAATACCAGCCAGACCAGTGGCATTGGCTGAGGTGGAGGCAGCTGCTGCCATTAGTGTTTGGCCTCGTCTAATAATACTGTTACGAAACTGATCCGGTTTCTTGCGTAAAATTTTATTAAATGCTTCAACCAGAACGAATACAGCGTCGTACATGAGGGCAGCTTGAGCCTTTAATAATAACAAAAAGAAGAAGAAGAAGATAACAATTGTTTTTTTTTGAAATCGTTATTTATTTAATTTTTTTTTTTTTCTTACCGATATAGAATCACGACCTGCTCCTATCGATGTTGTAGGATCCAAACGTTTCCAACTGTCATAAAATTCACGCACCAAGCGACGGTTGGTGTCGACTAAACGGAAACCGGTTATGTTGACGGCACCGAATTCAATAATTTCACTCTCCCAACGATCATCCATAACCTACAAAATAATAAAATTTTATTTTAGTCAACCAAGTTAGTGGGCGTGTTTTAATTAAAAGAACGAGGAAAAAAGTATCCAATCTTGAATACATCATCAGTTCACTAAACCTCCCGAGCAGTATATGTCTCAAAATATCGCTTGACCCAATTTCAATTCCAACTTGAGTATGAAAACTATCAACTCTTTAGCAAGTTATAATTTTTGAATCGATTTCTCAATTTTTGCGACCAGGAGAATGCTTGCCATAGAACACAAAACAGACAGACATGACTAGATCGACTCAGGGTTTGCGTCTACTGGCGTGTATGAAAATATAAATTTTTCTCTATAAATATAAATTTTATATAATTTTTGTATATAAAAAAAAATTAACTACACTAAGCCTAAGTGTACTCCACATCATTTATAAAAAGTGGGCGGGCAGGTACATAATTACCTCTCTAATGTTGTATGTATTACATATCAACTATTTAGTAAATTGTGTGTCGATTTTAGATGTGGCACCTCATGTCTCAATAATTAAGAATCTTCGTACAAAAATGAGAAATACTTTAATAAAATATCTTAAAATTTGCAATTGTAGTAATAGCAGCAGAGAGACATACGCACACACAAGCCTACATCGACTCTGTTTAGCAGTCAAGCTGTGCAGACATATTACGCATAACGAAAAATTATTTTCTTTGGTGAATAATAAAAAAACTAACGGTGCAGAAATATTTTGCATAGTAGTTGTTTTGTTCGTGTGAGCAACGGAACATAAACTTACTTTTAGTAAAAGTAATACTTGTGACAAAGCAAATAAGGAATTTTCTTCTTTTTTGCTTACTGTTACATTGCGAAGGCGTTGTACCTGTGGCACAGCCTAGTTTGAACCTGGGTCAAGGCTAGTGGAAGTGCCGAATATTACTCCCACGATAATCCCTTGGCTGCGCTTTTGCTTCCTTAATGGGTCTGAAACGTACGCCGCCACAGACGGCAAGCAACCGGACAAATGAAACCCCGGTGGCGCAGGCTACGGCATGTGACAACCAAAACGGCGAGGAACATAAAGAAGCGGAAAGAAAGGATAAGAAGGAAACAGAAAATGATGGCGTAACTTTCTATATGCTGGGTGCAGAAATTGCGAAACTAGTGGATATGCTAGAAGATGGAAAAAGGCGCATCATAAATTTACCTATGCGCGAAAGCATAGAAAAAATCAAAGCTCTATACGAATTATCAGCAATAAATATGCATGATGACGAAGCCAAAACCGTTATCCGAAACAGTAGACATTCACAAACATCCCCATGGTTAAAGCAAGCGCCTAAAAAAAGACGAGAATTGAACCAGAACGAAGAGACTCCTAACCCTAAGCGTAAAGCGGTTAAGGAGAATAAGGTTAATCAGGAGGCAGCGGCCAATACTGCTGATAAAGAGCCACCAGCAATTATGTCCGGCAAAGCTACGACGGTAAATAAGCGCAACAATAGGCCCAAATATGTAAAGCCAGAAGCCATAATAATAGGTAAAGCTGGGGAGATGTCATATAGTGACATTCTCAAAAAAGTCAAGCAAGACGACAGTATGCGCAAACTAGGCGAGGACATCGTAAAAATCCGTAAAACTAAGAACGGAGAAATGATGTTTGAACTAAAGAAAATGCGTGACGGCAACCCCACACAATATAAAGAGGATATTGTGAAACTGCTGGGGACTCAGGCGAACGTAAAGCTCATCGGCAACGAGAAAACCGTGCTACTGAGAGACCTTGATGAAGTCACAGGCAAAGATGAAATAGTAGAGGCCATAAACTCTCATTCGAAAGATGTAAAAATAGATATAACTGCAATAAAATCCATTAAGAAGGCATTTGCCGACACCCAAATGGCCATTCTTAGCTTACCCGGTTGCGGCAGATTTATTACAAGTAGGCAAAATCAAAGTTGGATGGGTCGTCTGCAGAGTTCGGGAAAGTTCAGCTCCGAGATGTTTCAAATGTTTGGAGTTTGGACATATATCCAAAGCCTGTAGGAGTAGTGTAGATAGAAGCAAGTGTTGCCTCAACTGCGGTAAACCGGGGCACATAGCCAAACAGTGTGGGAACAAGGCGGAGTGCGCAATATGTGCAAATAAAGGTTTAGGCTATGACCATCCTATTGGTGGTAGGCGGTGCCCAACCTATCTAGCAGCAAATTCGAAAAAAGCAGAATGAAGATATTGCAATTGAATCTAAACCACTGTGAAGCTGCACAAGACCTACTCAAACAAACTGTCTTGGAGCAAGGAGTTGATATGGTCCTGATATCAGAGCCTTACCGAAGTATAAATACTAGGGGATCCTGGATCTCGGACCCCACAAGCAAAGCGGCAATATGGATTTGTGGAAATCTTACAACTCAGGGTGTTCCCATAAAGGACAAGCAGTACTACGTGGTTGTGCAGGTAATGGGCATTTTTATCTTCAGCTGTTACCTACCACCCAGCCTAGATCTAGAACAGTTCGAACACATAATCGACATGATTGCAGAGGATATAAATACACATAAACCAGCCTTAATCGCGGGTGATTTTAATGCATGGGCCATGGAATGGGGCAGTAGATACACCAATAAGAGAGGCGAAACCATAATAGAAGCCTTTTCTTCATTAGGCGTCACGTTACTAAACGACGGTATCAAAAACACATTCGAGAAGAATGGTGCAGGCTTGAAAATTGACATAACATTCGTCTCTGATTGCCTGGTGCGTTATTGTGACTGGCACGTTAGCGACATATATACTCAGAGTGACCACTATGCTATCATTACAAGGATATGCCGACATACTCAGCTGACAAGCACGCCTGGTAAGCACTGCGGTAGGGGATGGAAACTTCAAACTCTGGACCCGAATGTGTTCAAAGTTATGATTGCGGATGATGTAACACTACCATCAGAAGTGGAAGAACAAGCAAAAAAGCTGGCGCAGCATGTTACTGCAGCGTGCGACGCTTCTATGGTCAGACGATCGAATCTCCCCAATCGTAAACCAGTATATTGGTGGAATAGCGAGAACGATAATGCGAGGCGACAGTGCTTAGGTGCCAGACGCAGAGCACAGCGTTTTATTCACTCCACAGAATATGCAACCTATAGAAACAGATATACTGAAGCGCGTAAGCGGCTTAAGAAAGTAATAGCTGCCAGCAAGAGCAGATGCTTTAAAGAGCTTTGCAACCTAGCAGACTCTGATATCTGGGGCGGAGCTTACAAAACCGTAATGGCTAAGGTCAAATGCTACAAAAGGAACGTACCCACAGACGCCGAATTCATGAAAAAGGTGGTTGAAACGCTTTTCCCAAAGCATGAGGCAATACCCGGTAGACTCCTTACGACATTGCCCGCCTGGTCTGACAGTACTGACTCTAATAGGGCACTTGGAGTACCCACGAGCACTTTTACATGGCGGATAACAACTAATGAGTTGCGAAGAGCAGTTGAAAAGCTCGACAACAATAAAGCCCCTGGCCCTGACGGCATACCCAATGAGGCCGTTAAAATCGCTGCAGAGCATAACCCCAACTTGTTTCTGCACGTATACAATAACTGCCTAAGCTGCGGTTTATTTCCAAGCATATGGAAAAGGCAAAGATTGGTCCTGCTCCCAAAGCCGAATAAACCTGAAGGAGAACCTGGGTCCTATCGTCCCCTATGCATGATAGACACACTTGGTAAGCTGCTTGAGAAAATTATACACGACAGACTTGTACATCACATTGAAAGTACGTGCGGCCTTTCTAATAACCAATATGGCTTCCGTAAAGGGCGATCCACAATCGATGCAATAATGCATGTTAAAAACATCGCTGAAAAGGCTATCGAAGGAACACGGTGGAAAAACGGAACTAAAAAGTACTGTGCAATAGTAACGCTTGATGTAAAAAATGCATTCAACTCTGCTAGTTGGCCCCATATTATCGAGGCGCTGTGGAAAAAACACGTACCACTATATTTGGCGCACATCATAAGAAACTACCTGTCACAGCGGGTCCTGCTCTATGAATCTGACGCAGGCTTATGTAACTATAATAAAACAGCGGGCGTCCCACAAGGCTCAATACTTGGACCCCTGCTTTGGAATATATTATACGATGAAGTCCTAAGGCTACCAGTGCCAACAGGAGTGAGTATCATTGGCTATGCTGACGATATAGCAATTACCATCGTTGCCAAGGAACTCGCAGATATACAATCCGATTGCAGAACGACTATAGACTTACTCACAACCTGGCTTAAGGATCGTAAATTAGAGCTTGCGCCGCAAAAGACGGAGGCGATACTAGTCACTAGCCGAAAGAAGAGAGAAACCCTGCAGCTAGATATTGGCGGATATGAGATGACCACTATGGAGGCAATCAAATACCTAGGAGTCACACTCGATGCAAGACTATCGTTTTTACCACACTTGAATACAGTGTGCGAAAAAGCATTCCGCATATATACAGCACTCGCACGTATAATGGCAAACATTGGGGGCCCTAGCCAAATAAGAAGGTTACTATTGGCCAAAGTGATTTTCTCAGTAGCTCTCTACGCCGCACCGATATGGAGTAATCGTATTCAGAAGTATCCAAGCTATGCGAAAAGCCTGAATAAACTATGGCGTGGTACAGCCCTAAGAGTATGCTGTGGTTTTCGTACCATATCTCTAGACGCGGCACTTATATTGGCTGGCATAGCACCGCCAGACATAATGGCGCTACAGCACACTAGGATGCATGACAGAAGGAAGGAGTTAGGCAGAAACCTTACGCTCGCCGAGAAAAACGCCATACTCCAGAGGAGCTATAATGAATAGCAAATGAAGTGGAATGCCTCTCCACGAGGCCGATGGACATACGAGCTCTTGCTTAGCATAGGATTATGGCTGAACAGGCAGCAAGGTTGCATGGACTACTACTCGACACAAATATTTAGTGGTCACGGATGCTTTCGGGCTTACTTATATCGCTTTAAGCATGATACGGAACCCTGGTGCCCAACGTGCAATAATGAGGAAGAAAACGCTGCACATGTACTCCTGAAATGCCCTAGATTCAGTGTCGAACGGCAATTGATTGAAGAAGTAACAGGTGAAGAAATCAGTCCAAACAGATTGTGCTGGTGCATGAGTAACTCCGCTGAGGTATTCCAATGCGTCAATAATGTCTGTGCGTCTGTTATGAGCCGCCTCAGAATGGAAGAGCGTGCCCGACAACGACATAGGACAGAGACCACATCACTGACGATTTGAGCTTAGGCTCAAACGGCTCTCCCGACGTAATACTTAACGGTGGTCCCGGGAGATGCACCGTCGGACGTTCTAGGAGGTTTTAGTGGGTGAAGGCCCCACACTGACCTGCGGCTCTCAATGCTTTCCTCCTCGTTAAAAAAAAAAAAAAAAAAACATCGACTCATATTTTACATAATGTTGCTACATTATGGGGTCTCTGACGCCAACTTCTACTACGTAGGGTATAAAAATTTTATGGGAATAAACTTTGCACCAAAGGTAGATATATTTCCACCAATAAGAGTTATAAATGTTAATCGTTTAGGTTTTTGTTAAATTTTTCTTTCACTTTCAAAATTTCTTAATTTTCAATATCTAACAAGGAACAGGTTTTTTGTCAAATCGAAATAAAGCTAACACTGCACTCGCTTAACCGAACAGTAACCTATTGTTACACCAGGCATCTACCTACTTGTTATTATAATTCCAGCTTACACACTTTATATCAACAAACTCTACCCAGCGACTTATGGACAAATCCACTCATGCGTTTGTATATTTAGTTATTTCCCAGTGTGCAGTTTTGTGTATACACTTACCAGACCACTGAGCAAATAGTGATAGGTACGTCGTCCTAATGAAATATCTCGTACATGTTGGATTAGTATCTCTTTGGCCATTTCCGTTGGACAATCGAGTACGATGTATTTATTGGTGAAACGACCCAAATCCTCCAACGTATGCAGGAAATCAATGGCCATTGTTACGTTGGCAATACGCTTGACCATCTCCACTTGAAATGATTCATTTCCGGGCTTTAAACCTTGGTAGATTTGCTGTAACCGCAGCAGACCTTGAATGTACAATAAATGCAGTGAAAATTGAAAAATGCTTAGTACACGATACAGGGTGCTCACTATGACCCTATATGAAAGTTAAATAACTTGAACACAAAATTGTTTTACAACATAAATAAATATTTTAGTGATTATTGTGCGTAATGTGCATCGTGACACATAAGAAAGACTTTTCTTATATGAAACATTAACACGAGGTGCCCACTTCTTTAGAGTGGACTTAGGTTGGAAGTTTAGCTTTAAAACAGAGAAAGAGAAAACGCTTTGTTTTTACTACATGGACACCTCTTGACCTAAGGATGATCACTTTTTAAAATTTTTATGGAAAATTAAAACTTAACTATAAAAAGACTTTTATATCATAATAATTAACTGCGACAAGTTTGAACTTCGCACATAACGTTTTTTTCCACCATCCACTAAATAGGTAAAAAAATGAGTCTACATCTATAAACAAATTGTATGTGTTGGTTATTTGAGTGCGCCCATTTTTGCACATGGGTGAGTTAACGAGCAAGAAATGAAATTTCAACTTTAAAATCATTAATTCTTTGGTTGATTGTGGGCGTGGTAATTACTGATTTTGCCCAATTTAAGTAGAAACCCAAGTTAAATATTTAAACATGTTTTTACATAATATAACATTGCTTCAATATATTAGAACGTGAGCGACCGCAGATATATGGACACACAGACGGACATTGCTAGATCGATTTTAATGTTAATTCTAATCCAGAAATTAGATTGTGGTGTTTTCTGGGAAGTGAGAGTTCATCGTAGAATTGTTTACCCTCAAAACTACTGCGTAAGCTTTGACCCATAAGTTGAGAACCACTGAAACAGAGTAAAAACCTTTGTTGTCCCTATTGTAACTTTAATTGCTGTAAAGCATTTCATATTTTCAATCCATTTGTTTTGTATAAAACATTTAGTGCCAGCAGCATATACAACACCGAACAACAAGCAAATATTCTAAGCAATTCTCTGATTATTATTGTCATCACCATCATCATGGTTGGATGGATGAATAGATGGCAACAGTTATTATTATGGTAAAATGGTAATGCATTGCATTGCATAAATGCGTGAATGAACCATCATCTCTGCCTTCACCATCATCATTATCATCGTCATCATCGTCATCATCATCATAATCAGTTCGGTGTTCAATACGGATTTATTTTGTACTTGCTTCTCGGCTGCTGTGAACGTCTGAAAGAATTTTCCCAATTCTCTGTGGCGTTGTCACTATATCGTTTTTATGCAATCAATGTTACTGTCACTGCTGTTGTTGTGTTGTGTTGTATTGTGTTGTGTTGCGTTGTGTTGCTAAAAGATGATGGCAAGAGTGATGATTTTACCACACGCACACCCACATATACTTAAAGATTGGTTCATATTTGATTTGAGTATACTTTAAATACACTTTCAACACAGACACAAAAACTCTGGCGCCAGTTTAGTCGAAAGTGTTGTGTGTTCAATTCAGTTTCAGTTCAGCTCTCTTTGGATTCACAGTTTAGTTTAACAATCAGAAGTCAACAAAGGCTTTTCGTATGTATTAGTTTAATACATGGGGGAGTAGTGGTAGCAGCTGTAGGCATACATATAAAAACCAATACGACACATTGACATGGTCATTCATTCCAACCTATTATCTTTGTAACCATTGAGATGAGTGGAGAATCGTAGAGAATATTTTTTTTTACCAAACCCTATACAAAACGGATTTACAGAAAAGAAAGAGTGCTTTATGTGTGCGTGTGTGTTTAGATTTGGGGTTTGTTGAATATGTGTGTAGTACACAACTGTCAGGCAATACTTGGGGATGTACCATCAACATACCAACCAACCGACCGACCGACCGGGAGCATTTGAGAATTTTCGAAATAGTCAAATCTGACTCTAAGCAAACTTTAAGTTCTACATCAACAAAATGCAAGGTTGTTGTTTTTGTATAATTTTGCATAAAAGCATTGAACCGAACATACGCATGCACACACATACAATGTGAGACCAAATCTTTGTTACAGCTTAGTCGTATAGTCGGGTATAAAAGCGTCTAGAGATTACTCACTCCTCGCACATGTCAGTGAGTGTGATTGTGCAGAGCAGTGTATGGTTGTAATAAATGTATGAATGTGAGTGTTATTGTAACTGAGATTGTGTGTTGTTGCATTGATAATGACCATTCGTTATTGATAATGACGATAATCAGGGGAACTAACCAACCAAGCAACTAAGCCATCGACCAACCGACATGACATCTCGCAATCTCTCTCTCTCTCTACTCTGTACTTTCGTTACTATTTTGCTTTATTATTCTCTCCCAGCTCCATAGTATTCATCATAAATATTTAAAAAGTTTTTGTTGAGATGTTGCCATTTGAATGTTCATGTAGCCAAACACACAAAGCACACATACAAAATTTTTTGAAATGTATTTCACCAACTAACAATGTATGTGCTACCTTCTTACACACACACACACACACACACATACAAACAAACACGCACTCACTCTTAAATGTTAAACGAACTGTGTACAAATAAGTACGTGTCCAATTTTTAGTTGTAAAGAATTTTGCTGGGAAATTTTTTATACGAAAATTCTACTTTTCGAAATGTGTGCAAAGGAATTTTTAATCAAACAGTACAATTCTTGTTTTTGTTTTTGTTTTTTATTTTTTATTTTTTGCTTCATAAGTAATAATCCTTGGTTTTGTTCAAAAAAGAAAAAAAATATTTTTAACAAAATTTCTTTAAAAAAAATATAAATTGTTTATATACAGTCATCACTGGGCAGTTGGTAACTTTATTAAGTTGTAAGTTGTGTATTTGAATATGTGTGTGACATAGACTCCATTGTAGACAGAAAAGCAAGCGTTTTTAGTGTTGTGTCTCTTGTGGTGTTTGGGTTGTGTTTTGTCTAAAAATAAACAAAAGGCTTAAATGGTGTCGCCCCTAATACATTATGAATTTTATTTTCATTTTGACTATATTTGAAAGCTGTAATGAAATGAAATGTTAGAAATTGTGAAAAATTATTACTTGGCGACTGGAAGGGTAGAACCTGGACCGGTTTCGAAAAAGTTATAAATGGCTCGGCCAAAGCTCAAACACCCACCATTTGGGTCAGCTTAAAGGGCATGGTTTGGAAAATTGTCAATTTTTCTTCTTCTCCTTTTTGACAAAGATAAACAATCATTTGGTTTTTATAAACATTTTCTGAACAGACGGCCGATTTTCTTCATTTTTGACCCGAAAATTTTTTTTTTTTTACTAGTTTTACTAAATAAATACAAAAAAATACCATAACAGTTAATCCTTTCTTGGTTTTCCTTTAATTTAAGGTTCTCCTGGTTTGGCCCAATTTTAAAACCAACCTGCGTGCAAAAACTATCAAGATAATACAATAGAAACTAGAATGTTTATAGCAACTTCCTTTACTGTACTTGGAAAGCAAAGCCTTTCTTTTTCTTAAAAATAAGATTCCAAACAGGCTCGAGTTAAAGTATCAACCAATTATTACCAACAGCATTGCATTGTGTACGCATTCTCGCAAGTTACAGAATAAAACAAGCAAGAAAACTATATTTGACTTTGGTCAAATCTTAAATACCCTCCACATCTATATAAAAACGGTGGGCGTGGCAGGTATATGATTACGGTCTCTTGTAATGTATGTATTACATATCAGCTTGCATGTCGAGTATATTGAATATGGTTTTTGTAAATTGAAGACGTCTCTGTTATTCGACCACGACCATTTTGATACATCGACCGATTGGATAATTGTAAAAATTTCTACTAAATTTTTATCAAATATCTCAATTTTTGTCGATTGTGGGCATGGCTTTTGACCAATTTTGCCCATTTTAAATATTAATCTGATTAAGCAGAAACACAAAATTTCACTTCGCCCACTTTCAACAGACGGACGCTCGGACACACGGTCATACATGTCTAGATAGACTCAGTTTTTGACACTGTGACACATTTAGTATACGTATACCCTCCATCTTATGTCGTTCGTTCATCGAGTTGTCATTAAGAGCAATTAAACTGTACAATAAACAAATCCCAGGAAGCAACTTTTCGAATACGCCCTATAATGCTGTTGACCCTTTACATTCAGTTTTGTATACTCTGAGTATATGTGCATACCATCGTTTTTTATAGAAATTGATTATAGTACTCATTCTTTATAATACTTTTTATACAACTCTAACCAAGTTAAAGACAAACCACAAAGTTAAAGTTAAAGACAAACCAGCAATGTTCATATTATCTCCGATAGCAATTCACAGCATTACTGCTGTTGGCCAACAGAAGTTTGTCACATTGCATTTCATTTGTGAAATAACAAAAATAAAAAATATATTTTTACATAATAGCTGTTATCAGTTGTATAAAAAAAGAGATAGAGAAGCGCATATAAATTTCTATTGGTTTTGTCCAATACGAACGTTCACACACATTTGCATAATATGTTTATTATCTTGCGCGGATATTATGCGCATCATTTTACGAATTCGCAAGCATAGAAACTCAACAAAACAAGCAAAAATGTATTTCCAATAAAGTTTATATAACCGTCACATAAGACGAGTTTGCTATGCCGTGGGCAACACTAAAAATGGAGGCGTCAGAGATCCTACAAAATGAATTCTTAGTCAGCAAGAATGTTCATTCGTATGCCCGTCTGTCTGAATTTTTTTACAGACAATTTAATAATTGATCCCTTTTCATGGATGCGACGAAAATTGGCGTGGAACGCCCACAATTTACGAAAAACTTTATTCATCGCAGAATCCGATTTGCAAGTTGATGCGTTGATTTGACATTAGAAGGCGTATTAATGTACCTGCCACGCCCACTTCTGGTTTATAAAACTAAAGGGTATTGAAGATTTGGTCTGAGACAAATTATATTCTGTTACTGTGCTTTATGATATTCCGTATAATTTATTTGTACGTGTGTACATGCAAGTGAATGAGTTCAGTTTGATTTCTTCTTCTTCATTTCGTGGCATTTTATATCAACCTCAACCGTACAACGTAAATAATAAATATGTAAGAAATTATGTGCTTGTGTAACCACAAACCAGCAACAAACCAACTTTGCTACATTTCCAACAATATTTGTCATTAAAAAACAAGTAAAACTACTAACTTTGGCTTATAGAAAATCTTAAACACCCTCCACGCCTGCATTCAAATGGTAGGCGAGGCAGTTACATGATTCCACTCTCTAATAGCTTTTGTATTACATACAAGCTTGCAAGTCAAGTTGAACGCTGGATATGGTTTTTTGTAAAAAACTATGCACGTCTGTTACCCGACCACGCCCATTTTTAGCCAAACTATGGATGTTATAATTATAAATATATGTAGGAAACTACAACTTAATAGCTCAATTTTTGTGGCAGATAAACACACTTTTGTAGATTGTGGGCGTGCCTCTTGAATAATTTTACTAATTTTAAATAGCAATCTTCGTGTAAAAACAAAAGTGTCTGTATAAAATTTCAGCTCAATATGTCAAAATTTACGGCCGGGAGAATGTCAAAAACAGGCAAACACAAGGTCAACTCAGTTTTTAATGCTTATCAAGAATGCAGAGTCTCTGACGCCTCCTTCTGGATGTCGCAAATGGAATGACAAACTTCGTGTACCCCGCATCTTATGTGGAGGGTGCAAACAAGGGGCAAAATTTTGTATATAATAAATATAACAATAAAAGGGAAGGAGAGTAAGAAAGAGAGCACTGAGTCACACTGACATAACAATACATTGTAAATAAAAATCGAAAAATATTTTGTTTGATTGTAAATATGTATAAAAATGTAAATAGCGCTGCACACATGTTTACATCTGCATACGGATGAGTTAACAAATACATACAGCCAACATATTGTATTATACAGCAAGATGCAAAGCATATGGCGCTTGATGTATGATGACAGTGATCTTTTTGGGGCAGTTGTGCTCAAAAATTGTTTACAACACAAAATGTCTCTGCACTCGCGTGTATGTGTATACACATACCTGCATATTATTGTATATGTACAATGGATTAAACGGAAATGAAAGCTGGTATATGTAAAAAATATTTATTAAATGAAATAATATTTCTTTCGATATGTTGAAATCTTCTTCAAAACGATTCAATTAAAATTGTGTTTCTTTTCATAAAATATTTTACTATTTTATATTGCATGGAAAGCTGAAACCAGAGACATTAGGATTTCAAATGCATTTTTATTTAAATAAAAGTATAAAAACTCATCAATGCAACTCTATGCGTAATGTGTTGGAAAATGTATGCCAGTTGGCTGTTTTGTTTCGACTTGCAAGCTGATACGTAATATATGCACTACTAGAGAGTGGAATCATGTAACTGTCACGCCTACCGTAGATGTATGTAGATCTAAACAAATTGCGTTTTTTTACTGGTTGTGTTATCAGTAATAAAAAAGATGCAAACAGAAGTAAACAAGGATAACTTCTTAAATTCGACATCTGTTCTCCACTGTATATGAAAGCGTATCATTATAGTAGTCAAAGGTTCTGTTGGTGGTTATTTTATTGTTTCCGTTTATGTGGTAGCCGTGACCACCGCTATTGTTGTTGTTAACATTGTATGTGTGTTTTAACCAAAAAAACGGAAACAATGCAATTATTTTTCGATTTTATTGTTGTTGTATTTTTTCTACCACCATGTCAATATCAATGATTGAAAAAGAAATATAGAGTATATGTGTAAAAGCACTTTTTCCCACTTTGTTGTGATTTGCGTTCCATTCCTATTTTCACAATTAAAATTTCTGCCACCACTGCGCTTAGTTTACTCTGTAAGTTCAAGTTGACTCCATTGTTTATGCCCTGCAGCTGGCACGTTTGGCAAATGCCATTCAGAATGAGAACCTGAATCGACTTAACCAAGTCCGTCTGTCCAGGTAATTTTGTATACAAATTACGGGTCGGACTTATTGAGGTATTTCCATGCAATTTTCTACAAGGATACATAGATTGGCTCAAAGAGAAACCCTTTTAACCCCTCTAAAAATGGACCGAATCGTACCATTTTTCGAAACCTTGCAATGCAAGTCTTTATATTTGGCAAAATAAGGTGAAGAATAGATTACGGTAAAATTGGATCCGATTGGACTATTTTGGACTATTTAAACTAGCTGTAGCATAATATTAGGGACTAAGTGGTGAAGAGTATTAAATGGTCGGGCTTAACCGTTATTAACATTTTCATTTGTTTTATTTATACATGCGAAGGATAGCATCTGGGTTCAGCACGTTTTGTATTGTTTAATTTCCATTTAGTTGAGCGGAATACGTTGCGGTTATATAAAAGTAAAGGTTACTGTAAAGTGTAGATTGGGACACACTTTACACCTGCACGTAAGATGACTTTAGATAACATAAAAAAAATATTTTTGGGTTTATACAAAATTGTGAATTCCCTCAATTTATGGGTGCTTCCACCACGTTTGAATTAAACTAAAAGCATTTGGGTTAGGGCTTTCCACCGGTCAAGCTCTTTCATTTTATGGGCACGTTAAATAGATTTTGAAAACTAGTTCCAAAACATAGTTCCAAGTGTTGTCGTATTGGATTTAATAAGATGCCTTTTTATGATTTTATGAGATTCTGTTTCTTAAATCACGTTATTTGGTACCCATCTTTTTTTTATTTTTATTTGATTTCTTTTTAAGAGAGGAAAACTTAAAGATATGATTGCTGGTATTTGAATTTGAATATTTGGTGAGGGATTCAGTTCTCACCGTTTTGTTTTTATGTGCAATTTTTAAAAATTTTAACGCATGTATATAAACATGAGTCATCATCACTTACGATTTTATTCAAATTCTATTTGATTAAGTCACTTGTACAGACTGCAGCACTTTAAAAGCAAATTGATATTCCCTGGATATGAGCAGTTCGCATAATAATAAGTGTTATGTTTGTCATGGCATGGCATTTATTCATATTTTAACTACTACTGCTACATACTACTACTACAATGCTTCTTTCTGGTGTAGTTAGTAAGACTGTGCACTCTTAAGGCAGAGCGGCAACTGCGTACTTTATACTCCATAAATAAAACTTATGCATTGAAATATGAAATTCTATAACTGAAACAAAGCCGCTAAAGCCACTCGAACACACATTTTAACACACAAAACAACTTATAAGCAAATCTTTGGTGAAGGTGGGTTGAGTTTGAAATGCTGCATTTGTGTTTAGTGTATGTTGTGATAAAAACGGAAAGGAACTCGACATAGCTGTAGTCTGAAGATGTTTTACAATCTAGCTAAATATAAATGTATGAATTTACAAATGTATGCAAACGCTGACAAAATGCAATCTTAGTTTTATTGTTATTATTACCTGTAGAGCTGAATGTGTTGTATTTTCCTTATTCAGGCAAATGTTTTGTGTGAGTGTGTGCTTTAGGTGCCGCTACTTGAACCATTTAAATCTGGGTAACACCTCAAATAAGCATATAAAAATCTCTATATGATCCAAACGGAACAGAAGAGTTTGCATAAGTTTTTTTTTTTTTACATAATTGTATTGTATGTGTATAGGTGTGTTGTCGTTGTGTTTGTTATTCTTTTTTTAAGATTTTATGCAACACCGTATTAATATTAGGGCACGGTTTCGACTTTGTTTTTTCTAAATATTACTAAAGATTCTAAGCATAGTGTTGCTGTCGTCTTTAGTTAAGTTTGACACGAAAAGTTAAAACCGGTTTGCCTACAAGCACTTTGACCACAACACATATGTATAAAAGAAAATATTTGCATTTAGAGTATATTCAAGTATAACTGTATACGCCAGTAACTGTTATACATCAGTATAACAGTAGTACTTGAATGTACCAGTATACGCCAGTATAACAGTATAATTAAAAATTAAAAAGTGGCTTTTATAGGAAAAAGTATTTGGTTATATATAAAAATACATTCATAGCGATTCTAGTTGAACACTAAATAATAAACTGTTATAAATTATAAAAACTAAAATGTTATACTTTCGCATGATTAAACGTTAAACTTGTTATATGAGAATATAAAATAATTAAAATTTCAATTTATAACAATTGAAAATTGAAACTGTTATAAAAAAAATTATTATTAAATAATAAACTTTTATTCAACTTTTGTATACAAATTAAAATTCTTATATATAAAGGAAAATAAAAAATATCGTTTTCTTTAATTCTTTTATTTATATTTAATAAAATAGTAAAGTTAAAGTTCATATTATTTTTTATTATAGTATAATTTGTTGCCTTTGTCCGTTACAATAATTATAATTAACCTTAGTTTATTTACAAGTTGAATTGTTACACATCCGCGTTGAATCTGTTGTTGTTTCAACTGTAAACTGTTATATAAAAACTCAATGACTGTTTGAATATGATATGTAAAATTTTGAATCATCACTTGTTTATTGCTTTTAACCGTTGTATGTATTCGAAAGTTTAATATCATTATTAAGAACATCGATTATTAATTGCTAATCTCTGCCATATGGGTACAAATGAGAGGCACCAACATGACGGTCGTGGGAAAGAAGTTAAATTATTCTTCTTTCCAATCTATTCAACAAGGGCATCATATAAAAGTACTGGATGACAAGATTAAACATTACATTAACTGCAATTTTATCCCTTTGGAGTGATTTTATCCAAATATATGTGACATGAATGTCACACGAAAGGGCTTAAGAAGTGTCAAATCTTAAGATATCTGAGATTCATAAAAAATTAAAAAAACTTTCGAAACTGTTCATTTCGTTTCAAATAGTTTTATAGAACCCAAGTAATTTTTATCTGCATTAATTTTTTTTGCGTCTTCAGAAAGTTTTCGTCACAACAAATAATTAAAAACAATGAACACAACATCACGCTTAATATTAAGTTACGCAGGATATAATTTTGTATGAAATTGTGAAAAATATTCAAGAACATTATTTTCATACTTCACTAAGTGAATAAATGGTAAGTTCGTTAAGACTAGAAAGCAATTAGAGTTGAAGTATCTCATGCTGCAATATTATACGAATAAATGAGCAAAAATCGAATGATGTGGAAGGAAGAGGGAAAATTAAAATGTTCATGATGAACAACCAGCAATAACAATTATCGTGCAAGCAAGATAAGGCAATAAAATATATTTGATGAAGATGATGCTGAAATATTAAACGAAACATAAACGTAAAGGCTCAGCCACGTTCAAAACTGCACATGACACAAAGGGTGCCTGCGCCAGATGTATGTTCAATCTCATAAATAAACAAGTACTAGAGAAAAATTTGATAATACTGGGGGTATATGGGTTTGGTGCAAATGTTTATAACACTCCGAAGTAGGCCTGCCACACCTCAAAGACGCGATCGCAGAACTAATAAAAACACAAACCAACTTGCTTTTCCAGCCTGTTTCTCTTTTGCCGTCACTCTCACGGCCACAACACTTAGTACTCACGCCTACAAATGATATCCATGATTGTGGATATCGTACACTTGGCGTATACCTAATATAACTCTTTCTTACTCATTCGTTTTTGTACTTGAGTTGACCATAGCGAAGCAAGATGTCATAAAGAATAACTGAAAAGGTAGAGATTGTCGTGTAAGAAGAAGCAAAAGATAGAGCCAAAGAAAAGCCAGAGCCACAGCTGCCTTTGTACACGGATATCCTATTACAGGCATGATACTGGCGAAAGCCACCAACACACGTACACCATACCATAGCGTTGCGCAAAAGGTACTTGGAAGGTGAAAGGCATGATATATTCGTTCGTTCCGTGCTTGGAAAATAAAGCGACTGAGAGAGAGAGAGTAAAGCAAGAATCATTTGCACACGTCTGTACAAACATACCAATGTAAATGATAATAAAGCATATGAATAATAGATAATTGTACAAAGATGAGCTTATCACATACACGCACACACACCCATCCACCCGTACGTATCATCCACAGAGAAGACACATTGGTTAAGTAGGTAAGCGTACAAATAGGTAGATTGCAACTTTACATACATATATTGCAAGTATTGTCGAGATGGGCACACATGTTCTTAAATCTTACATAACATACGAGCATGTTACAGGACATGTTGGAAAGGTAATGTTTTCAAGAGTAATTTAATATCATCTTTTATGTAATTATTTATAAGTGCTCTTCTGTTACAAGCACTGGACAGCGTACATTTCTTCTTCTTTTCGATTATAACATAACAGAGAAATGTCATGCTACTTTCTCCTCTCCTTGCCATTACCGTTACCATTACCAATTTAATGTTAAGGAAGAATTAAAATTGTATGTCTAAGAGGAGTAAATATTGCACATGGAAGGAAAAGCTGACAGTAGTAAACTTTACAAACAATTACGCTGCCTTACGTAAAGGCATTCCGCTTCATTAGTCAGAAAACCATGCATAAATAATGTTAAAGTATATTTAAGTGGCATTTAAGCATTAGTATTAGGTCAGTTACTGTTATAATCGTATCTCTTATAAACTATACACATAACAAAGTGCAACATTGTAAATAAACACATGAAAAGGATCACTGTTGTACTTTTGAAAGTGTCATACACGTTAATTAAAACTGTTATACAAGAATTCAGCCTACACGGCATATGGTGTTATATACATGTCATACATAATAATAATAATAAACGCATTTTAATATTTAGTGTTATACCCCAATAAGTGTCAAATTAAAATTATACTGTTATACAAGAATTTTTTAAAGCCGGCTAACTTTCTAAATCTTTAAATCTACCGTATAACTATATACAATAATTTTTCGTAAATGTTATAAAAAAATAATAATTATTACGCACTCTTAAGGATTGTAGACCACTCAGCATCCCGATGTCCATCGATTGTGTGTTGAAAACTTCACTCATAAAAACGCCAAGTTTTTTAAATGTTTACAATTTTAAAGAATAAACACTTCAAGCCAATAGAAATAAATAAACAAAATAAACATCAGTACACTTACTTAGTTGAGTACAAATAAAATGGAAAATAAAGACGAAAAAAAAACAACAACATTCAACTACTATTAGTTGCATGTGCTGAGTAAGATGAGAAGTATAAATAAATGAAGTACATATGTGCCATATATCCTGCAAGAAGTACCAAATACAACATTCTGACAAACAAACGGTTGCACAATGTTCAATGTAGAATGTAGAGAAACTTAAAAATACAAAATTTCTTAAACAAACATTTTTATTTAAAATGTACAAAAATAGAAACAAGCAGAGGAGATGTGTTGTGTAATGTGAAACAACCATCTTATAGGAGAACATATTGTTGGATGTGATGGCTTAAGTAAGGAGAGCATTTATTTGTATAAACTGCAGACTCGTAAAATCTACTTATAAATGGAAGTGATGTGAGATTCAGAATATATTGTAAGCATGCAACGGAAGAGAACGGCTAACGGGAGGCTGCCTACCTAACACTACTCAGTTAATAACATTGCTTTTACTTTTTGCGTATGTGTACTGTTCAATTTACAAAATTACTTTGCAATATGTTGTCTAAACATTACACGGATTGCACCTGGCCTGGTTGAAGTATTACATTAAGCCGTTCAGCAACTTCACCACATTTAACATAATTCAACAGAAACACATTTAAACAGCAAAAAATGTACATTTCTAGGAAAAACGAAAAAATGGAATGGACAAAGTCGTAAGGGGTGGTGAAGTCAGAAGTGCGGTAGGCCAACAGTTATACAACATTTCTACTGAAAATATATCTAATGGGTTTAAGCTTTCGTAGTCCCTAACATTTTGTAATAGTGTTTGTTGATAAGCAATTGTTTGCAATAATACAATAAATACATAACGACGTTTGTCGATTGGACCAATTCTTCTGAAGCAAGGCTCTTACACAATGTAAATAATTATATAGAAACAAGTAATGGAAACTACACTTATTGCGTATCAATGTACGTATATGTTGGAATCGTAACAAAAACAGTTGGTTTTTGTATACTGTGGGCGTGTTTTTGTTTATTCAATTTTAATTTTATAGTTTAATTAAAGTGTGACTGACTCTTTCCAATTAACATGACTGATGATGTCCACGAACGCAAAGTCGAAATATTTGCACAAAATTCAGTCAACATCACAAAATTTACAGCCACAAGCGTGCAGTAATGGTTAAATCGTCTCAAATTTTGATGCTAATAACGAATACATATATTTGCGCCCTCTTAGGTTTTGCGAACAGAATGACAAAATTCGCATAGTATTGATTTTGCGTACTTGAATTTTATCGTGTATAAAAACTTCTAAGCCAATGTTTTTAATTTCTCATAAATTTCACTAACAGTTTATTAACTTCTAAGCTTAAAAATAATCAAATCAAAACTTTTTATTTATAAACACCACGACTAGCACAGTTTCATGAAAGTACACCATTTTTAAATGACCTCAATAGTTGTGCGACAATTTCAGCAAAAAAAAAAAGGAATAACTAATTCAAAGTTAAAAGTTTATAAAAATCATTCATTTTTGCGCTTACACATTAAGTACTTTTAAATTAAATTGCTGCACACACACGCACACGCACACACACACACATAATCATAAACTTTCGTTGTATTCAATTTAACCCACTTTGGTATTCATTAATCAAAATTATGTCAAGGGTATTTGTTTTTAATGCCATTTCACTGCACTTCAACAAAATCGTTTAACAAACTCATAAACAAGTATAAAAAGAAATATAAAGGAGAGCGGGGGAGGGGGACACGGTGAAGAAATATATAAAAAACACCAGTCATTTAAATTTTGCTATTGTGTTAATATCATTATTTATATAATCTCTTGAGATATATACATTTATGGATGTATATAAAACTAACAACTAAATAACAGTTTTGCGTGTGTGTGTGTGTGTGTATGTGATTTGCCATTTATTGTATATTGTCATGTAAGCATAAATAGTTTTTTGTGTCAAGATTTTAATCATAAATTATGAACTTTATGAGAGTAAACATAAACAAAAAACATATGCAATATACACATACATACATATGTGTACATTATGTGTGAGAGGTAAATATCTGTATAAATTGTAAAAGTTTACATAACACTTACCATCATGTGAATCGTAAAGATAAATGATTCTGCGCCATCCATAAAACTGTATCGTATCAATAATCGCCTGATGATAATCCGGACGCATGCTAATGGCAAAATCCAAAAAACCCGATGATGGCGTTAATACCTTGTGATGAAAAGAAACACATTTTATTTACATAACAAAAGGAATAAAAGCAGAATAGTATAAATTAGATGAGAGGGAAAACAATTAAGAATGGCTTAGGCTAAAACTTTAATACCCTCCATATTTACATACAAACGATGGGCGTGGCAGGTACATGATTTCGCCCCCTAATTATGGATGTATTACATCTCAGCTTGCAAGTCGAGTTTTACGTGAAGTATGGTTTCTTGAAAATAGGAAACGTATCTATTAACCAACCACGCCTATTTTCTATCTATATACATATACATACATACATATACATACACATATATCTATACATCTATAGATGGGATAATTAGTAATTTATGTGCACTAAACTTCAAGTTTGTGGCACATAAACAAATGTTTGCCGATTATGGGCGTCTTTGTTATACGACCACGCCTATTTTTACCTCATTGATGGATGGTTTTATTATGAATGTATTTACTAAATTTCAACATCATATATCAATGTTGTGGCGGATAAAAAGATTTTAGGCGTGGCTCTTGACTTGCTTTGTACAACGCCATCCTTATGTGTAGACTATAACAAAATAACTTATTGTAAAATAATAGCCAAATACTTGGATACACTCCCTATTTAAATCTAATTTGTAAACGTGGCATTCATATCTATGTATGCGCCATACACATATTAAAAGATTTTTTCCAATTAAATGCAAAGAACGAATTTTACACCAAATTGTGTAGGCGTGTACATTATTCGCATTCGCTTATATGTGCACATTGGCAAATGACGATTTAGCTCCCTTTAGGAAAATATAAAATCTTTTCGTAAATTTTAATAATTATTTAACAAATTCGTTAGAAAGAGGGTCACATGACAAGTCCTGAAAAATTTATTTAAAAAAAAAACCAGAGCTCTCTTATAAACATTTAAACATTTCTGGTTTGTGTCTTTAATAGTTAAACTCGTACTTATCTTCACACCCTCCTTACATAAGTGTTGCAACAACAGTCAAGGACACAGGGACCCATGGACACCAATAGATCGACTAAAACTTTGTTACTGATCAAGAATATAAGTATATACTCCCTCTGGAGTGACCTTTTAACATTTTCAACTTGGTATTCCTTTCATCTTATGCGGAGTATACAACACAATCATTCATCCAAAGCGAAATAAGTGCATTTCACATAACTTTAATCATGTGCCCTAAACGGGTATGGTGCAATATTCGCGTCATATAACTGTTGATTTGGTTTCAATTCTATTATTTATACGAACAATTTTCCTCTTATTTAAACTGTGACCTAGATATTTCTCCTAAACAAAATATTTGTTTAACAAGGCAAAACAGCAATAAAAGTAATACACACATAAACATATACTCGTATATAGAGAAAAAAATTAATGAACAAAGCACAATAGAGCACAAACAATAAAAATATTGTGTAAATAACAATGTGTTGACTTACTTTTTCGGGAAACCATGGTGTCACAAATGGCATTTGGAAAGTATTACTGTACGAGTGCAATGTATCAAATGAATCCGGCGAAACGGCGCCCAACATTGAATAAACACCACGCGAAAATTGATTACATACTACGAGTGTGTGCATGGGTGTGCATGATGATGACAACGTAGTAAAAGAATCCATAGCCATTGTACATTACATGTAAGTTGGGTGGTGGAGGGAGGCATAAAAAATATAGAAAATAGAAAATTGTGCAAAATGAAAATCAATAATTGATAAAGAATTATCTACACATACACATACACATAGATGGTGACAACAATTTTTGTAAAACAGTCAACAGTTTAGAACCGTCCATTAGCAAAATTTTCACTTTTTTACTTTCAACATTTATAAGAAGTGAATGAAAAAGGACAATTTGTTGTTGTTGTAATAAACGTTGACATTTGACAACATATTGTTGCAACAAGTAAAAAAGTATATTTACTGTAGGTCAAATAAAGTAAAAAAACCTTCACATCTGTACGCTTTAAAGTGGGCGTGGCAGGCACCTAATTATAATTCATGTATGTGTGTATATGTATGTACTCCTTTCCAATCGGATCGTGTGCCAAATAGGATTTTTTTGTATTATGGGGGCGTGCTTGTCCCCGACCCTGCCCATTTTTTTCATTATAAGTGTGTGTGCAATAAATTTCAATGTATGTTTTGGCTGAAGGAAGATTTTTGTCGATCGTGGGCGTGAAACTAGACTAATGTCGCCCTATTTAAATAAGAATTTTCAAACGAATTTTTATTCTTAGTGATCACCTACTTAATCGTGATAATTTAAAGGCATCCGCTGTGTTGATGACATCCACATAGGCCTGCAACTCAAAGCGACGTGATGATACATTCAGATTATGATTAAGCATCGCATACTTGAAGGCCGATTGCACCTCGTCAGTGCCCTGTTCGAAAATTGCCCCTAAAAATAAAGTTAAAAAAAGGAGATGATAATTAGTAAGGAGCTGTCGCGGTGAATGGATTAGATCGGGTGTCTCCAAACTATACCAAACGCTCTCCCGTCCACATTTTCTCCATTTGAGTTTTTGGCCCGAGATCTTATATGTTTGGAGACCCCCGGATTAGATGAATAATGTATAAATGAATGTTGAATGAAAAATGCGCATAAAAGAAAGTCAAATACGTAATACACACGTTTTTCAAATACTCCCTCAAAAACCTACTCTTTGCTCTTGTTTTCGCCTCCCTCAAGTACTTTGTATACTTTATATAACTTTATAGAAAGTTTTTTACTCCTTCTACAAGCAACTTGACCTAAGCATTAATAGTCCTTAAATTATAATATGCACAGACTATGTGAAGGTCTGCATACATCTCTATACCCATAAAACATTGGTAATTAAAATGTTTTTTCTAAATATAAATAAACACAATATTTTTAAGTGCACTTCTGCATAAATACTCTTGCAAACACACACAAACGGAAATAGTTTTATAAACCGCAAATATTATATTTTTCTTTTTTCCAAACAAAACCGCAGAAATTAAATGAGGTTTTCCGTTGGTTGATTATGTTGGTTTGGCCGCCTGCCCGCTTCCTTGTCGCAAATAGCAAACAAATAAAACCACTTGAAAAATTGTTCATATTAATTTATAATAAATGTATACTGCCCTCTGCCACCAACTAGTCATACTGTGGAAGTTTTAGACTTTGGACCATGGACAATGCAACAATATGATTTTTTATATTTTATATGTTTCATTTTTGTATAAAAATCATTGACATACATTTAAAGGAAAACTGTATTTATTGCATGACAAGCAATATTAGAATGTTACAGCGACCACATGAATATCGATATACTGCGATTATAAATAAAAATCACAAATAATCAATATGTTTAATGAGTAAAATGTGGGCAACGTGTAAACAAATACCCTTTCTCTTCTTACTGCTATTGAATGAAAAGTGTTGGGCATGCCGCTATATTATATAATACATTAAGCTGTGGCAACCCACTTATCAAACCTTTTCCATGTCATATAGATTGGAAAGAAATTAATAATGGATCTTTTTGAGGATCTCGCCATATTGGATTCTTCTTAGCTTATGACATTCCATTTAACGCAGCCATATCGTATGAAGGAGGTCAAAATAAATAAGCGTTCTTCTTAAGGCGTTCCCCATATTGAACTTGGTATAATGCCGCTTAGCTTATGGCATTCCACACATTACATATCCACCCTTTCCTTCAATACCCATTTTATAGTTAGATAGATTTTAAAAAATCATTTGGGTATGTTGTCATGTTGAATGAATGGGCTACAATTTTGTGTAAACTGTCTAAAAGTATAGCTATAAGGAAAATTTCGGGTAGCTGCCATATAGGTTTTTAAAGTTAGATGCATTGTACTTTTTGACCTCTTTCATTGGGTACCAATATTGAACAGATTGTGAAGAAATTGGAGATCTACTATTGTGGGCCGCCATTTTGATAGATAAGAAGCAAATATTGAGCAAAAACAATTCCCTCTTAGGAAAAAAGCACAATTCTCGGTATTTCCAATATATTGTATAACGATTTTTCAAGAAGTGATTTTTATGTCGTATGACAAGACTCACATTGCAGAATATATCCTAAAATACATAGAGAGGAGAGTTGGACGAAAGCAATCAGACAGAAATCTGTTTGCAAACAATTTAAACATTTATTTACAATTCAACTGCAAAACTGGTTAAGTGTTGTTGCTGCTGGTACAATACAAGGTAAAATGCCTTAAAGCTGAGCAAACGGAAAATGTCATTACAACAGTACAGACAATACCAACGTGTGCATAAATTTATAACGAAATTTTCAACACTGACAATAATACATAATCTTGTCAGTGAGATTGTGTGTATGTGTGTTTGCATCATATATTCTTTAACACATAATCTTATCGATCGATAAAATTTTACTTTAAACACACACCTGATACACGTTTGCCTACAACTTAATAATAAAACAAAATGCAGACAAATCGTAAGTTTTACATTTACCTAAATCTTGTAATCTTACGGTAAATGCATGGCATGGATATGTGTGTATGCATAAACTTATTTACTTAAATGCGTATAATAGTAAATAATCTTATTAGTTATGTTCTGTGTGCAAGTACTTAGTTTTATTGTAAATATTGTATATGTTTGTACACATGTGTGCACAAATCGATTTTATAATTATTGTAATGAAGAGTTAAGAATCTAAAAGCCCGAAGGGGTTTAAAGCTTGAGCAAACAAAAGGAAAACATTTTACGTAAATTGGGCAAATTAAAGAAGAAGCTTAACGCGTTAACTGCCTTCACTCTCATTTAGGACATACTCTGAAATTAACTTTAGAAAGTAGTGGGTGTGATTTTTACGACTACAATTTTTTTTTTCTAAATTGTGGCTCATAGGTTAATTTTTGTGGCAGATGAGTCGATCCACCTCTTGACAGATTTTGCCCAATTTAATTAGCGATCTGTGTATGTTATGTAGAATATTTCAGCTCAATATATGAAGAGATAAGCCGTATTTCCGAGGGCTTCGGACATTGGATCGGAGTTGTTTTTTATACCCACTTCATATATGAATAAGGCAAAAACCCTACAAAGTATAAATATTTTGAAACAGAGTCGGACTGAGTCTGTCGGTCCGTATGTATATGTTCTGTGATAATCACTCTCCTGATCTCAAGAATTGAGATATCAGTTCCAAACTTTGCAAAAGTGCTGTTCATTTTCATATGCTGTTATATCATATTCGTATTGAAATTGAACAAAATGGGCCAAGCAACGCAACAAAAAATTAAAATGGGACCAATTTTTTATGTACATTTTTCGTATATCTCATAAAATACAAAATATTAATATAAATATATGTATATAGATACTCTCCGGAAGCGATTTGTACAATATGCGTATGCTTTGAAGGATTCTTTTAACAACTAGCTTATAAGGACTATACATAAAGTGAGAACTTTGAAATTGATTTCTACAATCAAGAGAATACAGACGGTACAGACTGACAGATAAATATGACAGTAGTCGTTACTTCTAGTGTCCAAAGCTTTCTTTTAGGTATCGCTAACGTTTTGACAAAGAGATACTGCTACGTAAGTCTCAAATGGAGTGGCGAGTATAAAAATGACGATTATTGTCTTTCAAGATCTTAGATTTCAATTCTATCAGATCCAATGTACAACATTCTGAAGCAAGGAAATTTACAAACTAGTTCCATAGTTGAAAAAATGTAAGGACATAGGTTTAAAGACTTTGACGAACGCTTGAAATTACAGGATTTTTGCTATTTTCGATGAAACATTCAGCTCAAAGATATTTCAAACCTTTAAATTTGATGTAAATTGCGAGAACGGCTTTGGGCTTATTAACTTATTAGCTGTTAAGGTGACTTTTCGAAAGAAGTAATGTTGCCGAAATAGTTTTATAAGGAAATTTATGCTATTAGGCTTTTGTTAGGTTACGATACTTGTATCCTTTACATAGACTAGCCCGACATATTTTCGCTTGAATTCTTTTGCCTAAAAAATTAATTTATTACTGTATCGGCATATGTTACTGTAGTAAAAGGAAACAACTACAAATTTTCTTTCATTTAAATATTGCATAAAATTAATTGTTTTCTTATCTTTAAACAGTTTCATGTTTATCAGTTCAATTAAAAAATATATTCTGTGCAGATGCAGATACAATAAACGTTTGCATCTGCAGCATTATGTTGTTAAATGGAAACCAATTAAGCATCTGATAAAATATTACAACAACAAAATTATTTTGTGATATTTTCTACAAAACAAGAAAACTTGAGCAGATGAAAATGTTGATAAAAATTATAAACTGAGAAATCATTTATTTATAATAAATACATATTGTAGATGAAAGATAAAAAACTATTTAAGAATATTATATAAAAAAAGCATAGAGTTTAAAAATGACTCAAAACTTTTAGTTTCATAATGACATGCAATGCATTGCGAAGTAATAAATCTTTTGTATTTCTTCTTAAGAAATTCTCTAGAGTTGTTAAAAGTTGAAGGAATAAGGAGATCCAAACGTGACAGGAAATTGCGAGGAAGACGAAAGAAGAAAGATTACATACATATACATTTAATCCGAAGAGGATTCCTCCCCTCAACACACATATAAATATTTTTATATTTTTGAATAAATTGTCAGATTTGTTTCAAAAAGTTTATAGCTTATGCCCTATTCTCCTTGCACATATCTCCAGCTGGCTTCCAAATGATTTGCTTTTTATATGCATCAAATACCGGTAAAGACAATTGTATCCTGGAGCAATCCCACAGCATTATTATGGGAAATATTTCCGGTACATTTAAAAAAAAAAAGAAAAACATAACATGAATGCAACCCTCAAAACCCTTTTACACGCACACAAGCTCACATGTATGAGTGTTGTTCCAAGTGGCTGTGATATGCTTATGCTTTAAGTGCAATCATAACCAAGTGAAGCACAACTTACAATTGGCGCACACCAAAACAAAGGAGCCCTTGTCGCATATATGTTTAAATTATGGGCGTGGCATATACACAATTGCGTCCCTTCTTAATCTGAACAAAATTAAGGGTTTCGACCAATTCTACCTCGAAAATGCAATTTTGTTTCGGACAAAGTTTTAAAGTAATAATGGGCGTGACATATATATATGCAGTGCATATTTGTAGCCCACTTTTATCAAAAACTTCAAACAATACTCTAGACTGCCTCATTTTGCCCCACGGTTCTTATTTTAAAGGTTAAGTAATCCTGAAGATAGAGTTATGGGCGTGGCTATTATGGAGACTTCCCATTTTTATGATATCAATGTAAAAATTTTTGTAAAATAGATACATACTTCAATTCTTGTAGTAGAAAGATATTTGTTTTGATTGAACGCGTGGCCCATAAATAAATCAAAAATCTGTTGTAAACTTTGTGGACTTTAATATCAGGCACATACGTCTATATAAGCTCTAGGCCAAGTATTAAATTGATGCTACAATAAAATGTCATTAAAGAGTGAGCAAAGTTTCCATCTGCGTTTGAATTGCCCACTCCATGTGTACAGTGCACAAAGAAAAGGACAAGGTGAACTATTGTACATAACAGCAGGCCATCCATGCAAATAGTACACAGAACATAATCCAGCTAACCTGCCATGTATTTTATGTAAAGCTTTAACATATATATGAGCATTAAAGAAGGGCAATGATTGTGAGAAAAAAGAGCGTATAAACATAAACCAGGTGAATGGAAAGTGATACTTGCTACCAAACCTTTACAGATAGCTGAACATGAAGTGCAAAATGGCAGTAAAAAGGAGCACATTTAAAAATAATAAAAATAGTCCGATCCAAGGGTCTAGCCTGTATTTTGAAATTCTTATAGTTATAAGCTAATCTACTGTGGAACAAAAACATATCTCACATAGCAACCAAGGCAGGACTTTTCAACGATTCGAATGCAACTCAGGAGAACTTGGATTTTTAAACGGACCTACGGACAAAAATTATATATTCTTGTGTAAATGTTCAATGCCGCATTGTTTACGTCCGTACATCCATCAATCACTTGAATTGAAAAATCGAAAAGCTCTCCGTATGGTATTTGTTATATATGTAAATTCGCATAAATTTAGATTAGCGATCTCTACAGTTTCATATAAACCTACGCTCGCGTTATCAACACACAGCTAAATCTTTATTGTGACCCGTGCAGCTAAAAGAAGAGGAAATACTAAAAACTCGTACTAGAAATGTGGCACAAATGTCATTTTTAGTGCACAGACTTTTTTTACATAAACAAAAAAAGGAAAAAAACCTTCATTAAACAAAGCCTGACACTCACACATGTACAATTGTATGCTTTACATTTACACAAAAGCTGTTGGCCTCTTTTTTTCTCCCTAATGTTTAGTCTAACAAGCGGCCTTTTTTCCATTTCTATGCAACTGAAAATGTGTGTACTTGGGTAGAGGAGATTCTTTTATTATGTAGATTTGTATGTTTGCGTATATATTGGTACTACAGTGGGATAAAATTCACTTCTTACCTAATGGAATTTTCTCCGTTAATGAGGGTTGCGCTTGTACACTCAACATCACACCAAAATGACGTTGATTGTGTGGCAAACGATTTCTGCTGAGACGATGACTGTTGCTGTTGCTGCTGTAACTGTAGCTGTGGCTGTTTCCAGTTACACTGCCACTGCCGCTGCCACTGCTGTCGATGCCATTGCTGGTTAAATGGTTGTAACTGATCCATGAGTTGCTGAGTGTTATCCATAGAAATGTAAAAAATCTTAATCCCAGAGGCATTTTGTTAATACTGTTGGTTGGGTGGCGGTGGCTTTCAAATAAAAAAGACCATCCACCGCGCGTCGCCACACCGTTGTACACTTTCCTGTTTACTTTACTGTCTTTTGTTTTTCCTTTTCTGGTTTTCTTGGTGTTGTTTTTGTTGTTGGTTTGTTAATTTTATGGCAGTGTTAATGAATGATATTGTGGGGTGTTAGTACTCTCTCACGTTATTCACACTTTGCTTTTTTTATTGTTTTTCTTAAACGTTAGTGGTTTTGCGTTACGTATACGTACTGGTGTCTGGGGTACTGTTAACAATTTTTCGTACACTTTTACTTATTAGCAACAACATATTTACATGTTAATGTAACAGAGTGTTGATGTAGATTTTTATGCTTTAAAAAATTTCAATTTCACATTTTTTATAGCTACGGGAAAATTGTTTTTATATGTGAGTCCGTAACTCCTTAACGGCAGGTGCTGCACGTTCCTTTAGAACAAAAAAATCAGAATCATTTTATATTTAAAGTGATTTAACAATGTCCAGCTGCCCCTTCATGAGCACAATTTTTGTAATCACCCTATCGATGGTGAATTTTGAAATTATTTGGATCAAGAATGGATTATTAAAAATGAACCTGATTCGTCTATTTTTTGGACCTCTCCCCATTTAACGCTATATTTAATTTTAAAATAAGCTTTTGTATGAAAAATTACCATTTTTTAATCATTAAATATATTCGGTAAGGAACAGTTCATTAGGAGAATGATTAGTGCCAAAGTGGGACCAGATGGAACGATCCTCCAATATAATACTTTTCCGCGAAGGACTTTTAAATGGCGATGACTCCTGTGTGCGCATCCTACTCAACTAATTGTAACACAAATTATTGAAAATAGTGTAGACTGTTATGTGGTCGAGTAAAACCGAGAGATCGGGACGAGAATATAAATTGTTGCTATTAAGTTAATTGTTCACTCGGTTTAATAATCTAGCTGATCCAATATAAATTCATTTACACTGATGCAATTATTATAGAAAAGCACTCAAGTGTAAAACTTACATACCGTACAAGCTTAGTTCAATTTTGTGTGCAAGTCACTCTGCATGATATTTTATTACCATACTTTACACACACTTTTACTCTTATTGCATTCATAATATGAAGAATTCACAGCTTGCACTTCATATAAGTATGTTTGTATATAAAGTACACAACAACAGTATTTTCGCTGTGGATTGTATAAGCTGTGTCTTTACAAGCATCCACCCTCACTCACTTCCCAAAGCAAACACCTTTTTGCTGGCATTCCGTATTAATATAATAAGCCGAGAGAGCGTATAACATAGAGTGACTCATTTGGAAGAAGGGAGGATGTGTGTAGAAGAATTGAAGAATGGTTAGTTAGTAAGAGAGAAAGAGAGAGGGTTAGTTGGTAGAAGTTTTTTCTATATTTTGGCTTATTTTTATCTATATATTTATCATATTATACACTCACAGCAGAAAAACAGAAAAAAAGGAAACCCATAATGTCAACAACAACAATGCCAAGAATTTTGTTGTTTTTGTTATTATTTTGTTTACAGTTCACTAAATTTTGTGCATTCGTTACAAAATATATTTTATGATTTTGTTGCACAAAATTGTTGTTGCTGCTGCTATTGCTGCTTTATGTATGGATGTATGTACGTATAATTTGTTGTTGTCGGTGAGCTTATTCAGGAACTGTTGTTGATCATTTTACAGAATATTTTTAATTTTTTTATTTGTTGTTGTTGTTATTAATTTACACAATATTTTTTATAGTTGTTGTTTTTGTTATTGTTTTTACATATTTTTGTAATATATTGCTTGTGGTTGCTTGTTTAAAAACAATTTTTTTCGCCTCTTCACACGTGTGTGTGCGTGTGCATTGGTGTAGTTTATTTATTTGTTTTGTATTTTTGATTATTAGCCGCAGTCAGAGCAATTTATTATATTTTGGTTAATTTAGAGTTATTTTGATTTTAATTTTTTCCCCTTTTTCTGTCGCGTGGATCAGTTTTTAACATACGTAAGCACAGGATTTAATTTTTTGTTTCTTTTTTTTTTTTTTAATCCATAAATTTTGTATATTGTTGTTGAAATATACGCGATTTGTTTTTTATTTAAATTCACTATTTAGCGAATTTTTTTTCACTTTGAGTCATTTTTTTTTTTTATTAAAAGAATCGCTGTTTATAATGATTAAAATATTGAGACTGATTTATTTTGTTTCTTTTCTATGAATTAGTGAACAAAACACCGGCAGGTCGAAATGAAAAAAAAAAGAATTGGATGGGCAGACAGACTTGGCTAAATCGATTTAGGTTTCGATCTTGAGTCTAGTAGATTTCGGCGTTTTGACATTGGCAAAAATAAGCACTTGTACCACTTCATGAGAGGAATTCTGGTCCAAATTCTGTTTTAATTAAGTTAAGGGTGCACCACCTTCCTCTGTAACCCAAACATGAACGTGCTTTTCATTTTATAGTACGCCCCATCCTGAGTATGTAAACAAAGTATTCCACTTCATACACACCCAACGACATTAAATCCAGTCAGAATTTTGTAATGTACGGCAATCATTAGCAAAACACTCAAATAAATATTATACGAAATTTATTTTATTAAAGGCTTTGCAATTGAAGCTAAAAATACTTTATGAAAGCTAATCTTGATTACAATATAAAACAATTAAAATATAAAAAACAATGCTAAGGTTTCCATTATTACAAACATTACATGAGTTTTAGGTCAAATCATCAGCTGCCACAAGAGATGTGACATCAATGTTAGCAATTTGCTAAATTAAACAACAACAGTTCACCACCCAACAAAAGCAATGACCTGCAACAGTATTTTGGAATTTTTATTAAACTCGATGTTGGCCACTAATCTGAGTTGTGTGACAATTAATGATAATGCTATGCTCTCTCTCTCTCTCTTTCTCTCTCTTTATCAGTAATTTCTTCTATGGCAGATGAAAAAGATGTTCTTAAATATCACATAAAATAGATTAAACTAAAGTGCAGGCACAACAACACAGTAAACAAATAATAATATACTTAGGAAATGAAGTAGACAAAGAGTGGAGAGGCCTTATGTGATAGAAAAATCTCAAGATAACAATCGAATGATAGTTACTCGTAAGTAACCAAATGCTTGAGGCAATTACTTTAATTAAAATTTTAATAGGAAAGCAAACATAGTTTAGAATGGAATGGTTAATACCACATGTTTGAATAATAGAAAGAGAAAGAGAGAGGGAGACAATTGCTCTTAACAATGTCACTTAACTTTGAAGCCCTTGGGATGACGTGTAATAGAATATTGTACGAACATGAAAAAGGCATTAAATTTTATAAAAATTGATATTTGTAAAGAATTATGTGTAAAATTTATATAAGTTCAAAGTGTTTTTAAGAAATTAATAAAAAATGAAATAAATTAAAATTTGACCATTTCAGTATAAATTAGTTACAAATTTCTAATCACTTAATTCAAAAGCAGCAATTTCAAATTGAAATATACAAAAACTCAAACCAAATATACAAACTTTTTAATTAAAATAACATAATACATAAAATAAATATGGTAGGAAAGAAGAAACTTTAATATATAATAATTTTTAATATTTTTGGCTTAAGTTAAACCTTGAGTACCCTCAACCACCTTTTCCATAGTAAGCGTGACATGAACTTGCTTACGCTCTCTAATAGTGTACATACGATATTATGCTTTAACCTACAAGTAGAATTTTGTGAATTAGGACGTGTTTGTTATCCGATTTAACATTTCGATGGAAGGTCTAATTTTGACCATGTAGATCCATTTTAAGCATGAAATGAGTGAAAGACTTTATTTTCGTAATAATAATAAACATAAAATATATATGAAATAAAACATAATTATATGTGGAAAGGTTATATAAAAAAATTTACAAGTTTCAAATTAATTGACAAGAGCTTCATGGTGTTGGTGCAATTCAAATGAAGACGCATGTTTCTCATGATTATAGCTCAAGGGTACATATTTTTTATTTCCATCTATACTGCAGATTCTTACTCTATAATAATTTATTCTACATTTCTTTAATGATAATCACTCAAAGTACCTACGATGATATATTTGCTTATATTTTCATTCAAGTAATCACACACGTACACAAGCCTATGAAGGCAACAGACTTATCAACAAGCGTCCAATTTTGTTACGAGTGGGAGATTTATTTACATTATTTCTGTAAGAGTGGACTAAAGATCTTTGGTGTAAAAGTAAATAAAAGTGATGATTGAAAATTCTTTAATATTCATGTGATGACATTTTATTAAAATGTGATTGAATTTATGAGAACTACTTAAATATTTCTCGAGTACTCTCTTCTACATGTTAACGGTAAAATCTATTTTGTTAAACATATTCGAACGTTAAGGATAGAGAAAAACAAAGACTCTTACACGGACGTACTGACATAGCTAATTTTTATACTCAACAGAGTATCTTCTAAGGTATAATATTCAAAATGATATATTCAAGCATAAAGACTTTCAGGAGGAATTCATGGCATTTCCTTACTGGCAACGGAATGTGTCTCCTATGAGCGTTAATTATTTTCACTTAATTTGATTTCATTACATTTTCCAGATGACATTTTCTTACATTACATTGCGTACATAACTTTTTGAGGTGTCAAGTTGATGCTTAAGTTAAAACACGAAGTACATTATTGAGATTATTATATGTGTGTGCATGTGTGTGTACGTGAGAAATTGTTATTCTCTCCGCTTTTTTTTTTCTTTATTTACGTAAAATTCTTAAACACACTTTGCACACTTCTTCATATTGAACTGTTAAGCTGATTAATGTTGTTGCTGTCGTTGTTTTTGTTTTTGTTGTTGCAGCTCATTAAAATTTTATCCATTTGCCTTTAAGCGCTATACAAACACTTTATTGAATCTCTTCTTCGCTGTTAAACATAAGTAATAATACGGAATCGGAATCGGAATCGGTATCCTTTTCCTTCGATTTGTCACTTCACTTCATTAACACAATGCCCCTCATTGATGCCATGCAATAATTCACTTTAAATTCGTTGATGAAGGAATGCATTGTTTTTTTCATTGCTCTGAAATTTTGATGAAAGAATTTTATGAAAATTTTTTTTTTCTTTTCTTCAATTTCGTTCTTTTGTACGCATATGTAACTGTTTAGTTTTATGTTGGGTATGTGTGTATTCAGTACAAAAAAAATTCAATTGAAATGATTTGCAGACATTGCCGTATATGCGACCGTTATAGTAGACGTCCTAATAAGTACTAAAACTATCTTAGTGTCGTAACGTTGGTTAAACCCCAAAACAAAAATGTTATCAATGTTGCAAACGCGGTGCTGGTGGAGGCTGCATGCATACCTATTGTATAAGTATATATGACATGGCAGTAACGGTAACAACATATCTCACATACATGGCTGAGTAGATTTCCTTTTTTTTTCGGTAAATCGTAAAAACCGAAACTCTTAGATTACTAGCTACCCGCCACATACGAGCAATGTTGCTAAATATGCCTTTCGGTATAAACAGCGACAAGAAGAGAGAAAGAGTGAGAGTGAGAGTGAGAGAGAGACTTTAACAGAGTGTCAATTAATATATGTACATATTCAGCTTCACTGTGAGTGTGTGTGTATGAGTGCTTTTAGTATAAGCCCTTTGCTCCAATTTACAATTACAACATCGGCAGATACACACACATATACAATGTTACTGGACAACTGTCAAAAGAACATTGTCCTGCTTTCACATGCACACACACTCATACACTCCCATACTCAACATGGACCCTAACTGTTGTGAGTAAGTATCTCAGAATTTTAGTACTTTACAACTGTAACGTTAACATTAAATAAAACAAGAGATAGAGAAAGAGAGAGAGGAGAAACGCGTATACTCGTATGTATAAAAAATTGGCGCTAGGGACCTTTACTTTTAAGCAAATTTGTACTAATTCGAGAGACCTGGCGCATGAGTTTTGTAAAAATCCATTTCTCTCTCTTTAGAGCGTAGGAAAATTGTTTTGTGTACAGGGTAAGTTTTTTTTTTGTTTGTTTTGCTTTTCGTCAAGTTCGGATAAGTAAATGTTACTGACCTAGTACACATTTTCAAGTTTACTCATAATATTCAATGTAATCAGCAACTCACCACTATTTATTCTCCCGTTTAAATCACATGGCATGCATATAAGTGGCCCGGAATGAAATAATTTACTTTGAGTTGTCATGCTATAGTATGCTAAGAAGATGCCATCAAATCAGTACACACGTTGTGTGATGGTGTTAAGGTTAACATTTAATGAACACTTACATGGAGGAGACTAAACAATTCGCTTAAAAACTTGACATTTTCAATTAGATGAATGGGTTGCTTAAGATTGTCAACGGCCTTGCACTTAATAGGTTGCAGTGATGTCGGTTTTACTTTAATCACACATTTTATTTACATTTTCTGTCAGTTAATTTTCTTTATGCCTTACTTGGAACTTCTTTTTGCATATGTTTAAAATAAATTTTTCTTTCGGTCAACTGGTCAGTGTGTGAACGAAAGTTTGACCACAAAAGATTGAAATTTTACTTTTGAAAGAGTTGGTATTCTTTACCAAATAAGATGGTCACCTCATCACCTCAATTGCAAATATATGTATATGCATGTATATACAACTTTTCCAACTAAAAGAAATTTAATTGTCTGAGTGTCCTGGGTTGGCCGGTTTATGAAAGTGTTCTTCAATATCAAGTGAAAGTAAAAGAGCAATTAAATTATATGTGTACATACATACAAGAACCGTGTTCTATAAATCAACAATCAGGTCAAACTGCAACAGCGACCTCATAACGAAACAAGTCCTTCTCATACGTATCATAATGTTGTGATAAACACAAATCGAACCGTCTCCGAACTATGTAGACATGTAGAATATAAAACGCTATACACATGTGCACAAGTACTCAAGTGATGAAATAGTAAACAATGCATGTGCAAAACATTAAAAGACTAATATTGGCAGAAGCTGAATAATAAGGTAGAGACACAAGCAAAGTAGTCTGAGGAACTTTTAAAGCACTAGAGCTTTAAAAACTAAATTTGGTGCTTAGGCCCCATCTTATATACCCTCCATAACTTTATAGAAAAAGTGGGTGTGACAGTATTTACCTATTAATTTAAAAGTCGGAATCTACACCAGATTTTTTTTGTAAATTGTGGTCGGACTCATGTATGGATAAGGTGTGATAATTTTAATTTCATAGGTCAAATTTTATGGCTGTAAGGGCCTTTTGACGATTTAACAGCGATCTGCGTACAATAAATAAAAAACGTTTGTTCAATATTTCACTCCAATATCTAAAAATTTACGACATCGCACTCAAATATTGATGCTGATCAAGATTTTATATACCATGTAGAGTAACTGATCTCTCCTTCTACGAATAGCAAACTTTATACACCCCCACTACTAGAATAATCCATTACGACTAAGATATGCAAACACGGGCGCATTGAGAAAAATCGAGAAAAAAGCATTTGTACGTGTACGTAAAAGCATTTGCTTGCATCGAAGGAAGAAAAGCGAACAATTGATGTAGAAATTTGATTTGAAATCCATTAAAATGTTAGGCAGTCGGCTGGGGATATTCACATACAAACACATACAATACCGTTCCTTAGATAGATGCACAGAGAAACAACATAATTTAAAGTGGCAACACTATTATTACAACAGCAACAGAAAGCACAGTTGAACGGCTAAAAAGGAAGACATCGTAAAAGAAAGTAAAGAAAAACCATGTAATGTAAAAAGTTTTCTATGTGACAACTAGAAAATATTTCAACTTTGTTCTAAAGCATTACTGGAGAATACAAAGTCATAATAATAATATAAAATATTTTAAAATAGAGTGTTTTCGGTTCGTTCTTCTCACACTTTCCTCCACATCCGGCTTTGTCTTTCTTGAGAAGCCGCCACCATCAGCATCATCATCATCATAATAATGTAACACTTGGCCATGCCATTAGGTTATTGCATTATTATGTTGGCACACAGCCGTGTTCTGTAAAACATTTGCTCTTTTGCTTCCAATTATTGTTCGTAACAAATTAAATTTCATAAATTTAAAAAAAAAAAATATATGTAAATACACAATGAGCTGCACTTGGAAGGATGCGAATTATAGAAAAAGTGAAATATGCAAATAATGCATTTCTCTAAGTAAAGCCTGCTAAACGAAATATGAACAAATATGCAATATGCAAAAATGTGAGTTAAATATGTCAATACCCACATCAAAAGTATATGCCGAAAATATGCATAATACAAATAAATAAATGTACACTTAATGTAAAAATATAAAACAATATTCCTAAAAAAAAATTAAAATATGCCACTTGGCAAAAAAATATGCAAAATAAAGAAAAAATGCGGAATGCTGTTCCAGTGAAAAATAAACACCAAAGGTGCCTAAAATATTAAAACAAATATAAAAAATTAAAAAATATGGAAAATTTAAGCAAAATTTGGCAAAAAATCTATAAAATATAGAATAAAAAAAAATAGAATTTATCTCTATGATCAAAACCCCTTTTCCATGCAGAATACACAAAAATGTTGTGAATTTCAAAAGAATGTAAACAATATATCCAAAATGTGAGAAATACAGTAAACACAAGAAGCTTGAAAAAATTTTCGCATTAAACATGAAATTTACAAACGGAAATATATAAAAATGTGCAAAAATAAAAAACAAAACGTAACTAAAAAATTAAAAACTGGCTTATAGCAAATCTTAAATACCCTCCACGTCTGCATTCAAAAGGTAGGCGTGGCAGTTACATGATTCCATTCTCTTATTGTGAATTTACTACGCATCAGCTTGCAAGTCGAGTAAGGGCCTGTTATCCGACCATGCCTATTTTAGGCAAATCAATGGAGGTATAATTATAAATATTTGTATAAAATTTCTATTTTTGCGGCAGCTGGAGAGATTTTTGTCGATTGTGGGCGTGACTCGTAACCGATTATGCCAATTTTAAATTACGATCCGTGTCTAATGAATGCCAACAACACGTGTCTTGAGATTGCCAACAACAGACAGACACACGGACATACTAATCTAGATCGACTCAGTTTTTGACGCTTATCAAATATATTCATACTTTGTGGGGCCCCGTGTGTGCCGCCTTCTTCTAAGCGTTGTATACAGTATGACAATATACCCCCATCTTATATGGAGGATATAATAATATTTGATAATATATGCTCAATTCAAAACGTAAAAAATTTATGCGAAAATCAACCGCTAATAAATTACATTAAAATGTTATAAAAACAGAAGCTGCATAAGCAAAATATGCCTCATTTATGTACTGTTCGTTTAGAAAACATTTTTGAATGTTTTTTAAGATCTTAAAACCAACGCAAGTAGATATGTATTGCTCAGCAGCATTTTGAGTTATGGGCTGAAAGTGTGTGTGCGTGTTAAGGGTAAGAGTAATTTTTCATAATCATTTTTGACAACAATTTGACCCAGTTGTTGTATATTTATTTTGTCTTCTCCTATTTCTATTAAAATTTTTCTGTTCGTTTGTATGACTTTTGACAATGAAAATTATGCTTATATCGCACAAACACACGCACACACTCATTCGCCCATAAAGCAAATGTTGGCAACATTTGACAAAGATATTAAATTATAAATGTATATATATACTATGTAAAGTTGTCCTCTCTAGTTTTTATAGAAAGTTTTAAAACTTGTTTTTTGAGGAAGAGACGAACAAAGAGGCGATCGCTATAAGGAAGGCCAAGCCTGCATAAATGAGCCCTTTTGCGTTGTAAGTCGTTACGACAGACAAGGATAGTTGTATGTACATGTCATTTTCCTTTAGTAACTTACAGACCTTACAACCACTTTGACCAAATTAAAATACCGCAATATAATAGTAGCAATAAATTTGCAATTATATGCAGAGAAGGGAACTAAAGTTAATTAAAGATATTTCACATATTTTCTTAATTTTAAACATGGATCCACTGAACACCCACCATCGATGAACGAAAGCTTTCCGAGGAGTGCACGTATCAATTTTTGTTCTGCTCTTTATAGGTAGTATGGAAAATTTACTTAAAAATTTGTTCCTCTTTCAGTTTTTGTGACTAAATACGAACCTGCGTATGAACTCTACCAATATTTCGGCCAGGTTTAAAATTGACATCTATTCAGGATACCTTTGATTACCACAGAGCACACCAATCAGACAGACGAACAGACAAATATAGGTAGATCGATTCAAAGTTTGATGCTGATTAAGAGTTTATACACTTTTTGGGATCTCCGTCGTCCCCTGACGACTCCCTTTGGTCGTTGCAAACGTTCAGAGATAGTGATATATACCCCAATGGATACAATTTCAAACTAAACCAAGAAACACAATGGTAACTGTGTTTATTTAATAATTTTAACTTTTAAAGCAAAACAAAAATTTCACTTAGACGATTAACTGCTTTAAACAATTGCTGTTGATTGCTAAAGTAATTATAAATTAATTATGCCAAACCTACATGTGTGTGCATGTGCGTTCTATGTAGACAATGAAATGCTGCCGACAAATCGAAAATGTTCCTTTTGGCTATTAATGCGAATGGTTGATAATAATATCTTACATATGTTCGTTTATGGTCTTAATAAAGACCATTGTTGTTGTTGTTTTTGTTTTTGTTGATGTACAAAAGGTTCATGTTAAAGGCATGTCCATGCTATGGTTAATGAACCTTTGTAAGTTTGTGTAGTGTAAATATTAAGGGGGAGGCAGGAAGAAGGTGAAAAATTCTATACGTGACGTTTGCTTAATGAGCTTTGTAACGATTATAGCTTGCATAGATGTGAGGTAAACTCACTATTATTTTATGAGCCATTTCTTAAAGACTAAATATTGTATTTAATTCATGTAATTGAAGGCGGAAAATTATTTATAATATGCCAAAATGGGCGTAATTGTATAACAGACACGCTCACAATGTACAAAAAACCAAAATCATCTTACAAGCTGTTTGTACTACATACTTGTATGTTGCTCTACGCTAACATTTATGAAATTGCAAATTGCGAATTCCTTTATGACAGGTAATCAAATTATTTTGTCCATCCCTGGTATCTTTTTAAAATGTTCAATAATATGTATTAGAATCTATCGTTTAGATTATAATAAATTTTAAATTAAATAAGAACAAACATCAACAACAAATATGATAAAACGTTTCAATAATTTTCGATATATTTGGTTATGTTTTTAAAAATAGATAAAATCAGGTGCATTAAATTTTAAAGCCATTCCTGCAAATATCTCTCAGTTAAGCGGGAATTCATATTTAATTAAACACCAAGTTGTAGTGCAGTTAACCTTTTGTTGATGTTGGCTTTGGCGTTGCTACTATTGTTGGTGCCGCTTCCTTGTTTACGTAAGTAAATTTAATTAACTCAAATTACACGGGTACCTTTTACAGATTCCCACCTGAATACTTACACGAAACTATGCATATATTTCTAGCCCGAGATAGAGATGGAGAGAGAAAGAAAATGAAAAGATTTCTCATTTACATTAATTTGAAATTCTTGATACATTTTAATAAACTTGTTAATAGGTGGGATGCGTTGATTTTTTTAAATTAATTTATCCTCTCTTCTTCTCTTTTCTTCAATGTTTGCTTTTGGTTAGTAACAATCAATAAATATGTGTTTTAAGTGAATTTTTATTTGAAGGCTTTTGTGTTACATTGAAGTATAAATCCGTTAAACTTTTTTTTTGAATACCTCTCCTTAAGTTCTTTCATTTAATGGTCATAATGAATAAAATGTGAGATGTAACAATTTAACGAATTGTAAACAAATCGATAATCTGCCACCTGCCATCTTCTAACTAATTTTAGATTTATAATGAAAAAGTTTAGATTATTGTGTCTTATCGTTAAACCCTTTCATTTGACATCCATTTCCAAATTGTACAGGAAAGTATTTTAACATGTTCTGGCGACCGCCACTTTGAATAACATAACATTCAGCTTATCTTATGGCGACCCACTCATTAAACCCTCTCTGATGATAAGCATTCATAATTTATACTTTTGAGCAAACTGTATTACATATTAAAGACCAAACATGGTGTCCTTCCATGTGATTGTGGTGCTCGAATGTTCGGTTGTTCAATATCTTGCAGAAGTCGCCATATTGTTTGTAGCATAATGCCCTTCTACCATTGAAACACTTTCATTTGACATCTAAATCACACAGATTGTAAAGAAATTGGAGCGGCCTTCCACTTGATAATGCTTGATAATGACATGATTTTATTATCGTATCCAAAGATGCGTTTACAGAGGTGGTGCAAAAATTTATTGCAACATTCCAATATGGCAGACAACAACAATTCAAGCGAAAGCTTTTAAATTTCATTAAAAATAAATGAATTTGTAAAAATCCCATTAAATATAAAAAATATCCCATTTCTATACCATTTTCAGATCGTACACTAACTCATGTGTAAAGTAATGAATTTATCAAAGGCAATGTCATATATAGTTTGATGAACAATTTTTTTTTGACAATTGTGACAACAACAACATAACTGCTAATAGCAATATTCTAAAATATTGCACAATACTGCCTACTAGCAGCGCATGTACGTAAATGTATGTAGCGTGGAATGTTATTGCAGTGGAATTAAAATAAATATTAATTATGCTTTAAACAAGTTGTGGTTCAAGGCTTACGCTCGCTCCGATCAATACATGCATGCAACACACATATATGCGCGTAATGCATTGTAAGCTTTTATAGCAATTTTCAATTTTCTCTTTTTTTATATATTTTTTTTTTTATATGAATAGCGGTATAATGTACACATTATCTAATGTTACAGATGCTGAAACTCAATTCATATTTTCACAACAACAACAAAATGTTGCAATGTTTACCTGCATCACTTAGTGGAGAAGAGAAAAGGCAGCTCATTTCTCTCTATCCACCTTCTACGTTTGCTCCCTTTTTATTGCATTTCTATGTATGGGTGTATGCACGTGAAAAAATTCTATTTACTATGATTAGATTTTTCCATAAAATATGTTTTCGTTCGTTTTTTATTTTATTTATAAAAAAATATTTCTGCTTACACAAGCATAAACATTTTTGCCAGGTTGTGTGCACTGTTATTATTGCTGTTGCAATGCTGGTTTTCTGCTTAAAATCATTCCGCGTATCTATCGCATGAAAACCAACTAAAGCAGAAAATTTCAGGAGGATACAAAAAAAAAAAAAAAAAAGATATGAAAACATGTTCACGGCAAGTGATGAAAAGCATTAAATAACATATTCCGACCACAGTCAGCGCGCATCATATTTCAACAAATCATAATAACAACAACAAAAACATGAAACAACAAAAGCGTAAAAATATATGAAACTTTGGTCGAAAATTGGATACCTAACATCTGTTCGATTTAATAGCTAGGAAAGGTAATCTCCTGTCCAACATTGACATTAATAACACCAACAATAAGAACAACAAGGACTAAAATGGTGATGATGATGAAAAAGAAACACAACAAGAACAAAAACAAGATTATCAAAACTACGGACAAAGAGCACTAACATGGCCACAACAACAAGAACAACCACAGCTTTACTTGAATTAAAAAAGAACAAAAAGAAGATGAAGATTGACTTCGACGATGGAGAGAACAAGTAGCTCCGCAAAAACAAAAACTGCAGCAATAATGTAAAACAACACAACAACAATAAGGCGACGATAAGACCACCAACAAAAATTTAGAAAAAATTATTAGCAACTACCACAACAACAATTATGAAATCATTATAATAAGAAGTAAAAAGGGCTACATTAGAGTAGCCACCATCATTACTCACTTGCACAAAATGGAACACCATTACCATTCCTCTACTTTTCCAAATAAGGAAAAAGTATTTATTTGAATAAACTTACCTACAATATAATTAGCATATGGGCGTGGCAACAATATTATTTAATATTAAATCACAATGAAAACGTTGCCATTTTTCACTCGCATAATTCGCAATAAATACATCGTGGTCAGACACGCCCATTTAAATTCATTTAACATTATATATTTTCATAATTTTATTTTTACGCGAAAACGTGCTGTGTCTGTAGGCAAAAACTATCTGAGAATCGGATTTATTAATAGAGCACGCCCCCTTAATATTATAGCAAAATTTTATTTCTCTATCTCTTATTATTTTAAAAGAAAACCCCCAAAAACTATACGGTACGTTTTGCATTTTCAATACCACGGTACCTATATATAAACTACCAAATTACAGGTCTAAAGGTGTTATGGTTTAGGAGGGGGACGAAATTGACTTTTAAGTAGAATTTAAGCGAAAAAGAAAAAAATTCAGAGAAGAACACATTGTAGTATTCTTGACTGCAGAGTGGACGAGATCGTAAAAACGAACGCGAATAAAAGACTCTAAGGTGAGAGAATGGCTGTTCTATAGAATACCTGTTCTATACAAAAAGGAGATATGCTTCCATTACTAAACAAGTACTTGTATATGAGTGAGAGAACAAAGTATTACAAATCTACATGATGGTCATTATTGATCTTACTCTCTCACTAACGGTTACATTATTAGTAGACTTAGAGAGGGAGAACCTGATGTTTAACGACAACTTGAATATATTGTGGGAGAGAAAGACAAACATTTATGAACGTACGAACATATCCAATAATATAATCGAAGCAGACATTATTATTAAAATGTTTGATTTCAAGCCAATATGGCCACCGCCCAAGAGTGTTTAAATGGATATAGAGTAAAATGGCACATTTTGTATATCCGATCATATTAACTGCGGTGGAGCATTCAACATGGCGATTGCTCTTTTCATAAGCTACCTAATATGGATATCAAGGGAATGGGCTGGGAAAGTTTAATACTTTAAGCTATGTGATTCAATAAGGCGACCAAATGAAGATGAAGAGACATACAAAATTTAAATAAGTAGTTTGTACACTAAATTCCACGCGGAGGCCGCCCAATTTTATTAAATTGCTCCTCTTCAGTTTGGATTTTATATTAGAGGCCAAAACGAGTACAAAGCAAAAAGTTAAGCAGAATATGATCGTAATCATGTATGATAGATGGATAAAAAATGACGAATTCAAAACATTTTTAAAGATTTTTCAAATATTATCCTACGTTTAAATTGTTATTCGTTTAGGCAAAATGGCGGCCGCCCTAAAAACGCTTATTGTCATATGAAAGGAAATGATGACATAAGAACAAAGGGAAGTCTTTATATGTGATAAATTTGTTTTTGTGCGGTGGATAGGGACAGCATCTAATGTGCTTTGTTTTATTTTAGTAATTGCTCCAGCAGCGTAATTTCAGTCTTTTTCCAAACTTCAGTAAAGGTTATTGCATCGTTTTCAAGTTTTTCGAAAGAGTTAGCTTCACGCAGCTCTGATGATTTATTGATAACTTCAATTATGTTCCAATTTAAATGAAATTTTCATATACCGCACAAATAAAAAATCGCACAAAAAAAGACCGCATCAAAACAGGCTTGAGCGCAATTTATTTTATTTCATTCTCTTACTCTGTGTATGTAACGCATTATTACTGAGAAATACGTCGACGCAAAATGATGAAATAATCGCTTAAGTGAATAAATAAATGTTATTATATTCAAACTATTTGACGCTTTGTAAATCAATTTATTATTTATTTTTTCACAGGTTTTTTTGTTTTACTGTATATGTATATGTGTCAAGTATTCCTCTGACGATAACGTGTTAAACGATTTAATTACGAAACTCATCTAAACATCAAATGACCAGAAAATACGATTATCATTCAAATGTGCATACAACAAAGTAACAACAACAACAGTAACGAAATTGTTGATTCAATAAAACAATTGCTATTTGGCATCTAAAAAGTACACATGTACACAAAAAATATTTACATATTTAGATTGCAACAGATTTATACGAACGCACCAAACTGATTTAATTAGAAATTTATGCGAATTTAAATATATTATGTATATATATACATATGAAGGCTTGGCTAATATGTACTATACACACACAATTACGTGTGATATACGCACAGTTTGTTGTTCGTTTTTTTTTGCACAAATTTTGTTTACGTGTTAATTAAAACTGTTATCGGTCATGTGTGAGCTTTTTTGTTGCTGTACAGAGCGGGGTTCACGTTGTTTTATTTTTTATTTTTATTTTTTGATGTGTAATAAAAATAATTCCACATTAATGACGATGTAATTTCATAAGTGCAAAAACACAAAATATGTGTACACACGTATACATACGTAAACGAGTGACGAAGGATAAAGCGAGAGCGACTGACTACTAAAGTACGTTATGCATATGCGTGCGTGTGTGTGTGTATTACACCATCATTGTTTCAATGCCTTTAATAAAAGGTTTCATGGCATGAAATACATACATACGCACATATGTACGTGCGTATGTGTGTGTCTGTATAGAGTATTTTACACGCATTTAAAAACAACAACAATATGTATGTTGTATGCTTTGTGTGATGACTAAGCTGCATTGGGTCGTGTGGGTGGGTATTTATGTGTGTGTGTGCATGTGTGTGTTTGCTTAATGTTCATATGCTAACAACTTAATTAAGTATGAAATTAATATAACATTTAAATGAGCTGGTTTTTGTGGTTTATTATAGAGTCCCAACGCTTTTAAACTTTGTATAGCAATGCACGCCTCAATACCTTTCCTATATATTTTATATATACTGCTATATATACATGAAATATTTATTATTATTTTGAATACCTGAACGATATTAAAGCTTAAAAACATTCATAAACAGACGCCTCTTGGAAAAAAATACAGGTAACGCTTGTATTACGTGGTAAATTTACTGCCTACAAATTCTGAGTAAATCTCAATTTGAGTTAATTTTCGAAGATATAGTAACCAAAAAAAGTAGTACGATATAGTACCTTTTTGTAGTTGTGATATTTTGACGCGGTTGTGAACAAACGCAGTATTCTCAGTATACTTATAAGATCAAATTATAACAACGTGTTAACAATAGTAATGGCGAATAACAAAAGAGCAAGAGGTGATGACATACTGTTGACAAAGTTAATCACGTTAATTATACCACAACAATATAAAGATATTCATCAGTGCTTTAATGATTTTATATTGGACATCACGTTCACACTCTCTCCATGTCATTATTGTTATGCATTTGCTGCCCTCAAATGAAAGACTGATAAGGATTAAAATTAAAGTCAATGTCCGTCTGTCCCCATGATTGATTACTTTTAGTTAGATAATAAGCGGCGAGAAGGATCCTTTTAAGAATAGTATTTTTTTTAAAGGTTTTGTTACCTATCGATAGATTTTTAATAAAATCATTCATTGGAGCAAGTTTGGGCTTGATCGGACAACTAGAACGGCAGTTGAAATTAAACTTTGTAAGAAAACAGTTGAGAGCCATGCCGTTTATTTAATATAAATCATTTGAGATCACAAAATCTGAGTTACGAAGCTGAAATTTAGGAAATTTGAGTAAATTACAAGCAAAATTGAATTTTGAGTAGCCAAGTGTATAATTTTACAAACTTTATAAACCATTAGAATGATTATCGATCATTTTCAGAGCAGAGTTGAACCCTTGCTTACATATGTAATATCTGTACACTCTATCTGTAAATGTGTCTTGTAATTAAATTAAAGCGACATCACATCTTACTCTATACCAGCGATTGTCAAAGTGTGCTCCACGGAGACCTGAGTCAAAGGGCTCCGCGAATCTCTTGGCACAATTAGTCATAACTGAACTACTGGAGTTCCATGTAGAGCCAGCTCCGCAGCTCAAAAAGTTTGAGAATCGCTAATGTTGGTTTTTAAGAAAACATGAATACACACCTACATAAATTTGAACATGTGAGTAAAGATGATGATGATGATAATAATGAATATAATAAATGCATGGCATCATGTAAATATAACAATGTCGATATGAATAAACAAGAGCCAAAACAAAGAAATATATACCAAAAGCATCACAGAGACAAAATCCTTGAATAGGACAAATGCCATCAAAATTTAATATACTCACTTGAAGTTACTTCTATAGCAAAGACAAATGAATAAATAACGTTAGACAGCGCAGTCGATATATGTGCTCATACTTATATAAGTTAGTATGGATATTACCAGTAACCAAATACTTGCATGCGCCAGTAACATGCTACATGTTTACAAGACACATCAGCAACATGAGGCATTTTGAAATATTCAACGATAACAACAATAACAAGAGCATAACATATATTTAAATATATTTTTATCCAACGTTTATGGATTTCTTAGTAAAATATTCACATATTCGTAGGAAAAAAACAATACTTTATATGCAACAAACAGCTCATCCACTGAGTAGATAAATCTGTAAGTGCGTCATAAAGAATATGTATAAGATTAGTGGAATGAATGAATTAATGATTGAGCCCATAGATGCAATAATATTTAGATAATTTTAGGTTTCCGTAAGTAGGTATATATGTATTTATATATAAATGGGTCCTTATCGTACAACTAGTACGACTTTAAGGAAATAAATAGATAAATAAACAGATAAACAGAATTATAATAGATATAAAATAGCTCTGATGGGTTAGACAGATAAGATAGATGAGATAGGACAGATGTTTAATATACATATATAAGATGGATAAGAAACTTAAAGTTAGATAAGATGGATAAGGTATATAAGATATATAAGAAAGATACGATAAGTAAGATGTAGCTGTCTTTTTTACACCCTCCACATTTTATATATTGTCTTTTATGAGTTTGTCGTTCAATTTGCAATAACTAGAAGAGGGCGTCAGAGACTCTACAAAGTAAACATAATCAAGATTAGCATTAAAAACTAAATCGATCTAGGTGTCCGTATGTCTGTCTGGTGTTGGCATTCTCACGGGCATTAAATTTGAGTTTTGTACAGACAAGTTTGATTTTGCACGCAGATCGCTTTTTAAAATGGGCAAAAACGGTCAAGATCAATTTTCAGTAGGGTTCCCCTTTGAGCCAATACATGTTCTTGACCCAAATTTCATCGAAGTATCTCAAAAGTGTGACCTGTAGCTGTCGCAAAAATTTTCATGGACACACAGGCGGACAGACGGACATGGTTAAATCGATTCAGATTTTGATTCTGAATCGATTGGTACAATTGAAGGTGGGTGTGGCATTTGCCGTTTAGGAGTTACAAACATCTGCATACACTTAATATACCCTTTACCACAACGAGTGCAGGGTATAACAAAAATAAAACTTTTCATTTATCAAAGGAAAAAATTAAATTGAATAATACATCAACAGGTGTAGGGTATTTGATGGTCGAGCTTGAACGACTATAATATTTTGATTTGTTTAATTTTGAACTGGTTTGTTATTCATATTATAATTGAATTGTATGAATAAACCAATAAATTACAATAATTAATCGTGATTAATTCAATTTTAAATTTAAAGATATGTCACGGCGCCGAAACTGAAAATGTCTCTGAAAATTTTCAATTCAAGTTCGAACAACAGACAGACGTATTGACGGACATGCAGATGAAGAATATGTACAATTGTAGGAGTTCCAAACTACCGCACAAATATATATAATAATACAAGACGTTCAGAGTAAAATGTTGCCAACCTTCCCTCTCTGTTTTCTTATTAAATATATATTCTACCACAGAATTATACCGTTACTCTGGTTACTGCCACAAACATTTTGCTAGCATTTGTTTGCATGTGTGTATGTTTCTTTGTATAATATGTACCCACGCATAGCTGCCAGCATATAAACAATGGAGTAGCGAGCAATGTTGGCAGTCAGTGTATGTGCGAAGATGTTCAGTATAGGTATGAATGTTTGTATATTAAAATTTTGTGAAAAAAAACTTGAACTCATAACTCAGCACTGCACCCATTGATTATACTTAGCTACAAGACAATGCATAGAATACAAGAGAAAGGGAGAGAGAAAGATAAAACATGCTGCACTTAAATGCATATTTTGCTCATATTTTGCGTTCTTTTATAACAACGAATAAAAAGGAACGAAAAACAAACTGCTTAAGTAAAGTAGCAAAATTGTGCTGTTGGCAATGCATGCCATAAATATTATGTTTCTGGTTAACCAGCATTTTATGGGTAACAAGAAAATAAGAGTAAATTCCGCTAAAAGACCGACAACCGCGTGCCTGTCTATACGTGTTAGTTTTTATGGTTTAATATTTTGTTTGCGTAATGAGCACAAATTAATTTCAATTTTGAATATTTAATAAAACTGAAAGAGTGAAAAGAATCCTAGTGAATGGTTGTACGACGCATCAATCAATGCTTCAATACAAGGCAGATTTACTAATAAATTAAAGCTAACACAAGCAGATGCGGTTCAAGGCAAACCACGATAATAAATTCTCCTTTATCTGTACGTCGTGCTACTAGCAAATGCCCGGCATGTACATGACAATACATTCCTTTTGCACAAGCCTACAAATGAATCAATTCTTGTAAACCTTGTCATGATGTTTGCTACTGTTGACTTTATTTATTTTTCCTTTTTGCCGTAGGTCTCATGTTAACCAGCTGCTAGTTAGGTGAGGCTGCATTTGTTTGACATTTTCCAACATTAAGTCAGCGTCCAGGGTTGCTGCAAAAGTTATTTCATCAAATTTTTTGTACATTTCACACTTGATCAGACAGAAGCAGGACAAATTACGCGAAACGCTATATTATGTATATTATGTTGTTTGTTATTTATGTAGAATAGGTGATTGAAGAACGCGCCAAATACGTATCCAGTCTGTTTCCCATGATTTTTTCCTATGTCATGAAAATTTTTATTCGTTTCCTTTATCACTTAACTTTAAAATTTTAGTTGAATGATTAAACGACAACAAAAATAAAATGCATTCGCCGAAATTTCACTTTCCATGCGTAATTGATGGCTAAATGGTGGAAATATTTTTCATTACCAGTAGACCCACATTGATGGAATTGATTAAAAAACGAACGTAACGCGAATAGTGAGATGGTGTTGTCACGAGTAATTGCATACACTGTCCGTCAAATGTCAATTGGAGTTTTTGTTTCCTTTATCGCTTTTCATTTTCACCATTTCCATTTGCCGTTGGACGCTGCAAAAGATGTCACTTAACAATATGCAATAAAACAAAAAGAAATTAATGCAATACAATATACATTAATAAAATTTAATGAAATTCCGCTAGTGGAAAAATCGTAGCAGCTTCGGACTGAATTCGAAGTGAAAGTTTAAACAACAGAGAGCTCTAAAACGGATTTTCGAATGAATTTGCAATAATTGTTCCAATTCCGAAATATATTCGAACTGAATTCGAAGTGAAATTTTAAACAAGCAAGAGCGCTTATACTGCTTTTTGTTTTCAGGCGTGCACTCTAATCTCGAAGTACATTTGGATTAAATTCGGAATAAAATTTTGGTGGGATAAGAGCCCTTGAACTATTTCATTAATTTCGGAGTTCATTTAAACTAAATTTTAAAGGGTTGCTGAAGAAATGTGCTATAAATCTATGAAACATTTTTGAAGAAACGTATGCCTTACTGACCCCACGCTCCACACCAAAGTATAGACCATGCCAACGTTAACGTTCGGGCCAAAAATCGCGTAAACCGGCTACAGTTTCAGGCTTCAGCTAAGCTAAAATTTGCAGTTTGTTAGCATAGGTGTGGGTGTAGAGTTGAACTAAATGGTTATTTGACAACTAATTCAACTGAACTAATTGTTGAGTAAATTGAAAGTCAAAGCCTTGACCGATTTCGAAATAAAAGTGTCTGTCAGTCATTTTATCACTCCTTCTAACAAAATCGACTTCAGTTTATTATAAAATGTATTAAATGTATTTAGTTGAATGAAGAATTAAGGCTTTAAAAATGAGCGGGTCGTAATGAAAGGGACTCTAAAGGACTCGTTTTTATTACCTGCTATTTTTTAAATAGCTATAATTATTTTGAAATAGATTGCCTACAACATTTTCCTGTACTACTTCTACTTTCCTGTAATAACAACAACAACTAAATGTAATACTTTTTGAAAGTTCCATTTTCTGCGCTTGCATACATGAAATGTTGAGGGTGAAGCCACATACATATGAAGCGGACATATGTGCTTATTTTGTACATGTGTGTGTTTGTGTGTTAAAATATTTTATGTGGTCACCGCTTATCTAATACATTCATCGTAAACTTTTGCTCATGACCCATAAGTTGAGTTTGTAAAAACTTTGCTCTGCTGCTCCATAGATAAGTGTGAGTGGGACAGTATTTATAGAAATGCCATGAAAACATCAAAGGGAAAGTAAAATCAGTACAATCTTAAATACGTTTCTCTGTTTAAAATAACGGTGGGTGTGGTTGTTACATGATTAAGCCCTTTGATAGTGTTGCCATTAAACCTGCAAATCAGTTTTTGTAAATTGTGCGAGTTTTTATTATGTAACCACGCCCCCTTTTTGCTGCATCTAAGCATGGGCAGTTAGACTTAATTTCAGCTTTATAGAACAGTTGTTGTGGCAGTTGGGTGAATTTATGTCAATTGTGGGCGTGGATCTCAACCGATTTGGTCCAACTTAAACAAAACTAAGTAAATTTTGATACAGGAAATTGCAAACAGAACAACAAGTTTAGTATTCCTTCCATCTTTTGTGATGGGTATAAAATCCGTTTTACCATCCCTTGGCCATGATTAATATGCATGAAACGCATCTTCAAATGCTTTGCTTTAGTGGTTTAATAATATGTGATGAACATTAGTTAAAAATTATCCTACGCCAGTTACACTCAACTCATGCCATCACACAAGCTCTTGTGCTAGTGCGATTAATCCTGACTTGTTTAAAAAAGTACACATATTAAATTATTATCCTGCACAGTTATAATTCAGTTAAGGAATAGAGATAAGATACTAGAGCCTTCCTAACCCTTAATAACCCTACGCCATGTTTGTGTAAAAAAATCGGAAAAACTCATCATCAGTCAAGTAAAAATAAAACTGACAACTGCAGTAAAGCAATCACTTTATATGTACATATAAGTATGTATGATGTACCCAAACACCCAGCAATCGGGAAAAAAGCAATATTAACAATAACACAATAGCTGCTACATATCGTTTAAATAACAAAACATTTCAAGTGCCGTCTACTGCCGGAGGCATACACTTGAATCACTTGAACTTACATAAGAATCATTTCTTATGTAACAACAACAATAGCAACCACAACATTCACCACCATCATTAAATACTAAATCAGTAGTAGTGGAGTGTGTGGGCTGTAAAAAGCAATCAGAGCAACTACAGCGAACTATGTATATTTTTCGTTTTTTTTGTGTACCTACCTACCTACCGATATATTTTCTTCCTGCTAAACTAAAGCAAGAAGACATCTTAAACTTATAAATATACAGTAATTTATATATACATACGGCTGCATACTGTACAAAAGCAGCATAAAAGGGAATGCAAGTAAATGGAAAGAAAGATTTCGACGGTCTTAATATTTAACATTGAGATCCAATGTTTAACGGTTGGAAAGCTACACCAAATCTGTTTACTAAGCGTATACGAAAAGGGCATAAAATCATTGTGGGAGAAGAAATAAATCAATAACTGGTAACGATTATACGATTGATTAGACCAAAAAGCCAACAGACACAATTTCTAGCTGAAATGCAGTTTTCTCCGAAGGGCTTGCTGGGGTATGTGTATGTGCGTTGTTCATTCTCTTTTCCAATGCTCATGGCATACGCGTATTACACTTTCTGCCAGTTACTGTGTAGATCAATATATTTTTTATTTGACTTTTTGGCTTATTCATCCCCTTTCCTTAATATGAATAAGAAAAGCTTTGTTGGTACAATTCCATGTGGACTTAACCACCCAATCACGAGTATAGGTTAACACGGGTACCGTATGCGAATATATTTACTAATTAAAGTGAGCAAACAAATAATAAACAAGATAGAAAAGTTCGGTTAAGACCGAAGCTTAAATACCCTCCACCTTTTGTAATTCTCTAAAAAATAAGTTCTTATTGCCATATTCATGTCTACGACTATTTCATGTACTTACGCAAATAGTGTTTTTTTTAAATTATAGGCGTTTGCGTTATTCAATCACGCCCATTTTTGGCACAGTGTTGGATAACGGTACCCTTTATATATGTACCAAATTTTAACTTGATAGGCATAGTATTGTGCGATATATAATTTTTTAAAGATACAATTTTTTCGAGGTATGATGAGATTTTCGTTTATTGTGGGCGTGTCTCTTAACCGATTTTGCCTAATTTCAATACGAAATAGCGAAATTGAACTAAGAATACGTATGCATTGTTTCAATTTGATATCTCAAAAATTACGACCGTGAGAGTGCCAACAACAGACGGACACACGGACACACGGACGGACATGTCTCAAACGATTTCTCTTCTCATGCTGATTAAGAATATATATGGTTTGTGGGGTCTCCGACGCTTCCTTCGATGTGTTGTAAACGGATGATCAAAGTAAATATACCCTCTTCCGTAAGGTGGAGGGTATAAAAATGAATGTTTTTTACAAAATTTTTTTTTCAATTTTTAATCCATTACCTCTCAAGTTGTACTAGAATTTCTTACAAAAGCTAGAGCCATCAAGATTTTTTCCCATTATACCCAAGCACGATGCCCTTCTTTCGATGCCTTCTTTTGAACGTGTACTGATTTCGACGAAAATTAACGATTATTCACTATTGAAACAATTTTTAAAGTATACAAAAAAAATCTTATCTTATATGATTAATTAGAGAAAATGTCTTGAATGATCTTATTTACCTGCGAAGTATACGTATTCTTGATCAGCATCAAACGCTGAATCGATCTAGGCATGTATGTCGGCCTGGCACTTTCAGTTTTTGCACATAGATCGCTATTTCATGTGGAAAAAAGGAAGCAGAGCCACGCCCACAATCGGCAAAAATCTATATATCTCTCGCAAAAATTGACCTATAAACTTGCAGACGTGGAGGGTAATGAAGATTTGGCCTAAGCCAAATTTAGATTTCTTTCTTGCTTCTTTTCAGTTAAGTATGAATATTTTTTGATAAAGTTTGGCACAGGTTTCTCTTTTGTGTCATGAACGATTACTTTCGAAAAGAGCCTTAATCACTTCATTTTTAGGACCGGTCTCTATACAACACCAACATTTTTTATGTTTATTTATTATATATTTTTTATATGGCGAAAATTCACAATTCTTAAAAATGTTTGAACAAATTAGGCAAAGAACCCAATTATTGACCGTCTCAAATTCGAACCCGATCATTCAACGGTTTTTCATATGGCAAGGACTTGCGTTTACTCATTCAATTAAACTAATTATGGTATAAATTGTGAAACGAAATGATCAGTAGAACCCAGTACAATAGTTTTATTTATAAAAAACATTTTTAGCCGGTAATGAATATTGTCGGTGGCATCTGTTTTATAAAATTATAATCAATTGAAATTTATTTTGCGAGTCTATGCGAAATTGTTTGCTCCCAAGCTCAAAGCCCCCTTTTTATTCACTTATTCAAGTGTTCATTTTCTTTAGTTGTCCTTTTATTTACATATGTGTACATAAATACTTGTACGTATTTGTTTTGTTTGACCTTATTTTTCTGGTTTAGCATTTTTAAGGCTTTAAATCTTCTCTTTATAGCCCTTCTCTGCTAAAACTATTGTGTGTGCGTGCTCGCTTTGTGTTTTCTAGTAGGGGACGATTTTCAGGCATGTACGAGTATGTCGCCTACACAGCACTATTGCTTCACATGGCGCGCTGTTTATTATATGAATACTATGTGCGTGTGTGTGAATATAAATGAAATAAAATAAAATGCAGATACTCTGGGGTAACACAAATAACACAACTGCTGCAACTGTTAAAATAACAAAAAAAGAAACGGAGGGAGAAAGAGACGGCATTGGTTAGTTATTCAGGCTAAAGCCCGACACCCACAATAAAATGACTTTGCTGTTATTGTTGTTATCATATTCTATTCTAAAATATGAAATGCTGTAGGAGCTACTGTTATTATTATTGTTGTAGTTGCTATTTTTGTTGCTATATATAAAACATTCAAGTGGGAATTTTATAAAAAAATTTAAATGATAGTTTTTTATACCCACCAAGCCCAGGTTTGGGATATAAATTATTTTGTTAAAGCGTTTGCAACGTCCTTAAGGATACCTCAACATCAAATACAGGGACGATCTAATAATATGTGTCTGCCCGAATGTGCGTGTGTGTGAAAATAATTTTCCTGATCGTAAAAATTGAAAAATCAATTTTAAATTTTCCAAAGGGTTGGCATTGAAATGAAGCAAATCCCGTTAAACAATACCCTTACCCACCCAGCTAAATGTTTTTTTTTTTTTAAATAATTAAATTAATAGACATCCATATCACAAATTCACGGTCATTCATAAAATATCCTCAACTACTGTTATTGTAGAAAATCGTTTATAAACATTTTTATACCCTCCACATATGATATTATAAATACGGGGGGTATACTAAGTTTGTCATTTCATTTACAACACCCAAAAGTTTTTCAAGCAGATTGCTATTTAAAATGGACCACGCCCACAATCAACCAATATCTATCTAGCCACAAAATTTACCTATAAACTTAAAATTTGATCTGTATATCTATAAATATTTCTTTTATCGATGTGCCCAAAAGGGGCGTGATCGGAAACTAGACACACCCACAAACAAGAAAAATCTCTTTACCTGCCATAAAAATTGATCTATGAATTTGAAATTTTGTACGCACATTTCTAGTTATCCCATCCATTGACTTGACAAAAAAGAGCGCGGTCGAATAACAGAGACGCATACAATTAACAAAAAACCACGCTCAACTTAAAACTAGACTTGCAAGCTGAAACGTGATATATATGTATCTGCCACGCCCACCGTTAAAGATGCGTAGAGTATTTAAGATATGGCCTAAGTCAAATTTAGTTTTCTTGATAGTTTTTTTACTGCGTTTTTTGAATACACAAGTGAAACGCGAAATAATAAAAGCATGTAAAAATTCTGCGTTTAATGTTACCAATGTATCGCTATTAATTTAGATGGCATCTTATGAATATTCATAAAGGGAGTTTTTTTTTATACCCTCCACATAAGTGGGGAGGGTATACTAAGTTTGTCCTTCCGTTTGCAACACCCAGAAGGAGGCATTGCGTTCTTGATCAGCGTCAAAAACTGAGTCGAATTAGACATGCTCGGGTATCTGTCTATTTTTGGCATTCTTACGGTCGTAAATGTTAAGATATTGAGCTAAAATTTTGTACAGACACTTTTAGTTTATGCACGCAGAGCGGTACATAAAATGGGCAAAATTAGTCAAGAGCTACGAACACAATTGGCAAAAATCTATTTATCTGCTATAAAAATGGTTCTATAAACTTGAAATTTAGTACGTACATCTGTAAATAATTCGTTCATCGATATGTTAAAAATGGCGTGGTCGGATAACAGACACGCCTACAATGTTTAAACAACCAGATCTAACGTAAATCTATACTTGTAAACTGATACGTAATACGTACACTATTAGAGAGCGTAACATTTGCCAAGACTTTTAGATCTAAAGAGTATTTAGGATTTGGCTTATTTGACAAATTTAGTTTTCTTACTTGTTTTATTATATACATAAAGATCATGAAGATAAGTACTCTACACCAAGAATATAAGAAAACCAAACTGAAAATTGGAATGAAGTATAGAAAGGCGTTCTAAAAGGTTTTTATACAAATTGTAGGCGTGGTAGGTAATAGTTAATAGTGAATGTATTAAACTAACAAGCCACATTCTGTTGAACAAATTTTTTTATAAACATGTGGGTGTGTCTGTTTTAACAGACACACTGCAAAAACTCAAAATATTGTATATAAATATTTGTAACAAATTCGTTGCTAGATAGATAACGTTTTGTCGATTGTGAGCGTGGCTCTAAACCGATTTTTCTCAACTTAAATTTAAAACGACCTCCCTGCAGAAACTATACATTTTTGCGGAAAGCTTCAATTCAATATTTACTACTATGCGAGTGTCAACAACTGACAGAGAGACGGGCGAACATGACAAAAGAGAAATCTAAGTACACACTAAAACTTAACAGGGTGTAGCATATTATGTATGAAAAAGTAAGTGTAGAGACTTGTAATAACATAAAACCTCACTAAACTTAGCGTAGAATAGACAACCCACTTAACATGATATAGCAGAACCATAGCAGTTGTGTTTGTGTAGTTTTGACATAATCTGCTTAAGCCAATTATTTTGCCCAAAACTTTATCCAAAGTTCTATTATTTTGCTGTTGCATTGTATGTGCATATGTAAACGAATGTGCAGTAAGTAACCCCCAAAGTTAAGACAAGAGCCCACAGCGTTAGTTTGCTTACATTAAACCTTTCATTTAGTTTGCCTTGCTTATGACATTTGTAAAACAACATTTTTTATTCTTCAGCTTTGTTCTCATAAAAAATTAAAGTTTTGGTTAATAAAGTGCATACGTTTTCGTAAATGAACATCCTTGTTCTATACAAGGAGCCAGATATTCACCCAAAGAAAATAATCACCTAAAAAAGTGTTTTCTACATAACATGTGAAAATTTAGTTATAGTCCATTGACACATGACTCTATCGAAATTCTGCAGAACTATTCCAATTGTATACATTGTAGTTTTAATTGTGTATCGGTAAACCCTGCTTAATAAGTAAGCATTCCTGGGTTGGGATTCTACTCTTAAAGCGATCCGGTTAAAAATGTTAACCATATTCAATCTACGTTCGCCACTACAATGAGTACAGTTGTGTTTATAAATATAGCTTCTTTGCAATTTTCGAATAATTTATTTATATATGTACATACTTGTGCACACATGGCAAAGCGAAGGATACCAGAATAGATGAAATAAATGAGAGTGAGCAAGTAGTGTAAAAATAAAACGAAATTTGGATTACAGCACATCTTAAATGCATCACGCATCCACGTACAGTAGGCGTGCCAGACATCTGATTACTCCTTCATAAAGTCTGAATGGCTCATGAACCAAAAAATTGTCTGTTATACGACCCCGCCCACTAACTAATTATAAACATGTATAGCAAACAACACTTTTTTTAAGAACAACTTTCTTGGATGATTGTGGGAGTGGCTCTCAATATGTGTGCATAATATTTTAGCGCAATATTGAACAACAGACAGAGATAAGGGCGGGTGCATAATTTATCAATCATCAAGAATGTTTGTATTTCGTAGGATGTGGGTGCTGCCAATCCAATGACTAATTTAGTATACCCCACATTTTGGGTGGAGGGTGTGTGTAAAAATATATACTTGTAACACAAAGGAATCTCTTCCACATGGAAGAACAGTACAATATTGTGCTTTATGTGTACGAGGCTCCTTTTTTAGTTCATAACACATGTAACTTAACACTTGTACTGACAAGTGTAAGAGTTTAGTGAAAAATACAAGTGACGAGGCGGTATAAAAATGCCCTTATATGTATATATATAAAGATATCTAAAAGGATAACTTTGTTCGTACGTCAGAATGAATAAATATTTCTACAATTTATTCAAATGTACTCATGAAAGCTAGGAAAGTTGTGTAAGTCATTTCTTCCAAAAACGTAAATATTTGAAAGTATAAGAAGATTGAAAAACTGACTTGTATTGTACTGTTTATATTCACCAATATTCAAAAATTATCTGGGGTTTGATGGGTTTTGTTCAAATTTGTATAAGTGGCGGAATGCGCGAGCCACACCCCCAAAAAATACATAGGTTCTTGGTTGGCGTAACGAATCAAATTATTTACAAGCAAGAAACCTAAATTTGACTTAGGCCAAATCTTAAATACCCTCCACATCAACATATGGGCAGTGGGCGTGACAGGTATATGATTACGCTCTCCAACTATGGATGTATTTCGAATCAGCTTGCAAGTTAAGTTGTACGCAGAATATGGTTTTTGTAAACGGTGCACGTGTGTGTGCATGGGATAATTATACAAATACATATCAAGTGGACAAGTGGATCTTGATCGATTTTGTATAAAAATGTGTCTGTACAAAAATTCAGTTCAATATCTCAAAATGTACCCCTGAGAAAACAGACAAACACACAGCCTCATATGTCTAGATCGATATAGTTTTTGATGATGATCAAGAATATATATACCATGTAGGGTCTCTGACGCCTCTGTCTGGGTGTTGCATCCCATCGATAACATATTTAAAACTTGCTACTACAATATGAAAGGATCTTACTGCATTTGCACCTATCATGTGTACTTAATGTTCTTGGTAAAGACTATTAATTGAAATTTTATTTGCTTTATGAAAAGTTCATTTTCTGTTTCATCCTCTTCAAAACTACTCTGGTAAACAAAATATTATTGTGAAGCAAACGTTTTCGTTCATCCCCCAAGATTTAAAAGAAGAAAAACTGCTGCCAAAAAATCAGCATTTTTGTTTGTAATCTATGTAGAAAATGCGTCCACACCCCCTTTCTGAACAGACCATCTAAGCATGTAATGCTTAGAAACTGGCACAAGAGGACATCCTTTATACTTATACTTTCTCCACACACAGTATATACCAGTACACATATATAAATATGTTTGTATGGCTATGGAAACGAAGAACTATAAAAATTCTCTTCAAATTTCTTGCTCTTCTTCTTATTTTTATTATATGCGCATTACATTTTATTGAAAAGAAAAGTAGTTTTATAGATTCCGAATGAACGAAATCATTTACTTAAGCAAAAAAAGAAAGAGAAGAAGAAGCGAAAAATATCATATTTTTTGAGGAGTAATATGAATATAAAGTGGAAATCTCAAACAATAAATAAAAAAGAAAAGAAGGTAAACTGATATAAGTGAATGGAAGATGTGGATGGGGGAGAGAAAGAGAAGGACCATTAAAAATGCATTTAAAAGTTTACGCCCGCCTCAAAGTACATATATGTCGATAATTGTGAAACTTATAAAAGTCGCCCTTTGGAGCACATCGATCTAACTATTTTTATTATGATATACAGATTTTTAAAATGTTTTTTTTTTTTTTAAAGTTGGGTTAGACCACTCTCATAATTAAGAGCGCATATAAAATCTAAGTTTAATATGCAGCCATGCGTGTATTTGTTGCTTTTACAATCAGACCCGCTAAGGCTTACTCGGTCAAAATTCTTAAGAGCCTATGTCAGAACTTATCTTAATTTACGTAATTTATTGTTTCTTTTTAGGTCGGAAATCATTCACTGATCAATTTTCATGTCAATAATTTGAATTAATTTTAACAACAAGATGCCTAAACATACGTAAAACTAAAGCAATTTTAAGATTATCAAGTAGAAGAAGAAGAATAATGTAGTAAGTAAATCATTCAAAAATAATAACGCATGACACATCAAGTGACAACAAATCCATTAGGAAATTAAGTTGATTAACACCAGAAGAAGTTTACAAATACACGAATGCTTGGAGGAATACACACATATACCACATTTATTACCTAGTCTTTGAAACAATTAGTTTAAGTAAGGATGTGTTGTGTCCTTATCAAGAATATTCAATGTGTTCAATGTACTGTAATTAAATGCTTGCACCTGCATATGTTACGCCAATAAGTGAAGTGGGCATGACGAGTTTATAAGGTATGGCTGTATGTTAAGGGCATTGTTTTTTATAAGTCTTTGTATTACAATAACCAATATTTGCTTGCTTATCATATTATGTAAATGGTATCAATCGGGATATATATAAAAATTGTTACAAAATATTTTTATAAAAAAAAAAAAACAATACTTGTCTTAGAATATATATACATATATTACAAAATACTGATATACAACTTATATAACTGTTATACTATTTAACATTTTTACAGGCATGGTGGGTATAAGAATATAAAACTGTTTTGAAAAATTTTTCATAACAAATTTTATAACTGTTTAAAACACTCAGAATGTATACATTATACAAAAAAACTTGTATACATATTATTTAACTGTTATACTTCTAACTAGTTTGGAATATTGTTATGAATTCAAAACGAAACTGTTGTACTACTGCGATTGTATATAAAGTGCAGTTTTTTTACTGTTATACAACATATAAGATAAACATTGTTAAGTAAACTAATTTTTATCAAATTAAAATTATTCTCTTTTAAGGTAAACATTCAGTATGTTTTATGTAATCGGACTCTACTCTTTCCCTTCCAAAAACAAAAAAAAAGAAAATAAATTCAAAAACATGAGTTATTGTGCTTGTGAGCTCTGCTGCATGTACGCATCTGTTGTGAATTATGTGTGCCAAGTGACTATGTTGGTATACACTTTCGTGAAATATTTCATAATGTACTTAAAATTTACCGCATTAGCCGCAAAATGTAAACTTACAAATATATACTTGTGTGAGGAAGTATGTATGTAAGTATTTGCAGCAACGTTAAGTAAATGCGTATCTATAAATATTCCATTCATCGACGTGCCAAATATGGGCGTAGTCGAATAACATACACGCCCACAATTTACAAAAAAAACAATACCCAGCGTACAACTCGATTTTTAAGCTCATATCTCCATACATTATACATCGAGAGCGTAATCTTATACCTTTCACGCTCACCATTGTAGATGAGGATTTAAGATTTGGCCAAATTTAGTTTTCTTAACTTCTTACTTGTTATACTCTCTACATAAGCTTTTGAGTACACTAAGTTTGGTCTTCCGTTTGCAAAACCCAGAAGGAGGCATCAAAAACTCCACAAAGCATATAAAACTGAATCGATTTAGACATATATGTCCGTGTGTCTGTCTGTTTTCACGAACGTGAATTTTAAGATATTAATCTGAACTACAATCAGTGAACTTATGGAGACACATCTGACAATTTCTGCCGTCGTCGGAATCCTAACGGGGCACTGACTTACTTAGTGATTTCTATAGAATCTGTAGGTATGAGGAAGAGGCTGAAACTGTAAAACATCTGTTGTGTGAATGCCCGGCTCTACATTAGTTGCGATTGTTTATAGTTAACACCTACCTTAACGGTCTTATTTAACATATGCAGAGTTTTTTAAGCGTCCCGGCGCCCCTACTAACTTCAAGAAGTTAGTAGCTTCCAACTACTAGAATACTGTTAATAGTGCTAACAACTCTTCCCCTTGGTCAAGGGTGTTCCATACTCCCCAGCTACTGTTACAGCCCCCGCGATGCTCCCACAAGGGGGCCTACCCGAAAGTACGTACTGGCAAGAACCTTAGTTCTTGGGGCTCCAGTACCCCGCGGTACCAAACGCAAAACGTCTTTGGTGGGACCTTCGACTATGTGTCTCCCAATTCGAGGCGCACTATTCCCCATGGGTTGATAGCCCATTATGATGTGCCAATATTATGAATGGTTACTGGAACATATCCAGCAACCTATTATGATTCTTGGAATTATCCAAGAATCAAACACAGGTTTCCTTGGATTACCCATCAGGACCTTATATATAGCAATAATACTTGCAGACACTTACTCTGGCCCCACATTCCTTGGACGAAGCACCTATTCCGGTACTCCGTTTCGGGGCGGGGCCCCTGCCCGGCTCTACAGTAAGTTATTGTTTAACGTCTACACCTATCGTGAAGACTTATTAGATGTTTGTTTAGGGTTGTTAAGCGTCTCCATTACCCATGGGCTGGTGTCCCGTTTATTTTTATTTGCTACGACATTTTTGTGATCCCTGGATTGCCCGGCTCTACAGGGAAAATGACACAAAGCACTCAGATTTCCGGAGGGTCTAGGAAGACTAGCAGATGCTAATATCTTCGACCTCGAACGATCTATAGCCTACTCGGAATGGCTTTCCTAATTGTGTTATATTCTTCTTCTTCTACGGGTAGCACAATGAACCTTTTTATTGGCCTAAGCGAAGTGCCTTTTGTTTGACGCACACCCGGCCAACCTAAAAAAAAAAAAATTCAATTGTTCTGAGTGCGGTTTCTGCTTTTAATAATGTCGGAATGTTAACAATATTTTTATCGAAATATTGGGAATTTTTGTGTTTGTCCTATCGGTTAAGTTTTTTCTTCACATCTTTGGGTTTTGTTTATTTTTTCAAATGTTTCGTTTGGTTGTGCAGAAATTTTTCTGTTGCATAAATCTGAGGACGGCTTGCTTAATAATAGCTGGAGGTCATCTATTAGATGCCCTTCTCCAATGCGTTGGCTTGTAAGTTTCTTTATTACAAAACAACATAAATTCGTTGCAAATAATTTTTGTTTTTTTGGAATCTTTTAGCGATAAAGTTTATATAGCATGTTATGGTGGCGGTTTTTCAAGATTTGGTGATTTGAAATTTGTTACTGAATGTGTGTATGTTTGGGTGTACATTTCAGTGCATTTACTAACCTTAACAATCTTGCTTTTTTAAGACGCCTTCGATTTGAGTCGTCATTGGAATGTTGTCTCGTTGGTTCTCTTACTGTTCAATATTTTAGTGAATACATTTTTATTCTTTGGTGGATTGTGTGTGAGTACTCTTTTTTTCCTTGCCTTGTCATTTTTCAATTGATTGGTTCGGCTTTGTCGTACGCGTGTAGCGTAATGTTTGGTTGTGTTTGGTGTGGATGAACTCGTTTAGCGTGGTGGTGGTGTTCTGGGAGTTGGAATTCCTATTTTGTATGGTCAATTCGGAATTTTGCAAATGCATAGTAACACATCCTTCGACCGCCTTTACATTTATTTTGATATTGCTCTTTACGGCGGTTTTGGGTAAGTTTTACCTATTGTGGCAAGGTGACGCTCTTGGTTTTAATGTATCGTTACCATTGTAGGTTTCTTTATATATTTCGTTATTGTGGTGCACTCATTTGTTTATCATTTACAAAATTATACGGTGCCTTATGTGAGCAACACAGCTGAAGGAAGCCGTTTAAGTATATCTTAGATTCATTATGTACAATAATGCAAAAGATGGCTTTCACAATATTTCCGTTTGATGTGGTTCAAAGCTTAACACGTAAAATGGAGAATTTTCGTATTTATTACAATTTAAATTAACAAAGTTACTCATGTGCGTACACATTAAGGAGGCAAAACCAGTAAAATAACTAAATTTGGTTTGGGCGAAATCTTAAGCACCCTCTACAAACAACATTCAGTGGGTGTGGCAGGGACCTGATTTTATTTTGCGCCAAATAAGGTTCTTCATAAAGTGTGGGCGTGTCTGTTACACGACCTCGACATTTATAATTATAAAAATGTGTATTTTATGGCTCAATTTGCAGCTGATAGATTATTGACGGTTGTGGGCGTGGCATCTAAGCAATGCCCAAAGTTTGTGCAAAATTTCATCTAATTATCTAACAATTTACTCCTGTAAGCGATTCAGTCACAGCAGCCGGACGGCTGACGAACGTGGCAACATTGATTCACATTTTGATATATGCCTCCTCTTGATAGCTGCAAACGTAATAACAAACTACTATGTCTTTTTTCGAATGTATAAAAAAACAAAACCAAAAAAAAAAACAAGAACAAACCGTAATTCATATCTACATATATGGAAAAAGATGAAAGTAAAACCAACGGAAAAGATAAAAGCATTTAATTAAAAGCACTTCCAAAAAATCATATCAAGAAAAACTTTATTGTTGGGCACTAAAAAAAGTTTCAAAACCACTAAAAAATTGTTGTACCCTCAATACATATATGTGTATGTATTACGTACATGTCACAAAGGGTCAATTTTTTGATTTGATTTCTCACCATTAATTTTGCTCTCTGCTACAGCCGTTGAAAATTGAATTTCGGATCTGATAACAGCAGAGGCACAAATTTAGCTAAAGCGGTGTAAAAAGTGTGCCAGCTTGCATTGTTGTAATTAAAAAATGAGGTCTTTCTAAAAATATACCAACCAAAGTCATCTAAATTTATTCATTAAATTAATAAACAGTCATATAGAACGAGACTGTAAATATAAGTTAATGTGTTTTAACTTTTAATGTTGATTGTTTTTTTTTTTTCCAAATAAATGTCTTAGACAGTTGCTTGTTTTATCGGTCCCATTATCATTATTATGTGATTCTCACTGATTCTTTCTATTACTTCTTTATATTATTTTATGTTTATTACGTTGGTTCTGGCACTTATTGGTGCTGCGGCAACTCTTGCCAAATTCAATCTTAAGATATCAAAAAGAAAAGGCTTGCAGCAAAAGTTAGTCATCAACCACATTACAGGGAGCGGCATATATGCCCATTGCGATTTTTTAGCGAATATTAACGTACGAGTCGCGAGGTGGTAGTAGATTGAAAGTCACATAAAGTTTTTCCTACTTTATCTGCCCGCAACACTTAAACGCTCTTATCCTATTAAAAAACATCTGGACCATACTTTCGGTCAAAATCTAAATTTTCTTTGTTAAGTTTCATAATTATCACCATTACTGGTTAATCACAACCTATTTAGGTCTTTGGCCTGTTGTATGTAGAGTGCCACTGCTTTTGGTTTTTCCCCTTCTTCTCCCATCAAAAGCCTAGTGGATATAGAAGTATCGTAAGCCTTGAAGTTTTATCGCTAACAACGTACAACTAACTCAAGACCATTCACTTCGTTTTGGTTTCATTTCACGTTAGACCGATCCTTTCCCGATTCTCTCTCGATATTTGCAAATGATGAGTTAACATAACCATTAATGTCAATGTCATCGGCGTAGGCGAAAATCAAGACAACTTTATTAAATATTGTGACACTAAGATCAACTAGATTAAGTTGAATAAAGTGCACGAAAGGACAACAAATGTCTTCTCTGCGTTTCCTTTCGAAGTGGTTCATTCCTATTTTTACGATTAGTTCAGGTACTTTAACTTATGCAAAAACCCGTCTGCGACTGGTGGAATTTGGGAGAAAAAGGGGAAACTAAGCGGAAACTTTTTAAAATAATTTTTTTTAAAGGAAATGTTATTAACTTGACGTATTTTTAACATAACTTTTTTATTGCATAAGTAACGGCATAACCAATTCAAAATCATCATCTTTACTCGCCATTGTGGAAAGGCAGCAAACTAGAAAGTCTCACATTAATTGAAGCCATAATAGCGTCGCGTCATGTACTATATGTAGCTGACACAAACGAAGTACTATAATTTGTGTGGGTGTGTGTACATGTGCGTTAATGATAATTTACATGAAGTTTTTTGGTTGTCATTCGCTCCAATTTCTGCGTAAATTGTTGCTTGGCGGCTGTATAATGAATGTCGCCAAGATTTCCCACATGTACTGAACTGAGTTTATTGTGCTGCCCTAATGTCAGGTCATGCCATATGGAGTTTGCCACTCTCAATTCTCATTCATTTATATAATTTTACATTCTAAACATTCAGTTACTTCAACATGATGGAAAGGACGGGCAGAAAATAACGTTTTAAATTAACAGACTGAGTAGCATTTTATGCTTTGAAAGCTGTGAACAATTATTTCGATTTTCTTCTGGTGGGAGAAATAAGAATACATGCATTCTAATGAACACTATCCACCTAACGCAGATTTTCATGGTTGCTTGTGTCCTGTGTCATTAGTATTCAATTATACGCCAACGTCTACAAAATATTGTTATTGCTACGACAGTACGTACACATTTGTGTGTTGGTGAGGTGGATGCTGGGTTAAATGTGCACTCAATTACACCTGAGTTCTAACTTGCGTTTGTATTCAAATTCCACCATTTTATGTTCGTTTTGTGTGCGGTTGTGTTCGTGTATGTGTGTGTATGTTTGAATTGTCTTTATTACTTTGCCAATCTCGTACAATTCAACGCTTTTCATTTTTAAACACTGTCACCCCACTTTCGCACGTATCGTATTAAGTAATATGTGTGAGCATGACAAAAAAAGACACAAAAGTTCTACCACACGTAGCGTAGTAGATGTTGTCGCTAACAGCAGGTAGCAATCAAAAATGGTGAAATAACAAAACACAGTGCAGCCTACGCAACGCTAAGCGAAGCAAATAAATGCAAATGGATTGCATTGCAAAACAATAAACTCAGTTCAGAACATGTGTACACATCAGAGAGCAGGCAGTTGTGGGTACGACGAAGTGTTTATTAAATATTTATTTAAACGTAAGTGAGTGCTCTACACACATATTTAAAATATATCCGGTGCTGCTACTCTTTCGTGAGTTCGGTTATAACTAACAATCATCTTTATTTTAACTAAGCAAGACTAACTTTGATCTAATAAGTAACGTAAAATATAAATAAAAAATATTATCAATTGCTACATTAGTACACTAATCATGTTCAGGGCATAATAATGACATGAATAAATACGAAATTTCAGAATAAACTTTTTACAAAAACACTAGTTTAGAAGTTTGCAACTTTGCTTTTTGTAGGCGTGAGAAAGGTGAGATTTTGTCAATTGTAGATGTGGCAGGTTTTTAATTTTGTTAAGGTTTTCTTATTCAAGAGATTTGGACGAACAGACATGTAAAAGGACTTGTCGTTCAATCAACCCTAGCTTTTGATACTAATCAAGAAATCAAACTTTTTATGGTTTCTAACGACTCGCAACGGAATTATCTAAGGGTATAATAAATTTAATACGCCCTAGATATTATGCAAAGGGTAAACATATAACACCTTTCAAGGATTTTTTCAACTTCAACATAACATAAGGTCCAACATAAAAAACCCAACCAACAAAAAAAAAAAGGGTATGGTACCGTGTAAAGATGGCCACCTTCATTCGGTGTTACTTGCCCCGTTCTCTATTATTAATTACTATATTTATTTGTTCATAAATTTATTTAGCAAAGATTTTTATGTTTTTAAATTTTTGTATATAAATGTGAAAATGTTTAGTTTTATTTTTTTTTAGACATTATAGTCATTTAAATAAAAATCATCAAAAAATTCCAATAAAAAAAATATTTTCTTTTAAATTTATTTACCGGCACCTATAGCATCAAAATCGTAAAAGCTAATATTTGCAGTTAGATTATTATTTCATTTAGTATTATTCAAATATTTTCAGTACTTTTGAACAAATGCTAATTTTTTGGTAATGTTATCTGAAATGAAAATTTGAATATAGTCAAGTTTACCAGTAAATGTAAACTTAACTCTAAAATCTCTTAAGGGGTTCACCAACTTGGAAGAGGTTGTGATAAGCAAAATCGTTAATCACTCGTTTTCCTCTCACCTAGTTAGATATCATTAGTTTTTATATTATATACATATTTATATGGAAACATAACTCATTGATCAAAGTTGTAAAACATTATTGTTATTAGTTTTAAGTGCAACTGGTAACTCCACTTACCGCCTCGTCATCAAATCGTATTGAAATATATTCTTATTTATTTTCCTTTATCAAAATTCATCCAAAACACCCAAGTCATCAAATCGTTTTAAATTATACTTAAAGTTTGTGATTAGTGGTGCATTTTGATATGACAGAGACAGGACCTTTTCTGTTTTTTGCTCCTTAATATAATTTTCGATGCTAGCGTCGTTTGAATATTCTTTAGATAAAGTTGTTATTGGTAAGTAGGCAAACGTACCAAAGAAACCATAAAGTTCCCTAGCACGCATTTCAAAATTTAAATCATCTCTGGTCGGTATGTCTTTAAAGCGCATGTAGTGCAAGGCGGCCGCAAATGTCTCGTAATAGATGTCCACCAATTGTTCGCGTTTATTCTTCAACACCTCGTACTGAACACTGGTATTCAAAAATAAATTTATATCACAGCCCGGACTGCCATAAAAGCAAAACTGAAAGTCCACCTGAAAGTTTAATTATTTTTATGTTAAAAACCAATTTTTACATGAAATGAAAATATCTAACAATTTCGCAAGAACTTACAAATTTCGCTCTAGTCGGCTCATCGTTATTATTTTTATTGTCATAAGCGAACATAAAATTGTTGGTCCAGAGATCGCCATGATTCAAAACCTTGTAACGATCGCCAGGTTTGTTGTCCAACAGTTTGACAGTAATGTTTTTAAAATTGTCATCGTAGCGTTGTAATTTTTTTGTTATTTCCTCAAAATTGGGCCAGGTGGAGCACGTTGCGATTAATTTGCTCAAATGAGATTGAAGTACTTTGACAATTTCATCTGTCTCTAAAATGGTCTGCTTGGAGCACAACCCGCTTTTAAAGCGCTGTGTTAATGATGGATACTGAAGTATTTGAATAATTTTTTGTTGGTCAGTTATTTAAATGTTTTTATACAAATCACCTTTTTAATCAAAACCATAGAGGCGGCATGAAATTTCGCCAGTTGCTTTAAAATCAAGACGCTGTGGTTCCAGTCTAGTTGATTTTGGCGAGAGGCCATTCTGAAGCCATCAACTTTTAAATCCTCAATGACAAAAACTTGAGCCGGCTCTTTCACAACGTACAAGCATCTAGAATATATATATTAGAGAAATTGTTGATGTTTCGAAACTCTTCTGATAGTTTTATATTAAATACTTGGCTGCAAACACATCACCATCGCTCAGCGTTCCTAAATATGGCAAAACATCATAGTAGGTCCGTTTCTCTTTAATAAAAACGTTGGCTTTCTCTATAAATTTAGTGCCAGCCGGGACGAGAAGTTCTTTCACAATTAAAGAAGTTTCGAGCGGTTCCCATTCACTATCAAAACGAACATCGCCACGAATCAAAACACGGTAAATTTTTGAGCAATAATTATCACCCGGTTTACTACCCCACGTAAATTTAACATCACTTATACGAACTTGGGTGGCGCACAAACCCTCCTCAAGGGCTTTAACGAAAAACTTCTCGTCCAAATGTTGTGGTTTTTCCACCAATTGATCTTTAGGGGGTAACATTATTTAAACTTGTTGCGTGTTGTGTTGTGCTGTGTCAGAGTAAAATTGTAACCTTCCACTGAATTGTTTTTTGGAATATGTGCAGTATTATATACCAGGGAATAAATTAATGAAAAACGCGCACAGTGGAGTTCATTAGTCGCATTTAGACAATAATAACGGCTATGCTTTCGACCTTTGTGGCGAGAGTGTATTAAGCTTGTTGGAAAAAATGGTTGTGATTGGATAATAGACACTCCCACAATCGAGAAAAATTTATATATCTTCAACAAAAATCAACTTATGAGGTAGAAATTTCATACGCGTGTCTATAGCTATCAATGGATGTATCGAAAATGGGCGTGGTTGATTAATAGAAACACCCAATCCACAAAAAACCCTATTCACTATAAAACTAGACTTTCAACAGCGTAATAACGCCACGCCTACTATTTGTATGCAGATCCAAAGGGCATTTAAGCCCAATTTAGTTTTCTTATGAATACTTTCTCTTTGCGCAAGCCTCTTTGGTATATTTAATAGACGTTTACACACACACACACTTGTTTAAAGCTGCCTAATAAAGCGGGATTAGATTAAAGTGGCAATACCACTCGGAGTATGAAAAAGGTCAAACACTTTGTAATAATCATTTGAAGCATATTGAGCGTTAAAATAAACACACTGGTGTGCACGTAGGCTACTGCCAAAGTGCTAACACTAATAAACAAACTGTGCATACGACTTCTTTGTATGTATTTTGGATTTTTGATTCGCATTGATTTAAATTTTTAGTGTGTAAATTAAAACTTTTAATCACTTTTATATAATTTGATGATTTTTATCACGCAGCAGGTGCTGGCAATTCATGCTTTTACTGCTAATTCATAATGGAGCAATAAAAGCGGGTATTTAATATGGCTTAAGTCATGTCTTAAGTACACTGCTTATCTATATGAAGTCAAGTGTTTAACGTGTGCTCCTGCCGTGGAGGCTTAATCACACGGCATCTCAAACCGAAGCTCAGATGCAGGGGAAAGATATGCGCTTCCCAACGCCCCGTTAGGTACCGATCTAGGAGTCATACTGTAAGGTTATGAACTCCACTCCTCGGTGGGGAGGTTACACCTACTCTCACCCCGTAAGGGGAAAACCACAACCACCACGATGCTCCCACAAGGGGGCCATCCCATAATGCTAGCAGGAACAAGTTCCTGGGGCTCTAGCATCCGGTGGTACCAGCAATAGGTTCCTGGGTCGAACCGCGTATTCCACTAGGAGGAATACTACCAGTGTAAGACCTTACATCTCCGGACTGGTCACCAATTGAACACCGCATCCAGATAATACTACTAATAAAAAGAAAAAATATGTTATTAATTGAAAAAATAAAGTCACATTGGCAATATCGAGCACACATCTACCCACCAATAATTGGCAACGCAGAAATATACACGAAACCACCAATATGATATAACTAACCAATTACCACATATAATACAATATAATAACCTACAATATACATATATACATTCATCGGTTATTAAATAGTCAGACTGACCGACTTATAAGTGACCGACGCTTCGTGAAATCTAACTTGGCATACCTGCCGAAGTTATCGAAATATTCTCTCCTACATGTGACCCTAGTAACTGCTTATCTATATGTAAAAAGTGGGTGTGGCATAACACCCATACTCCATACAAGTTAAGAACGCATTTTGCGTCAATAATTGAATTTGTAAATTGTAGCCGTGTCTCTCATCCATGCACGCCCATTTTTGACATTTCGATAATTATAAATTCATCTTTATAGTACAATTTTTATGGTCTTTGGAGATCTTTTTCTCCACTGTGGGGGTGGCTATTGCATGATTTTGCCCAATTAAATAATAACCTTCGTGCAGATAAAGGTACAACATTTCAGTTTAATATTTACAATTGTAACCTTGTCCTGACGTCCCTTCCTTGGGGTTTCAAACTGCATGACTTCTCTCTGGTATTAAATCGTTTAACTTGATAATAGTGGGTTGTTTCACTTCTTATCATTCATGGACAATTTAATATATTTTCATTTATATGCAATGGTACTTAAGTACTTAATTTTTGCACAAGATTGTTATCAATTAGTTGGAATCTTTAACGAGCAAACACTTATTCATTAGTTAGTTATGAAATTTCATTCATAATCTTTCAGTTACTTGGAAGATGTTTGAAGCACTCTTCAGCATTCGTGACAGAAAAATATAAATTATTAACAGGTATGTACAAAGTGCCGCTAGCACCGCCAGCCCATTATTACAAAAAAATATTTAACAAAATTGCACTCTTGTACATAATTTATTATCAACTGTGACCCTCAAAAGATGCCTTTTCTTATAAGCATCTCTTCGAATTTGGAGCAGCCCCTCTTTCGGTCTCAAGTTAAAATTAAGACGTTTCCATTTTCTTTTGCTTTCTATCCTTGACAATATGCATAGAAAAAATTTTAATTCTCTACTCGTTATATTGTACCCTGTGTAGTTTTTTTTTTTTTTCTAGCAGGAAATCCCATTAATTGTATTTTGTTAGTTAGTGAAGGCGTTAAGAGCAAGCATTATACATTGATGAAGAAAACTTTTAAACAAGTGTAACGCAATGGAGGCCACTGAAGCAAAAGACCAACAGCAACAAGAACAATAAACAGGGCATTAAATGAATTAGAAAATAAAATAAAAAGGTTTCTTCTCCCCTCTTTCTATTCTATTTTTTTTTTTTTTTTGTCTATCCACTAACTAGCGGCCAGCCATTATCTTATCGGTACATTAACTACAAGAATTGATGAATGAGCCACAATCACTGAGGATTACAAAACATAAAATGTAATTTAATATATATCTTAGATATTAATAGATGAGGAAGGAAGGGAGCCCAAGGAGTATTTTTCATCCCAATGTACGACAATGTATACAATGCGGTGGTAGCCAAGTTATTTATTTGTATTTCCAAATATTCGCCTTAACTCGGTTCTCACCATTTTACAGGTTTCAGTTTCTATTTAAACTTGTAAATATTTTCTGTTCAAAATCTATATTTACGTGTGTGTGGTAAAACTTTATAAAATAAACTTCACAATTCTCTCTGGAGGTTCAGTTAAGCTTATAAAGTCAGAGTGGCCGAGTGAAAATAAAGAACTAACTTGGTCTGTGGCCAAGTTTTAAACACACTGCACCTTTTGTAGGCGTACCATATACTTCATTACGCCCTCTTTAGTCAATGTATTCCATTACATATCTAGTAATAAGTTGAAATCTACACTAAGGTTTTCTGTAAATTATGGGCACAGCTAGTATGAAACTTTTGGAAAATCAATGGACACCCTAATGATGAATATGTATGTGACGTAGTTCCAACCTATTTTTTGCTCAATTTGTTGTGAATATGAATCTGCGTACGATACAAATAAAGGTTTGCGTATTATTCAATATTTCAAAATTTAGGACCAAAAGCGTTCCAACAATAGACAGACACACGGCCGGTCAGGGTTTTTGAGGCTTTCAAGGCTTAAATTAATTTTGTCCGAAAACGAAATATTAAAACTTGAATTTGGAAAGATTTAACATTTCAATTTAATCAAGATTTCTTTTCAATTTCGTTTGCAAATGTTTCAATTTGTATTGGACCTTTTTGGATTTTCATTCTTTAATAAAATTGGTTTATTTTAATGGAATTTTTCAACTGGTTTTTATTTTCAAAGTTAATTGGAATGTGTCAGTTAAAATTTGAGTTTTTCAATTTTAACTTTTCAAATTGAATTGTATTGAATGCTGCCCTGAATAATTTTCATGAATGTGCCAGGAATGTGGCAACTCTACGTGTGTTCGTGAAAGTAAAATTCACTTTCTATTTACAATTTGAACATATTCGTTGTTGTTGTTACTTCTATTAATATTATTGCTGTTGTTCTTTTTGAGCATCTTTGTAAAAGTTTAGTTAGTTTTGTTTAGCCTCTCGTTCATTCTCAAGTCGTGATGCTGCAGCCGTACTTAGGGCATGTCTTGCATACAATTTATAACCATATTTAATCTGTACGTTTTTGCTGTTGTTGTTATATTTTTGCTTTTAATTTCATTTTTGTTTTTCTTCTTGATTCTAATTAAACTTGTTAGTAGCCTGCAAACTTCTTAATCTTAATTTATAAAGTTGTTAAAATATATACTTCATGCGTACTGATGTGCTTGTAATTTTATACGCTACGCGCCAATGTAGCGTAGCCAAGTGGTAAAAGCCTTGAACCTTTTCTTACCTCAACACTTTTATGCTCATTTCTATGAACTTGAATCATATTTTTTAAAAAATTAAGAATTCTATCTCAACTAAAATTTAGAGTGATGCAAGATTGTCTTCTAAAACAAGGTCAAGTTTATGTTCAGTTCCTCCATCTTTCTATAACATCAATATTCGATTTGTGTACGTTATTTTTCAAAAAATTATTTTAAGTTTTTTAATAGATGATCGAATTCCCAAGTTTTTGAAGCAACTTATTCACTGTAGTGTTTAAGTTCATCCTCCATTTTATGCTGTTAAAAACTTCCATTTACTAGAAAAACTTATTTTTCATATTTTCCATCAATTTTTTTTTTCGTTTTTAAGTTTACTGACAAAAAACAAGTAAAAATACTAAAGTTGATCATTTAACTCCTTATATTATGCTACAATTAGTTGGGTTGTAACTGTACACACAAGACTACTTCGCGATATATATTTATATATAAATATGAAGCTAATTAACTATTCTTTACTAAATTTTGTCAAAAAATATTAACAATTTCGATTTTCTTCTACATAAAGACTTCCATTTTATATGGAGAGGTGTTCTAAAAATGGTTCGATCCCTTCCATTTTCAATAGGACTCCTCTTAGGACCTTGTACCTAATTTCATCGAAATGCCACCTGTAGCTTGCGCACAAGTTTATATGAATAGACAGGCGGACATAAAAGTAGAATATAATTGAAGGCATTTGCCGTTTAAAAGTTGCAAGCATTCACACAAAATCAATGTACCCTTTGCCACAAGGGGTGCAGGGTATAAATAAGAAAGACTTTTAAGAGCAAATAATTGAAGCAAATTTTTTTTACTGCTTTTTATAAAAGATACAAACAGAGAAACTTTCAAGTTCTTACAACATCATTGAGCGTTAATGTACTTTATCTTATTTTCGATTATCATTTTAAATTCTTCACATAAACTGGTGGGTATATTAAATTGATCACGTCGTTTGCAACGCCCAGAAGGAGGCTTTAGAGATTCTACAATGAATATATAAATTCTTTATACGCGTTCAAATCTGCACCGAGTTTATCGTATATTTTGGGATATTAAAACTTCATTGTCTGCACGGTGGCTTGTAAATTTAAATAAAGCGCAATAGAAGTGTCACGCCTGCAATCGAAAAAACCCATCTAAAAGGCACTATAATTGAACTAGTTATAAATGTGCATAAATTGGACAGGTTTGTGGAATAGACGCGCCCACAATTTACATAAGAGTTAGTTGACGCAGTATCCAAGACTTGTTACATGATACAAAATTTATAAACTTTAGAGGGAATAATCAGGTATCTGCCTCGCCCACTCTTTATATAAATGTTGAGGCTTTTACGGATGTGCCTGAGCCAAATTTAAATTTTTTTCCTTTCTTTTATTTGCGTCATGTTGAGAAAATCACAAGTCACCGCTTGATAATAACATTTCTGAAGTATGGGAAGTATGGGAAATGCTGTTATTCATAATTATGAAAGTGGCATAACTCACATTTTCTAAAAACCTTGCAATATGTATTTTTACGAAGAAATCTTTGTACTGAAATAGTTAAATTATTGATAGGTCCCTCTATAGCTACTTAGCCTTCCAAATGGTGTTAAGGCTGCAAACAATTTTTTTATTACTTATGAAGTGACTTTTATATGGGTATGTATGTATTTTGTCACACACACTCCTGTACTTAATGAAATTCATGCCTGAAACATAAAAGCCACAACTTTACTAAGCGGTCAAATGTCAAAACTTTGTGTAAAAATTTAGCCCCATCTATACCTATTATTTGATCATACAACTTTTCTCTGCACCTAACTGCACTAATTACAACGTTTGACATACCAATATTGACAGAGTGACATACGTACAAATAAACTACATGGTAAAACTTTATAAACTTTGCGGTTTATCATTAAAAAATCTATATGTATATTAAGCATTAGTGTGTGAAGCAAGGTGTTGCCGCTTAATTATCCGTAAAATACATACTTTGAGGAATGTGGTAAAAGTTGTGAGAATTACTTTTTACCCCGTACATGCATACACATATAAATACTTTCTAAACTTATTCAAAAGTTTTGCGAACTGCTACCTATACTGAATAAGATAAAATTTGGTATATTGTAACTTTGCATGATTATGTATCGAAGGGTTGGATGTTAAGGGGTGAGCTCTTCAAGCTGTTAATATTCGTCTGTGATCATTATTATATTCTCTAAATTACAGGTGGCAGGGGAAGGAGCTACGTTAAATATGTTTTGCGGTATGGATATAACAGATAGGAACCTCAGACACTCTATATTTTTAATGTGGAATTCAATCTTTTGGGTAAAATGCAACAAATTTATTTGAGGCCATGCCCAAAATATCCTACAAAGGAAAAACATTGTACGTATAAATCTATCTAGGCATGTCCGTCTGTTATTGAATTACCTAGAGTTAAAAATTTTGAGATATTCAACAAACATTTAATTCATTTCTGGCTTGTGCACACAAATTTCCATTTAAATCGCGGAAAACTATTTGAGAGTCTCACCCACAATGGAAAAAGTCCCTTTGTCTTCCACAAAGGAGCCGGGGTTGGATAATAGATACGCCCATTTTATGCAGCACCTCTTATGTAGCATAGAATTCTGTTATGTTGGCGCACAATGCATTACTGGAAGTCAACGTCAGACACCTGCCACGCTCAATCCTTGTATATACATAGACGTGGATAGTTCCTAATCTAATTTTCATTTTATTACTGGTTTTATAAGACTGGAGGGTTGCTTTCGAACGGATGCATTATTAAGGAAGGCGCATTTCTTTAGAATCACGCGTGGAGTTCTCTTTTACAACAGGCCAAAGACCTTCATAGGTTGTAATGGGCCAGTAATGATCATGATGATAACAATGACATGAAATAGTAGGCCTTTGGGAATGTTAGTTTAGGCACCATTTGTTGTTTATAATTTATTTATTTATTTATTCAGTTTTTATGTTAGCTACAATTTTATAACAGCCAACTAAACTAAACTTAAATTAAGGTAAATTAATATTTAGAAACAGCACAGGAAGCAGCACCGCAACAACTACAACAACAATCGCCGAAACAGCAATAGAGACTAAGGCTAAAATTAGTGTAAACTTAGAGCTACTTAAAGTAAAGAATAAAACTAAAATAACCTAACAATGAGTACAAAGTTATATTCTAAGATATGTTTACAACAATGTATATATGTGTGATATGTTATATGTTACAACAATATGTTATGCTTCTGATATGATTACAGTAATATGTATATATTGGAAAAGTTTACAACAATTAGTGTAAGGTGTAAAGTGTAAAGTATCTGTTGGAAAGCATCTTATACTGGAAACCATATCGGACCAATCGAAAACAACGTATTGTTCGTTAAACATTTTACACAGTACCCGAAACGGACTATAAAGAAGATAATTTGTGCAGCAGTGAGATAATTTCAAGGGTACATAGTGCCTTGAAAAACGAGAGGGGATATTAAATGAAATTAATTCCAATAAAGATGGAGAGCAAATATCGCCTCTAATAATTTTAGCAATAAAAGTAACTCCTAACATATCACGCCTTTTTTCCAACGTAGGTAAGTTAATCAGCATTAACCTGTCATTATAGGGTGGTAAACGCACATCAGGATTCCAACCCAGACCACGAAGCGCAAAAAGTAAAAAATTTTTTTGAACTGATTCAATGCTGTCAACAGGTACCCATACAACAACTGAGTGTTCCAGGATAGGCCTAACAAGCGACGTATATAACCTCTTAGTGACATAAGGATCATTAAAGTCCTTTGACCATCTTTTTATAAAGCCAAGAACAGAATTCGCCTTGTTAACAGAATATTCGATATGTAGGTTAAAACGAAGCTTCGAATCTAAAATAACCCCTAAATCATTGAAGCCGGACACATTCGCTAGCACATGATTGTTTAATGAATAGAATGTAGGCAGATAATCAGACCAAGAAAACGTTAGCTTTTTACATTTGCTTAAATTTAAAAACATGCCATTATTTTTGCACCATTCGTACAGACTACATAAGTCGGACTGCAAGTAAGAAGAATATTCAAAAGAATTGAGGGACATAAAGATTTTTACATCGTCAGCGAACATAAGAACGCGAAAAAATTTAATAAAATTTAGAAAAAGTAAGAAAAGTAGAGGACCAAGATGACTACCCTGGGGGACTCCAGAAGACACAGAAATTTCGCGTGATAAACAAGACTTAAACAAGACTTTTTGTGAACGACCGGTAAGGTAATTGTGAAACCAAGCTAACTTACTGTTACTAAAGCCAAGCAATTTAAGTTTGAGAATTAGCAGATGATGATCAACTTTATCGAAGGCTTTAGAGAAGTCCGTACAAACTACGTCAGTTTGCATGTGTTCAGAAAAACCCTGAAATATATAACATGTTAATTCCAAAAGATTTGTAGAAGTCGATTTACCCTTAACGAAGCCGTGTTGATAAGGGGAAATAATAGATTTTATTATCGGAGTAAGTTATTTAGTAATTATTAGTTCGAATAGCTTTGGCAAGGCACTAAATTTAGTACTACCACGATAGTTATTGATAAAATTTTTAGGTCCATTCTTATAAAGTGGAATAATAAAGCTACTTTTCCAACGTAGTGGGAAATAGCCTTTTCTGAGGCATGCATTGAAGAGGTTAGTTAAAGGAACATATAATAAATCCGCACAATGCCGCAGTATACAAGAAGGAACACCGTCAGGGCCGAGGAAATAACACAACTTAACCGTCTTTAGTGTATCTAGGACTTCCGTTTCAGACAACTGAATGGGAGGAAACAGGTCATATGATTTTAAATCGTATAAATAGTTATCACTTGGTACGCTTTCAGGCGAGTAGGATTTTTCAAAAAAATCGGCAAACATGTTAGATATCTCCTGAATATTTGAAGATTCCAAGTTGTTATGTGGCATTACTACCTGAGCAATAATAGCAGCAATACAAAAACAAAGTAAAAAAAATTAAAATGTTATAATAATGATAGAAATGATATAGAAAGAGAAAACAAAGAATAAGAAAAATGAAATATGATCGAATACACCAACTAAATAAAAGAAATTGAAAATCTTCACTCTTCGCACAGATTATCAATAGTATACGAATAATTTTTACAAAGTATAACTTTTTCGTATTAAAATCACTCAATTTTGAATTTTTTTTTTTTTTAACGTATTAAATAATTATTGCCGAGTGACTAAGACTCATATAGCCAGAGTAAGTCGCACTGACAAAGATGCCAACAGCCTTCACTGCCAGGATCACATCACATTTAGATAAAACACAAGCACAAAATCGTGCAAAAAAAAGAGTCCCGTTATTTTATATAAAATGAGTGCGCGCAGTCTCCAGTCATAGGTCCGTCGAGTTCAGAAGTCAAGCGCGCACTGTTCAAAAAAATTTAACACCGAGCGAAATAAAACACACGCAATAAGCTAGGGTTACCAACTGATACTCAATTGAGTATTTTCACTAAATATTTATAACTCAAATATCTTATCAATAAGTTACATTATTAGAGTAAACTTGCTGACCATTATGGCATCTGTTGGTGCCTAACGACATGCAGGTAATCAATGATTTTAATATAATTTCTGTGTTAATAAAACGTTATTATCGTGAAAGTTTTCCTCTGTTATAGCTGAAACAACCTACAGCAGAGCAACAATTACAAGTTTTTTAATAATGTACAAGAACGTGTAGTAGGTGTTTTAATAAGATTGTTCGTGCTTCCAGCCTAACATAAAATCGCATCACGGATACCTGGGACCCAATTTACATAATTTATGGCAGCGTGCGAAAAGAAACACACACCACATCTTCACATTGCTTTTGCCATAAATTTTTCTCAATTGTTGCCAGGTGATGAGTGTAGGAAAAAATTGAAGATAATCAACAACTGATAATTTTTTTCGCTTTATAATCATACAGAAAAGTTTATTTTTCTTCAGTCGTTCCTTCACTGCGTCTTCTTTGTACATTATTAAGGGGGATTTAATTAAATTATAATTACAGTTTTTTTTAAGGGAGCTAGTCTTCCTTGCGGCTCATAATAAACTGTGCGGTAAAGGAAAAGAAATATGAAACTTTTCAACCAACCAGGAATACGTGTTGCAATCTGCCTTTACATAGAATATGTAAAATAATGAAAAGAAAAAAATCATTGCACCTATTAAGCGATGGAAGTGAATTTTGCATATATAGTAACAGCACACTTTTAAAGCAGAGATACTAATAAGACAAGGCACCTGGAAAGAATCCTCATTTAGTTGAAAATTATAAACCAAGACCCCTTTTCGAAATAAAATTTTACACCACATCAGACCCAAGGCGATCTATAGGATTTAATTATGTCCCACTCCAGGTCCATATATTTCTTGTAGGTCAGAGACTTTATACCCTTCACATAAAATTTATACAGAAGGAGGCGTCAGGACCCTACGAAGTAAATATATTCTTGATCAGCATCAATATCGTTGAGTGATAAGTCGACATATATGTGCATGTGTCCGTGTGTCTTTCTGTCTGTTGGAATACTCACAAGCGTAAATTTTTAATTTGAAATTTGGTATGCACATCATTAGTTGCCCTATCCATTGATGTGCTAAAAATGGGCAAGGTCGCTTTATAAACGCGCCCACAATTTACAAAAAACCATATTTCACGTAAAACCCGACTTCCAAGATGATGCGCAAAACAGTAAAATGCCTAATCATTAACTTGCCACGCCCACATTTTGTATGGAGGATATTTAGGATTTGGTCTAGACCTAATTTAGTTTTTTTACTTGTTATGAATAAAATTTGAGACAGGATTTTTTTGGTCCAATAACAATCCTGATCGATTCATTTTTAAGATAATGTTCTAAATATGTTGAAAAAAATCTCGTCCTTGTAAGTCTTTTAATAAACTTTGTTAAAAAAAATAATTAATTAGCTTAGTACTTAGCGGTGTCAATTTGTAGCCGGTTGGACCATTTTTAGACCTTTCTAGTTTGATTATCCAAATGGCTAAAACCGACTAAACTTATTAAGTTAGTTTGAGTAGATTTTTTTTATTAGTTTTGAAAAGTGTATATTCTGTACAGTGCGGAATATGGAAAACACAACCCCGACCCTCATGACATATGTACGGACAAATCTATTTTATGCTAATATTATATGACAAAGAACAAATTTTTAATAATACATTAGACGCACAGATAATTTTGATATACCTATAAATTTAAAAAAATTAAAGGCAATTTTCTCTATAGAGAAGGACAGGCGTACGCTCAAGGTTATTCTAAGGCACAATATAATTGAAAGAAGTTGTGCGTAATAATCAGTTAAATTTTCAATGAAAGTCTGTCTTTGCATAATTCAAAATTCCGCAACTTCTGAAAGGTTAGCAAGAAAGCGTGCAATGAGCACGCAAGCACACGCACAACTTTGTTTTACATCAGTGGCCACAAAAAGTTGAAAAATTTACATTTTTAATAAGATTTCGTTGCCGTTGCGGTAAGCAACAGCAAGTTTTATTTCTGAATTATTTTTTTATCCCAAACAATACCAACTACCGTGGAACATAAAATTGTAAAGAAAAGAACATTAACGTAAAAGGCTAAAAAGGAATGAAAACAATTTAATAATTGAAAAGTTTTGGTTTTTCACGTTTGTGTTGGTTTTCTAGAAAGAAAGTTTACCAACAACAATTTCCAAAATTATTGTGAAAATTTCTTCCGTGTAGTGGAAAATTCAGGAAACATGTGTAAGCTGTGAGTTGCTAAGTTGGTTGGGTTACCTGGACAGAAAACTTTAAAACCACCATTGTTGATGTTGCTGTTGTTGTTGTTTTTCATCCCAACAATATGTTCAGTTTGTTATATCAACAACTCAACACCTTATGTGGTAAAGAGAAGAAAGCGTTCTTGCGTTCTTAAGAATGTCTGTTCATTTCACTTACACTAAGGTGAAGTCGACGTTTCAGCACAGACTCACCTTATCTAACAATTTGTGGGTTTTTTGAAATGGAACTGAACTGAGAAAAAAAGTTTCTGATAAGAAGAGTGGCAAGAGTTGGCTTTTTCAAAACTTAAATGCTCATTCGCCTGTCGAAGGAACCTTTTTCGTGGCAACCTAACTTTCATGGTAGAATCCTTAACTCGATGGGTTACCAATCTAACGCTACAAATGATTTCAAATTCCAGCTGAAAAACTCTTCCACTTTTTTAGAAGAAGAAATGCGGTTTAATCCATAAGTGACGGATTATTTCCCAAATACATATATTAAATTTCCAGACACTGTACATATATATAATTATTTACAACCACTGGGTTCATTGTGTAAGCCCGTGCCCTTAGTTCAGGAGTCGTGGGATTTTAAAGGATTCTGGTGTTGTCACATATTTCTTAAATATGCAAAGTCTGCTTCTGCTGGAAGCAGGACAATAGCGACGTCTCAGGGGCCGCATTATGTATTTATATAGTCTGCATATGCCGTTTCGTGACATACATATTTCCGGTTGATTAATTTACACATTTGTATTGTGTTTAAAGGGATTTTAATTCAGGATCATTTATTTTTATATATTTAACAACAACAATAACAACAGCAACCTATACCAACAGAGCAGCATATGTTTCGTACGGCATCCCATCAGTTTGTAAAACATTTAACATCAATTTAAATATAACAAACATCGATGAATAATTGATTTGTAAATATATATACATATACACACATACATATATATGTGTGGGTGTAATGACGAAACAAATAATTTAAATAAAAATGTTTTATGCTCACAAATGCATAAATAGGCAAAAACGTTTCGTAAATAGTATAATGAAAATGAAATGATTTAATTGTATTGTTTTTGTTGTTGTTATTATTATTGTTGCATATATGTGTATTCTATGTTGATAGAATATATATACATATATACATATATTTCATTTATTTTGTCAACATATGTTGAAATGAAAACGAAATAAAATTATAAAAATAAACAGCGTGTTTACGTGCCCTCTGAATGACCTTTTTCAAAGAAGTTATAAAAAAAAATATATAATCAAAAACTTTTGTACAACTCACACATACTTTATACACTATTAATTGTGACCATCTGTCAATTTTATGACCTGCAACAGTTTTACGATGTCAACAACATCACCATGACTCCACATTTGCATAGAGGTCTCCATGATGATGATACAGTGGAATCCATTTAAAATTGAACATTTGTAAATCATTTGAACAATGTAAATCATTTAAAATGAACAAGTTTATATGAGTGGAAAATATATAAAAAATGTGGAGTGTATTGTATATAAAAATAAGAAAAAGTCCAAAATTCATGAAAGTGAAAATTCCAATTTTAAAATATAGAAACCTCCAAATTGATTGTAATGATAAAAATCAAAATCAAAGTGAACAATTCCTAATTTAAAACGACCAGATTTAAATTCAATATTGTAAAAATTCTAATGGAATTAAGCTGAAAAATTCCAAAGTCTCGTTCGGAACATTCACCTCAAATTCGTAGTTTTTCATTTTCAAGTGCCACTCACTGTATTCACTATTTGCCAGAGTACTTGTATTTACATATATCGCTGTTTTATATGGTAACTGCTGCTGTTATTGTAGTTGTTTTATTTACGTTCCTTACATAAGCACATACAAGCACACACTCGCATATAATAGTCAGACCAATTTAATTGCCAAAATATACATAAATATCAATGTTACATAATAAAAGCTTACAATTTTTTTTTTTTTTTATTTACACGCGCCTACAGTACGATTGTACTGTATTGGACGTGTGTGCAAAGTAGGTGTGGGTGTTGGTTTTTGTAAAAGTGCCAAAAAGTTGCTATTTTTTCTTCTTCTTATTATTCAGTGATGCGATAACAAATATTTGTCAAATGATAAAATATTTTTATGACTTTATTTGATATTTAAAAAAAAATATGTATATAAATATGTATATGTACGTAATGTTTATGTATTGTGTATACAATAAAATATGTTTACAAATAAAAGCTTATATGCGTGTTGTTTTTGTTGTTGTTCACATTTACAATGCTTTTGCATTTATCTGGCTATAAAACACATTCAGTTATTTATCTACATGAACTACTTATATAGTTATACCCTGTACCACATGTGGTTACAAAATAAGTTAGTTTGAATGTTTGTAACTCCTAAGCGAATTGAACCATTCGTTCAAGTTGTGCGTTCGTTTGACTGTGTAGATGTGGGCGCATGGTTCTGGTCAAAGTTTTTAAGAAATTTGGTACAACAGCGCGTCTTCACTAAAGAACATAAAATGGTTTAAATTGGACAAGTTTTAGGAAACCTCTTCATAAAAGGCTCTTTTATGAAATAAGTCTCTATATAAATAAATTTTCTCAAATCTTGAACGTATCACGATTAGTTAATTGACTGAATAATTGATTGGTTTTTACAATAGTTGGTCTTTTCCATATAGCGATTCTTCACGAAGTGCTTTATATATGTATAACAATGACTTGCGTTTACGTATTATACCATAATTTGTTGAACTCAGTCGTGTAGAGTATTAAAGGACTCACTGACATCGACTGCATTTTCACTTTTTTTTTTTACTTTATTTAAATATAATGGATTTTAGCACGATTATATATAAAATTAATATTTTTTATTAAATTATTTAAAAAATCGAATTTGATTTTTGTTGTTATTCAGGTTGAACACATGTGTACGATGGAACAAGTAAAAGAACTAAATTTGGTTTACAATATATCTTATATGGTGGGTGTGACTTGTACCTAATTACGCCCACTAATAATTTATCTATTATTTTTTACCGTGCCGTAGTTTTACGCTGAAGGTTTCTTGTTGTGTTTTTTTTTGGTCCGACCACGCCTTTAGCACATTGATAAATGGGATAATTTTAAAAAGTTTATTTCAAATTTTTCAACTTTTTATCTCAATTTATTTTTAATTTATGGTTATTGACTGATTTCGCCCAATTGAAATAGGGATCTGCGTGCAGAAACTAAAAATGTCTGTACAAAATTTCAGCTCTCAAAATGTACGAGTCTTTGTCGCTTCCTTGTTGGTGTTGCAGATAGATAAACGCTCCATTTTAAGTGAAGAATATAAAAAATAGGCAACTTTTAAGTATTTTTGCCTAGTTTTTTTTTTTCCATTTTACTTGAAATTTTGTTTTATTTAATTCTGTGCCTCAGTTTATGTAACTGCTTTAAAAGTTTAAACGTTTAGCCACGTATTTAGTTGATGGGCTCGGCCACTTGAAAGTGTAACAACAATTAGTTTTAGTATGTAAAGCAATTAAGATTTTATTTCGTGATAGAATTTATCGTGAGTCCAATTTGTTTTAACTGTTACCCATATATATGCTCTCTTCACTAGACAGGTTTACTGGGTTCGTCATTTGCACTATTTTTAAATTTGTGGAAAATATTTAGCCTTTTATTGAATATAAGGAAACAACCTTATCAGCTTATCGCAACCGCAATATAAAACAGACTTAATTAGGAACTCAAAAGATGGTTGTCGCAACCAATTTACACTATAAGATGGTTGTCACAACTGTTTCTGTTATGAACAATAATATTAGTAAAATTTTATACTTAACAACACTTTTAATATATCCATTATTTTGCAGCAACTACCTATTTGTTAAATAACTTGCACAGCATGTCACCGCAGTGAATAGAGTTATAAAACTAAGCCAAACATACGTACAACCATATATAATAATATTGCAGGGCAGGTAATTTGTGGATTGTTCGTGGAATGGGGCACAAAATATATATATACAAACACTCATGTAAGTTATAGAGCATTTATTATAGATATTTACTACATTGTGCGTCCAATGACTTGTCACAAGTGTCACTCTGGTTGCTGCTGTACATACGACAGATGAATATAAAAAATTGCAAACTCTGTACAAATACATACACACATACAAAGAACGTATCAACTAAAATTCTAAACAATGTGGAGTGTGTGAACTAGTCTCATATTACTTATATATTGTTGGTGTGTTGGTAATTGGTTATATTGTAACATTAGTTGCTGAGGATTTTTTCCTATTTGCAAAAATAAACAAGTAAGGAAATATAATTCGGCTTAACATACATTTTAAATACCCTCCACTTTTACAAACAAACAAACAAACAAATGGTGGACATGGCAGGTGTATGATTCTGCCCTCTAATGGTGTACATATTACGTAACAGCTTGCGTATTGAGTTTTACGCTGATTGTGTTTTCTTTGTAAATTGTGGGCGTGTCTGTTTCGATCGATAGAGTAATTGTGAATGTCTATACGAAATTTCATCTTCAGCTCAATATTTGTGGCAGATCAATAGATTTTTGTTAGGCGTGGCTCTCAAGCGATTTTACTCAGCGACCGGTGTGCGGAAACAAAAGTGTCTGAACAGAATTGCAAAAGGCTTCATATCTCAAAATTTACGATTACGAAAATTCCAATAATAGACATTCACACGGACTTACACATCTACCCCGACTCAGTTTTTGAAGTTGATCAAGAATATATATACTTCGTGGAGTCTCTAAAGGCTCCTTGTAAATGTTGCAAATGGATTGAAAAATTTAGTTTACCCTCGAACTCATGTGAAGGGTATAAAAAAGGAAAAATTTCCATAAAAATGCAATTTTTTCATTTCACACCACACACAGATTTGTTATATTGTTCAAACATATATATATATATGTACACACACATACATTGAATGCTTACTCGGTATTGCATGACACTAGAGAGCTTCAACAGATTTGTCAAGCTTTTGTTTTACACTCAACACACACACACACACACACACACACACACACTGACGTTGTAGTGCATGACGACTTTTGTTTATATATTTTGTTTCTGTTGCTTTGTATTTTGCTTGTATGATATACGATTTATATGGTTACAATATAAATTACAAAATTATTTCAAATAGTATTTTTTTTTTGTTCTTTTTTTGGAGTTTCAAGTTGAAAATTGAAATGGAATATTATTCCATTTGGTTTAGAATTAATGGATGTATTGTTTTTGTTATTTTATGGAAAGAAGGTTTTACGTATACATACAATATTCAAATCGAATATCATGTAATTTGACTGCTCATGCTAACAGAAGACAGACGACCTGACGCAACGGCCGGCAATCTTTTTCAATCGTCGGGCACATTTTTGAAATATAAAAGTTTAACGCGCACCATGTGGCCAACCTTGACCTTCGTTTTAATATGGGAGCAGTGGAATAACTCTGATGTGTAAAAACAACTGTCGCAAGTTTTGGGATATTGTGCTGAATTTCAGTATAAATATTACTATGTAGAGTTAGCCCGGATACAAAGTTATTGTTTAAATCAGTTAAAAGCATGTTTTTAAACCCTTCACATATTGGGTAGCTTTGTTGTTCCGTTTACAACATTGAACCAACTTATTTTCGGTCCTATACATATATATAAAGCTTTTACCCGTTTTTTCGGACATAAATTTATATAATATGGAATGGGTTTTTATACATAACTGATTAGTTTAGATGACATACAATATAAATATTTTTTCTTATAAATAACGTACTTACATATTTAATTGAATTCAATGAATACACAACAATTGCATTCTACATACAAATAAGCTGTAAGAGGCTGTTATTGTTTAACAACATAACACATATCAAATTGTTTACAACACTTCATTATCTCTCTGTCTCTATCTCTCTCTAGTGTTTATGTAAAAATATGCTTATTCATATATAACTTGTCTTTACGCCACCATCATATAAAAGCTTTCACAAACAAACAACTCTTGTTTTCATCGCATGTGCAAACTTGACAGGCACGCATTTAATTTGCTTATCTTGTCAGAACTGAAACTGCGAGTAGCTAAACTCTTTATACACACCTAGTAAGATTTTATGTTCTCTGAAATCTTGCATGCAGTTGGTTATTTAAAATTGGTAAAATTGGTTGAGAGCCACGCCCACAATCGACTCATGTGCCACCAGATTTGTGCAATGAAAATAAAATTTGGTAAAATTTGCGCATATTTATAATTGAGGCATAAATCGATGTACTTAAGATAACAGACGCGCCCACAATTTACATATAACCAAACTCAACGTAATACGCGACTTGAAAATTGATACGTATTACATATACCACTAAAGGGCGTTTCATGGACAGGCCACGCGTATTGTTTTGTATATAGATGTGGAGGGTGTTGCAGCTGTTTACTTACTTTACTAGTTTTTCACTCTTCTCACCTCAAAATTTCTTACGGTTAAATGCATTTGAAAGTTTCTTGTATGCGTGTACGTGTATGTGTTAATATATATGAGTGTGTAGCAATTTTTTGTAACATGCGTAAGAAATATTTTTGTTTGAATACCATTCTATCAAAATTTAAATTGCATATCATTTTATTTACACTCTGTTGCATATATTTTACTGTAAAAAAAAGGGTATAAAAAACTTGTTGAAAACTATATATTTATGACAAACAAGTGAAAATGTTTTATTCGGTTGTGTCCGACTATTTAATACTCTAAGGAACCATGAAACTAAGTTCTGCAATTAATGCTAGAATTAGTTTAGTTGTGTCAATGAGTGTCAGTCATTGTAATACAAAAATTTCTTTGTTAGGGAGCGTTGCATATATATTTTGTGAAATATTTCGACAAAAAAATATCAAACATTACAGAAATTGAATGAAGGAGAGACAGAGATAGAATGGTTTAATTAAAGGTGGGTCTGGCATTTGTACGCTCACTTCGTCGATGGTGCAGAGCATTAGCATAACTCTCCACATACATACATGCATGGTAATACATTTGCTTGCACGTTCATGCTTTATAACATTTTTTCATTTTTTTCCACATTTTAAGTGCAAGGAAAATTGTATATTTTATCTTTAATGTTAATTTTTTTTTCTATTAGCAGAAGGTTGGTTTGTTGATTATGCTGTTGTTCATAAACAATAATTAAAAGTCATTTAGTGTTCATACCCTGCACCACTTGTGATAAAGGGTATATCAAGTTTGTGCGGATGTTTGTAACCGCTAAACGGAAAATGCCACACCCACCTTCAATACTACCAATCGATTCAGAATCAAAATCTCAAACAAAAACCATGTCCGTTTGTCCGCCTATTGTCTAACTAAATTTGTGTGCAAGTGACCTGTGGGTCGCAGATATTTCGTTGTAATTTGGTGCAAGGATATGAACCCTATTGAAAATGGATAGAATCGGACCTTTTTAAATCGTGTTATAATGGTCTTTATACGACCAAAAGCCACAATTCTTAATATTTTTCACGATATCTGGTAAAGAATAGTTAGTAAGCTTAATAATAACAATAAAATTGTAAGTTTTCTTTCTAAGGTTCTCGAATAATATATGAAGTGGTGTACGGTATTTGATGGTCGGGCCTGACCGACTGTACTATTTTCACTTGATTTTCTTTATTATACTCTTATCATCATCCCGTTTGCTTTGATAATTATGTACATTGTAGTTGTTATGTGCAAACCATGTCGCAGCAAAAGTTCTCTTCTACAAAACTGGACTTTTGAATTTTCCTTTTTAATCTTATACCTGCTCTGGTGTTGTTCGTGTTTGTTGTGATGTTAGTACGGTTGTGTTGTGGTTCAGTTTTATGGTGTTGGTTAGCCCGCCAGCAACCGCAATGTTGCAAAATATTTTTAAATTAAGATTTGTCTCATTGTTAAATAACCGTTTTGTATCAGCAGCAACTGCACAGCACTGGCGGTGTATATAAGTTTGCATTCTCATTTCATTCCTTGTTATCTCAAAGCAGATAATGGGTGAAATTTTCCATTATTATTGTGGTCACGTGGTGAAGGGTATCCTAGATGTGGTCTAACACTATATTTTTGACTTGTTATAATATTGTCATGCCATCAGACCGCTTTTACACTCTGTGTGCTATAATTGCTTTTGTTGACTTTGCTTAGTGGATATCCGAGTTTATTCCGAAGGGCGAAAGCAAAAACACATAAAAATTTTATGAAGCATTTTCAAAAAGTTGATTTTTTCTTGTAATGGATAAACAAACTTTTTATTGCAAACCAAACGGAAATGCACACTTGGATGCAAAAAAGTATAAGAGAAGAGAAATGTACCTTCTCATTGTCTTAGTGATATTTTTTTTTTTTTTGGATAGAAATGAAAACAATTTGGAATGAAGTAAAAAAACAAGCAAGAACAATAAATTCGGTTTAGGCCAAACTTATACATCTACATTTTCATACGTATATAAGCTGTGGGGGTGTAAGATTCCTCATTACGTATCTGGCATGTTGGAAAGAGGTTTTTTGTTCGGCTCATTTTGGTACTTTGAAAAAAGTGTTCATCCTAAATATGCGTACTAAACCGAGAGTGACATCACACGCACGTCTAGATCGATTCAGTTTTTAATGCTGAGCGTCTTCTTCTGGACGTTTCCAATTAAAAAGCTATATTTGGGTATGGATAGATAACCTTTCACATCTTCAAGTATTCTCATTGGGTGAGCCAGGTACCTGATTCCGTCCTTTACAGTTTATTTATTAAATTTTAACTAACAAGTCGCATTCTGCATCATATACCTTTTTTGTAAATTGTGGGCGTGTCTATTTATATATTTTTGCCACATCGCGAGATGACTAAATTTTTGTATGTGTACCAGCTCCATATATACATTTTTGTGATTTGTGGTCATGACTAGGTATATTTTTATAAAACTTTATTTCGATATGAATTAAAATGTGTATCAATCATATCAGTCTGCCCGTCCATTATTTTTCTCCATAATAAACGTACTTCGCTACTTAGTGATGAACAAAAATGTGGCACAAATGTGTGGGAACAGGATAATAAATTCATTAATAAAAGTTCAGCCAAATTTGAAACTGATCGATTTTCAGAACACGATTTTCACGAAATTACATGTTGAATTAAAACTTTATAACCATTCATCAAACGGGACATGGCTTCTAGAAAAACCGTTATTTAAATTTCACTCATATTCTACTAACGTTATAATGAGTTCCTCAAAAATTATCTCACCATCGTCTTATTACCATCTACTGTACTATGTACTGTCTAGATATTGTTGTGAGTGAAATGTTTAAAATTCTGCAAAACAAAGAAAATAAAAAAACGAACGCCGTTGTATGTGCAGTGTTCTAATGTACCGCAAATCTTTAACTTATTGTGGGTGGAGACATGGCTCTGGTAAAATCAAATGTTGCCACAAATGCTCTGTTCAAACAAATGGCATAACTGACATAAGCTCTATCCACAAACTTCTACATTTGTCTGTGCTCCACCTCTGTGCCATTACCACACAAACAAACGTCCAATAAAAATTTATACCTTGTTATGATCATAAAGATTCTTGCTCTGAGTATAATCATGCTCAAGTAATACAATATAAAAAAATTACATACACATTCATATACATACTCTGAGAGAGCAGCCCTGCACCTTTGGCTATGTTTGTATAAAAATTACATATGTAAATCTATGCCAAAGCTGGTTGTATGGACACTAAATGCACAGGTATTTCTCCCCTTGATAAGTATTCTGCCATTCATGGCAACCACAAAAATCAATAAATTATACTTTTACACAATTATTCATGATGAATAAATTATTTGCAAAGAGAGTCAATACTAATAAACGAAGTGTTCTGTTTTTTTTCACAAAAATGTATGTGTGTGCGTACATTTTGATGAGTGTTTTTAACCTTTAATTAAATGAGTGCAAGGCAACATGGAATGGTTTTGTAACGTTATACATAATATTAAAAAAAGTGACATTAACAAAAAATAATAATTATAAAAAATGTATTTGTGTACCCACTGTTTGCTGAGCTAAAATTTAACACATACTGTAAAAGTCATTAAAAAACAGGCGCACTTTTAAAATCACCACGCCCCCTAATTACATATAAAGTACTCAAAATTTATTTAAAAACAAATTAAGAGACTTCTCGAGTTTTTTCCTTCTTTTGTATCCTTGAAGAGGCCGCCTTTTTTATAATGAGTACCCTATAATATGTATTTTGTCATAAAACGTAAAGATGCGTTTGAAACAGACAAACAAACAAACTTTTAATTACTTTGTAACCAATTGTTTTGATTAATTTTAAGAAACTTGCACAAAATGAAGTGAGAATTTTTTTCAAAAATATTTTCTATATAAAAGTATGTGCAATTGTTGTTGTCATTCACATATGTACGCGCTGTTCAAATATCTATTTTCAATGTTTTTGCCATCGCAAAAAAGAAAAAAACACACTAAACTTTTATTATAAACTTAGGAAGTGAAGTTAAGTAAAGAAAGTTTTTGATAAGTTGTTGCAACCGCCCACACACGCTGTCTTACACATCTTCTTATGTTTATAAGTAAGTGCAAACGCAGAGTTGTCAATTCCGTATGTTTTACAACACGTTTCCACCTAGTGTTTATTAATTTTGAAAGAGAAACAGAGAGAAAATAGAAAAAACTTGTCAACGCTTCACATAAATATTGTTTAATGACAAAGAGAAATTAATTTCATTTCGTGTACCAGCGCTAAAAAGGGACAGGAAGCAATTAGGGGCCATTGGTGAAAAGCAATTTTAATGAAAAATACATCATTCAGTTGTCTTGTTTAATTGAATATAGAAAACAGTGATTTTAAAAAATATTATCGTTCCTCTTGATAATTCTCCTCTAATTCACTTTCTCTATAGTCATTATTTGTGCATCAGAATTACTTTACATCTTAATCTCCTTACCGTAGCACGTTGTAATGAGTTAGTTAGTTGATGGCTGGGTGATGCCCTTGAGGTATAATGTACAGCAACAACGACACTCATTTTCTCTATTATAATGTAACACTCTTTATATTATAATTTTTGTTGTGTGTGTCCTTTATGCTCTTTTACTGTTATCCTCTGATGGCTGTCGGTAGTTAGTGAACTTAACCGTTAAAATTATTATAAAAGCTGACATCTTTTTTGTTGTTGTTCAATGTTTCGTATTCGCATCGTGTTGGGTCTTAGAAAACCGGAAACGTTGGAATAAGTGCGACATTTAGGTACGGTTTCCGTTTAAATTTTGTTATTGTAAAGCACAATATGGGCCACAATGTGGGCCAATTACGAAGAAAGAAATTTGGATAATATGCATCAGAGGATAATATGCGTCACAGGATAATGTGCGACTTTACTGTATTTGTGCTAATATATGTATCTGATAAATGGCAAATGCCACACCCACCCACAACAACCTTTAATTATAGGAATCGATCTTATTATGTCCGACCTTCCGTTTACACATTTCTTGTAGCCGGCCACATATCGCAATATTTGAAATTTTGACTATTGTGAATGAATTGGGGGACCCCTACACAAACCGCTATATATAAAATATATTTTTATATGACAAATATCAGTTTATTAATTATCAAATTAAATCATTTAATCATTTTTCAAATCACAATACAATGCTTTTTCCTCAAGTGACTTTTATTTACCAATTGCTTGCGTCTACTGATGAAACTAAGCTTAAGAAAGCGTCAATTGTGGAACTAACTGATCGACTTTTAATACGAATTCTCCATTTCAAAATGAATCAAAAAGGGACATTTTTAAATCAGTATCCGTTTTCCGTTATTTTTTGCGCTGAACAAACAAGTGACGTGCCTGCGTTACAAATTAATCCTTTGACATTCCAAACATCTGTACGTTGTAAAGCGTTTCATGTATTATATATATAAATAAACGTATGTACACAAGTTTAGCTAACAAGCTGCATAATAAAAGTAAACATTTTATCACGGATACATATACACGGTGACATAAGAAGATGTGTCTGCGTGGTTGGCATCACTGCTGGGAGATATTTTATAGAAATTAAACAAAATACAATTATACGCGTGTATGTGGATGTGTATGTATAAAATTGTTCCATTTTTTATAACTAGTGAAATATCTTCAGTGGTGGAATTTTGTATCAAAAATATTAATTTGTAGGTTGTGAGTGTATCCGTTATTTGAACCCCTTAATTTTTCATTTAGATGAGACTCTTCTAATATCTTTCTGGTGTAAGCGATTATTCGCGATGGGCAGAGTTGTTAACCGAAAGCTCAGTTACTAAAACGGTTTCATGGATGGACTATCGACTTAAATTATGATGTTGGTATTTTCTGTACTTTATAAGTAATACGAAACATCTATTTAAAATATTGCTCCTTCTTTAGTTTTGGTTGCATTGTATTCGCACTAATTAATTGGGGCTAATTTCAATACTAGCCAGTGTATCAATATTTCTACCAGAACAAACACTCCAGAGACATAGTTAGATTCTCAGTTTCCATGCTGCTTTAAAATACATTCATATACTTTATGAGGTCTCCGACGCCTCCATTTGGTCATTGCAAAGGCGTGACAAAGTGATATATTCCCCCATATAAAAATGTATTTGCTTACCTTTAATACGAGTATATTATTTTCATCAATAGCATAACCGAAACAAGCAATTTTAGTGGAGTTATCAAACAAATCGACAATACTTCCTGCATATAACAAGAAAAAATATTTTATGAATTTTCTATTTGTAAAATAAATTCACCGTTACCGCACTTATGCACTTGACTATACTCTTATATTGTGATAATAAAATGTTATTATAGCGTCTGAGAAAGTAATAAAAGAAATTTTTATATACAGACATAAAACTCAATTATGTATCAATATAAGAATAATTTATAAAAATTGTTACACAAAATATCACAAAAGAAAAATAGCAATAAATTCAATTTGAGGGAAAAAATTCCAAATTTATAGCTTTTAAAAAGAATAATAGGTACTTAAAAAAGAAACATTGAAAGCAATTTATGGTAACGGAGAGTAAGAGGCTATAATATTAAATAATAGACTTACAATTCAATTAATTTTATTTATGGATCTGATAAAATAGAATTACAAGGCGCCAAGAATTTTTAGCAGTAAAAAATGGTAATATCTGGGCACCTAATATATGTAATGCATATATAAGGCGGGTGCATATAAATATTATCCTTAATTGTTAATTGGTTTATAGTGTTTTCATTGTAGCCAGAATTCTCAGGGGCTTTGATGAAGATAATCATAAATATAATAGCGGGAATATAAAACAGCAGAAACAGATTTGTCTGTAACACGGTTTCTAAGACCCTTTACATGGGCTGAAAATATATACGCGCGGCTCTTGCCCTAGACAGCTATCTTGTAGATCGTTGATGTGGTTGGTAGTAGTAGATGATAGATTTTAAAGTTTTGTAGTCGTTAGCAAAACTCTGTATTCCCATTCATCCTTTTCTTTCAGATCTCTCAGATCTACCACCGCACCCCAAGGGCCTCTCGTATATTTGTCGTTATGTAATGTAATATATCGTGAGGTGTTTAAAGCAATAATAAGAGAAGTAAACAAGCGTACAAAAGTTATGTAGGACGCCTCCCTCTGGGTGTTGCAAATGGAAAAAGAAACTTAGTATACCTTATGTGGAGATAATACTCACTATTTATGCCAAATTTGTACACGTTGACATTTTTGTAATAGAAAAAATGATTATCACAGACGGAAGGACAGAAAAGGTCTTTGCAGTTTCTTTCTGGGCAAAACAAAAGTTTTGCAAAAATCGTGTATGACAACAACTGCCTTGAAAATCCATTTTTGGAGTTATAGTTCTTATGAAACAGAATTTTAAATTAGGTTTAAGGTTAGAATTTTTTGTGACAGCAATTTATTGAATTCTCCGCATGCATTCGCTCCCACCATCATTCATGCGTAATCGTTCATACGTAATGATTTATTAATTTATTTTGTCATGATTGTGTGTGCATACGAAATATTGTTGTTGACAATTTGTGTCGGCATTCAATTTGATATTTGCCAAAATAAATGTCTGTTTATATTGTTGCTATTATCGGTATGTGTGCAACATTTTTGGTGTCGACTTAAATGTGGCTCTTCACCGGTTGTCAACTTGTATATAAATACATTGATGGAGCGTTTAATTATATATGTGCATCTATTCTTAATTTTTTGGATTTTTTTTTTTTTGAGAACAATGTTCAATCATTGTAGCGTGATGGGTTTTGTTGATTGTGCTCTTCCAGAGTTCATTGTCGGTACATATAGTATTCATTACCATTTCTACAAGAACTTTTAAATATTTACTTACATCAGTACAACATAGGGTGAAGTGAAGTTTAGTGCTTTAAAAGACCAGCCATTTAACTGTACACAGGTCTCGTTATTGTAATATGGGATAGTTTAGTACCTGTTGATGTGACAACTTCATGAGAAGAAACTTGTATAAAATCATCATAAGAGTTTATACTGCTTTCGTAAACATTGTGCACTCTGCTTAGGTTCAATAAAAATCTGCACATTTTTACAACGTCAAACAACGTCCGTATATAGAGTTCTCCCTCAGTTCTCAGTTGTATTGTAAGCCTTTGTGTAATTACATCTCATCACCCCAACAGGTAGTAAAAGTCAACAATTCTCAGATTCATTTACATATTGAATGCAAAGCGAACCAAAGCAAAGCAAAACTCTACTAAGCTTATGTTGATGCAGAACTGTGCGTGTGTTAGTTGTCCTATACATACAATATATGTTTAAAACAAACAAACAAGCCTTAGCTTTGTGGTCCTTGAATTTTTCTTGTTTTACCTTCGTAGCCCTACACTGCTGTACTGCCGGACTCTGACTGTGTAGACAATCGATGAGAGTAATAAGAATCATTGAAGCATAATATCAACACAAAAATTAAATGTACATATATGTGAGCACGGATGAATATGATTGTATACCATAAAACTATTAAAGGTATAAATTCCAAATGGATATAGTCTGCCTCTCGGTGTATTGATTTATATTTGAACAAGGGTGTGAAAGGCGGGCACATAGGCTTGGCTACAATAATAATATAAATTTTCTGATTATATTTTTTAAATTATTGAAAAGCGCCAGTCACACAGAAGTAAGTCCTTGCAAGATAATCATGCTCATTTTATTACGTATTTACTTGCAAATCGAGTTTTACGCTGAGTATGGTTTTTCGTAAAATGTGTACGTTTCTGTTGTTCGATGACGCCTATTCAAGAATATATATTTTTTGTAAAATCTCTGACGTCTCCCTCCAATAACAGACTTAAAATACCCTCCATATTATATGAAGCGTATTAAAAGTATGTTTTGTTGAGGTAAAATTTCAGAAGTCCACCATCGGAGCAGGAAAGTTTTCCGTGTCATAATATTTATTAAAAAAAACTACTTCTTTGGCAGTTGTTTGGGCGTGTCGCGTGATCTATTTTGACAAATTTCAAGTTGAACCAGTGCATGAACTCTACTAACACTTCTCAATTTTTACACTGGAAGAGTGATTACTCAGAACGCACACATCGATAGACAGTGTTCGTCATCGTTTGTCAACGTTGCCACAAAGACACACATACCCCCATATATGTATATATGATGGTGGGTATAATACAATTTTATCACCAGAGAATGTCAGTACATCAAAAACACTCACGCAGGCACTCATTCCTTCAAATCAAACTCAAATTTCGTTTCATAACTTTGGTCATTTCCTTTTGCATAATTGTAAAATAATACACTTTGCTACCAACATGTTTGAATATATTCCTTTTTCGTATCATATGGACATTTCTATTTCTGTTCTGTGATGTTTTCGTACATTTGAGTCATAACTTGACATGATTTGGAGTAACCTTGTGAAAAATGAAAAATGAATGAATAACTTGTACCATTGGTTACGTAAACATAACGTATGGGTGGGGTATGAACGTGCACAAATAAATCTTTTATGCAGACAATCACTCTCTGTGCATAAAAAAGAACATACTAGAGCAACCACGTGTCCGTACGTCCATTCGGTTATCCGTCTACCTGTTATTTACTTACTAACCTACTGCAGTTTGTTTATAATGGTTTACCATGACCTCTTACATATACAAAAATCCGTGCTATATATGTAGCTGAAGTACTCATGTGTCATAACATTTACATAGATATCCGTGTACAAAAATTTGACTTTTTCTATCATTAATTTTTTTTTTTTCTGTTTCGTTACAAGTGATTTATTTTTAGTGTGGCAACAGTTTTTGAATTGGTCGGTAGACAAAGAGCACATTTGTAGTTCTACTTTTTTTATTGTTTCACGTTTTGTTTTTTTACATTTACAGGTGCATGCATATTAAAGTATTTGTTTGGTTTTTTTTTTTTTTAAGTCATAAACTTAATCAATGGCAGTCGTTACGTAAGAGGGGTGGGTGATGATAAGTATAAAATAAAATACACAAGTAAATTAATAAAATTTAATTTGGGCTAAATGAAGAGCTATAAATTATACAAACAATGGGAGTGATAGGTATATAATTGCTGTCCCCTCGCCCCCATTTTTGGTTTATCGGTAGATGGGATGACGTACTAATACACTTAACGTTTATGCCAAATAAATAAATTTTGGTGTATTGTGGGCCTGGCTCTTAACCAATATTTTTTCCAAATTAAATAGCAGACAGTGAATATTTAAGATCAAAATGTCAGCACAATATTGCATTATTTCTTAAATTTTGAAAATTTTGAATGTGTCAACAAGAGGCGGACGCACCTTCATCTCCTTCTGGGTGGCAAAAAATAATATATAAACAACCCCCCAGCATAACACTGTTCCCTACTCGATATTTTCCGTTTTCTTTTTAGTTTTTTATTCGTTTCATAAGTTGGCTATTCCATTGCGATGGGCCAAATATGGGCGTGTTTGGCCACTAATTAAAAAAAAAAACGTATTCAGCATAAAACTCGATAAAACTAATGTAGTATTAGGGGGCGTACGTGCTACGCCTACTAGTGGTATTTAAAATTTGGCATAAATCAATAAATAACAACTCTATACTCACACTGGAATGATTGCTTATAAAAAATTCTTCGTTTTTTCTTGGTTGAAATTCTCCGCATCCGCTACCGCACCAGTTAATATTAATTGTCCAAATTTATCCCTCATCTTGTTTTGTATATATTTAAATTATATTCCGTGCTACCACCAATGACGTTAGGCAGCAATATTTCTCATTGTTAGAGAAAAATGTAGTCAAGTGGTAAAACTTGTTGGAATAAATTAATTAGTTCGTTGAGAGAAATAATTGTGGTGTTGCTGTGATATGCCATCTCAATTTATTTAACTCTATAATAGAAGAGAAGGAAATCAGAAGCAACCTGCAGGGGTGGCGAACAAACATAACGAAATTCCGCAAAAGCCAGTGAAGTACGGAGTGCATCCAATTACTCAAGTTGCCTATTTATGCATTCCCTTTGCCTCTGCTTTCGTAATGTTTATCATATGCGAATTTAGAAACGAGTATGAGCACGTGAATGGTTGAATGTTGTGTGGCCACATAACACAATAGCTCCCATAGAATTGTTAACCACCATCAAACACTCACCCACTCACTCGCTCACATCAATACAATCACAGTCCTAACCAAATGCTGAAGCAACGTCAGCACTTGAATACACTTCAGCTATACTCAGCACAACGCATGGCGAAGACTCGCATATACGTGCATGTATATGACTTTGAATGACATTTTTCGTGGAGATGATGATGATGAAACTGCAGTTGAGCATTTGATGTTTTATGGTTGATAGGATTTTTAGGATGCAATGCATTCCCACAGATTCGTGTACAAAATCTTTTACAAATATGGTTTAAGAGAAATTTGCAAATGAACTCTGATTCGAAGCATACTTCTCACACAGTTTTAAATTACAGTTTAAGGGAAAGTTTTACAAGGAACGCAAGTTTTTCTACACGCTTCGTACGCGTGTGACTATGTTTGTGCATGTTTGAAACTCTACTCCATTTCATCAACCTAATCAACCAAATATTAAAGTGAAATTGAACAGATCAGAGATTATATCCAACTCGGTTTGATTTCATTATTCGCGATAATAGGTTTCAGGCGACAAGTTAGTGCTTAGTTGGTGATGAACGCTTTTGTGATCTTGATGGATTTTTTATTTATTTTGACGCTTGACTTAACATTATAATGGATTGTCGGCTATCCAAAAAATAGTTAAAAATTATTGTTATTTTGCACCACAAGGTGATGAGACCCCTGATTATTTTTGTCTAAACATATAATGAGTCGACATTTACATTATTGTTATCATTTCCGTCGTTTTGTTGCTCCAATCAGTAAAATATATAAATAGTTCTTTATCCTTCAGTTTAGGAAACTTTTGCATGCACACACAATAACATACATCTGTAATATTTGTATGTGGAGGTCTTCGTTTTCCTTCTATGAAAATTGCCCTGTCTTATTGCTGCTGTTAAAAGTTTACCGAAGTTTAGAATAGAACAATTTTTGTTTTGTTTTTGTATTTTGCACATAAAATTGGGTCCACACTAAATTTGTCATTCCGTTTAATATCAAAACTAATACATCGCAGAAGCTATAAATCATCCAAATTTAAGTCGATCTAGCCATGTTCGTCCATCTAAATTGTACGATATTGAATGGAAATCTTTAATTACACGAATGCATCTACATCTACAACAGTGGGCGTGGAAGATATATATATATATACATATGTATTACATATCAGCTTTGTTTGTTTTGTTTTATGGATAATATGATTTTTTGTAAATTGTGGGCGTGTCTGTTATCCGTCCATGCCCATTTTTGGCAAATCGATGGATATGATAATTATAGATATGTGTACTAAATTTTAGGATCATAGGTCAATTTTTGTGGTAGACAAATATATTTTTGTTGAATGTGGGCGTGGCTCCTGACCGATTCTTCCCATTTCAAATTTCTTTTCTACTTTAATCGAACATCATTTTTAAAGTAACAATAACAATAACAATAACAAAAACTTATAATTTTACAACCTACACTACTTGTGGCAAAGGGCATAAGTTTGAGCGGTTGTTTGTAACTCTTATCTTGACTAAAGATAAACCCTACCCTGTGGAACCGAAAGCTTTATGTTCGATAAATGATTGATAAACAAATGATTGAAAAAGTATATTTCATGAATCAAATTGAATTTCATTCGAATTTCATTTAAGTTATTCGGTTTGGGTCTGTTTGAGTTTATACTATGAGAAGTGTTATCAAATAGTGAAGGATTCCCACACTAGTAAGAAAGAATGACAAAATAAAGCATAATGGAGTAACAATGTAATATTTTGTGATCTATGCGATATAGAGAAGGTAACCAATAGCGCTGACAAACGTATCTGTGAAGTCAATTTATCATAAATGGTACATGGAGACATAACAGAAAAAAATTTACATAAAAAGAAAATAATGATTAGTGCAAAAATGGCCCATGGTTTAATTTAGTCGTGCACGCCTTTTTGCATCATGCTCCACAATTACTTTTCTCCGTCTTCATTCATTTGCTTTTTTTTTTTTTAAAGGCTTAATTCATGACTTTAACTCCTCTGTGAATGACTATTTATTTTTCATTCTTTTCATTTCTTCGTTTGAAATGTGTTTATATGTGAAGTTGATCTCATCCTGATTTTAAGAACATATACACTCTACTGACGCTACCTTATCAGAGTGATTACATTGCCTTGTACGTGGTAGCTGATGAGGCTGTGCTTTGATAAATAAAATTAAATATTTTTCAGCTTTAGTGCCACTTACCGGACACAACTACATGTTGAATTGCGTTCTATCGCTAAGGATAGAGTAATTATTAGCGTATCATTAAATTTCAATGACTGCAAAATTTTTTATATGCACCGTCCACCTACACTGTATAAGATGAGTACAGAACGTTGTTCAAAATATATTAATAATATATTTAAATTGCCACGCCCACAATTTACGAATTAAATTTGCTTAAAAAAAGTTGAAGTTCGGCGCGCATACATGTTTGTAAAAAATTATTAATACTAGCGATGGATGTTGCAAAAAGGACGCGCCCACAATTTATAAAGATCTCATCTTATCAAAAATTTGACTTGGTTGATACCTAATAATACCTAAAGCACAGAGAGCCTAATCCAGTACCTGCCGCGCCCACTACGTGTGCAAAAATGTAAAGGTTATTTAAGAGTACGCCAAATTATTTTTTTTTTATTTGTTTCTTAGTTGCTTGTATTAATGAATCTTTTTCACAATAACGACAACGGAACTAATCATCAAACATAATCTTAAGTCAAAATACAAAAACGTCCCAGCTGATAGCCGCATAAATGTATTATTGTTGTTAGCGTTTTGACATCGCACGAGTGCTTTCAATTCAATGATTAATGTGCCTCATGTTAGAATTACAAAGTCTTCAACTTTTTCCATACTCCGTGAAGCACTAACGTTTTAATCTAATCAAGTTTTATTTGTTGAAATGAAACAAAAGCATGTCTGTGTGTGTGTATGTCTATTAATATAAACGTACCAGAGGGCATTGTTCTTACAAATAAACTTATTTGCATGTTGTTGTATAAAAACAAATGATTCCTTAATATTGTAAATTATTTGAAACAAAAGTATTTAAATCAAGTCAAATATAACGCGCCCAGTACCGTTGGAAATTTACGATAAACAAGTGAGAAAATGAAATTTGGCTTCAGCCAAATCTTAAATACCCTTCACATCTACATACAAACAGTAGGCGTAACAGGTATATAAATAAAATGACTACGCCCATTTTTAGCACATCGGTGGATGCGACATGGTTATGCTTACAAAGTTCAAGTTCATAGGTCATTTTTTGCGTCTGTTAGTTTTTGATGTCTGTGGCATGTTAAAAATGGCTCCATTTTTTTTAACAACTTGTAGAGTATTTGTTGTATTTTATGCAAAATGTGCAAAATTTTCGCGATTTTATTGTACGATCTCATCCACTCTCAGAAATGAGTCCATATATCCATTAAATTCAACTGTGGGCTTGGTTGTAACCGTTGAAAAATATTCAGATAAAATATATTTACTTTAACTTAAAACCTACATTTTAACTAAAATGAAGCACTTCAAAATAGTAACAAACGCAACAACAAGCTTAATACACTCTCGCCAAAATATGGAAAGCATAGAAGTTATTAATGTCCAAATGCGACTAATGAACTCCACTGTATTATCACGAAAAATGCGTCGATGCGTGTTTTTTCATTAATTTATTCCCTGCTATATAATACTGCACATATTCCAAAAAACAATTCAGTGGAAGGTTACAATTTTACTCTGACACAGCACAACACAACACGCAACAAGTTTAAATAATGTTACCCCCTAAAGATCAATTGGTGGAAAAACCACAACATTTGGACGAGAAGTTTTTCGTTAAAGCCCTTGAGGAGGGTTTGCGCGCCTCCCAAGTTCGTATAAGTGATGTTAAATTTACGTGGGGTAGTAAACCGGGTGATAATTATTGCTCAAAAATTTACCGGGTTTTGATTCGTGGCGATGTTCGTTTTGATAGTGAATGGGAACCGATCGAAACTGCTTTAATTGTGAAAGAACTTCTCGTCCCGGCTGGCACTAAATTTATAGAGAAAGCCAACGTTTTTATTAAAGAGAAACGGACCTACTATGATGTTTTGCCATATTTAGGAACGCTGAGCGATGGTGATGTGTTTGCAGCCAAGTATTTAATATAAAACTATCAGAAGAGTTTCGAAACATCAACAATTTCTCTAATATATATATTCTAGATGCTTGTATGTTGTGAAAGAGCCGACTCAAGTTTTTGTCTTTGAGGATTTAAAAGTTGATGGCTTCAGAATGGCCTCTCGCCAAAATCAACTAGACTGGAACCACAGCGTCTTGATTTTAAAGCAACTGGCGAAATTTCATGCCGCCTCTATGGTTTTGATTAAAAAGGTGATTTGTATGAAAACATTTAAATAACTGACCAACAAAAAATTATTCAAATACTTCAGTATCCATCATTAACGCAGCGCTTTAAAAGCGGGTTGTGCTCCAAGCAGACCATTTTAGAGACAGATGAAATTGTCAAAGTACTTCAATCTCATTTGAGCAAATTAATCGCAACGTGCTCCACCTGGCCCAATTTTGAGGAAATAACAAAAAAATTACAACGCTACGATGACAATTTTAAAAACATTACTGTCAAACTGTTGGACAACAAACCTGGCGATCGTTACAAGGTTTTGAATCATGGCGATCTCTGGACCAACAATTTTATGTTCGCTTATGACAATAAAAATAATAACGATGAACCGACTAGAGCGAAATTTGTAAGTGCTGCGGAATTGTTAGATATTTTCATTTCATGTAAAAATTGGTTTCTAACATAAAAATAATTAAACTTTCAGGTGGACTTTCAGTTTTGCTTTTATGGCAGTCCGGGCTGTGATATAAATTTATTTTTGAATACCAGTGTTCAGTACGAGGTGTTGAAGAATAAACGCGAACAATTGGTGGACATCTATTACGAGACATTTGCGGCCGCCTTGCACTACATGCGCTTTAAAGACATACCGACCAGAGATGATTTAAATTTTGAAATGCGTGCTAGGGAACTTTATGGTTTCTTTGGTACGTTTGCCTACTTACCAATAACAACTTTATCTAAAGAATATTCAAACGACGCTAGCATCGAAAATTATATTAAGGAGCAAAGAACAGAAAAGGTCCTGTCTCTGTCATATCAAAATGCATCACTAATCACAAACTTTAAGTATAATTTAAAACGATTTGATGACTTGGGTGTTTTGGATGAATTTTGATTTTTGACTAAGAATTGAAACTGTGCCAATAAATCTTTTTTTCAAGGTCTTAGGAGTCTACTATGTACTTCGGTCAAAAGAAGTGTTGTTATTAATTATTTTCCAAGATGATAACCGCACAACAATGGGTTGAGTGTGTAAATCAAAAACTTTTTAATAATTTTTGGAATCACTTTTTAGTCAAATATTTAAAAAAAAGTTGGAAAAATTTTTGGTCGGTTTTATCCGACCACTTTACACCCTACATAGCTTCGCTATGGTCAAGTCCTAATTAATAAATCGATTAACTATTTTTCATTAAGAAATGCGAATATTCGCCATATGAAAAATAGTAGACTTAATAGGAAGCTATGTGGGGAGGCTTTCTGAAAATGATTTTTTGCAGTCCAATTCCTCTCTGTCCTAAAACACATTTCTTTAAAGTTTTCTGAATAAGTAAGTAAACTAAATATGGCTTAGGCCTAATTTTAAATACCCTCCACATCTACAATTGTGGGAGTGGCATGTATATGATTACACTCTCTAACAGTGTATTATATATAAATTCGAGTTTCACGAGGTGTTTAGTTTTTTGTAAATTGTGGTTGCGTCTGTTATTCGACCACTGTGCAATATTTCAAAATTCGCGATCGTGTGAATACCAAGAGTAGACTCTCGAACACGCAGGCATACACGTCTAGATCGATTCAGTTTTTGATGCTGATCAAGAATATACTTTGAAAATTATATAGACAATACTTTGTAGATTTTCTATCTGGGTATTGTAAATACAAAAACAAACTGAGTATACCTTCCATCTTATGGAGGGTATAAAAGTGCGACCTGTGGCATTGACATAAAGGCGCATACACGGATACAGTTGCGTGGGCAATATCTGTTTAAAACTTACGAACATTTGTCACAATTGGTGGAGGGCATCAAAATGTTTATTAGGGTATAAAAAAATCTAATTTATGTAAAACTTGTGGTTCCGGATGTGCTTGGATAATATAGTGTAATAACGTAGGTGTAATGACGCCATATAAAATTATCTTTAACACATACCTTAAAGCAGAGGTTCCCAACTTTAGAGCCCACTCTGAAGGGTAATTGGAAAGGAGAGCACTTGGCTGCCGGCTTATTTTAATTTCACTGTTTTCTAAACAATGACGGGCACAGATTGTCGACTTCTGTCTCAGACCATAGATGGAGAGAAATACCCAAGAAAATACGAAAATTATTACTGCATTAAAAGCAATAAACGTGCAAGACTATGGTGGTGGTAATGGTGGAGTGTTTATAACGAAATTCCATTTATTTTAATTATTTTATTTCATAAGTAATCACCAAATAAAACAAATTAAAAATGTCGAAATAAATTCCCGTTTTTGGCATCTAATAAAAATGTCATTCGGGCAATTACGTCCACTTTAATAACGGCAGCTGCAGCAATTAAATTTGAGAGTGAATGGTTCGTACAGGACGTACGAACGTACGTTTGAAAAATTGCAAATTTAATAATTACAGCATGTGTTGACATGTTATGTGTTTTAGGGAAATCTCTCTAATATTCATTAGCATAAATCAACTAACATCATGACTGTGACTCCCGTTCGATGCCATTTAGTGGAATTTCGTGACATTTTACTACCAGTTTAAAGGGGATATGCTTTCGTCAGGCAATGTATAAAATCACAGCTAAAAGTCTGCTTGGGGGCATTTTTGTAAACGTAACACATCATGCAACATATTATTATGAAATTATAGTATGTATGGTTTGGGGTATATGAGAGTTTGTGTGCGAATATTGAATATTTTAGAATGGGCTCAGTTTCGACAACTAACTACCACTCCAGTTACTTAAATCAAAATGAATTTTGAATGATTGTTGTATGCGTGGTGGTAGTAAAAGTGCGGTACGTATCATAAACTCAGAGTTGCCATATTTTATAATAAACAATAGGAATTTCATGGCAAGTACAACTACACTTTCAGTTGAGGTTTCTTTTTAAAGAACTTACTAATAAGTCATGGCACGTTTTATGGATAGTTTTATGTTATTTTTATGAAAAATACTGATCAATTTTTCTTCTGATTGCAACGTCCAGAAGAAGGGGTCCGATATGCTGCCACACATTTAAATATATTTTGGAGTAACTGAAAAAACCAAGTGGATCTAGGCATGTCCGTCTGTCTAATAATCTATTCACAAAACACAAATTCGCAGTTTTGAAATACGGAGCTAAAATTTTGTACAGTCAATGTCGGTGGACTATCAGCCACGCCTTTAATTGACTGAAATTTATCCATCAGCCGCAAACATTAAGTTATGAAGTTAAAATGTAGTTTAGAAATATTGACAAGAAATAAATTGATTTGGTAAAAATGGGCGTGGCCAGATAACGCACACTCCTACCATAACAAAGAGTTTTATGTAACCTAGATACGACTTGTAAGTTGATACATAATTAGAGGGCGTACCATCTACTGTGGAGGGTACGTAAGATTAGCCAAATTTGGTTTTTTTAAGTTTAAGTTCAGCTATATGTGGTTTTTTCAGTTACATATACACAAGTGCCGTAATAGAATAGAAATTAATGGCTTTTTACAAAAAAGTTTTCGACTTCGATGGACGAGAGCAGACCATACACGTAAAACTTTTTGGCCGTATCTGATTGTGTTTATTGGAATTCATTAAAAAGAGATTAAAATATTTATACATATGTTCATGCGTAAATGAATTCTACATAGAATGTATGTTCTAGTTTTGAAATGAACCAACAAACACGTATGACCTGTTAAATATGAAAACCAACCCTTTTCATCACCATACCCACTGAAACTTTCTCTCTATGTAGGTGCCTTACTGACTATTTATATATTGTACAATATTATTTATATAATGCTACATAATTACTCGGTTAGATGGTGACAATGTATACTATTACAAATACGCTCATATTTGCCCTTTTCAGCGCCAAATAACATAAATCGTTACAGCGTGAATAAAATATTATTGCATGATGTGCATGAGGGGTACAGCCTGTTTAAATAAATGATTTATTTAAAAACACAGCGAGGCCAACTGTATGGATGCATACTAATGAATATTCTTTATTAAAAATTAATGTGAACTAAGTACACATAATACAATATTCGCGCTATGTAGTGAAATTCATTATAAATAATTTACGTACAAAAAAGGAGAATCAATTATTACAAATAATAAAAGAAAATGTAATGATCGGTTCGACCCGACCACACCATTTAGTTGCGCAATATATGCTGTGATTAGTTGCCTTGAACCCATAAATGCAAATCATTATCATTTCCGAGTCATTTCGCAAATACCGTTATATGGAAAGGGGTCCTAAAAATAAACCCATCGGCTTAATTTTCGCTATTGATTATCCTCGATTCAAAACACATAACAAATTTTATTAAAAAATATTCAAAAGAAATCCTATTGAAAATAGACCGGATCGGACCACTTTTAGAATCCTTCCCCATATAGTGAAAGTGTTTATATGACAAAAAATCGCAATTCTTAATCTTTTTTAACACAATTTAAAGAAGAGTAGTTAATTGACTAAATTTGGCCCTGATCGGATTATTTTTAGAACTCCTTCTCATATAATTATACTTCACGAAGGGACTTATAAGGCAATACCTTGGTAAACTAGTTGTAACATAATATGTGGAGCCAGAGTAGGGTATTTAATGGCTAAAACTTTTAAGCAAATTGATATTCAAAGTTTAATATGATTAAATATTTTTACTTGTTACATGCATTTCGATTGAGGTGAATTTTGTTATAAAGCTATCCTCCACTTCAATTATTTAATTTCGTACTATTAACAAAATAATTAAATATATACATAAAATATATACGATATATATACAAGCACCCACAATAAAAGCAATAATAAGGTACTAAGCAAAGGATGCAACAAATGAATCGTTCAAAGTTAATAACAAGTGACAGAAGGTATGACAGCCAAATCCATTTAGAAATAAAGCAGAAACAGATGTACAAGCATGCATATTAAAATCTATTTATTGTGAATCCATCTTTGCATTAAATTGATCAAGTGGAAGAGATCAAGAGAAAAACTATCATTGACAATAATTAACTGCAGCCGTTTGTAAAACATTGAATTGAATGATTGATAGATTAATATGACAATTGGTTATTTGATAACTCTGTGCATTAGTATGTATTTCAATTGAACTACAATCTCTGCATTAAATGTGTTTTAGCTTAGCAAGTAATTGATTGATATAAAACAGATTTAATTTAGTAAGAAGCAACTCCAATTATACATTTGCCCAAGAGTACTTTTAGAGGCACTAAATATCATTTCAGTAAGAGTATAATTTATTGAATATTTATTTAAGGCGATAAACTAGTGTTATCTCATTCATAAAAGCTTTGCGAAAACTACTACAATCTCTCCTTTGTTGTCATTAGTAAACTAAAGCCAAGACTCTAATAGAAGCAAATCCTCTATACGTAGGATTTATATGCATGCTTCTTTATGGCCTGTAACTTAAATTGCGGTCACTTAAAAAAGAGAATCAAAAAAAGGTAAACTTTCCTTGGAAGAATTTCAAGTAAAATAATTGGCTTAAGTGGATTATGTTTTTACCATAAAACTCGACTTTGTTTCCCCAGAAGGAAAAAGCAATGTGTTAGTACTCACTCTATGAAATGCTTTCATTATATAATAGGATGATAAATAACGTGCAAGTGTAACAACAGTTCCACGCTAACTTGCACTATTTTGTTTCAGAATATTGTAAAAGGTTGCACTATTAAGCAGCACATGGTTGAGGGGGAGAGAAGAGGGAGCAAATTTTTAGATACATGCAAGGCTTTCTATACCCTCGTAGCAAATTCGAGCTTAAACCAATTTTTTTAATTTATCATAATAATTTATGTTGAAACGTTACGTCATGCTAATTTATATTTGGACAAACGAAACAATTCTTATTGTTATGGTATATAATATTAAAATCTATCATAATTACTTAACCTAGGTTGTGTGTAAATCAGCAATTAATAAAAGAGTTATTCTATAGTGACGCACCGTAGTTAGCACCACCAGCACCACTGCATTTTTATTTTAAAATATTTACAATATTTTCTAAAAGTCGGGTAATCACTGACTTATATGCAACCGGTTGAGTGTGATTTTCATATGTTTTTCTTCCAAATAAAATGCGTCCTAAATATGCTGTATTTATAATATGGGAGAGTATACTAAGTTTGTCAAACCGTTTGCAACACCCAAGGGAAGAAGTATATATTCTTGACCAGCATCAAACAGTAAATCGATCTAGACATGTACGTCCTTCTGTCGTTGCATTCTCAAGGTCGTAAATTTTGATATTTTGAGCTGACATTTTGTCCAAATGCTTCTAGATTATGCACGTAGATCGCTATTTAAATTGAGAAAAATCGGTCAAGAGCCACCCCCACTATCGATGAAAATCTATTCATCTGTCAAAAAAATTGAGCTAAGAAGTTTACCTCATTAATTAAAATTAATTTGCAAGAGGAAACGTTGCCTAAACCAAATGTAGTTTTATACTGGTTTTGGTGGAAATTCCCGCCATTATAACATTTTTGTTTATTAAATTTATTAAGTGGCGGAGTTATTTTTATTTATTATGCATGAGTGTATAATATGTTTGGGTCGCATCGTTTTATAAACACAACAAACTCTTGGATATAAAATATCTATCTTCGCATGAAAGCCAATTTAACCAAAAAAAAAAAACAAAAATTGAAATATTTTATAAAATTCCCACACGCGTTTTTCATAAAAAACAAAAAAACAAACGAAAATAAAATGGTTCCCATAACATTAGATATTGTAGAATATGACAACAATAACAATAACAATAACAACAAAAGCAACTAACTTTCTAACAGCAAACTAATTTTGCGCGGGTGTCAGACTCTATATTTCCTTACTTTACTCTCTTTCCCTCTTTTACATCCGGCTCACTCTCTCTCACTCTTTTTCTCTCATTATTATATTTGAAAACAATTTAGAGTGCTATTTGGTGTTGCCATTGTGTAATGTTGTGCTATTGCGGTTATTTTTATTGCTATTGTTGTTGTTACCCTGGAATAGCTGTATTTTATTTTATTGTTTTTAGTTTCACACATATAAGCACGCACATACACAAATGCATTAAAAACAAGCGCCACATGAAGCATCACTATGCGCGATGGACACACTCGCCTGCATTTCTCTGTATGTGTTTATAACGCAAACATTAACAAACACAAAAGCACAGCACTGCTGTGTAAAAAAGAGCTGGAGCTATAGAGAGAAGATTTAAACCCTCAAACCACTAAATTGAAAATAATAAAAAAGGCCAACAGAATACAACAACAATGCATCAACAAAATGACAAAAATATTTGTCGCTGTATTCCATCCAAAACGAATCATAGAAAGCCACTACGCTACTAAGCTTTCTTATAATGGGCAACAATTTTGTGCCTTGACCCCTCCTTTCTTAAACTATGAAGTTTATATTGAAAGGTTTTATCGTAACATCGAAGTATTTATTATTTCGTTACTTACCCGGCATACAACTTCGATATTTATTATTTTACAATTGCGTCATAATTACCAAAAGCTTTAACAAACGAAAACGCTTTTTTTAACGTAATTGTATGATAGTGTCAATGGGTACAAGAGTTAAACAAAACGAAGTATACAAGGACGTGGCAAAATTTTTAAATGAATCAAAAGAGCTGTTAGCAACAGAATTGTTTTTTTTTTTTATGAATATATATAATATTGGGCTTAGGGCATAGAGTTATGGAAACAAAAATTTCTATTAATGTTGTTGTTGCGCTTAACTTGATAAAGGAACTGAATAAAAGAAAATCTGAATCATTATATATAATAAATTGTTGCCAGCCACGCCTTTGCCTGTCCATATTTGTCTTGCGCTTTCGGCTAACGCTTTCAATAACAGACGGACATACGGACAAATGAGTACATATTTACTCAATGCAGATGCAAGAATATACATTTGTGGAGGCTGTGTCATTTCCTTCTGATTGTTTAAAAAAATTATTATGAATCTTAAGAAAATTCCAAATAAAGATAATTTTTGCCAAAATTCTAGCAACAGAAGTAATCACGCAAGTTTGAATTTAATACGATTGTTAAGAGGCGTTGTTAAGAAATGGAATTTAATTTTTTTTCTATTCTTTTAAATGCAAAAGTCTTGTAAAACAAAACAGAGAGAGAGAGAGAGAGAGTAAAATTGGACTTTTTAAAGACTTACTACCTACAACACTTCAGGTGACTACATAAATGTGAAGGTGTATGTAATCAGGGAAAAATTACAAGAACATTTTAATAATAAATCTTATTAAAGTCACATTCAGCAGTTTAATAATTCCATGTTGAGCATTTACTTTAATACACACACACACACACACACACACACACACATGAAAATTATAGTAAATTTCACTACTACTACTACTACTACTACTCTTATACACAAGCAGCTAACTTGACCACACAAAGAATCGTTTATTCTCTGTGCATATGTGGTCTGTATGAAGAATGAAAAAAAGTGTATATGGGTGTGTAAGAGAATAAGTGTGCGGAGTAGTAGAGCAGTAGAATTAACAATTTTTATAAATTTGTTATTAAGGCGAAAGGTGTAAGGGAGAGAGAGAGAGAGAGTGGGGGAGGATTGCCCCTCTATAAATAAACCACAACATGTTCTACCATGCTACTGCAATCTTCTCCATTATACGCACACTACGAAGAGACTTTTACAGGAATGTGGCTCCGTCTGGATATTAATGTCTCCCTTTAATTTTACTCACTTGCTGTACTTGTTACAAGTGTTTGAGGTGAGATTTAAAAAAAAAATTAAATTTAAAAAGAAGGAATAATTTTTGTAAACCCAAATGTTGCCTCACGTTGACTCATACACATTCATACAAACACATATTCACCTTGTGTTGCTTAAACATTTTTACATCAGCTGTACATTAGGTGGAATAAGAGTTCGCAGTGTAAACAGTTCACCTCGTATGGCGCATCCCGTGTCTAGGTGTCAAGGTAAACTAAGTTTCTCATTCCGTTTACAACCATAAGAAAAAGATCTCAGGAACTCTGTAAAGCTATTGGAATTAAGCAACGGTAAAAATATTTGAACAAAATCATAAAAGCGTTCTTTTAAGGTCACCTCTAATTTTAATATCCAGCGATATGCTTGAATGTGAAGCTGAAATTTTGTACAAACATCTTCAGTTTGGCAAATTTTTAATTAAAAAGTGTGAATTAGTTTGATAGCTAGGCCCGCTATTAAAAAAGATCTCTAAGCAATAAAACCACAATTTCAAAGTGGCAAACGCCACAAAATCTACTATTCGAACATAACTACAAAAATGATCAAATTTGATTATTTTTGATAAGGACTTGGGTCGCCTTTATATGTATGTACTCGTATATGCTATTGTTTACGTTAATAGTGGTTGAAAGAGAACGTCACGCCTACATGTGTTTTACATCCATATGCAGGCTTAAGCCAAATGTAACATTTTTCCAAATTTTTAATCTTCTTCTCATTATTTTTCTTCTTCAACATTTTATGTTCTGTCTGTTCCTTTCTACACAAAATGTTCCTCCTAATACTGGCAGTAATTATGTTAATTTTTCTTTTAATCGTACAGGAATAATAAAGAAAACACACAGAGTTTCGATACGAACAAAAGTAACAATAAAGAAAACTAAAGATATTTCTAAGGCCAAATCTTAAATACCCTTCACATCCCTGTACCGAGGATGTGGCAAGTGTTTATTTATTTTTATTCAACACTGTATTTATTATCAAATGTCGGACTTTGAATAAAGAAAGTTTTTTTGTAAAATGTAGGCTTGTCTGTTATCTGATGCCGTTCATTTTTAGAAAATCAGTAAAAGTTCTAACTGTAAAATGTTCACCTTCATGGCTCAATTTTTATGCTTGATAAATAGATTTTTGTCGATTGCAAGCGTGGCTCTTGACCGATTATACCTATTTTAAATTTTAAATAGCGATCTGCGTGCTGAAACTAGAAGAATGCGGTGAACGAAAGACAGACGTGCCAGCACACGGAATGACAAACTTCAACTTTTGTGAAGGGTATCAAAACTTTACCGATTAAAATATCTCTGGGCACTGATTTTATCATTCCTTTCCCTTTTTTTTTTTTGCGAATAAAGAAAATTTTTTAATTTTTCTCATGCAGTGTGCCAGTGTGTGTGCTTTTGTATGGTTAAGATATATAAGAGTCACTTTTTATATGTTAATTGTGTTGAGAACATTTTTACTGTCATCTTCAAAATTTATTAAAAAAAAAAAAAAAAATCTAATGATGATAAAATGTTTTTGGTGCGTTGAGATTTTCCATTTTTCTCTAAATATATGCAAATGATGTCACGTATGCTGAAATGACTGCTGTACTTGCTACCCATTCGATATGAGATATGAGTGTGGGTGTCATTGTGCCATTTGCTTTCTTTTTGTTGTTGTTCTTTTCTCCAAATCACCGTTTTAAGTTGATAGCTCTCTTACACTTAATGTAGACAAAAGGCTTAGACTGCGTGTGTGTGTGTATGAGCGTATATATATGTACTTGTAGAAAAATGAAATGAACATTTGGTGTGTGTATGTGTTCATGCTCAAGTGTATCATAAAATATTTATGCATATTTTCTGTGGAGTTTATAACAATTTAGTTTGCACGTGCCACGGGCATGGCTGCCATCTTCGGTGCAAACTTTTAGAGAAAAGATTTAAAACAAAAAAATTGAATTTTTTTATAATAATTTCAGAGAGTTTAAACTTGAAACTGATTTTATTTTTAGTTTGGAGATGAAATCCTTTGTAAGTTATTTGTTGTTTTTTGTTTTTGTTGTTGTTATTGCTACATATTCACAACAATTCCATTATAAGTGCTTTAGATAATTATTGCTATTACTGCCATTTCTACGCAACTTTAATATATGATTATACGACCGCAGTCTATTTTGGAAACCGCAAATGAAATAAAATGCACTCGCAACCCAATCACACAAACAATTACTCAAACAATGCTGATGTGCAGTAATTGATTTAATGTGTGATTGCATGATTGAAACACACAATTCAATTCTATAGATTATTCATGATTACAAGAAAAGAACACAAGACTACAAAGGCACTTAACGCTGCAAATGGAAATTTCATTTAAATTATTTTCAAATATTATGAAACAAGGTTTTATTATTAATATTGGGCAACAGCTGCTTTATTCAAAGAATTTACCCAGCACACTATTCTAAGGCGATTTAGGTCCAGTTAGGTTATATAACATACATGTACAAACACTTGTTTTATGCGTTCTTTTTAATGAATTTTACAACTTGAACATCCTCAGTTATTAAACGAGCACTATTTTTATTATGAATAAAATTTTTAAATTTTTCGTCATACAAAATTGTACGGAAAGCACTTTTTAGTCGTGTTATGTAAAAAAAAGCTTTTTTTTTTAAAGCATAAATTTTAATGAAGCATTGGCGGTTGGTGCGGTTTTCGTGTAATGCGTCTGTTAACAGGATTATATTATAATATGGATATAACGATTAACATGCACGTCTCTGGTTATTAACCATATATTAACCATAGACGTGTAGAACTGTTAAGGGGAAAAACACAAAAACTACAACTAAAACAACAATAATAAAAGTTATATCCATAACAATAACAACAAGATAGATACATACAACGTCACTTACAACTACAATAACAACAACAAAACAAAAACAATAACAATAAATAAAACTACATTTGACCCAATCTTGGTTACCCTCTATTATTTTACGTATAGGCGTGGCATGTCGTCCTATACCATTTATTTTCAACACATTCACAACGTATTGCTTTGTAGCTAATATTTTTGTGGTTATTAAAGAAATTTTTGTGACTTATGTGCCTTTCAATCGATTGTCTGCTCTCTAAATATACAAATGTTGGGCCATATTTTCATATTTTATTTATAAACAGAATGTAAAGGTTCGATAATGAAATGATTATATGCATCTTATTGAAGAGAAGTCTACTCTCTGCACATACCGCATTTTCTTATTAAAGAGGAAATTTATTATTTGGCGTATTTCAATTGTAAATTATACGCTTCCAAAAATATAATTCAATATATTCCATTTTCATTAAAACATTTCAGCTGGTAATTAAATGGTGTTATAATGTGGATTTAATGGTAATATGGAATGTTGCAAGCAATGGTTACCCAACAAATATATGGAAAACGGAACATTATACGTACATATATCATATAATGCATAAGTATGTTTATATGTAATTGATGGCTCTCGTCGATAAGCGATAAGTTGGAAGGGAATGAACTAATTTTATGTGCATTTAATAAGTACTAATTGAGAATATCTTAATTGCTTTGTAATGATTACGTACACTTGCATACACTGACAACATTCGTGGCATTTACATATAGTGCAATATAATAATGGAGTTCATTCGTGAGTGTTCAGAAGCCAATGTGAATAAGTTCAAAAAGCAAAAGGTTCGTATTGATGTGATTGGATGAGTTGTGGTCTATATAGTAAGGAGTAGACTCTGAAACGAGTACCGAGGTGTATTATATTCAGTCTATAAAAATTTACAACAATCAACAAATGGAATTGTACACATTGGCTTCTAAATGGGTAAGTAGTAAGTAACCCGAAAACAAATTCGAACCACAGCAACAACTAATAGAAGAGAATGTACAAGGAAATTCAATTAAAAATTCATATAAAATTACTTTGGAGCGTTTTAATTACAGTTTATAGTGAAGTGTGTAATGAGGATGAAAGCAATGTGTCACATATCACATATCTTAATATATTAATGAAATAATAAATTGATGATAAAATACAATAAAATAAAATAAATCAACTGCAATAAAATACGTACAATGTATGTAAACGTCTATGCATTTTGCAGAGGTTTTCATTATTTTAGTCCGAATACAAGTTTTCTTTATTGCATTACTAGCACTTGCTCCAATTTAGTAAATAATGTTTTGTGATGTTGTGCGTTTTAAACTAAAAGCATTTTTAATTGAATTTCCTTTTCCAACGTAGTGGTGAAAGGACATGCAACATTCTCTGTCTCTTTCTTACAAAAATCTAATATTTACAAAATATACATTTTTCATATATCCGGCACCACTTGTGGCAAAGACTATGTTACGATTGTGTCGACGTTTGTAACTCTTAAACGGTAAATGCCACACCCCGCATCGATATATTGAGTATGATTTTCTGAATCGATTTAAGTATATCTGTCTGTCTGTCCATGAAAATTTTTGCGTAAGCTATAAGGGAAATTTTTATTTAGACCAACCGCTTCCGGCATTAGAGCCAATAAGGTACAAAGAAAGTTTTTATTACCTATTTGTATTAATATTTTTGGGCAAAATTTGATGAAAAATGACAACTTGATGAATAGTTGACAACTAGATGTGGCAAACTTGGATCCGATCGCACCATTTGTTGAACTACCTTTCCATATAAGGATATTTCACGAAGTTAATTATGTGACGATGCCTTGTACTTACTGACACAATTGAACTAATTGTAGCATTACTCTTGAAGCTAAGTTTTGTAAAGTTCACTTATTTTGATTTTTTTTTCATCACATACTACAGATTACTGATGTGATCAGTGGAAGATGTTGTCAGTGCTTTTCGCTACCTTGAGCAATTATTTATGATTGAATCAATCAAAACAATTTCGGTCACCATGTTAGTATTTTCATACCTTGCACACGCACACTCACACATAACATGGAGAGTGTGCCTCCCCATTGACTTAGAGAGAGAATATCATAAAGTATTTATTTATAAAAATATAAGTCGAGAACAGCTCGCCTGTTGGCTGCTATTGGGCAATGCGGCCTCCTAATGTTTAAATACTTGTGATTGCAATAATTGATATAATGGGCTTTAAATTCCTTTATAGACTTTTTATGGCCTTTAAAACTTTTCCACACATTGTTTAACCACAAACAAGCATATATAGCACACCTTGTTCAATGCCATGGTTAGTTAGCTCATGTATTAGGAGCACAATAACCCACAAAAGAGTGCTGTGCGTTTGAAATTCTACTAAACAGCGAAGCAAACATAAAGCAAACGGGTACTAAAGTTCTTTAAGCGATTTTCATCACTTTCGTGTTTTTATTGTCTTTTTTTTTTTTTTTAATAGACAGACATTAATATTGCTTTCATGTTTCCTAAATTGTGTTTAAGTTGGCTGCTGTTGAATAAACTTCACTTTCAAAGTGCAAAAACGGAAATAATTGAATTTTTAATGGTTTCTAAGCATAAGCATGGTTTGTATGGCGGAGAAATATTTTATATGTAGGCATGGCTAATGAAGCAAAGTAAATGAAATGAAACAAAATAAACAGCTAAAGTATTAGCTGAATGCAAAGACAAATGGAAAAGTTTTGCTACCAAATATAACATATTTGGACGAATTTTGTCAACTTTTTTATTTTCAATTTATCACATTTTTGAATTATTATTTTCAATTGTTTTATTGATGCAGAAGTACCAGAGGTCGTTATATGTTTGTAGGTTTTAAATATTAAGTAAGAGAACTAAATTCGGCTTAAATCCAATCTTGAATATCCTCTAACTTAACTTGTAGGCAGTACAGGCACCTCAGTACGTCTATTTCAAATTGATTTGAAAGTCGGATTATATGTCAAGTGAGGTTTTTAATGAATTGCGGGCGTATCTGTTATCGGATCACGCCTATCAATTTGTGCCATATTACAACTTTAGAGCTCATTTTTGTGACTGTTGAATAGATTTTTGTCGATTGTGTGGCCGATGCCATTGATCGATTTTACCCAATTTTTATACCGATCTGCATGCAAACACAACAATTTACGACCATGAGAGTGCCAACAACATAAAGACACACGACAGATATATCCAGCTCGACTTGAGTCTTGCAAACGGAATAGCAAACTTAATTTACATAACTAAGGTGAAGGGTGTACATAAATTTTTATATATTTGTAAATTATTTTTCACCTTATTTTGTTTTGATTAATTTTTTTTTTTTTTTAACAGTTTTAAACAGCTTCTAATGCAAATGCAGCCATTCTTAGTTATCACTTATCAGGTCGCTTGTACTTACTCTACACCTATACACATATATGTATGTTTTCTTTATATTTGTATTCCTTCACCCCAACCGTTATATTCTTTAAATTCTTTGCAGTCTGCTTCTCACACTATTTCGTACTTTTGTTCTTTATTTTATTTATAAAAAGAAATTTTATAGTTTGGCGTGGCAATGCTCAAATATTTACAGTTAGTAAAAATTAAGTGCTTTTTAACATTATAAACAAACACGCGGACAGTGAAAGGGAGAGAGAGAGAGAGGTAATAATTGGTACGCTTTATATAAGATTCCGCTGAAAATTTGAAAATTTTAAGAAAAGCCAGTAAGTTGTATAAAAGCAAAACATACACATAATACCTAGAAAATTTTTTTAATATCTGCACATTACCATACAGATACTTTAAGTTTGTGTGCATGAAGAAAGCAAGATCTTCATTTTTAGTACATCAACCAACTAAAAATGTCCGTCTGTCCCTGTATTTTTATGTTAAATGTTAGGGTTCCTGCCTTAAATGTTTACGATGATTGTGACTGGCGTTACATTACGTTTCGTTATCTAAAGTTTTGACTTAATAGTTCGACTTAGACCACTTTTATAATTGTTGTTGCTTTTTACATAAAGGAACTTTTTTATTTAAATATCCTTTCTTTTTAGCACTTTTATTTACGTCAACAACAACTTTATTCAAAGCTAATACTTATTAGAAAAATCGCCCCAAGTATGCTATTTTTTACGAATCATATAAAAAAATGAAACTGGCTGTCATTGAGTCGGAGTGTTGAAAAAGAATAAAACATTTTACATGTATGTACTCGTATATACATACATATGTATATTTGAAAGGTAAAATTTTGCGAGAAAAACTTTTCATCATCCCAATGCAGAAGTTACCGTCAGCTGCATTATACGCTATAATTATCGCCCAAAGCAGCGGTGTGACAGGGTAGAATTATATGAGACTGTTTTTAATCTGAATACCTTAAATGATTTTCATACGCCGTGTGTGTGTGCCTGTATGTATTTACATATATAAAAATATTACCTACCAACGCTTACCATTGTGTTATAAACCTTAAATTCACTAAATAGTGTAAAATATACGCCCAGCAATGTCCAACTAAGATGAAATGAAAAATTTATCTCATGAGTGTAAATTTCGTTTTTACCTAGTAATGAGAGTATACTGAGTTTGCGCTACACACATACATATATCATATATCTTGATCAGCATCAAAATGTGAGTGGATCTGAATATGTGTGTTCGTGTGTCTTTGAACATTCATAGTAGAACATTTTGAGATATCTAGCGTCTGTTCGTGGATTCTTCTTTATTGAAAGAAATGGGTCACGACCACAATCTACAAAAATTTCACAATTTGAAGTGTGATACAAATATAACTAGAGCGGACACCGACAAAAAGAATGTCTTTTGTAAATTGTGGGCGTGTTCGAATAACAGATTTTAGTACATCGATGGATGGCCCTCATTATAATTGGGCGTGCCACATTTTAAATCCTAAGTATATTTTTGTATCCGTGCGTGAGTTGTGAGGGTGGCTCTCAACCAGTTTTTCCCAATTTAAATAGGAATCCACGAACTAGAAATATTTATACGAAATTTCAGCTTGACATCTTAAAATGTATGTTTTTAAAGATTCCTACAGGCAGACCCACGAACGGATATGTCTCACTCGATTAAGTTGGAATTCTCTTTGACTTAAATATTTACTTATACCAATTCCATAGATTTTTAAAATATCAACAAAACTTTTCACTTTTTTCAAAGATGACTAAAATAAATAACAGTTATGGGGAGGCATGGTTTTAAAAAACAAAGAAGAAAACCAAATTTGGCTTAGGCCAAATATTAAATACCCTCCACATTTATAATGTGTTATAATAAATTGTGGGCGTGGACAGACGGACTGATCAGGTGTGTCCGTAATTCCATTCCGTTTTTTTTTTTCGCTAAAGAAATGGTTAGTGAAAATTTATTCGCTTTTTTTTACATTCTTTGAAAATGGGGATGTACTACTCTGACATCTGTTATAAAATCCCGAAAGGATTTATCGAAACACCCAATACAATAGTCTGTCTGAATAGACTCAGTTTTTGATGCTGATTAGGAATTTATAAACTTCTTAGAGCTTCTGGCTCCTCTTCCTCCTCCTGGTTGTTGCAAATGGAATGACCAACTTAGTATTTCCCCCATCTTATGTGGAGGGTATAAAAATAAGTTCATCTCGTTATTATCTTCGTTTCATTCACTTGACTTTTTCAAAAAAATATTAATGCGATTGTATTTTTTCATGGATTTGTGTTGTTTTCTTTTTCTTCATTTCATTTCTTGGCACCGGCATGGTAATTGTTAATTTATGATTCTCTAGAAATGTTTGCCAAATAAAAAGAAATAAATTTAAGTAACAACAATAAAACCAAAAGCGAGTTGTTTTCTGCCCTAAATCTTAACGTCTATGTGAGTGGATTTTTTTTTTCTTTGTAATAATTGTTATGATTGTTTTTGTTGTTGTTGTTTTAAGATAAACATTTATCAATCCAAAATAGTCTGGGAGTTGTGTGTGATGTACCCCAAACCCAAAACCCAAATGATTTAATGTGTTACAAACGCAATTACAATTCAATGTTTTAGTACAATATTCAATCTCTCGAAACAGTACGTAGTACCATTTTTTTATCTTTTATTTATTGTATATTATATGTTTATCAATTTTTATAGTTATTCTTTAGATAATTTAGTTGAAATGAAAAAATGGCAAAAAAATGCAAAATTGTTAAAATCTTAAGAAAGTATAAAACGTTTTGGTAGCAGCGCTCCATTTTAAGGTCAAATAGTTACCCTTAAAATATACTAAAATATCCATTGTAGGTGGGCGTGGTTCCTAACGTTGTATATACATATATGTTAGAAAACGAATATCTTTCTTTGAAACTACGAGATTTTTTGGTAATTTTTTTCTGTAAGAATAAAATTTCGCTTTTCTTTAAAATCGGAGTTTACTATACTAGAATTAAAATATAGTGAAGCTTAGTTCAAAGAAATAAGTTCATAGTAAACCTTCAAGCCTTAGCGACGAAAGGATACTAAGTTTGTGAAGACCCTACAAGCAACATCATCAAATTATCAATCTAAAGTCGGTCTTGAAATGTCCAAAGTATGTATACGTAGGTTCATATATATTGGCCCAAATCGGTTGGAAAGCAAAACCACAACAGACAAAAATGTCAAAGAATCAAAATCGATTTCAAAAAAAGTACATCTATCGATGTGTCAAAGTGCCCATTTGTGTACCGACGATAGCAGACAAAACCCTATTGGTACAGAATTCAACGTGTTAGTACATGCCTAATACGAAAATTATGCAGGGCGTAAGCAGCTACATGCCCCTCGTACTAGTACTACACATGAGTGAATTATAATTGCGTTTGTCTTAAATCTTTTTTTTAATCATGTGTTTGTTTATTTGTTTCGTTTTTTAATTAAATTTTATTAAAATGGATTTAAATTGATTGATTTTTATTTACATACACACACACATGCATTTCCTGTTATTTTTATTCTTATTATTAATTGTATTAATGTGTATGGAGAGGCAATTAAATAAAAATGTTGAAAACACAATTGTTTCGTGTGTATGGTGTTATTGAACAAAAAATGAATTGTTTTTGAGAACAATGGCAGAATGTGTCATGTTGAAGAATATGATAAAAGTAAGACCTTTGTAAATACGTTGAAAAATGTTTCTGGGTGAAAGTAAAAAGTGTCTTGTAGTCAAGATTTGTGGACAGAAACGACTATTCAAGCCCTAGCTGCAAATAACTTGGCTGCACTCAAGTGAAAACCACCCGATTTTTGTACTTTTCTCAAAATGATTTTTCGCTGAAAGTTTAAAATTAGTGAACTTTGGAAATAAGAAAATTGTGATCTTTTATAAACCATCTGCGTGTTATTTTCAATCCACAGCTCGGCAATAATCGGCATCACTCTATAAATGATATATTTCGTACGCACGGCTTTGCATTTATAAAGATCTCGACTATTGCAGTCGGCAACTTCTGCGCTTTACTATATGTAGCCTGCATGACTTTCATTTTTAATTTGTGTTATAGTTTGTTTGGTTTTCTCAGTAAGATTCAGTTCTTGTCATAGAAGTGTCCCTTGGTGAAAAAATGTGTAGGGAGAGGGGTCTTGAAATGGTTCCAACTGGTTCAAAATTAGAGCTAAATAAACGGTATTTACTAATTATCGTCTGCACTACATTTAATAAAAGGCGAATCGCAGAAATACCTTCAACTATATCGATCGATTCAAAATTACTCTCTGAATCGATTTAACCATGTCCTTATCTCATTTAGGGGTTTTTTGAATAACGTTTGATGAAATTTTGTACAAGAATATGCTTTGATTCAAAGAGAACCGCTGTTAAAAATGGACCATATTGGAAGAATTCTAGATGGAAGTGCTTTTACGGTAAGAATTTACAAATCCTAATGGTTTTTTAATGGGTGTGGTTGTGCCAAGGGTCCAACCGATTGAACCATTTCGACCCTATGCTTAATGAACTGATTTAAACTCGTCTTTAGTATCACAACTAAACTTATTATAGCATTATTTTTGGAACCAAGTGGTGTTAAGTGGTTGGGCTTGACTTGTTTTCCTTATTTTCCAAACTTGTATAATAGATTAATTGATAGAAAGTGTTCTATTGTTGTTGTTCTTTTCGTATTGTTACGTTTTTAGGGGGTTCCTCTTTTTAATTCATACTAAACCCTCACACACAATTTACGAGCATTATTTACATGTCCCGAGTTGAGAGAATCCCAGATTTAGCCCAACTCAAGAATAATTTTTTCATTGTTGTTGCTGTTGGTGCTTATGTAACGGTTTGTCTTGCCTTGTCGTACCTTGGGTTTCCTTATCTTCCTTGCTTCACAAGTTATGAGTTATTTTTGTTTCTCTTGTATTTCGCTTCACTTGGCCCCCCGAAGCGGGTTCGTACAAGCAAAGCCGCAAAGCCAAAAGAATATCAAAATATTTCATAAAAGATTTTTCACCAACTTTAACTCACTATGTACACACTTATGTGTGTGCGTACGTTTGGGCACTTAAGTATGTGAATAATACACTTATTTAGGTGTGCGTGCTCTCCTTCTTCTTCTTCTTCTTCCATTATAAGATAAGCTTAAATTAAATTTATAAAATATAAAAAAAATTAATTTTTGCACTTTTTCAAATCGCTTCCCCATGCAGATGCTCTCTGATCTTTACATGTGTGAGCACACAATCCCTGCGTTATCGTACAAACCCTCTTGTAAGGATACAATCCATACATTTTTGTGACTTGTCATTGTTGTGCGGCAACGTGCAGTTTCGTGTTGTGAGGCAGCATAGTAGCCTTCGAAATATGTAAAATAACTGAAACCAATGCAATCTGTTTCGTCCTCTTTGTACTCTTTTTATATTTATCTGCAGTTGAACTTTATTTGTTGCAATGATGATGCTCTCAAATGCTCTGGGGAGTACGAAGAAGCACGCTTTTGTTTGTACAACGCTTCAGATTTACGACCATACAAACGCAGAGTCTCAGTATCCGTATCGTATTTGTTTTGGTGATTTATTGGACCAAAACCTGATACTCTGTGCCAGTTAATAATACTGGTCTGTGTACATGGTCACGCATTTTAAAATAAATTACTTAACGATTAGCATGATGTATGTGGTAAAGTATCATTAAATTTATTGATGTGGATTTTAAACAAAAACAACAAAATGATAAATGCAACGGAAAAAAATAAGTGAGATTTTATTGAAAAAATTATACATGATGAAAAAACGTGCAGAAAATAAAGTTCTAAAAACACTTTTCATCTACAATATATAGAAAATGTGTTTACACACTGTAATAGTGCGTGTATAACGTTTCAACTGGGGAGTCGGATTCTATGCCCAATAAAGTTTTTTTATAAAATGTGAACAAGTCCGATCATGACTATTTTTGATGGATGCATAGATGGATGTATCAAATTTAAATATTTTTACTACTTCTCTTCCCACCAAATTTTTCACCTAAAACGAAAAAAATTTTTGTAATGTATGCCTAGGCCTGTATTCGGGTAACTTTTGCTTCCCAATGTATGATGAAAAAATGGTTAAATCATATAAAGACGCCAATATTTATCGAAGTTATTTAGTTCAATAACTTAGTGGCATCAGATCAATTTGTACAAGAAAAATAAAAATTTGTCCAGAGGATTGTTTAACCTATAAACCACATTAGATTGGCGTCATTTACTTCTATCCCATCATACCAAAGCGATGTAAGAAAATAACAAAACATGACAAAATGTTCCAAGAACAGGACAAAGCTGCATGACAGCATGACAAACTGATTCAATTTGGACATATAGACGTATATGTCTGTATGTCCGTCTGTTTTTAGTATTCTCACAGGCGTAAATTATGAGATATTGAGCTGAAATTTTGTACACTTTTAGTTTTTGCACGCAAATTGATATTTAAAATGGGCAAAATCCGTCAGAGGCCCACAATCGATAAAAATCTATCCACAACAAAAATTGAAACATGAAATCGAAATTTGGTATGCATTGCTATTGTTAACCCATCCGTTCATGTGAAAAAATTATGATGGTCGAATACCAGACGTTGTAGATGTGGAGGGTATTTAGGGTAAATAATTTTCTTACTTGTCTTACTGGTCTTTTGTCTACAATAATATCTAAGAAATACACACACATACACGCGTCCATGATTAGTTTAAAATGCTTCTCATTAAACTTTATTTATTTAATGCACTTGCACTATTTTCAATTACACCCAATTCAACTTTAAAATATTTGGAAGTGGGAAAGTGGCTTTGCAGGTTAACACAGAGACTTGTACACCCCATCCAACCAACCAGCTATTCATTCATTCAAGTGAAACATTGAAAATCAGCAACGATTGTGAAATGAGTATAATCAACTATGTGTGTATATATGGATGCAGATGCAGACTAATTTCATAAGGAACAATACTGAGCACGTACACGCTACTACCGCTACGTAAGAAACGTAAGCAAGCAAAATCACATATTCGCTATTAAATGGTGCGCGTAATTGGATTTAGAATTTATGCCAAAGACTGTATTTTTCCTTATTTTAAATGTTTGTATAAGGGGTTAGAAAATGAAAGAGAGAGAGAGAGAGAGAGAGAGAGAGAGAGAGGGAGAGAGTGTGTGTGTAAGTAAGTCTTTAGCGACACGAACGTGTCTGTGCCTCAGCTTGTACCCAAACTCTGTGTTTTTCGAATCATACCAATAAACTTGAAAATCTACGACTAAGTATTATTAGCAATGGTAAGAAAATGAAATGCGGTGAGTTGCATGCGCGTTTGCCAATAAGAGCAGAGAGAGAATGAACGTTTAAAACAGTGAAAACAAATATCTTAAACAATCAGCAAAAAGATTATTTATATAGAAAAAGTAAAAGAATTTTTATTCCCATCGTCATCATCATAAAGAAGTAAACCAATATACCCCCATATTGTATTGTTGAGATGTTTGTAAGTACTAGAAGGGGGAAAGCCACACCCCCAAAAGTATATATAATGTCGCTTAGCATCGTTTTTTAAATTGATTTATTTTTATATGTTGGAACTCTCAAGGACGTTAAAATTGATATATTGTGCTGAAATTTCTCACACGCAGTTTTCGAGTTTCTCCACGGTATCCTATTGTAATTGGTGAGAGTAACACCAAGAACGCGCCCGTACACACATATTCATAATCAACGTCCATTTTATGATATAGAAAGTGGATAAAATCGGTCCACAGCTTTAAAACGGCTTTAAAGCGTTATATATGTATTGTGTATTGGTTCCAGTACATACATTCATTAAATCTAGGCTTAACATATCACAACTATAACATACAACATAACAGAACTTCCGGGTATGATATTGGGTTATGATGATGAGTGTGTTTTTTTGATTATAAAAAAATTTCTTAAAATGACTTTAAAACAAAATTTGATAAAATACAAGAACACAGAAAATGACAGTTAAGGCCTAAATCGAAATGAGATGAAAGAAAAAGTAACATTTCGTTCAATATTAAAATAAGTAAAGCGGAGCTTTCTATTAAGCGTGGGCCAAATCTGGGGTGCCCGTCATCAGTAACCTCTTCCAAATAGTTGGGAAATAATACTCAATTTCTTAACGTAAGTTTTTAAATATAGCAACTTACGCCAAATATTCTAAATAAACCTCTAAAAAATACTAACATATATAATAGGTTCACTTTAGGTGGGCGTGGTTAATGTGACTTTCCCAATTATGTAAATAATTGATAATTAAATCTTTGTCTTTACAACTGTTATGCTTTTTATGTAAAAGGAAAGCACCTAAAAACTATACGTTTTGTACAGTTTTGTACATTATGTACAAATTGATACGATTTTTGAAGATTATGTGTTCTAAATTTCGGGTCTAAATTTTAAAATTTGTGATTGTGAAAAGGTTGAGAGATCTGATTTGGCCGAATTGCAATAGGTAACTGTAGAAAACCTCGAAAATTGCGTGTACTAAATTTCAGTACGATTTCTCAATTTTTGTAAGAGTCCCAACATAACGATATTATGCACATAGACACACAGTCGCACGGACGAACAGATTGCTTAAATCAACTTTTCTATTGATGCTGATCAATAATATATATACTTTTGGGGGCGTGGTTCGCCCGCTTTTGGTACTTACAAACGTCTAAACAAAAATAATATTCCCGAACATCATTCTGATGATTTTTATAAAAATTTTAGTAAAAATATAAAGTCCTCGCTTTGCCTCTCTTTCCCTCTCTGTTTCTCTCTTTCATTTATTTGGCTCTATTTCATATGTAGCTATGAAAGCTTTTTTCATTTGTTCCTTTTTTGGAAACGAGACTCTGTGACAATTTGGATTATATTGTACTTACGAGTATAATAAAGTCAGCCATGATTTTGTCAAGATGCTGACAAAAAGACAATCTTGAATAAGAGAAGCAGTAATACCCATGCATTTAAGAAATTTGTCTTTTGCTTACTGTAAGGTTTGCACGTGTAAAAATGTTAACAAATTTCCAACGTAAACCCAAGAAAATGAGAAAATTTTATATATTTACGTAATATCATTAGTCTAGCACCCTTGTGTATGAGTTTGTTTGTTTACAAGTAAGTAAAAATTTATTGATGCAGTCGACAATGCATTCTAATCAAAAGATGTTAAAAAAGTTGTCAAAGATTTCTTAAATCTTGTGTCCGTTTATCATTCAAATCAAGGAAATGTATCTTTAATGGCTTTGTGCGTCACCATGCCCATAGAGAAACGCGTGAAACCGATTCTAATATTTAACAATTTGCATAAGGTAGGGGAGGCGTCAGAGACCCTACAAAGTTTATATATTCTTGATCAGCATCAACTGGGTCGATCTAGACGTGTATTACCGTGTGTCCGTTTGTGTGTAGATGTATGTATGTATAGAGTATTCAAGATGTTTCCTAAACCAAAATTAGGTTTCTGACTTTCTTTAAATTATTTTAGTTATTGTAGTTGTAGTTGTACTTGAACTTGGAATTGCATTTGAAGTTGTAGTTGTAATTGTAATTGCAAATGTACTTATTATTGTATTTGCGTTTATACTTGTAGTTGTCGTTGTTGCTTTATTTCACACATTTACTGTTTTTAACGCTTTGCGTTCTCGTTTAAACACATTTGAATGCGTTGCTAAGTATGCAAGTGAATGTTGTTGACAGTCTTTGCTTCTTTAGTTGGTCGGTCGGTTGGTTGTCACTTTACATGCTTAAGCAGACTTTTGTGGTTTTCACATTTAGTAGCACATATACATGAACTATTGCCACAATGTGTACACAATTGCATTGTTGTGCAAGTTAAGTAATGGATACAAGTGAACTGCACACTATGCACTTAATAGAGCACAGTCACGATGATGATGATGATGATGATGGTAAAGTTGTCATCATTGATTGACTTTATTTAACATTTTTTATTAAAGTTATTGTTGTTGTATATATTAATGAGGGTATAACGAAAAAGCAAAAGCAATGCAATGAACTTATACGGTCTGTATTAGTTGTGCTGTACTTGCGCTTCGTTGCTCACTTTCATTGATATAAACTAGAAAAGTTTAATATGATTGAACCAATGGATAGGGTATATAAAGTATCTATGTACCTATTATACGTACCTCCCGGTCACTTTTAAATCTACTACTGTTGTGCTAAACACTCTGAATTCTCTCAACAACAGGAACCGTTATTAGGCTACATATTATAGGTGATTCGTTAGGTAGCAGTTTTTGTGCGTTGGTCATGCTACAGTGAGCGGGTACTGCCGTTAATGTTAAACGTTTTAGCATTTAATTACCAGACATTACATCTCACTTAGCTATTAAGGGTGTTCTGGTGATTATTCTTGTCACCACCAGTGGGTAAGAACTAGTTAACGCACTCGGGCTTAGATGTTCATACGACTGCACAACTTCTTGTACATGATACATCAAGTTTGTACAAACGTTTGTAACTTTTAAATTATTTAGATAAATCTAGGAAACCATTAAACGTCTCAGCATCATTTTCTTAATTGTATTTAAGCACATTTTCAAATGTCCATGACTCGTATTATTTGATAAAACTATGGGGAAACGGACCTTTGGGGAAATCATAATAAATGTATTGTCACTTGATGCTTGAAGCTGCTCAAGTCATTGTTGGAATGGTTGGAAATATTTTAATCCAACATTGAAAATACGCAACTAGAGAATTAACATGAGCCTAAAATAACACATGTTTGCATTATAAAATGACAAGACATACAATAAATGTCGTGTGCATTAACTTTAAGAAGTTGGAATTTTGCTCTTAAATAATGTTGCGCAATAAATTCTCATGTAATATAAATTCACTAGAGATAAATAAATGTTTACAGTAAAGTGTTATTTATGGACGTTATTTTTATACCTAACATCATATGCATATGGGGGTATATATGACTTTGTTGAAATGTTTGCTACGCCCAAGCGAAAGTTGGAGACTCCAATAAGGATAAATATTTTGAGTCGACCTAATCATGTCGGTCCGATGTGTACTTTCACTCTCCCGGTCTTAAGAATTGAGATAGCCACTCCAAACTTGGTCGTTTCCATACACTGGTTGGTATTGAAATTGGGCAAAATTGATCAAGCAATACGCTTATAATGCCACCTAATCTGAAAATGAAGCAATTTTTTTCCTTTTTAAGTAAAGTGCAGAAGACATATTGACACATATAACCTAATTCGGTTTTTTTACCTACTTTTATGTACGTTTAATTATAGATTTTATTATTAAATAATTGATGTGATGTTCTAAGGAACAGTGAGTGACACTTAATTACATGTACTGAATTTGAATTTGTATCATGTACATGTAGTGCCTTAATAAACCTAAATATTGAGAGAAAAAGGCGAAAGACTAAAGCACGAATAATAATAGTATCAAAAAGGAGAAAAAGAAGAAGAGGAGAATCGTTATGTATTAAAAAGTTTATAGCAATCGCAGCTTCTAAAGCATCCATTTTATATTATCAACTGCAAAAATGTACACCTACTTGGTATTGAATGATTCAAAAATATTCTGAACAAGTAAGAAATCTAAATTTAGTTTAGGCCAAATCTTAAATACCCTCCACTTCCACAACGATGGGCGTGGATAATGTAGAAAATGTATTACGTATCAGCTTGCAAGTCTACTTTTATGATGAATATGTTTTTTTTGGTTTAATTAAAGACGTATTGATTTCGATATTCGACCACGCCAATTTTTGGCACATAGATGGATGGGATTATGTTGAATATGTGAGTCAAATTTCCAGTTCATAGGTCAATTTCTGTATCAGATATATAAGTTTTTGTTGCTTGTGGGCGTTTCTGTTTTCTGACCACGTCCATTTTTGTTCATCGATGTATGGGTTAGTTATAGATTTTTATACCAAATTTCAAGTTCATATAGACAAATTTTTGGTGCAAATAAATATATTTTTGCCGAATGTGAGCGTGGCTCAAGACCGATTTTGTCTATTTAACATAGCGCCCTGCGGGCAGAAACTAAAAAAAACTCTAGAAAATTTCAACTCAACGTCGTAGATTTTACGATCAAGAGAGAGACCTCTTTCTGGGTGTTGCAAGTGTATTGACAAAGTTAGTAAGTTAGTTAGTTACAATATGTATTGCTATTGTAATACACTCATATTTTATATGGAACAAAAAATTTCTAATAAAATTTTATTAAAAAAAAAAAAAAAAAACAGTAATAATTAAAAATTCATTACCTGGGATATTTTTTCTTCTGATGCGTTCTTGTGATTGCAACCGTATAAGTAATGGATTGAATTAAATAGCATATTAAGTTATTTATAGATTTTCGCAATAAAGATGTAATAACGAATAGATAATAGAAATCTATTACGGTTGATAAGCGGGCGTGAGAATGCATCTCATGAGTGACTGCTTATTAAATTTATTAAATAAAAAAATTTAATTATTCCGCACTTCTTGATTTATATGCAAGTTACAAAATACTGTTCTGTACGTAGATTGCAATTCTCAGGTACCATAGATAGGCCCTAGTTCTACGAGGGAGGGTACTAAAAAATTTCAATCAGAAGACATAATCTGATAATATTATATGTGGATATCAAAAGAAACCGCTTAACGCATAATTTACAAACAAAATGATTTCTTAACGATTTATCCAAATTGTTTTGATATTCAGTGAGGGGCTCTGGGAAGCATAAGATAAGCTGAAGCTGAAAAGTAAATCTAATCAAATATTATAAACCTTCCGTTCCTGTCAAAGACTTGACGAGTAAAATGTTATGAACTAGATGTTGGCATTTAAAATCAAAAATGGCGCACACCGCTATAAGATTAATGCTTTCCTTTTTTTTTTTTAGGAATTTATCGACTTAGCTGCAATAATATTGGGATATACTGGGTACAACAAAGCTGTGGATTTTGAGAGATAACGAAACGCTTAATTTATGTGTAGTATAAAAATTTATTATTGCAGTTAATTATTGTAAAGGCGGCATTCATTTTTCCCATTTCTAATTGTTTGTGGACGCGTGCGTGTTTGTGTTTTTTTAATGTGTATGTAAGTGTAAAATTATTATCATATTTTATTTTTTGCTCCCTCTCTTTCTCTCTCTCTTTCTCTCTCTGCATATGTTGCTAGTTATTTGTAATTGAGTAGAGAGCGTCGGTTACTTTACTCCAAAGTAATTAACTAAATCCCATTGTATTCACATGTAAGAGTAAAAGTATGCACTTAAGTGTGTGTGATGAGCTTTCATTCTTGTATTCTTAACATTTTTCACACACTCAGTGCAAGTGCTGTTGGTTGGTGTTGCTGGTTATAATGGCACAGCAACGCCTTGTACAGCTGTTCTTTATGGTTTGACAGTATATGGTTGGTATTGTTGTTGTTTTTATTTTTCTAGGATTAACTGCTACAGCTTAACGTTGTTTTTTCTCTTAGTTCAATTCTAAGGCCGTAGAAATGAATGTTTGTGTGTATGTGTGTAGTTGATGGCTTTCTTGCATATGTTTCCGTATGGAATGCATTCTGTGCAGGCAACAGTAGAATGAAAAATGACTGTCATTTGTTAAATTAGCAAAAACTCTGGCGTTAAATCCAAAACACAATCATGTTGGTGTACATTTAGACAACAACAACACCGCACATACACATGCGAATATAATTGGTAACATCCATGTATGTATATACGTATGTTTGTATATCACCAGAGTGATGTGGTTATTAGGGCTCAAACTAAGACATTTTCAAACGTCATGATGTATTGTATGAGAAAGCTGCGCTCGTACAGGCAAGAACAAAAAGAAGACAAAGGAGAGGAAAAAACAACAAACAAAATAAAGAAGACTTTTAATGGTAAACGGTAATTACCAACATAAATTTGAACCAAGTTGACACAAGTGAACTTATTATAATCGGTAATCCCCGTCCAACACAATTACGCTACGGTATGTTGAGTGCGGTCAGTAAGCACGAGTCACTTTGTATTATCAATCCTATTAAATCCCTGCCCTATATTTCACCAAATTTGTAATTTCACAATTATCAAGAAATGTAAATTATCGTCATGTCAATATTTTCGTTATAAGGGAAACGTACAAACACTACGCGAAACTGTACATGCCCTTTAATTAAGTAACTTTAACTTCCATGACGTATTCTGCACAAAGAAGATTTTTTGTTAATTGTGGGCGCCTTTGTTTTCCGATTGCGAGGGCATTATCGGAACACACTTGGAAAAATTCAATGTTAACCCGAAGTTTTGGTTAGTTGTGGGCGCATCTCACAAATGATTTTGCTAAATATCAAACTTGTCTGCAGAAACTCAACAATCAGGGCCGCTTCACGTTTCAACATAAGTCAGACGCACGGACACTGCTAGATCGATTTAGATATTTAATGCCAATCAAGAATATGTGACTTTGACGCCTCTTATGCGAAGAGTACAATTCAAAAATTCTTCACCAATTGATTAACGGATAATGCGTTAATCAAAATTGATTACATTAATAGCTCCTCATAGCAGTCAGTTGCGTAATATTTTGTCATGATGTCTGATTGTAAATTTAAAATTTAAAAGGACTTGTGCCAAAATAAGTTTCTTTTTAGCGGAGAAGTTCAGAGAAAACAATAATAAAAGTCATAAATCAATATCTGGTTCAAAATCATATATAAACAAACATTTGTTAACACCCCCAGCACGACATTGTCCACATAATATCTAAACAATAAGAACAAGAGTGACGTAAAGAATTTAACAAAAGTTTAGGATTCGAAACACGTTGTTCGATTTTTTCTTTATTTTAACACGTTTTGAGCATGTTATGCATTCAAGTCACATGCACCCATGCACGGAACGTTGTGTGTTGTTTGGATGGTTGTTGGATTTCATTCTTATTGATGCTTAATATTTTAACCTGCACGTCCCTCCCTCTCTCTCTCTAAACACTTAGTGTTGATGTTGATGTTTTTGCTCTTTACACTCTCATATCCAAGTTGTTCATTCGGACATTTGTGGCCTTAATGAACAACAATGAATATTGAAATTTCTCCCATTTCACTCTCTCTTGTTTATGCATTTTATGATTTTTCTGCATCTCTAAAGAGCTATTGAGGAATTAGATAAAAAAAAAATTATCTAGTTAAATGAACCACAACGAACAACAGTGACTTTCTTTTCACACTCTCCGCCTTAATGGGAAGAAAATGTTAACTTTTTTCAGAAGCGACTACACTTTGCCAACTCTACTCGATTCCTTTGTTAAAATCTCAAAAATATACATATTGAGATATATTTTGTATAGTTGTGGGTTGTCTCTTGTAACGGAATTATATATATAGAAGATGCTGTAGATTTGGCTTTAACATAATATAGATTTTTTGGTTCTTTTTTTACTTCAAACTTAACGGAGAAATTTGTAAAAATTCATTACTTCGTGCTGCCGTACAGCATAGGTGTTCATTTTAATAACTTTACGTTAGTTGTGTTGTCCACATATGGCTGGAGTTTAGGCAATTAATTAAAATATACCCCAAGGCTATAGCTATTATGATTTTTTTATTGGACACATACGGACGTCAGGTAATTTATGAATGGCCTCGAGCCGAATTACTAAAAGTAAAAGAAAAATATGCAATTTCCTGACGGAAATGGACTTTTTTGAAACCTATTTTTGCTTTTATTGCTTTAGCTAATTAGAATTTTGTATATATTAAAATGCTACCCTAGGGGCCAATGGTGACAAATGGTTAAGAGGTGAAATGTCGCGTCAACCATACCGTAGTCTGTCGCACTTAGGTTTACTTCAAAAATAAACTTATCAACCTTCAGAGCGGCATTAAATTTTTTCGCACATTTTGGCAACCAACACACCTATGAATGTATGTATACATACAATATAAAATATTTGTACTTTGTTGTTAGTTTTTCGTCTATTGACTTCTCGATCACCATTGGGGCTTCTAGTATATGGATTGCTGCAACCACTACATTGAAGTAATGGAAGACATTTTGTTCTTTTAATTATTGCCGGCGAGAATAAGAATAAGAATAGGAACTGTTGGTACTATTTGTATTAACATCGTCAACATCAAAAACCAAAAAAATAAAACGGAAGCGTCAACGTCAACGAAAATTTCAATAACAAGCAAAGACAAGAAAACAACAGTAAGCAAACAATAAGGCAGAAACAATAACAACAACACTTGTAGTGAAAGTTAAAAAGAAGGCGTGCCAAAACAGCAGCAACAACAACACCAACGTTTATATAATTTAACCAAAAACAAGTGAGAAAACTAAATTTGGTTTAAGTCAAACCTTAAATACCCTCCACATCCACAATGGTGGGCGTGGCAAATATATATATATATATATATATAATACGCTCTCTAATAATGTATGTCTTACGTATCATGCAAGTCTAATTTTATGGTGAATATAGTTATTTGTAAATTGTAAGCGTGTCTGTTATCCGACCACGCCGATTTTTTTAGCATCGATAACCAATCTATTTATAAATATGCATACCAAATTTCAGCTCAATTGCTCAAAATTTACGCCCGTGAGAACAACAACAAACGGACATAAGGACACACGAACATACATGTCTAAATCGACTCAGTTTTCGACGCTTATCAAGAATATATATATGGGATCTCTGACGCCTCCCCCTGGGTGTTACAAACGGAAAATCAAACTTTGTATACCCTCATCACTAAGGTGGAGTGTATAATAACAAATACATGCTCCAAAAAAAAAAAATATTCCCCTGTCACACAAAATGATTTCATATAAATGCGTTCAATACAACAAATCTTTATCGCCCCCTTATATTTTACAAATATCGATTTACACGTTTGGTCTAAGTATCTAAATTGCGTTTAGTTGAGCAAACAATTCTTTCATTATTTTCACATTATCGGTTGCTTCATCAACTTTATTTCAGTAATATACCAACAACTACTCAGAGACATATGATAAATATCTGTTTTCCACCTTTTGTGTATAATCTAATTAATTAGCATTATTGACGTATGCATGCGACACCAACACACAAACACACGTGCAAAAATTAACTTTATCAACCAATACTTTTTGTTCTCAAAGTCACGCATCACACAAATGTTAAACCTTTCACTAAATTAATTGTTTTTTGTTGTTGCAAGTTTACAAAATGATGTTAATGAATGTTAAAAAAAGAAAAAGTAACGAAAAAATGTTAAAATGAAAGTTTATTTACGTTTAATTAAGTAATTACAATTCTGCACACAGCAAGTAAAAAATATTGCAGCATAAAGAACTTTTTATAAACGGAATATGCATTGGAAAGACATACGCATACACATAGGTGTATGCAAGTGTTTGACATATGAAAGAAGCACAGATTAATGTGATGATATAAGAAAGCCACCCGGTATGGCTTACAATTTTAGATCAGGTAGATAAACCTGGGATGAAAATTTGAATGAAGTTAAGGGACTGAAGAATTTTTATTAAAAGTGGGCGTGACACTCGTACTATATAATCTTTTCTTAATCAATAAATAAGTCAAATTTAACGTACAAACATGCACACATTCACTCATTCATTCATTCATTCATCATCACGGCGAACAGAAGAACATACTCTGAAGCAGACTTGACTAACCACTCTTTACGGCGGCCGAAAATATTGTAAAATTTATTATTTCCATTACAAATTAGCATGCCATCCGTGAACACTGTGTTGCTTATGTCCACACTAATTTATTGCAGTTAATATTTAATAAAGAGCGAGTCTGCTTTAAGGTGAGGAAGAGTCATGGCCATGACATAAGGAAAGTATTCATTCTTAATAAATTTACAAAAGTTGTGATAATGTCGGCCCTGGTGATATATATGTAATATGTTAGCGTTAGTTTATGTATAAATGTGGATTTCACACACATAAAAATTTATGAATTTATTATGATTTTATGAAAATACACTCCAATCTCATACTCACTCAAAGCATTGTGTGGATGTCATCATGTATAAATATTAAGCAAACAATTGCTGACAAGTTATAAAAGCCTTCACACTTTTACCATCTCCTGCCTGCCTGTCTCTGTGTGTGTATATGTTAGAGAAAAGGTCCTTTGCGTATATACTGTATAAGTTATGTAACAGTGTCGCCTCGGACACAATACCTTTTAATAAATATTACAAAAAAAAAAAGAAAACACCAACTAAAGTATTTTTATCACCTCACACAACAATTCACAAGAGATGCGCCGCTTACGTAAGAGCCACAACCATTACTTATTACTTTGCTTTTGTATACGTTGTTGTTGCTGCGGTGGCTCTGTGGGTTGTTATTATTGTTATTGTTGTTTATTTTATAGGTATATAAACTTTTTCATATTATACAAGTTTTTTTTGTAGTTGTACTATCATAAATATGTAAAAATATTTGTTTTGTATGCGAGTGTAAGGGCGTAGTGGCAGCAACACAATAAAAGTTAAATGAAACGAACAAAGGGTGTAAATGTTTCATTCTTTTAATAAAATCTTAATTGCTGCATATAATCAAAGTAATTATTATAACAGTTTAATAATTATTATATGTATCATAACGGTTCTTTTGTATAACTTTTGTTGAATAGTTAGAAAAATAGAAGAGGATGCAAAATGTTTTTACACGTTTGTTATATAATTGCTTTTAATTATGAATAACTAACAAGTAAAAACTACATATATATGGAAAGAGTGGGCGTGGCAAGCTTTATTGATTAAGTCACTATAGATTGTATAAAACGTATCCAAGGGTCGCAGATTCTACACCAAATAGGATTTTTTTGCAAATTGTATACTTGCCACGCCCATTTTTCGTCTATGTTGTTAGGTATGTTAGCAATCAATTGTTGTAGCTGATGGATAAATTTTTGTAGATTGTGGGCGTGCCAAGTAACGGAGTATACCCTATATTTTATAGTCAAATATTACCTGTTATCAAGTAACTTGAAGTTTCTGTATTCAATAAATTTAATATTGGTAAATAGGGTGCGTGTCTGTTATTTGATTGCGCCCATTTTTGACAATCGATAAAGTGTCCAATTAAAAAATCTTTATATATAATAGTTTGCATCTGACAGGATGGATGAGTTGTAGCGATTATAGGCGTGCCTTGAAATTAATTTGTTGAATGCCTGATTTACATCTAACACTAAAACACGTGGATTATTTTATTTTATTAGTTTAAAACTCGTAAACATACACATTATTAAGCTTGTTTACCTTAAGCGGTGCCGCACATGAAACAGAAAAAAAGTAATAAAATATAAAATTCAAAGGAAAGTTTATTAAAAAAAACTAAATCAATTTTAACCTGTATTTAAATGAGCAACTTTTTCACCCTCGCTTTTAACGCTTCTCTTTTCTTTGTGCTGCAAGCATTATACTAACACCCACAATATAAAGGTGTGATAAAAAAGCGAAGATAAACAAGCAATTAATAATGGGGAAGAAAAATCCCAACCACCTCTGCAGCTTAATATTGCATTAATTATCTTGTCTGGATTAATTTAATTTGAGAGTTTACTCTTTTTTAATAAAAAAGAATTATTATTATAGTAAGGATTACTTTAACATAAATTTATACAAATCAAAAAACTAAATTTGGCTTTGGCTGAATCTTAAATACCCTTCACATTTACACACAAGTGGTGGGCGTGGTAGGTATACGATTACGCTCTTTAATAGTGTAGTTGTACGCTGCGTATGTTTTCTTTTAGATTGTAGGCGGGTATTTTATCCGACCAAGCCTATTTTTGGCACATTGATGGATGGATTAACTGTAAATATATTTACGTACCAAATTTAACTCAATAGCTCAATCTTTGTGGCAGATAAAACTATTTTTGCCAATTGTGGGCATGGCTCTTGGCCCATTTTGCTCGTTTTAAATAGCAATCTGCATGAAAATACGTAAAAGTATCCGCACAAAATTTCAGCTAAATATCTCAAAATTTACTACCGTGAGAATGCTAACAACAGACAGACACACGGACATATGGGGACATGTCTAGATCGTCTCAGTTTTTGCCGATGATCGAGAATATATATTAACTTTGTAGGATATCTAACGTCTCTGATGAAAAGACAAACTTAGTATGCCCCCCATATTATGCGTAGGATATAAAAATTGGAAGACTTATTGTATATCCCTGAGTAAAAGAAAAATATGTGTGAGAAGCGCATAGACTGAAGACTTCAGGTAGGCCCATAAGTGATGATGCGGTTTGCAAGTGATTTAAATTAATTGATCCAAAAATACCAGAACCATCACCTTCGCAAATGTAGGCACTAAGATGAGACGTTTTTAAATTATTCCAATTATTTTATAAAACGTATATTTGAGACATTGATGTACTTTGCAAAAGTTCTGTAACAGACTAGAGTAAATATTTTTTTAGATCCCAGTGAAATTCGATCATCAACCGCTGCGGCCAAAAAATATAAAAATAAACAATTCTCTCACCCCCCTCCCTTTACCTCGCGTTCTCTACTTTATTACATTAGTTATTCATTTTGTGAAAACAATTTTCACAACCATTGTGTTTTCCTTTTTTTTTTTATTTTTTCGCGCAAAAGCGAGTAATGACCTATTACCGGCGGTAAGTGGTATGTAAACCGTAAACCGTTAAAATATAGTAGTTTACACTCAATGTAGCTGTAATTTGTAGAAAATTTATCAGAGTTGGCGAAAAATTAAGACTAACGTACATTTATTCTTTTTTGCTTAACACACGCGCATACACACACTCGTGAAATTTCTATAATAAAAACCATAGAATACGATGGCATTGAAAATTTGCATAAACGAGTAAAATGCCAAAGGTGTAAACAATAGGAAAAGCAACAAAAGCAACAACACCGGTGGCAACAACTATAAAAAGGTACAAATTTCTTCAGCTAAATTTCATACATCTACGTTTACTAGCGTTTTGTGTAAGCTAAGCCAAGGCTTGAAATGAAATATTGAACACTCACCATCCATGTGTGTACTAAAGTTGTGATCGTCCGAATGCCCGGCTATTGTTAAAGTGTTCATATTGTGTTGAACTTTTGTACCAAAATTTTCAATTTCTTTTTTACTCAATTTTTATACATTAAAATAAAATCGATTAATAGCCGACAATTAACAACAATCCACTAATTAGCCACAAAAATGTAGATACAGTACAATACTACAAATTTGATACAAAAATTTATAAATAAATGATCATCGATTTGTCAAAATTGGCATGATCGGATAACGAAGCTTTTACGCCTTCTATATTTTTTGTATTACTTCCACGACCAATTCTACAAAATAAAGTTTTTAAATGGTTGTCGGGTGTGTTAACAGAACACATCGATGAATGGTGCAATTATATATGTGTGAACCGAATTTTACATTTCAGCTAAATTTTTGTGGCAGGTGTATAGATTTTTGTAAATTAGGGGCGTGGTTTTTAATTAATTTTACCCAATTAAAGTATTGTACATATTTACGTGCTTAAATCGGCTTAAGTTTTGATACTGAACAAAAATATGTACATTGTGGGGTTCCGATGCCCCCTTCCGGATATTGCAAATGGAATTATGTACTTAGTATCTATCTACTCTTCCACCTTAAGTGGAGGCTATAAAATATTACTTTCGCTTGGGTTAAATAAACTTTTCGTGGCAGGTATTTGTTTACGCCTTTTACGCCTTGTATTTCGCATCATCTAATCAAGTCGGGTTCTATGCCGAATAAGGTTTTTTATAAAAATTTTTATATAAGAAACTCTAATAAACTGTGAATGTGTCTATCAGCTATACAAAATAATAAATTAATGTGTAAATAATAATTTTTTTAGCAAGAGAAATATTTCAACAGTATTTGGAAGTACGGACAGTTAAATGAATGAATGGATCCGTGGGGCGCATAGTGCATGTGGAGTCACAAACTGAGAATTCATACATACTTATGTAAAAGAAGAAAACGATTATAAATATTATCATTCTACTGCTCCCACTTACTCAACTGCACTGGTGAACAAATATGCGAAACTAATCACCAGTGTTGAAGCTTAACGTGTTTTTTTTTTATAACGAAATTGTCAAGAATATTTGTAAAGAAATATTTTGTGCAAGGCAAAGCGCCAAATCACCCACACCCACACCCACACACACACGCAACACTTCATTTTCATAATCTCATTTCCATTTCGTGCTATACGGTGTATTTGTGTGTGTGTGTGTGTGTGTGTGTGTCTGTAAGTCTTGAAGCTACGTTTCTTGTGATGGCAAAAAAAAAAAACAAAAAAAAAAACAAAAAAAAAAAAGAACGTTTAACTTTTGTCAGAAAAACTTCTTTTGCTCTGGTGTATACTAATGCTCTTTTTGTGCCTTCTCCTCCACAATACTGAACTGCTCCCTTGGCATAAGACGACAGGTGTTTTTATTCACTTTTTCTTATAATTGCATATATTTTTATGTACATTCAATAAATTTATCATTCATTTATGCAAACTGTAATAACAACACGATATTATACATACATATATACACGGTTTCTCACCGTTGAACTGACAGAAGGCAGGCTTGGTAGCAGAGTGCTTACACAAAGTAACCGCCAAGTTACGAGTACAAAGCCACCAGCATACTTTGTATGCGTAACTTTTAAGTCATGGCATGTATTTTCATTTCATTTCAATTCTTTGCATTTTGAAGGGGCGCACGAAGAGCAAGACAAGCGAGAAAAACAAAAATTTTTGTTCACCTTCATTTATTGTTATGATCATAAATATTTTCTACTCATAGAATTATGTAAATTTTGCATTATTGTTCTTATTGTTGTTGTTGTTGTTGTATGCGCTACTTAGTGTATTCTGGAACCTAAAACTATTAAGTTTTCTTTTTCGTGCCTTCAAGTGTTGGATTATGAGTTTTATGCTGCTATTCCATTATTATTATTTTGTTATTGCTGTTTGTTTTTTTTTTTTTTTGGTTTTTTTGGTAGGTAGAAAGGCAAATAAGTTTTTGATCTGCAGTTTGTTATATGGTTGCTTATGCTTTTTCGAAAATTACCAGAAAAGTTTTATTTTATGAAAGAAAAAAGTTTCATTTTGCAAGTTAATCCCCGGCCAGATGTCGATACTTCCACTGCTCTTTGAATGTATCTTTAATTCTATATCTGTGTTGTCATTATGATCGTTGACGTACAGTTTTTCTTACATTCTTGTATTGAACTCTGGGTATGCATGTGTGTGTGTATTTTTAGTGTAAAGGATCGAAGGGATTATTTTTTCTAATTAGATATATTTTCATGTTTACCCTTGTCCTAATTTATCTTTCTACTTCGTTTTAGGTTATCTTTTTACTATTTATATATCTCTGACTTTTCTTTATCCTTATTACTTTTACCCAATTCTTGTGTTTGTTGGCACTGTTGATATCCTTATTGTTTATTATCCTATTGCTATTGGATGTTTATTGATTATCCTATATTTTTTCTATTTCTTGTGATTTTCGCTATCCTCGTATTCCCCTTCTGTCCTCTGTTCAAAATGACTTCGTTTACAATGGTAGAGGAAGGGAAAGTACGAATAAGCTAAATTGGCTATTTGGGCGTGGCAAGTTCATAGTTGCGCCTCTTTTAACTACACATATGTTTTATATAATGCTGAAAATCTCATTTTACATAAAAGACGGTCCCGCCCATATTTAGCATATTAATGAATGGCTTAATTTTAAGTACACATAGCCATTTTCAAATTATTAGCATTGTGTGTGTAGTTGTAAGAAACTTTTTTAATTAGGGGCGTGGCACTTGAGTGAATGGATCTTGTCCCATTCAAGTAAAAACCTTCTAAATTTCATCTCAATCTATGAAGTTTAGCCACCGTTAATATGTCAATAGCAGACGGAGACCCAGACATAGCTGCATCTACTTCATTTATAAATGCCTATATAGTATTTGTATACTTCGTGGTATCTGTAACTGGTTTCGTTTCCTCTTAGCAGAGAAATTTCTCACTCACTATTTACTTAATTTTATAACACACTGGGTGGCATGGTGGAAAAAATCCTCTTAATATGTGTATTAAAATTAAGAAACTGTAATTGTTCAAGTAGCTAAACATCATAGTGGTTTGGTGGATCTATTCAAGTGTAAAAGCTTACATTCGTTCTCTTATATATGTAAAGAAAAAATGACCAAATATTGAAACAGTCCAAGTTACACGATGGTTGCACAACAGCAACAGCAACAGCAAACCTCGCCATTTCTTTTCTGTTACTCCATGCTGATTTAAGATACAATCTGCTTCATTAGTTTGCCATTATATTGAAGTGAAATTTGAACTGATTGCTTCCGTTTCCCTAGAGATATCAACAACAATTTTTATATTGTATGAATGCAACTCCACCCGTTTTTGAAATAGAGCGAATCAAACTCTGCACAAACGCACGCACACACACACACACACACATAGCCAAACAATGCCACTTGATAATGTAATTTCCGAGCTGTATTGAAAGTCCCTCTAAAAAGAGTAGTTGGTCCTTTTTCATTTCTTTCTTGTTTTTTCATTGCATTTTACTTTGTCTTCCTTATCAATGAATTTCGGATTTTTTTCAGAGAAATTTTTCTTTATTGCTAGTTTTGAATATAACAATAGTTGATAGAGACAGAGAGACGATACAGTGACTCGCGATTTGTTGAAAATGCAAGCAATGATTCGTTTTCTTCTTTGCTGTAGAAGAAATATTTTTGAGAAATTTTAACTAAAATCGATAACGGAAAGGAATCGAAAAAAATTTATTTTGAATATTTTTTATAGGGTGAAAAAAAATCAAGTAAAAGAATCAAAATCGAATCTTAAATACTCGCAATCGCTGCAGAGAAACTTCCAAAGGAGTATATATGTCCATATATCATATCGTACCTACGAAGGATTTACTTTGAAACCTGTTCCTTTTTAAAATGTTTTACATTTTATGGCATTTTCAAAAATTCTGCCAAGTTTAGAATGGATATCTCAATTATTGCGATCAGTAGAGTGATTACAACACACGCACACACACACACACACACACACACCAAACAAACGATTGAGAGACATACACAAGTATGTTTTATGTATCAACTTACAAGTCGAGGTTTACCTTAAATAGGATTTTTTTATAAGTTGTGGGCGTGTCTGTTATCCGACCTCCATACCGAATGCCACATTAGATAGAAATAAACATTTGTTGATTGTGGGAGTGGCTCCTGACGGATTTTCCTAAACGAACATTTCAGCTCAAATTTTACAACCACGTGAGTGTTAAAACTACACAGACTTGAGTGTTGTTTGAAGTTGAAGTTGTTTTACTTGTTTCAAATTACAGATACAAGTGCAATGATTATCGGCATCATCTAGATATTTACATAACTTGTTCATTGTACCACAAGTATCTTTGATGAATGATGTCTTTTGTTTAACCAAACATACCATCTCAATATTGTGATTGTTACGCTCCAACAGTAAAGTCTATAATGACCACAAGAACTATGACCACAAACCAACGTCTTTTCACTCAGTTTGCACATGAATAACATTAATTAACTACTAACTAGATGTTGTTGTCGTCTTTGTTGAGGTTGCCTATTTCAAATGGTAACACGTTGTTTAGTACATATAATCACTCTTTAAACAAAACTTATAAACTGAAGAATGATTTGCATGTTTAAAGTCATGAAATATTTCAGGAAAATTAACAGCTTTCATCATTACCCAACTGTGTCAACTACGTATGTACGGGGTGAATATATACATAAACAACTTTCCATTACCAACAAAAATAACAAGTCACAAATATATTTGGTTTAGGCCAAACTTTAAATACCCGCCATTCTCTCAGATCTTATTAGAACGAGCGTGGGCGTGACAGGTTGCTGGTTGAATTCTGTGCTTAGTAAAATATATTATTTTTAAATTGTAGGTCACTCCTACTTTCGACACATTCATGGATGCACTAATTATACATATTTGTAAAAAATTTTACATAAATAATTTTTGATGGCTAATATATGTATATGTTTCTATTATGGGTGTGGCATTTTTTATGCTACTAGAGTAGCTTTTTGTCAAATGTGGGCGTGGCAATTATTGGATTTTTTGCAATTTTTATACGAATTTACGGAAACTGCAAAAGCACTTCCAAATTTCAATCTAATATCCCAAAATTTTGGACGGACATATGTAGATCGATTCGGATTTGGCTACTGATCATATGTATATATTTATAAATATATGTACTCGTATACACAATGCAATATATAATATATATTTTTTTATTTTGGATCTTACACATCAGGTCATAAAGTTCGCATACTTCCCATCTAAAGCGAAGAGTATGAAAATTATCTCTCAAAAGTTTTTATATATATAAATTCTAACGAATACAACACCATAAAATAATAACAGAACAAAACAAATGCAAACACACACAGTGAGTGTGCCACCAACTCAATAAACAATAGACAACAAGGCACCACCATGTACATTATCTGTATATGTACTCGTACATATATCCGCTTATAAATAAGCATTGTATTTAATGGAACTCTCAGTTCATGTTATAATATCAACAGGGTCGCGTATATACCATCCTATACAAAAAAGAAAACTTTCCACTTTGTTTTATTTTCTTCGCACATTTCGCATACCATAGCCTTCTGACTTCTGGCCAAAATCAAAGCAGAAAAAATAGAGTTCATGTAAATAAATGAAAGTGGAAATCAGTTGCATAACACAAACCATAAGTTCGTGATGACGACAGTGGGGCAGAGTAGCGTAAAAAGTGGGTCACAACAGCAATTAAGCGTAACAATGAGTTACCTACACAACACCCACACACCCATTTGTGCATACACATACCCACATAATATTTGCCACATTGATATTCATTAGTATGCAAGAAGTAAAAGTACGGAAGATAAGCCGTGACACAAAATATGTCCAACAAATAACAAGTAATACTTTACTTGAATGGAATAATCGCGTACTGTAACAATTCTATTGATTTTAACACGAGCGAAGAGCAAATGTATTAACATGACGTATGCCAATACGTTGTGAATTAAGTGGTGAAGAAGTGCCATGAAGTGTCACATAAAGAAGGGAAAGAGTCCTGGTTAAAGGATATTAAAAACGAAGCACACACGGCTGAACATGATTAGATCGATTCGGATTTTTCGGTCTCTAGAGGGCAACAAAAAACATTTATTCTCAAAGCAATAAACGTAATGTTCAATATTATCCCACAAAACTCATTAGTGCCCAACATGGACAAAGAAAACTTTAATGGAAACTGTCCTTAATTTTAATGTTCCATTTGGCAAGTTACTAGTAATCTATGTAAAAGTATCAAATAAAATTTATCTCAATATTTGTAGCGTAAAAGAAAACATTTTACAGTTACAAAATACAACTCGTCAGAGGAGAATTGTAAGCACTTGTTTAAATTTAAGTTTAAGTACATTACAGAAGCAACATCATCACCATTATCGACAGCAGCAGCACTCATTTTTATTGTGTATAATGCCCCGTCTTCGTATTACATTTCACTTTGACATCAGCTTGCCAGCTAGCAAGCAATACATGGTCGAGAGTTAAGCAATAACGACAAGTTGTCCAATGACGAGAAATCTCTCAAATAATCTTCTTCTTTCTCGTCTACTTCTCTCAACTTTATCTGGGGCAACTAAACGGTAATATTATCTCATGGCATTATTAGAGTTATAAAATTTAACAATCGAAAAAAGTCATTTGACTTGAAGTTTAACTTGAGTAAATGTATTCCAGTGGTTATGGGTTATGGTTCATTACGGCATTCAATGTGTGGATAATATTTATTTTTATATGTAACCGCATCAATACCGAGATTTTTGCAAATCTTTTAAAAATTCTTACTCGTTCGTGGTAGTTTTTGTACAATTATTTTTTAATGTCCCCCACTCATTATCATTGTTTTGTTTTTGGTTCATTTACAGACAAAAATGCATATAATTCAATGCCACTAATAAATGTTAACTGTAATCTGCAGCTTTGTGTAAAATTGTTTGGAAATATTTCAAGCATTACAAAACGCACAATGGTCGGACGGAAGGACGTCTGTAAACTCAGGCCAAGATTAGTTACAATAACTATTTTTATTCCTACTTCTTTACCACCAGTACACTATTTAATTTCTTTTAATATTTGTGTTCTTAATTAAGAATGTTTAGACCATTTAAAAATTTCGATTCAGCCACTTTAACGGTTCCATTTATTTACATATTTAGAAATTTAGATAAATTTCCAAAATTTGATCATATTTGTCTTTAAAAAGTTAAACTTTCAATGAAACTTTTCTCGCAACTGTTGCTGCTGCAACAGACACAGACACAGAGCAGTGCGGTGCTGGCAAAATGCAAAGGCCAATAAACCGCAATTACCAAACGCATTAGTTTCTCTACCGATACACAAATTGTTGGCAATTCTGTTCGCAGACTAAATGCATTAGCACTCTTGTTAGTAAGTACTAATGCGGGTGTAGTCATAGTTAACCATCGATACTTGAAAAGAGCAGCACATTGAATACAGCAATAGTTAAGTGCAGCAATTTAGATGGTTCACCACGTGCGACATATGATGGTGTTTTAGGTGCAACAGTTTGGTAAAATATTTCTATATGTTAACCCTTTACTAGCTATGCTTACTATTATTAATCATTTCAGTTGTTAATTAATATAAATTGATCAAAAAGTTGATCATAAGTAAGTTTTATAATTTCGATAAAATGAAGTAAAATCAAATCAAATTAAATTACATTGAAGTTTGAATTTGACCTGAATTTGACATTTATTTGAAATGGCTCGAACCACAACCCAGTATCTTTCATGTATCGCTTTATCTACTCGTGCATTCTAAATAATATGTCTGCATAGTCTGTACCTCCACAATGGCATTCCTCTCCTCTCTAAAAAAATTCTAACCAGATTACCAAAGTTGTAGTTATGTGTGTACGTATTTATACATAAAGGGGTGGCGTAACCGATTGTTTTATATTTATTCTTATGCTTTCCTTTTAATGCATATTTTTATTTTAAAATTTTATTATTTTTTGCCTTTGATTGAAATGAAAATTCAATGTTATTGTTGTAATTTTGTCTTAAAATTGATAAAAAATCTAATTGTAGAACTTTTTTTTAAAAAACATCATGAAATAACATTTTAATTAGTAGTAGTAGTAGTTAACTTAACTTGACTGATAGAGGTTGGGAGGTTTTTCCTCTTGCTGTTCATATGATTCAAAACAATAAAAAACACTTTTGAGATAACCTTACACGTATATGGCTAAGATGTCTGCATCTTTATAGAAATAAATTAAAAACAAAGAGAATTAAAAAAGTAATTTTCACAACTCATTAAAAAGTTCAATGGGAAAGTATTTAAACTACAAATTACTTAAACGAAAATACAATATATCCCAGCTGTTGTAATCTATTTTCGCACTCACACCATTGACCGCTTACATGTGAGTAAACGAAAGTAAATAGTGCTTTAAGTTATTATACCCATATACACATAGGATGGGACGTATATTAAGTTTGTCATTCCATTTGCAACATCTAGAAGAAGGTGTCAGAGGTCCAACAACACAAATTCTCGATAAGCAGTAAAATCTGGATCGATATAAACATTTATGTCCGTGCGTCTGTCTGTCTTTTGGTACCCTCACGGTCGTAAATTTTGAGATATTAAGCTGAAATATTAAAATTGAATGAAATCAGCTAGCACTTACCCTTATTATCAACAAAATTCTATTTATTTATAAGCCTTTTTACTGTTTTTTTTTTTTAATTCTACCACCATTGTGATGGAAGAAGGTTATAATAAATACGTCATTACGTTTGCAAGTTCAAGGTGGTGGTTTTCAGATATATTACAAAGTCGATCTAGACAAGTCTGCTTAGTATAGATATTTTCACTATTTGAAAACTTTTAAATTCGAATTAAATTGGGCAGGAATTGACCAAGTTCTTCGCCAAAAATCGACTAATATTCTCATGGCTACACGCATAGAGTTACAAGGTTAAGACTTTTTACTTTACTTTATATGATGAAAATAACTCAAGACTGAGGTGCCTTGATCATTTGAAGCACCGAACCTTATGTTACATTATGTCCTTATTGAAAAATCCTTTATATATATGGATAAAGTTTTACGAGATGAGATTTGACTACTTTCTCCTACAATTTTGTCTTAGTTTTTGCCATTTAAGTTAAGTCTATTCAATCAACAACTTTCACAAATTGTTTTAATAGTTGTACAGGGAATAAATAGAGAGATAGCGACAGAGATAGAAACTTACTGTTTGTACAAGTTGAAGTGATGCATGTTGCACATAAAAACAACGGAAATTCGCAACCTATACGTATTATACAATAAAAGCAGATGATGAAAAAGCCCTTCACATAAGATGGGGATATATTAAGTTTATCATTTCACTTGCACTATCTATAAGTCAGCGTCAGAGATCCCACAAAATATATATGGTTAGCATGAATATCTGAGTCTATCTAGGCATGTATATACTCGTATGTTGGTGTGTTTGTCTGTTGTTGGCATTCTCGCGAGCGTAAGTTTTGAGATATTGAGTTGAAATTTTCTACAGACACTTTAACTGTCTGCACCCAGATATCTAATTTAAACGAGTAAAATCGGACAAGAGCCCCGCCCACAATCAACAAAAATCTATTTATCTGCCACAAAAAGTAAGCAGTGAGTTAAGTTGAAATTTGTATATCTACGAAACCTGTGAAATAAAAATACTTTAATAAAATTTCATCTTAACATGTCATGATTACGACTGTGACAATAACAGAATAAATGGAAAGAAGGATACCTTACTCCAATTTCAAATGTTGTCGAAGAGTTTTTTTAAACGTCTTTGCGTTGCATGTTTATTGTGTGAGAGTGTGAATTATTACATCATCTCCGTAAAATCGACCGTGCAGGGCCCTTTAAATAAAGCTTAACACATACTTACTTAATGCACACCTTACAACACTTACAAGGTGTTGTTGTGTGTCCACTTTGTATTACTTAAACACTCACATACTCAGATATGTTAAAGCAGATAATTTGTAATCATTTCATACGAAGGAGAATGTGATTAAGAACAGGAGCAAGAACTTTGCCACACATTTAACAGCCCATCGCCCAGAGTGGCCATTTTGTAAACCTATAGTCATGCACGTCAATACTTATTAAACAAAGGGTGATAATAGTATTAGTAAAATTGCAAGGTACTACAGTGTGACCACACAAAAAAGCAACAGGTGTGGTCGTTTGGTACAAGGGAAATACATGCTGTGCATACGAAATGAGTTCTGTCATTATTGTTATTCATGGCACAACAGCTAGCATTACTCAAATAAAAGAGTATTCGGATTAGTTTGTAACCATAAGGGCACCAACGTACGCCCAAATTTATGCTTTATTTATTATTTTACATATGAAGTTAGAGTGCAAAGCTTTATAGATAATCAATGGGATTCAGGTAGAAAAGTAATCGGCACTGTAGCGTATTTTCAGGTGTGGTTGCACTTGGACACACTTTCCGCAATTGTCAACGTGTTAATTTACAACTTGTTCTCCTTCCTTCTCTGCTGCACAATGTCCGCTTCAAGGAGCTTACTTGAAGTCTTTTCATTTCGTAGCAATGCCATGCTTGACTTTTTATTTATGTTTGGTTGGTAGAAGTATGATAGTGCGATAGTAGAGTTAATTGCTTATTGTGATCTTACAAAAGAATGTTGTTGGGGACAAAGAAATAAGAAGAAGAAGAAGAAGAAGAACAAATGCTCTCAGTTCAACTGAAGTTAAACTATTTACGAGGCTTCACTGCAATGAGGAATCTCTTTACTTGGCAGCACAGGAAGTCAGGAAGCCGAGCAGCCAGTCAAGAGATCAAACTGCAAAAGAAGAAGAATTAGGATTAACCCATCAATTGAATTTTTATCATTTCCGAGAGAGAACGAGAGAGAATGACGGCAAGTATTACAAGCAAGACGGAATGATTAAATTTGAAGTCTTGGATGTAAGCCAAAGAAAGAGACGGCACGACTTAATCAAACTTATAGTCATGAAACTTATGACTGTAACTGTAAACTTTGATAAGCAATTAATAAAAGGCATCACTCTCAAGTAAGAAAGTAATCTATCGCTTCATTGAATCCGTTCCAACATACACATTTACACTTAAGGTTACACAACATTTTTTCGTGCATCCATATGAGAATTGTATAGATTATTATAGATTTTAACCAATTGCATGTGGGTGGATGGTGGTACAATGCCCATCACTATACAACAACGTATTAGATTTGTTGTTTCTACCCAAGCAATTTTTATAATTAGTTGATTCCATAAACCCTCAGTAATAGCAATAAATATTTTAAAAAAGTGGTTTGTTATATTTGTGCATGCAAGCAAGATCCGCTTTGTGAAGAATCTCTAAAAATTAAAACTTCGCTTTTTGGAAAATTTTCATAATTTTGCAAATTATCTCTTCAAGCAACAGAACAAACTTTTTAATTATCAAAGGTACAACAAATGTATACAAATACTGGTCTGTATGTCCTATGAATAAAGTTTACAATTTTTAAAGTTTTAATTTTTTTATTCCCTTTATAGATTTTATGGTTCTTCCATTTAATCTTTTGGTCTCAGTCTCACTTCTCTGCTATTCTTCGACTTCAAAGTTGTATAAAAAGATCAATTTACAGCCTTTTCCCCTTCTTTTAGTTTTCCCTTTGATTTTCCTTTTTTTCTCACACGGCTGTACCAATTTGTTTTTATGAGCAGACAGAAACAAGTTAAATGTGTACAATTGGTAGGACGGTAGAAATGTTTATCTCTCATCTTTCTATCATGCTATAAAAACTGACAATAATTCTTCATTATTGATAATATACAGAACAGAACAGAACAGAACAGAAATATTTTCATAAAAAGAAGAAATTAAACCAAGGATTCTAAAGGTATTTGTTTACATCACATACGAGATGGGTCGCAAGTATTTTCAATTAGTTATTTTGAACTTTCAATTGTAATATTTCCCTAAAAGCCTTCATTTTAAATTTGGTTCCGTAAGCGAAGCTCCATTTAATGTATGTCCTACAACTTTTTTTTATAAATAAATTCCTAAGCATCCCTTCCAGACAAGGGCTATTAAAAAAAAATTTCCATTCATTTAAAGAAAATATTTGTATTATAAAAAAATTAAAACAAACAAGAAAAGAAATAAAATGTAATGAAATGTTTTTATCTAAATTTGTTTTTGTTCTGAACAAAATACTCGAAAGGTTTTATGACCTAAAACATAAAACTGAAAAGACCCAACAAAGAACAAAATCAGGACGTGTCAGGTACTAATTTACTAACAAATCAGATTCTGCGCCAAAAAAAATTTGTAAATAGGACGCCTGTACAATATTCGACCCCGCCTACTTTTAGGAAATCGATGAATGGAGAAATTATAAATATTTGTGTTAAATTTCGACTGTTTTCAATGTCAAAGTTATGTGGTTTTTATAGGCGTGGCATATGACAAATGTCCCTTTTTGTAAGAAACTAGAAATCTTTTAGGAAATTTTACCTTAATATCTCAAAGTTTACGATCATGATCAGGCATGGCTAAATTTATATAAATATCTGAAAGGTGGGTATGTGATGTGGGATCCTTAATTCAACAAATAAATTAGTTGCTTGTACATCTCAACTGCTGATAAACACCAAGGCAATGCAATTAAAATGCGAAACGTGCATGAAAATCTAAATTTTTATTTGGAAAGTATTTTGTGTGCCTTCTTCCAATTTTTTTCTTACTTTGACTCTAGAGTATAAAGAACAAAGATTTATTATTTCAATTTATGGCACGTGATGTCTAAAACTCCAACTAATTCGTGCGTGTGTAAAACTTTTCATAATACATGTAATTTTTATTTCTAAATTATTGTGAAATCTGGAACTATGTTGTAGAAGTTTTTGTTTTATTTATAAAGAGTTGTTAGAATAAATTGATTGATTATAAAAGTAAAAATCGACGAAATTTTTATACTTTTCAAGATACGTTCTCGGCCGTTTTCATCTGCTCCTGTTTATTATTTTTAAAAAATGTAAGAAACAAAAAAAATGGACGTACATATGTAGCCATTGGCAACCCTGACTAAAATTGAACCAATTGCACTTCAATGTTAATGAAAGAAAAACAAATAAAGAGGGATCAACACATATTACAATTGTGTATTCTTCGCCGTATCTTCAATCTAACTAAAGGGAGAGAGAGGGAGATCATGAGAGTAAGTAGATTACTAAATGAGTAAAAAAGAGATAACAATTGTTTTGTTTGTTTACAGCAACTTTAATGGCTTAACTTTTAGGCATATTAGATCATAATAATGAACGAAACAATCAACTAGTGTCTGAGGTGGTAATTCACGACGTGTGAGAAAGAGCTGCATAAATGATCATAGTCTGTAATATATGTACATGTATGTATAATGAGATGGAAATGGGTCAGGTGCCACATCCATGAAAGTTGAAATTTATTGCATATATATATAGAGGAGAAAATGGGCGTGGTCACACCTTTAATTACAAAAACTTTATTTGACATTGTATTCTACTGGAATTAGTTGTCACCTCGGGAATGAAAAAGTGCGTCGAATGATTTAATTTAGTTTTTATATCATCCACATAAGATGGGCAGTGGTAAATTGTGTTTGTTATGCGTTTGTAGAAAGAAGTGCCCTACAAAGTTTATATGAAAATATTCATTAATAAGCAGCAAAATGTGAATCCTTCTAAACATATCCGTCCGATTATTGCAAATGCCCGGTAGACTGAGATGATATTGTGTACAATTAAAAAGTAAAATGTGTATTCGTGTCACTATTAACAAGATAGAGAAGTTCGGTTAAGACCGAAGCTTAAATACCCTCCACCTTTTATAATTCTCTAAAAAATAAGTTCCTATTGCCATATTCATGTCTACGACTATTTCATGTACTTACGCAAATAGTGTTTTTTTTTAAATTATAAGCGTTTGCGTTATTCAATCACGCTCATTTTTGGCACAGTGTTGGATAGCGGTACCACTTATATATATACCAAATTTCAACTTAATAGGCATAGTATTGTGCGATATGTAATATTTTAAAGATACAATTTTTTCGAGGTATGATGAGATTTTCGTTTATTTTGGGCGTGTCTCTTTACCGATTTTGCCTAATTTCAATATGGAACAGCGAAATTGAACTAAGAATGCGTATGCATAGTTTCAATTTGATATCTCAAAAATTACGACCGTGAGAGTGCCAACAACAGACGGACACACGGACACACGGACGGACATGTCTCAAACGATTTCTCTTTTCATGCTGATTAAGAATATATATAGTTTGTGGGGTCTCCGACGCTTCCTTCGATGTGTTGTAAACGGATGATCAAAGTGAATATACCCTCTTCCCTAAGGTGGAGGGTATAAAAATTGGACAAAATTGGTCAACTGCCACGCCCACAAACGATTATCATACTATTTACCACAAAATTGGCTCATTTGATATTTGTGGGTGAGTCACGCCCCGAAATAATGTATATTCTTGGTCAACATCGAATTTTAAGTCCATTTAGCCCTTCTTTCCCTCTGTCCGTGTTTGTGGGCTTATTTTTGGTTCCGACTCCAATGGCCACAAATATTGAGAACTCGAGTTAAAATTTGGCAAGCATAAATTTTCAGTTTATCTCAAGTTTGATCAAGTAAATGGGAACAATCGATCCAAGGATATATCTGCAATGACACCAAAATCCTAAATCCGTGGCTTTCAGCTCCTCCATGGTCTCAAATTTTGGTCCACATACAGCTTTAAAAAATTTCAAGGTGCCGAACTGCGCTAAATATTTCAATTTCAGCTTAGAAAATTTCGATTTCATTAAATCTACACTTGACTGATCATGATGAGTTAAGTTTATAGAAAACATAACACCTGACACACAACATATCAGACCTTACGGGCATTGATGGTGGGTTTCCTACATTTGGCCTCCACCCTTTCTTGTACTTGTTTTCTTTTTAATTTCATAACAAATGATATAAAAAAAACAATATTTAAAATTTTTAAAAATGTGTCATTTAGAAAAAATACACAAAAAACTTCTTTAGAAAATGACATTTTCGCTTCCATTTATTTATCTGTTTAAGTTTGTTCACTTAGAAATGTGTCATATAATGTAAAAAAGCAATAACGTTTTAAGTTCAGTACAATGGTTGTCACATCATGTCACAGTATTGCTTGGCTGCAGTGAACGGTGTCAGTAGCATTACAAGAAGGAAAAAACTCAAACTAAATAGCCTTAAATGAAAGCTTCATGTACACACACATACAACCATACACATATATACAAGAAAGCATGACAATAACCCTGAACAAAATATCGTGCGAGTCAGCGTATTATCATCTTAAGAAATGGAACCTTTTAAAAAACAAAAACAAAAAAAGGGTGGGAAGTAATTTTCAAGTATTATCTTTGTTGCGCAACAAAACTTGGGGTAGCCCTCAAACCGCTTGGATGTGTACGAACGCTGCTACATTAACTGAAACCCACACCACGGCGAATGACAAACCAAACAAAACTTACTCTTTATTCTTGATACAGATTAGAGATACAGTCTGTTTGCTGTAATGCAGCAGCGACCGCGCTGTTATTGTAATAGTTTAGCTTAAAAGTATGAGAGAGGAGAAGAACCCTGAAACGGACACAAGACGTAGATAATACTAAACGAAATAATTATATACTTGGCTGACTGTGCAACAAGCCTCATTTGCAACGACACAATGACATGCTTGACAATAGAAAAATAACACATTTTTTTGATGTACAGATTTAATTGCATTCTCTGACAATTCGGTCTAAATAATGGCCAACAAGGAAACATATGCTGCTGTCTTTTTATATCTACTCTATCCCCGTAACATTAATACCTTTGGCTTGCGTGACTAGAGCTTGTAATACAAATGGTTCTTCTTAAGAGGATCCTTTGAATACGTATCAGTTTGTAATATTTATATAAGAATATGATTTTTAAATTAAATTAAACTTTAACTGATGGTTGTTAAGGCAATTGCAGATTCGTTTGAGTTTGTCACAAATTCCGTCATATTTATCGTTAAATTTCTCTAACAGTGGAATTTGATTGGGGCAATGCAGACGTGATTGGTCTGAAGGTAATGTTGCGGTTTTGTAGTTCATTAAATTCACATTAATTAGCTTATTAGAAACTGTTTGTTAATGAACAGTTAATTATCAAACATAAACACTTCTTGCTGCTCTGAAGTTCATACAAATGAATTTATTTTTGAACGAGTTTCGTATTGACCACAAAATTCATAAACGTTGCACGGCAAGTACCACGTTGGTACATATGTACGCGTACACATAACAAGTGTTAAAGAAAACACTGTAAACGCAACATTATTAATTGGCTCAAGCCATATTTTAACTATTGTAGGCTCTAAGTAAAATGAATTCTGTACCAATGATTTTTTCTAAATTGTGGGCGTAACGCTTTTATGATCCCCATTTTAATTCAGAAAATTTCCACAAACCAATATACACATATACAGGGGATATACAAAATAATATGAACACCGTGCAATATAGTAGATCTTGTTGCATGCTGGCAAGACTGCTTCCGTGTAAATAATGCGACGCGTATGCATTGCACAGTTTACGTGCCTTATAGCTTATATTTCAGTGTATTATTCGCTTTCTTCTATGACGGCCATCGGAGATATGTATGATCTCTCAGACTTCGAAAGGGACATATCATTGATGCTCGATTAGCGGGATCGCCTGTGACGAAAACAGCTAAATTGTTCAACCTTTCCCGAGCGATAGTATCCACACAAAACATGGTAAAAGATCACCGACGAAGAGGAATATTGGGCGAAACTCAAAGTAACTGATACAGACCAACGAACTTAAAAAAAATTGTGGTCAGACAACATAAAACTACCATTAGAGGCAAAAGTGACAGCAAAGTTGTTCTACGAATATATCTGCGTTCTAAAAGCAAAGGTGGCCCAACACCTTATTAATAAATAAATGTTATGTATACGTCAGGTGTTCATATTATTTTGTACACCACCTGTATATATATATTTTTTAACGATTGTGTGGCGCGGTTGTGCCGTGTTTTTCTGCTGTACAACAAAGCTGCATTGATTCATTAGCCGATACTGATTTATTTTTTATTTTTTTTTTGTTATAAAGCTTTTTAACTATAATTACTGCTGCACTATTATTGTTAAATAAACTTCATAAGCTGAAGGCATATAAGTAAAACGTTTACGTGGCCATCATGACATTTGTATTTTTATACACTTCACATAAGTTAAGTGGTATCTTAAGGGAGTTATTCCGTTTGCAACATTGAAAAGAACCCGTCGCAGACGCACGAAATATATATACATTACAATTGGTGTTAATATAGCCATGTCAGTTCGTTCGTCCGTGCGCTGTTTATTATTGGAATGCTCAGGGTAGTAAATTATTAATATTGGACTGAACTAAATATCTGTACAACAGATTTTATTTAAACTGTATTAAGTACCACACCGTCAGTGTATTAATAAATGTGCTAAACATGAGCTGGAACGGATAACACATACGCCCACAATTTTCGAAAAGAAACTTTATTAAACACAAAATCCAACTTATTAGTTGATACGTCAAAGAGGGTGTAATAAAGTTCATGCCACGCCCACTTTTTTTATATGTATGTCTGGAGGGAATTTAAGGTTTAGTTTAAGCCAAATTCAGTTTGTGTGATTGTTATATTTTATACATTCTGTTTTTTCTGTTCTACTCGCTTTATGTTTGCTTGTTTGGTCCCCACACACTCTCAACGCACTATGTTATGCCGCCATTAAAAATACATTATTAAAAAAAATAAAATATTGCGTATAATGGTTTTAATTAAAATAATACAATGGCAGAGAATGTTGTTGTTATTGTTGTTTCCATTGTTGTTATTTTTTAAAGCGTCACTGTTATATAAAGAAATGTATGTGAGCAAGCACTTAAGTATGCAGTAATTATACTCCGTAAAAAGTCTTGAAAACATAACCAAATAAAAATTGCATACATTTGATAAACTAGGACGTGTAAACCTGGCGTAAATCAAGTTAAATATATTATTAAAAAAATAAATTAGTACGATTACGACCTTTTGTGTACAGTAAAATATCCCATTAAGAAGCTAAGCCGAAGCGAAATTCATGATAAAAATTAACAATCGATTTATTAAACATGAACCAAATCCCATTATACTGATTTCTTAAAAGCATCTTCTAGTTTTGAGTAATGCAAAATGGCTGCCATCTCAAAGGAATGGATTTTAAAAGTCGAACTAGATATGTATGTCCGTGTGTTTTTCTGTTGTTGGAAGTCTCACGGGCGTAAATTTTAAGATATTGAGCTAAAATTTTGTGCGGAGAGTTTTAGGTTTTGCACACAGATCAATATATAAAATGGTCAGGAGTCACGCCCACAACAGGCAAAAATAAATTTATCTGCCACAAAAATTAAGCTTTTAAGTTAAAAATTTGGTAATTTTTTTATCTATTAATGTGCATTAGGCGAACACACACATACGAGTATATTATCAGCAAAGTAAGCGTTTTTAGTTTACTTGCACACTCTCCACACCCATTGCAGCGTTTGATTGTTTACTAAAAATGAAAGAGAACTAAATATGTGAAATAAACACAATAAGGAGGGTCATAATAATTAGTAGTTATTGTTGTTGGTTGCATTTAGAGTTGTTTCTATTCAGATGTCAACTGTGGTTAACGACATATTGCTGTCATCGCGTGATATTAACAGTTCTGTTGTTAACTTAATAATTTATTATTTATTTTATTTTACATAAACACGAACAACATCAGCTAAAGTTTGTAAAAAATAAAATATGTGTATAATGTATATTCATCACCATACTTTACACGACTTGTGGTTTGGGGTATACTAAGTTTGTACAGATGTTAGTAACTTCTAAATTTAACCATGTCCTCTTTACGTCTGTCTGTGCGGTGTCCAAGAAAATTTGTGTATTTTAATGAAATTTTGAAAAAGGACATGGCTTGCTTTAAAGAAGAACTCTATTGAAATTAGACCGAAGCGGGACATTTTTAAACCCCCCCCCCCCACTCTTATTTAACCATTAAACCAAACAAAACAAACAAGGAACGCTAAACTTAGCTTGAATACCCAACATCGATGCACCAAAGCTTTTTATTTTATACGTAATGCATTATGGACATATTGCTTGGTCGACTTTACCCAATTTTAATACCAACCTACATATGAAAACTACCAAGTTTTGAATCGATATTTTAGTTTATGCGACCAGGAGAGTGATTTCCACAGAATACACTTACGAGACAGACAGACATTGTTAGATAAAGTGGTGCCATTCGAAATAATTTTTAATAAGATTAGAATATATCATCAAGTGGGGTAGAGTCGGGCCTGACCGACTCTCATATCTTTTCTTATTTCGCATTTGTAGTGAGAAATATTTATAGAAACATTCTATTTTCATTGCACGTGTTATTCTTCTTGTCGATAACAAAAAATTCCACCAAATCGTGTGTTTTAGTTGAACATTATCCAGCGTATGTTGTATTCGTTGTTGTTGTTATATAAGAATTATACTTTTGATTTAGGCTCTTGGTTTGTACAACCTTAATAACTGACCTCCCTATAACCAGATACAATTTCAAGTTAATCCAAGTCACGGCCTCTCTGTTAATGAGCACCTGAAAACAACTGCATGTACACTCTGCCTTGAATGTTTTTCATATATTCAAACATCTAACTTGTCTCTCCAAAGGAGAAGAAGAAGAGAATTATGTAAAGTTTTTCATAAGTATAAAATGAGATTTCTGAAAGAAAAACATTGTTTCAGAATTCATGGAAAGCCAGCCGTACAATGAACAAATAAAATAACGGAACATCTCAAATTTAGGGGCTAACAGTAAGTTATGACAGTTGTTTTGTGTTGATGCAGAAGAAAACTTTTTAGATTTGCATTTTTTGTTGCATGCTCAGATTACTTTACTTTTCACGCTTATGACAACAATAAAATGCTGAAGTTGTCTTAACCTATATACTTAAACATCTTTAGAAACTTTGCAAGTGTCCATGAAAGTGGTTGTTTTGTAACTGGTTCTACGCACAGCTACGATGTGTTTAATATAGAAAATGCATCTGTGAATTATCGGGAATAAATTTTGTTCAGCCCATGGTAAGCGTCCAGATCACATATAACTTCAGGGGCCATTTCATTTAGATAACTTCATATGATGTGACGTTTCATATTTATTCATATATGTTGTTGTTGTACATTGCACTGCTTTCGTTCTTACGTTTTGTGAGAGTGATTAAAAAATCCCCATATGTTTGTTTTGCTTAAATAGTGTAAAATAAAAAAAGGAAGAAAAATGTTTCATGAAAATTAAAAAGTGCATTGAGCTAAAAAAATCAATTTTCCTTTCTGCCAGCCTTAATAAAAATTCCATTTCAATTAAAGTAACAACTAGAGCAGACCCTGGGGAAAATAATGGAAATACAAATTTGAAAGTATGAAGAAAGAAAGAATAAACGAATGGTAGGTTGAGTTAAATCTTAAATACGCTCCACATGTACAGGGGATGGACAAAATAATAAGAACACCGTGTAATATATGTGAAATGTGTGATATCTCACCCTTGCAAAGGGGGAAAATCGACGAGCATTAGAGAGATTTGTGGCCGGACAGCATAAAATTACCGTGGCAACAGTGACAGCAGAACTATATAGGCACTCTACATCTATTGTGCGAAGTGTTCATATTATTTTTTTCATCCGATGTTTTTACAAAGTGAGAGTGTGGCACCTAACTTACTACACCTTGTACTTTTTTAATAAACAAAAAATTACAAATAAAAGTTTTTAACATTAATATTTATATTGGTTTTTATGTTTTTTAACATTTATTTAAAGGTGTTTTCAAAATTTTGAAAAATTCTTTACCAAACCTAAATTAAACATAATATTAAAAATTAAAGTAAAAATTTAAAAAAATTTCTAATATTCTATATGTTCTAATTTTTTTTTAATTTATAAAATTCTTTAAAATATTTAAAAAAGTAAATAAATATTTTAAAAAAATTATTTTATAAAAAACATGTAAATTTAAACAAAATTAAAATTTTCTAAATCAAATAAAAAACTATAGTTGATGTGAGTAGTGTAGGGTATAACTTTGTTTTTCCTTTAAAACAAAAATTCCAAAGATTTCAACTTTGTCTTACTTTGCATTTAACTTGTGTTTCCTTTCAAAAACTATTATTCTATTGTTGACCTTCTCTTTTTGCACTAAAAACTTCTCCTTGTTCTTATTTGTCCATTTGTCATAATGACATAATGCGAGAACGAGTTTACGACAGATTCTTCCATTGCTGTTACCATCAATGTCATTGTGAATGGTTTAAATCTTGTTGACTTTCAGTAAACTTGTTTTATTATCTCTCCTTAAACTTAAAACTGGGTGAGTGTTGAAACAGCATAAAATTACCAAAAGTATGCTGCCCTGATAAAGGAATACTTAGATGTGGCGAATAGTCCTAAAAAGTTTGTTGCATCTATTTATTTAAAAAGCGATTGATGCTGGATTTATTTACCAAAAAAAAAAACTTTTCCAATCATGCTAAAATATTGTACGTACCGATACGAAGGTATAAGTATCCTTTTTTTTTGTATATATTAAAAAACTTTATCTTAAGGTTGATTAGAAGAAGCAGCCATGTACAAAGTGATGTTGGCAGCATAGCAAAAATTGTTAAGGGATAAATTGTGTGTACGTGTATATGTGACTAAAATTGTGTTGCTGCATTATTATTACTGGCATTTAAAGTTGAAGCGAAAGTTTTCATCTCCATTTCCCTCACAATACATTTACATATATACCATAATGAAAAAGGACGTTACAACACAACTCACAGCAAGCACATCCCGTGTATAACAATGATTGCAAACGCATTAAATATACGCACAAATACCATTGACTCGTACGTGGGAACAACGTCACTAAATGTGTAACACAAAAGGAAATAGAGACAAGAATGGTTATTATCCATAATCATAGATGTATTATATACTTGTGTCTACATGTGCACATAAACATGTTTAAAAAGTTTTTACCACACAAAACTACAAATTATGTACATACGCATCAACAATAACGTTAGCAGAACATTGTAAATACTTGTTCAAACAAACAAGCACACCACAATTACTTACACGGACGAAAGAGAGAGAGCGAGATGGAAAGAGATGTGAAAGTTTCATGCATGCACTCATGTTCTGACTATAAAACAAAGCGATGCCAATAAATGCTATGGCAACAAATTTCTAAAACAGCAAAACTTCCTCTCTGTCTCTCTCGCATACTCGTTTATTGTGTCTCTCTTTTACTGTACACATTGTTAAAGTTTTAAATGAGGAAACATTTTATACTTTAAAGTTTTCTTTTCCATCAAAAAAAAAAAAAATATTTCTTTCCATTCATTCATAATCAAAAAAATAACTCTTTGTACACGAGAGTTTTCACATATCGCATATGCAGCAAATCATTTTTCCAGATGTATGTAATGTATGCATTTTATGAAGAGGAAAGCATTACAAAGGTAAATGTGATTAAAAAACTTTAAAAAACTTTTTTAAAACCCTTCCTCCACCTTATATAAACCAAGTCAGCATGAATATCTGAAACAATATAGCCATGTCTGTCCGTATAGGCATCTACTCTGGTAGTTTAGCGAAATCGGCCAAATGCCGCGCCTACAAACGGGTGGGATATCAAGCACGCCCAACAATATACTAAAACTAAAAACCTTTATAAAGCGTAAAACTCGACATATTCATGGACTAATAGAGGGCGCAATCATGTACCTCCGACGACCATTTGAAATGAATTTAAGATTTGATCAGATGTAGTTTTTATCCTTTTTCTCGGTTATTTAGATATTCATGATTTTACGATTTTTATTCATTAATTATGATCTGGCACTACTTTATATTATACCATATACCACAAAACTTGTATCATAAATAAAACTGAAAATCATATTATGTGAAACGGTTGCCAAGACAAAGAGATCACTTTTATTGTGTACATACACATATGTGTTGTACATTGTGTAGATAATTAATTTCTGCAAGTTGTTCACTTACATGTCATTTAACTGCTAATTGTTTGTGTAATATTTCACGTTCAACAAGTGGCCTCTTTTTCTAATATTTACTTATTTTGGTATATAACCTGGCTGCTGGTTAATGAGTCTCCTCAGTCTGGTTGTACTACCGTTATTACAATCTTTTCACGCTTTTTGGCTTCCTCACAGGCTCTCATCACTGTGAGCGAAATAAAACAGAAGTGCCACTTGTACGAGAATTTATTCATTTTTATTTTTTTCGTACCTCATTACACTGTTGAGAATATACTCCATGTACGTGCCCTTATAAAAGCCATAAAAAAGAGCAAATATGATTTTAAAAAATATAAATTATACTTCATCTGAGAATAAGTGTTTAAAGGGTAAAATGTAAAAACAAGCAAGATAATTAAATTTTGTTTAAGCTAAACTTTAAATACCCTCCACATCTACTTAATACAGAGAGTGGATATGGCATGTACATGGTTGCGGCATCTAATACACATGTTACACATGTTACACATCACCATGCAAGTTGAGTTTTAGGCTTTATAAAGTTTTTGGTACAATGTGGGCGAGTATTTTATTCAACCACGCCGCTTTTTACACTTTGTTGAATACACAACATAAATTTCAACTTCACAGCTGAATTTTGTGGCAAATAAATATATTCTTGTCAACTGTTGGCGTGGCTAGACTAGATGTGCCCATCTCAATTATAGGGTCAATATCTCAATATTTACAACCGTGAGAGTGCCAACAACAGGCAGACGCACATACAGGTCTAGTCTAGATCGGCTTAGTTTTTGATGCTGATCAAGAATATACTTTGAAAATAATATAGAAAACACTTGGTGGGGCTCTGACGTCTCCTTTAACCTTTAATATAACCCCATCTTATATCCTAAAGACACTAACTAGTAATAAGGGCTTAAGTAGCATTTTAGTTAACACAAAAAAAAAAAAAACAATACACATAAAATTACATTTAAAAAATTTTGAAATGGGGTTATTATGACGAGTGCGATAAGTAAGAAAGTGTGCAGAAAAGAAGCAAACAATAATTAGTTATATAAAATACATATTTATGTTGGGGCGAACATTTGCAACAAAGTGATTTTTGTGTTTTTCTTTATTTTACAAAAGCTTGTTTCATACTTGAAGGATGTTACGGAGATTTAGTAGTAATTCAATATAGAAACATCTAAATGACTTGTTGCAAAAGTGCGTCCTAGGTTTTTCTATCAATTTTTAAGTAATCATTGGGAATTTGAATTTTTACATTAAAGCACTAAATTTTGTTTTATTATACCTTCCACCTTAGTGATGAGGGTATACTAAGTTTGTTTTTCCGTTTGCAACACCTAGAAGGAGACCCTATATATGTTCTTGATATGCGTCGAAAACTGAGTCGATATAGACATGTATGTCCATGTGTCCGTATGTCTGTCTGTTACTACATACCGTATTATAAATATATATATATTTGCCACGCCCACTGTTGTGGATGTGGAGGGTATTTAATATATAGTTTTTTTTAGTTGTTTTATATATTTTTTAAATTTTGAACAAATTATAATTACAGTTGGAAGATACGTCTTGTATACCCATTCATACGATACTTTATCAATTTGTTTTCCACATTGTGTATAAATAGCTTTAATTCATTTCCATTGAATATATTGATTGGAATTGACAAGTATTGTGGGTTGATAATGGGAATATGCTTCAACAGTGAAACGCATTAAATGTAAATTAAAATATTTGTGTTTGATTCGTCGTTTAATTTCCATTCAGTTTTCAACCACTTTACAAACAAGTCATATACTAACGCCATATGTAGAATATTTATTGTATTTATATATTAATAAAAATCATATATTATCACAGCACTGCACCGTGTGTACAACGCATGCAGTGCATACCCACGCATGATTATTTACATATTATCCACGTACGGGTAGTATTTGTCATTTTGCACTTGTGACAACAAATTGATAAAATTGTATATTAATTCATATGTACATATACATGCGCGTACAATTCTCATAAACTCTAACATTTATGCAAATATGTACTCATTAAAAAGTAATAATAATAAACAACAACAATAACTCATATATGATATCTTGTAAAGTAATTTTTCATAACTTTACAGTAAAAGTATTTTTCAAAATTAACATTTTTATATATATTCATGGGATGTTTGTCATTGTGTAATTTTGAAAGAAAGAATTTTTTTTTTAAACTTCAAATGCAAAAGTTGTTGGATTACAAGAGGGGAACTCAACCTTGACAACCTTGATCTTGATATTTCCTCTTCTAAACTTTTGTATCTGAAATGTTATCTAAAATTTTCATTCTTAAAAATTCTCGAGTGTTTCCACCTTAATTCCTCACCCTGTACATACAATATATAATGTTTTGTGTCACAGAGGAAGTTTTAATTGGGCTGAAACAAATTTTTTTAATGGCAATGCTGCTTTTGTGGGCGTAGTCCTAAGGCAAACTTATTTATATATTTACATCGTACTTTAACAAACTTTACGAGGAAAAGGATTGAATTTACTTAGCGGAAATTCTGTTGTGGGGGTGGCCAAACATTGCCCTTTGGTAAATTGTCTAATATTCGTGACAACCGTTTTGAAAATGGACCGAATCGGATCATATGTAGAACCCCAGCCCATGTAAGGCCCTATTATAATGAAAATCTTTAAGAGACAAAAATTGCACTTTTTAATATATTTTACAATAAATTGGTAAAAATAGTTAATTAAGTTAATAATTTGCTTTGCCAAATTTATACCCGATCGGATCATTTTTAGAATCATTTTCCCTGTAATGATATTTCACGAAGTAATTTACACAATGTATATGGTACAGCCTCGCCTTTACTGATAGAACTAAATAAATGGTCCGGCTTGACCGCTATAACATTTTCATCATCGAGGGCTATGTTTGTTAAATTTCAACAATATTTTTATGGCTATAAAATTTTGTTGTTGGGTTGAGGGGGAAAGCATTGATAACCACTGGTCAGTGTGGGACCTTTACGAAGTGCATTCACTCCTGCTGGCACTCATCATATAGTTTATTCCATAGCAGCGGTTCAAGTATTGAGCCTTGAGAGATGCCCGCTTTTATGTTATAGTCACATAAACCAGGTATGCGTGTGTTTTCACTAGCGCCGCGATATTATGGGGCTAGCTGGCGGGGTTAAACGCATATTTTATGTTGAGCGTTACTATAGCACAGAACTTTTTGATTCCATTTTTCCATCGTGTTTCTTCGATGTCCTTTTCAGAAATATTTTTTACATGCATTATTGCATCAATTGTAGATCGTCCTTTACGGAACGCATATATCCAAACTCCAAACATTTGGAACATCTCGGAGCTGACAATATCTCTCTAAAAAATCTTTTTAGGTTTTTCTAAAGTCTGCTTATTTTACATGTGGATAGAGGATAAACTTTCATTTTATTTTTATTTTTTTCAAAATAATACAAAAATGCCACAACCACATATCACATAAATGCAGAGACTCGAATAGACATTCCTGTGAAAAAATCATTGAGCAACTTTACCAGTTTACACTTTCAGCATAATATAAATTAGAGCTCTTATATATAAAAACAACAATAACATTAAAAAAAAAGTAAGTTTTCATTAATTTACGAAATATCAATATATGTATGTATGTATGTACTACAAAGTAATTACGGTACAATTGGTGCGTTGGTGCGTATGTGTGCTTTAATTCTATTGTCTGCTCAGCACAATAGTTGAGAAGACAGAGTATGTGTAATAAGTGTTGTGCTCAAGTATTATCATTTAATTTTACGCACTTTCATCCCACACAATAGCTCTGATTATATTACATTGTATTAAATAAACACAACCAACGGGTATATGAGTCCTTGTGCATTGCAGTCTTAAAATGTGTGTGTGTCATGACAGGATATGAGTTTCATTAACTTTTAGTTTAATAGCTTCGACAATGCTTTAAGCAAGGAACTGCTGAGATTTGTAAAAAAAGTTAAACGTATATGTTATGATTGTAATTATAAGTATATGTGCACACACAGACATAATTATTCATTAGAATGGTTTTATATTGAGGCGACTGCTAATTGACTTTTCTCAATCAATTAAATTCATTTTAAAAAAATCTAACACATAGAAAATGAATACAATCAACCAAAAACGTTTAAATAAAAGAAATTTCCAAAGAAATAAAATATATTTGGAAACTTTGTAATTAAAGAAATGCTCGTTCAACAAAAATTTATGCGTAATTTGCAGCGAAGAGATGTCTAAATTAAGTAGGAATAGAAACAAGTAAGACAACTAAATTTGGCTTAGACCCTTCACATAAACAATAATGGGCGTGTTCAGGTAATAGTGTATGTATTACGTATCAGCTTGCAAGACCAGTTTTACGTGTAATACGGTTTGTTTTAAATTGTGGGCGCGCAAGTTATTCGATTAACCTAAATTCGTCAGTTTGATCGACCTCTTTTTATAGTATATGATAAAAACTTTTTCTTCAAGCTCTAGGTCCTTTTCTTTATTTATGTTGTTAAATTATTCATATAAAAACCAATATTTCGACTACTGTGTTGTAGTCATCATCAGGGTGATTCAGCTAAAATATGTAAATATGGTTTACAACATAGTTAATATTCATGTAATGTATAATCTAATTACCATCTGTACTATACTATTTATACACATATTCAATATTTAATAACACATTAAATTTTGGTAGAAAATTAATTAAATTACATTGCTTACTAAACTGGAGTTAGTGGAAAGAATAAATGAAAAGTATAGGTGAAAAGTATATTACGTATATTAGCTTTTAGTTAACGGTTTATTATTCACTGTCTGCTTAGAGCATCGTTTTGTAAATGTGAGCGCAACCATCTGTGTCTGTTTTGTAATTCATTCTATTCTTCTCCGGTTCTCTCAGTATGTGTAACATTTCTAATGTTAATCGTTTTTGGTAGTTACTCTCTTTGTGAATGATCCTAACATTGTCCCAATCTGGTAAATGACCTCTTGTTTTGCAGTGATCCGCTAGGGCTGTTTTAGGCGTATTGTTCTTATCTCTGCATTTAATGTCAGACTTGTGCCCAGATATTCGTGTCTTTAGTTTATTCTGCGTTGTGCCGATGTACGTCATGTCGCATTATTATTAACTTTATTTGTGCTATATCGATGCATGGTATAATTATAGATAAGCGTACCGAATTTCAAGTTCACAGGTCAATTTTTACGGCAAATATAAAGGTTTTTGTTGATTGTGGGCGCGACCACGCCTATTTTTGACCCATTGACTACAGGGATTATAAATGTGAATACAAAATATGAACCCAATAGCTTAATTTTTTGGCTAATACATATATCGATTCTGGGCGTGGCTCTTGACCAATTTTGCCCATTTTAAGTAGCGATCTGCGTGTAAAAACTATAAATATTAGAACAAAATGGCAGCACCTTGTCTCAAAATGTAAAATTACGGACGGACATATCTATATATTATACTTTGTAGAGTTCCTAACGTCTTTTTGTGGTTGTTGTAAATGTATTACAACCATACAATAAAAATATATTTCCATCCATGATGTATTTTCTTCTTGCCCAACATTCAACCTCAAATTCTGTGTATTTGTCTGCATTAAACGAATGCTTTAAAAATGTTTCCTTCAATCATACGCGTTATGTCTCTTTGTATGTGTGTGTTCTCTAATATTGCGTACAGACTGATACGAATTGAACCATTTTACTGCATATATAAGTCGCTGTCTATGCTTATCCGTGCTTGTGTGCTTGTGCCACTGCACGTCCAAACTATAAAGATTTTTCTAACCGTATAATAAACCATCAAGTTAGTTAAGTAATTGTCTATCGGTCACAAAACCCAATTGATTGCTACATTTATTGCACGGCAGAGACACCTGTACTGAGTGTCAGTTAAATGATAATCATCAAGTCATGGGTTATTGTGGTTGCTGTGTATGAGTCTGGGTATGCTGATGATGCAATTGCTATGTGGACTTACTTCCATGTGGATACCTTGAGGTATAAAGGCAAAGTATATGTTTGAGTAAAACTTGACCACCGTACTTAAAAATATAGAAAGCATAAAATTATCTGAACTTTCTCATGTACACACGTGATAATCTATAAAAGCTAAAGGCTCTCTTTTCATTCATAATTCGAATGAAAGGTATGAAAAAGGAAGTTTTCGTTTACAATTTATTTTTTAAATATTAAAGTTTCCTCATAATGGTAAAACCGTAACGAAGCCAAAACCTTATGACAACGCCATCAAATATTGAAACGACCTAATGGTTTTGAAATCATTAATAGCACAAAATGTGCTTCTCCCCTCCATACTAGGCTAGGCTGATGGTCTGCTGTACACACATTATGTAAGTACGTAGAGAAAGCTAGCATGTATTTATCCGTTCAGTAAGCCAAACCAAACAATCAAACAATCGTTATGGCGTGTGTATGTAAGCAATTAGCTATATGCTTAGTGAGGAGTTTGTGGGCAAATCCACAAATGAATGCAAATATGTTTGCATTAGGAAATATGAGTAGCGTTGGCGCAATTATGAATATGAGGCGGCGTGTAACAACAATAGTTGTTAATGTTCAATATTATCTCATAAAATCCACTTTGACCTCATTACGGTTGAAGTTTCGAAAATTACATATAGATTGCCCGTGGTGTTAATCATAGCATGCATCAATTGTGGTTTACGTTCTGAATCGATTCAAGTTCGTCTGTCTGTCCATCCTTGCTCGAGTATTTGTGTACTGCAGTGTTCTCTAAATGTACCGATGACTGGTTTTTCTTAGCATCAGCCTTGCTGTGACCTTCGCCATTCGGAATATTTGTAAATGCAATAAAAACAACTTTAAATTATTGGTTTAATTATACCCTACACAACTAGAGGCAAAGGATATGGATGTTTCCAACTACTATTTAGCTGAAGATACACCCACGTCTAGTATCAATGTCAATTTGTATAAAATCCAACACACCAACACATGTTTTTGTACGCAGATTAATACTCTAATAATCGGTTAAGAGCCACGCCCATAATCTACAAAAATTTATTTATCTGCTTCAAAAATCGAGCTATAAAGTTGAACATGGGTACGAGTCCTTAAAATTGTTGCAATTATGTATGTCCCGTAAAAGGGCGTGATCGGATAACAAACCGCCAACGTTTGCAGATTTAAGATTTGTCCCTAGCCAAATGAATGAAATGAAATAGACTTTAATTTGTTGTTGAAATTTTGGTATGATACGAAAGCGCTATTTTGCTATTTTGAACCAATTGAGTATATTTTATTTGTTCGAATTTAACCGTCTTTTATATTTTTTGATAATCATTTTTATTCTAAGCGCTAAAATGTTGATGCATCTTTGTTATTCTAACAAAAATAACTATTATATTCTTGCATACGTCATGTACATGAACATTATATGTATTGTATAGATGTGTATATTGTGCAGTTAAGTAAGCAAAGGCCAGCCACCTAGCCAAATGTCTATACGGGCTGAGTAAACGCACAATATGTGGCCATAGCGGAAGTCACAACCATATTGTACAATCCATATGGAACTTAACAAAACTACATACATATTAAAAGTACAAAAACAACAACAACAAAAATGAAAACAAAAAGGAAGAAAAATTCTTCAATAACCTTAAAAAAAAAATGCCAATTAAAATTTTATAATATGCTCAAACAAACGCTACGTAGCATACCCTGGCAAATGCACGTATGCCGAATGAAAATGTGGGTAAATAAAATATATAACACACGCATACACCCACACATCCCATTACCCCATACACATGTGTGTACAAGTGTTGGCATGTATATGAAAATTACAATTTGTTGACTTGTTCTCAGGCTGTTGCCAGTTGAATAAGTGCTGGCCGTATACAATATTGCACATATTACAAATGATACAGATGTATGTGTGTGTGTGTGTGCGTGGAATTGTCGGTGTAACGATGAATTTATATTACGCACAGTAGCTTCATGAATTTGTAAATTTACTCAAAATAAAAAACAAACAAACACAGACACCTACTTTCACTCGGCTATACGCGAATATAAAACACCATTCCCCTCCAAATCCCTTTTTGTTATGATTTATCCAAAAGGAAATTTAAACTTAAAGTCGATTAAGCAACCAAGCTGTTGTTGGTGTATCGTTAATAAGCTTTAAGCTTAATGTCAAGTTAATGTATCAAATTCTACCTGGACAGTTATTTTCTTCTCGCCCTTGGTTTTTTAAAAAATTTTTGAAACCACAACTTTGATTTATTTACTTAACATAAATTTAATAAAAATTTCACGATCACTTAACCATGGACGTAAGGACATGCGGTAATAGTTCATTCGTTTATTAAAACTTATATACCGACATTTGAAGTGTACAGCAGAGAAAAAATGAGAGGAAAATGTGCAAATTGTATTTGTACATTCATTTATAACAATTTTTTGTTTTTTGTTTTTCGTTTATAACGCAGTATACCAGACAAAGGGCGTAGACCTGAAATTCGCATCAATTAAATGCAATAAGTTTTTATAAGATTCTGATTTCATTTAATTAAAAGCAAAGAAATTAATTTGAAAAAGTTTAAGTTTTTTAGTAAAGTCAACGAAAACTTTTTATTGATTGGAAATTAAATGCGTTGGTGTCGATTGCTTCATCTAGAAGAAGGGGTTCGTGACACAAACCCCACAAATTATTAACTAAATTAACAAAAATTTCTAAAAGATATTTAAAGTTACTGCAAATGCCACACCCACAATTTGTAAATATATAAAAAATTTCGTTAAATGAGATTTAATATATTTATAATAAGGCGATCCGTGGTGGGGAATCAAATAGCAAACGCGCCCATAATATATAGGAATTTATTTTTGAAATCTGCTGTGGGTGTTGATAGCTATTATATGCACTAATAAAGAGCGTAGTCAGGTGTGAGCCCCGCCCACAATTTAAGATTTGGCACTTTACTTTATCCAGCCTCACTTAATTCATCGCATTCTGATTGATGGTGAAAGAATTCCATGTGGTGCGCATTTTTATGAATGAGAAATAATTTTATTGTGTCTTGTTAGAGGATCCGTTAAGTTTGTGTGTATTTTAGCTTTTAAACGCTTTTTATTACTTCGATTAATTCATAAACATCGATTTAACTACATCCGTCCGTCAATATATATTTGGGTTTAAGCAGTACTTTCAGATGCAACGTTCAGATCATATATGGTCTTGTCTTGTAGTTCGATTAACATTTTGATACTGATCGAGAATAAATACTTTGTAGTTTGTGGCCTTCTTTTGGCTGTTGCAAACGGAATGGCAAATTGAGTACACCCCCGACCCATGTTAACGGTATAAAAACAAGAAAAGTGGGTTGGTTTCCCAGAAACTTTTTCTGCATTTTACCATAGATTCAATCAACTACTTATCTACAACTTATCCTTATTATAAAAAATTTATAAAAAAATATACTTTTGTGAAAAGTTATTTTGCAATATTAAAAAAAAAAAAAAGTCAAAATATTATAGTCGGTCAAGCCCGATCATCAAATACTCTACACCTCTTGATGTATTATTCAATTAAATTTTTTCTCTGATAAATGAAAAAATTATATTTTTTTATACTTGTATTTTCAAAAATTTCAAAATGATACATAAGTCACAAAAGAGTTCTAAAAATAGTCCAATCCAGTCCATTTTTCAATAGGGTACCCTTTGGGCCATTACATGTCCTTGTAACAAATTTTATCGAAATATCTCAAAAAATGCGACCCGTTGCTTGCGTACAAATATACATGGAAAGACAGACGGACAAACAAACAGACGGACATGGTTAAATCGATTCAGATTTTGATTGAATCGATATAATTGATAGTTGAAGGTGGTCATTTGTCGTTTAGGAGTTACAAACATCCGCACAAACTTAATGTACCCTTTGCCACCACAAGTGGTGCAGGGTATAAAAATGGAATAAACTCTGTTGTAAATGTTTAAATGTTTATTACAAAATTTTCCTATAAAACAATGTCAGCTGCAACAATAATAACAAATAAACAAGCAAAAAGAAAAAGAAAGAAAAAGGAAAAAAAGGCAGCAATAAAAATGTCAGAGAATAGGTTGTGGCAGGAGAACCAACGACATCAACAGCAATACCAACAATAGCAACAGCAAGAAAAAACAACAACTATAGCAACAACCATAACAGTAGTAGTAGCAGCAGAATAACCACCACCAACAATAACAACAACATTAAAATAACTACAACAATAACACCACTAGCACAAACTACAACAAGAGCAACAATACTCAACAATTAGACAACTAAGGGGAGCTTGAAATAAATTTCAGATCTGCAAAGTAACAGACATGGATCAGATATAGATATAAAACACATGACTGTTCATCTCCAATATCAACTTTTGCGTGTTATGTGAATACCTTTTTTTGTGGGTTTTATCATGGTGTAACTGTTATAAGATGAAGATAATGATTAGCAGTTACAAAGCGATATGTGATGTACAAGTATTTACATGATCCACATCCATGTACGATTACTCACTTTGATAATTGACATTCATTAACGGACGTACGTACAGAAAACGTATACTTTTCTATTCATCCATTAATATATATAAAAATTAATTATTTATCTAATATCTAGTGTTCATACCAGTAATCATAAAAGACAACTTTTAATCCGATTATATATACGAAAGGCAGCCCTTAAGTGTTGTGACGGAGGAAAATCGCTACACTCATTTTCCTCTCACACAAATCCTACTGGTATTATAGTACATAAATAGTTGATACTTGTTTACATATAGGTATATTATACAATTTTCTCGCATGCTATAAACGTGTATTGATAGAATTGTATTAGTTGTTAAGTTATTTAATCTGGCCACTCCACTCAATGTCCACGTCATCATACTCGGGTCAATATACGACAACTACCGATTCCAATATCTACGTGGCAAAATGCCTTCTTGTCTAATCGACAAAGACGCTCGTTCTCTTTTGTCGGTGAGATATACAAGCGTGAACATCGATCCTGAGTTGACTGTGAGCTACGCAAGTGTGAACAACGATAAACATCGACTTTATTTTTGACTGTGAGCTACGAAAGTGTGGACATCGATAAAGATCGATTCTATTCTGACGGTGGGCAGTACAAGCGCGAACATCGAGCTATTAGCCAGTAGCTGAGAAAGCAAGAACAATCAAGCATATAAAGGGAAAAGAACGAGTTACAAACCCAAAGGAAACAACACTGATATGGTGATAAGTACCTATCAGATTATATTCTAGCCCCAAGTTAAATGATCCGAGAGTCGATGGTGACAACCCTCGATAGGAGCTAGTTAGCTGTATTATATTCGATGGTGACAGGTACCTCGAAGGCCAGTGAGGAGTGGAGGGCTGGATAAAATATAGTCGATGCACCAACTTAATAACTAAGCTAGGATTAAGAATTTATTGAAGAAATAAATCACGGAAAGAAAATTGCAAAGCGAGCGTTCCCCATTATAAGTAAATGTGCGAGTCACCCTGAAAACCGACGGCTTCAACCCAGGCCAAGAAAATCTCGTTACAGTGTAGAAAAAAGTGGCCACACTTCCTTTCCCCTAATTTATTTAATGTTCTAAAACGTGTCTTTTGGGGATAAAACAAATTATCTTTGACAAATTAAACCGTCCATCCTTAAAGTGCTGAATGTAAAAACGATGAAAGTCCTGCAGAGTATGCACAACAAATAAATTTTTAAACATACTGTTCATACATGAAATGCATAATTCATGTGAAACTGCCGAAAACTATACAAAAAGAAACCAACCAACCAACTAGCAGTAGTCGCGAGTAGCTCTGCTCTTGATGATGCCCAAGAGTGAATTTTAAATTTTCTCTACTAAACATTAAGTCATAAACACACAAATACACTTATACGGAAAACTTATGGGTTGAATTGTAACTGTGTCCTGCGTTGAATAGCTTAACTGCGAGCCGAAAGAGAAAGAGACGGCACATCTAAGTAATGTCAAGCATTCAGGCAGTCAGCCAAGCAAAATGCAAACAACAGGAATTACTTACCATCACAAACAGTGCAACACAACTATTGCATTTTAGTGGTCGGTTACTATTAAGCGTATGTTGGTTGAGTTGGTTATTTGGTTGCTTGGTTGTTATTGTTGAAAGTATTGGTATTGGTAGTTGTGCTGGTGTCAGCAGTTGTCGGAATATTTATAGTTTACTAGCACTCTTGCCGGTGTTGACCAGACCAAATCTTGCAAATTGCCTGCACCACATAGATGACCAACTACTCGTACATCTGCAAGACACTAGCAACAGCAATAACAGCTAAATTGCAAGCTTGGAAATTTACGGAATATGTTTGAAAAGAATATTACGCAGACACTTGTAAAGACATTCAGATGAGTGTAAAACAATTATTAAGGATTGAAAAATTATGTCTGCAATGGCGCAACCAGTAAAGAACTTTGATTTGCCTCGAATGCCACATGGTTCTATACATAAACAGAGGGCGTGGCAGATCTCTTCATTACTTGTTATGTATCAACTACAAAGTTAGTTTCTCCGCTAAATCGTGTTTTTTTTTGTAAATTAAGGGCGTGTTTGTTATTCAAACGCCCAATGCCTCTCTATTTACAATAGACAGATATGCGGACGATTTTGATGCAGATCAAGGTTGTATATATTTGTACTGCAAACTAAACGACAAACATCCTTCTTCCTCTTTATATAATTTAATTCTTTTCCAATAAAAATATATTTTTCAAAAGCATAAAGTTGCGAAATTTGAGTTTTTTTAACTTCTGCCATTATTCCAATTATTTTTATGCTATCACTTGATGGCATTTTCAACAATTGCTTGAACTGTATGTTGTATAGCTATCCCAACCAATGCTTTTTCGTGGCCACACAGAGAAAACTTTTGCTGTCTCCACAAACAGTTACAACAAAGTTTCTGCGGTATTTACCATTTCATCTAATGAGAAGACTTATTAGAAAGTTTTAATTCTATACAAGTCCACACAAACAAACAAACAAACAAATAACCCGATTGGTTAAATGGGGAAATTAAAAATGGCGGAAACTAAACAGAAATGTAACTTTATGTGTGACACAGAAGTGAAGTGTGAGCAGTAAATTTATTATTTTCAATGTAAAGGCTTATCGTCATCGTAACAATTGGAATTTGATAAATACATCAGCAATTCATTCCATATGGACTAAATAATATAAATGAGAGTAGAGTCAGAATTATGCAGCCTAACAACGGTCAATAAATTCACAGTTGAAGCCATACCAAAGCTGCACCGTATTCCACTCTTACTACCATCGTTTTCAAACCTTAAATTCTAGAAAGTAAAGAATTAACGATGCCATCCTATGCTGTAAAGATTAGCGTAGCAGTAGTCAATCAAGTTGGTTCAGTATTTCAGAAATGATGGCAAATATTCACAAAATAATGTTAAATGATCTTTCAGTTGTGTGCCACATACTCGGTGATCCCTTAAGAATTAAACTGCACATAAATAAAACAAGTTATGTAAGTACAACAGATCCTCGCCCAACCCTTATTATTACAATGTTTACATATGAATACTATGTTTATAAAAAGTCAATGCGATTTCTAGCTACAGGGAATTTGCAAATTTCATTTCTTTTGAATCCACATAGTAAACTGCTTCTTCTACTTGATTCTCTGTTACACTAATTGTTGTTTTGTACGAATTATGGTTTTAATTAAATTCAACAAAGATTTCAACCATTTTTCACTTCAGTTATTTGCAACAATAATGTCAACAATAAAAAAAAAAGCAAAGAAGAAGAAGAATATATTGACTTAGCAATAACACCCAAAAGAAGGCGTTTTTAAATCAGTGATATATATGCAAGCAGTGGGCGTGGGTGTAACCTAAGAAATATGTTTAATTATATAGCACAGGTTTTGTGGCAGAGATAGATAATTTTGTGGGCGTGGCTCTCATTCGATTGTGTCCAATTTAAATAACAACCTTCGTTTGGAAAATGTATGTAAAACCGGACGGACGTTTGTAGTTCGACTTGCACCGAATAAAATTTCTTGAACATTTTCATGTAATATGTGTTTAGGGAGGTTCTTGCTTGCAAGAATCGCATCGCCGGTATCTGTTCTCTATAAAAATCGTATAACCAGTGACACACGAGAATGGTTTATGAATCCATATGTTATTTACTTTTATTCGTTTGATTTGTTCATAAATAGTGCAGAGTACTACGTTGTGACAGAACAGTGCTTCAGCATAGTACAGTGAAATTGAAACCATAAGAGCTAACAACTAGTAAAAAAGGGCCACATTAGGCGTATGCGAAATCTAAGATACCTCTTTCATCGAATTGAAATAGAATAAATTAACAATCAGACCGTCCATGAAGCGATTTTGCCCATTTACGTTGCACAACCGTAAAAGAAGCGAAGATTATGTGCAAAAAATTTCAGCTCGTTATATCAATGTTTTGCAGCCGTGAGAGTCGTAAGAGGAAAACGCTATAGAAAGACGGACGGAGATACGGGCTACATTGACTCGGTTAAATATGTATACTTTGGTGGTGCGGCTGGCCCCTTTCTGGTATTAATAAACGTTTCAACAAAACCAATATACTCCTAAAAACATTATGATGGTTCGTATAATAATTGTAAACCACCTTTGGTGCTCTCTCTTATTCATCGAATACCCTTGTAAAGAACTCAAATGTTTCGTATAAAGTTTTATGTGCGATGAAGTGCCGTGAAGAGTAGCCAGCAGTTGCGCATACATATAAATATTGTACAATAATTCATGCAGAACAAGTGTTATTGTTGTTGTTAGTGAAAATATATTGAATGTATGTAATTGCACAAAAAGCAAAGCAGAGGTTAAAAGAAAACAATTGTTCCCTGTACGGCCTGGTGTAGGGTACAACGAGAATAACAAATTTGATTTTTGTAAGAAATTATGAAATATCTGAACACACACACACACACACACACACACAATAAGATGTCCATCACACTGTACTCTGTGTTGTGGTTTTACGAATAATTAACGAATAAATAAAAAATGAATTGTGATGCAATCATAACAACAGCAACAACAAATCAATTATATGCCCTTTGTTATAGTAATTGTGTGTTTTAGGGCATGTGCGTAACATTTTATTGCATTTGCGGTTTACGAATAGAGACTGCGGTCGTATAATCATTTATCAACATAACAATAGCAACAACAAAGAGAGCAATTACAATGAAATACTTTTATAATAAAAGTTCTCCTTTGGGATTAGCTATTAATGTAATTAAGATAAACTGTGCTAGTTACTTAAAAACAACAACAACAACAATAAATAAATGTGGTTTAGATCAAATCTTAAACACCCACTGAATCTTTAAACGTACAGCGGGCGTAATAGGTACCTGAGAGCACCCGCTAATATTCTATGGATTATGTGTTAAACTACAAATTGCATTCTGTGTCAAGCATAGTTTTGTGTGGCAGCCCACACTCATCGATGAATACACAAAAAGGTATGCTTTTTTCTTATAATAATTTTTGTGGTTTGTAGACACATGTTTGAATAATTGTGGGCGCGGTAGTTAAACGATTTTGTCCCATTCAAATAGCAAAATAAATGTGTATACAATTATACACTTTACTATGGACATACGGACGGACATATCTAAACAGATTTAAATTTAAATGTTGATGGAAAATATATAAACTTTATAAAGTCTCTGGAGAGCCTTATCATCTTTCTTTTGTATCTCTCCTATATGTTAGAAAAAGTTGCATCATTTTGAAAGACTCAAAAGAAAAAGGATCAGTATACTAAATAATTGATATTATTGTCGCACATTTACTCGTTAATGTGTGACGGAATGGGGAGCGCATATAAATGAAAATGAAAATGTTCTCAACACAATCAGTACCAAAATAATAAATTATCGTTATTATGCTCAACATACATTTAATCATTTATATACATATATATATATATTGTCTATTGTATGAACTTGGACAAGGAAAAGTTTATCTGTTCATATCATATGCTGCCACAGACATTCCAAATCTCTCTTTGTCCATTTTTCATAACCAAACTCAATAATTTTAGTTTTCTGTCCATTTAATAGAAAACTAAACATAATTATAACTCCACATCATATATACGGAGAGTATGATATGAAGAAAGAAAAGTAAGTTATAGAAAAATTGCCTTGGACGGATTGTTGTAGAGAATAAGTTCACTCCAAGTGTACATGTGTGCATGAGTGCTAATGTCTGGTCTCTTGTTTAGTATAATGCAACTAAAGGCAAGTAAGTGTATGGTGTGTGTGAATGTGTGTGTGTGGTAACATTTGGGTTCACAAAAATTATTTTATTTTATTTTATATTTTTATACCCTTCGCATGAGCTAGTGGGATATGTTATGTTTGTCACTGTCTTTGCAACAATAAACTTGAGGTATACAGCAGAAGTCTTGTAAAATTGAATCGAGGTAAATATGTCCGTCCGTGAGTACGTCTGTTATTGCTAAGGTGTTGAAATTCTCAAGTCCAGTGCCACACCCACAATTCATAATTACAGCACATTTATAACAAGCCCTAGACAGATGTTCTGAAAATGGGCAGGGCGCAAAATAAAGTTTCTTTGTTTCCATCAACAACACCATCACAAACACATACACTGTAAATGATTATTTTTATTTTAACGAAACCAAATACGTTTCATTTTCTAAAATAATATATATTTATACACACCCACAAAAGGAAGAAGTTAACTATGCAGAAGGGTACTGTACTGCATGCAAGAGAGTGAAGAGCAGTAATCCAGACTGCAGTGTACGTACTAACACTTCTAAATGTTTGTGTGCTATTAAAGAGATTGCAGTTACATGATGAAACATGTTGTGGTTTTCTTATAGGAGGACTCTACTCAAACACACACACGCACACGTACACATATATATGTATATGCATCTAAACGTAATCACAAATTTATAAAAATTGTTAAATACTGCTGCAGCACATGTCTGAGTAGTAGATATGGAGCACACATGCACACAGAAGGAAGCAAGCCTTTGTGTGGTCAAATTATAGTATAAATATATGGACAAGAGCTGGAATGTTACCCTGATGCCGAGGTTGACTGTAATTGCCATGGTTTGTGTGCGTTTGTGTGTGCCAAAGTAAATGCTCAACATGGAATTATTAAACTGCTGAGTCTGACTTAAATAAGATTTATTACAAAATGTTCTTGTGTGTGTTTGTTTTCCTTTTTTGGATGTTGCTTCATTTTTATACTCAACCACAAAGGAATTGCCGTAGGGTGCTATTAAGTGTGTGGTCTCTTCCTCTCTATTCATAATTTCGGATCTATTCTAATTTATTTTTAATTTTGAACTCTTGTTAAATATGTTACGGGTTGAGTGTGAGTATGATTCATCCCCATCAAAGTGGCCAACAAACAGATAATACTTCCCAGTTAAATCGAACCGAACTAAAGTATTTACAATGTTTTTGCCTAATTTCATTCTGTTTACCAACTAACTCCCAAACCCAAAAGCACTCCACTCCATCAATACAATTAAGCAGAGCATTTGGGATAAAGTTGTAGCAGAGGGAGGAAAAAGACACAGAAATAATCTAAAAAGTACATTTCAACTATCATTTGACTTTTGACAACTGTTAATACCCAAAGAAGTATAAAAGAAAGGCAAAGACTCTAAGACAAAATTGGATGAAAGCCAGCAGAAGATGAAAATGACAGTTCATGAAAATGAAAAGAAACTTGAAACATATCATCAAAGTAATACCATATATTCTTTTAATGCTCATGTGAGACTACAAGTGCGAGGAGGAGTGTGGGAGAGACACATTAAATTAGAAAATACACAAACAAGGTTGGAATATAGAGGTTTAAAGTTTTACAAAGTTTATACAACATTTTTTGATCAGCATTAAAAAATAAATTGATTTGACCAAGTCCTTCTGAAGACAGCTCTTTCAGAGTCGCAAGTTTGGTGCTCACATTTTAGTTAAAGCTTCAAAGTTGAAATTAAATAAATTTTGAAAATTGAATAAGAAACACCCCACAATACGAGGTGTTAGTTTATACGTAATACTTCTCACTTTTATCGAGCGTAATTAAATATTTACAAAGATGTAAAACAAACTTGCGTTTGTGCTCAAGCCAAAGCACCTCCAAACATATGTATTGTGAGTGTGACAGATACTTGCTTTTGCCCGCTAATAGCGTATGAAATATTTACGTTTCAACACTCATTCTGAATTCTGCACAAAAACAGCTTTCTTGTACATTGTCAGCGGGATCGCATAACCATGAAAAGGGTCAATTTGAATGTGCATAATGAAGACTCCAAATTACTCTGTAGAGTCGCTCCTCCTTCTGGGTGTGAAGGTTTAAAAATATTAGTTTTCTTATCATTTGATATTACATATAAAAGCTGCGGCCTTTTCCTAGGACATCAACATTTTTCCCAATATTCCCATAAATAAGTGTCATACTTACATACCTGGCATGATCAGCACGAATCGAAACGATTATTCACGAACTAGTGTAAAAAATTCCAAAGTAATTTTTTCCATTCCTACACATATGTATAAACTCGTTTATCGATATATTTTTATATTAAAGGAATAAAATGATTTTATAAAATTTTTTATATAATCATTAAAATTTATTCCTTTTATAAATGTTTTCTTAGTTCCGTTGTCTTGTACATTAATCAAGAGCGATAAATCTATACCAATATACTCTAAATTGCTTTAAACACTTTGAAATATGTTTCATTTTAGAATATTTTAATTATTCATTTACTTTATAGTTTTTCTAGTTATGGGATATTTCTAAAACACTGAATAATACGAACTAATTTCAACCCAATCTCTTTATTGAAATATACTTTTAAACGGGTATTAATTGCCTAAAAGGTGTCACTCCTTTTTATTACACCAGACTAATGCTGCTGCTAATTAATTCTTTAATATTCAGATCAGCAAGCTACTAGAACATGTGATGTGTTTCATATGAATTGTTTTAATAGAGAGATTGATCTCGTTTTGACTTCTCTTACACACCACTTACGAATTAATATCATTCAATTCGTTATTTCTTTTCGGTTCGCATTAATCGGTCGAATTTTAGATTTTAGAATTTTTTAATGATTAACAAAAATTATAAAATAATAGAAAAAATAGAAACACTTTTAAAATGTATTAAAATTTAATGCATATAAAAGTATATAATACAATTTTGAGTTTTTTATTCAATTTTACTGCTGATACGTACATAAATGAACAAAAAGGAAATTGAACCTTTTTCAAGGAAATGTTCTTAAAAAGTAGTGCCGGGTACTCGTTAGTTCGTTTAGTTTTTTTTTAATTAATAACTTATAAGAAGATGATGAGGGTATACTAAGCTTGTTCTTCTGTTTGCAACACCCAAAAAGAGGCGTCAGAGACCCTACAAAGTATATATATTTTTGATCAGCGTCGTAAACTAAATCAATTTAGACATGTATGTCCGTGTGTCTGGTTGTTGTTGGCATTCTCACGGGCGTAAATTTTGAGGCACTTTTAGTTTTTGCACGCAGATCGCCATTTAAAATGGGCAAACTCGGTCAAGAGCCACGCCCAAAAATCGACAAAAAACTATTTATCTGCCACAAAAATTGAGCTATAAACTTTAAATTTGGTAAACAATGATAAATATTAGCTTCATCGATGTGCTAAAAATGGGCGTGGAGGGATAATATACACGCCCACAATTTACAAAAAACCATATCCAACGTAAAAGTAGACTTGTATGCTGATACGTAAGACATACACTATTAGAGGGCGAAATATATATATATTTGCCACGCCTTAGGCCTTAGTTAAATTTAGTTTTCTTATTTGTTTTATCTTTAATAGAACTTTTTAAACTCAAAAAACATTTTTGGTTGTTTCATGCTCCCTTAGCTTTATGTCCCACAGATAGATTATAATATTTTTTCTTCCATTTTTCCAGATATTCAACGATTGCAATATCTTTCAAGTTTATAGCACGAGTCTTTGGTAATTATATGAAATTTAATTTGTTCGTTAGTGTGTGCTCCATAAATTATTGTATTGTTCAGAGGAGAAGGAAAGCAACAGTTTGCATCTCTTTCTCTCTGATACAATATAATATCAAAGACACATATTCATTTGACTTGAGAAATAACAATTAGTGAAAATAATTATTGTAGCAAAGTCAGTAGCGTACAGCAGAAGTAACGAACAAACACAGCTAACGTCGCAAAAATGTTCGAAATCTTGTTGAATTTAATTAAAACCATAATTCTTAAACAGCAAATGCTTGAGAGAGCAGAAAACTAGAAAGAGTTCTGGTATGCAGATTAAATAACATAATTTCAAATGCCAGAACATTTCAGTAAATTTGTGCATATGAAGAAGACATTGTTACAATTGCACGATGTTTGGATGGAAACGCATTCAAATCTGTGAACTGATACCACACCAAAGAACATTAATAAGAATTTTATAGCGTTTCTTTTGTTCTTGATTTTATTGGTATGCAAATATTATCTCCTGATCTTTTTACTTCATTTGTAGGGAATTTTAAAGTTGACTCTGTGGTGAGGTGTCCTCATTCTATGATATAATTAATTTTTAAAATCGAACATCTTGTCAGTATACTTACTCAAGTGCCTGCTTTTTTTTCTTGTGTTCAGTTGTTTATCGTTCCAACAATCATCATAAATAAGATATCGGTGCACATATATTTCATGCTAATCGATAAGTAGTTTATACAAAAATTACAAAATTGCAAGCTGTTCAAATTTACTTTTACACCATGCTTATATAACATATGCACGTATGTATATATGTATGTATGTATTACATAGGAATGCTGTTTGGGTACAATTTTGTTCTCATTCTCGGTATGTTTTGATGTCAACTGGAAAATATGGTTTCAATGCAGTAAATTATTGTAGGGAACAAAACATAATACAAAAATAACAAAGCTATACAAAGCTACACTATTAAAACACACACGGCACAGCATAGATACACAGCGTCCATGGTGTGTACTCGTAAATCTCACAGAACAACAGCTTTTTACACTCCCTAGAGTTTATAGTGGCCGCATCAAACCTGAACCAAAACGAAACGATTTGACTTAGCTTAAGCAGTATTGAGCAGAGTACAGAATTCGATTTAAAATAAAGTAACAACAACAAAACCCCTGCAGTTGGAGCTAATATTTATATAGTTCCACAGTAATTTACATGAAGACGAAGACAAAGAATAGTACGTGCAGTAGAGCTGCTCAACACAAAAAATAAACACATTTTGTCTATATGGTATACAGAACATTATAGAGCTTTCCAAAAAAGAGCAACAGCCAACAAGGATAGATTAAAGTTTTATAAACCATACACAGCACTAAGCTGTTATAAATCAAAATATATACAATTACACAAATACAGAGCGAGAGAGAGAGAGAGAGAAAGAGATCAAATAGATCCAATTTGAGTTTATATTCTATGCTAAATAAAACATCTTATGTCGCAAATGAAAAGTGTACTAATATCGAAAATGATTAAAAAAGCAAACTTTGACCAAGAATTATACAAATGCTTGTGATTAAAATTTTTATACCCCACACTATAAAATAAGAGGCTTCAACGGCTTATGCCAGACATATCGATTGGTTCACATACAAAATCTAAATCAATTTCACTATGTCCGTCTGTCTGTCCATGTATTTTTTGTAATCTCAAGTCGAAATTTTGATGAAATTGAGGCGAGGACGATCACTATTGACAGTAAAATCTAAATCGATCTTTGGTCTAGGCAACCGAGTGTCCATCTGAATTTTTTTTAAAATATTTTTTGTCTTTGCAGTTTCGTATTTACAATGAGCATCATGTAAATGAGATTTGGTATTTCCTGACTAGCTCCTACGTGCCTGTACAATTTGCAAAATGCAGACTTGTAAGGACTACTTAAAATTTGAAGCATTTAATTTAAAACAAAGTTAAAAAATGAAAGAATTAAAGAAAGTTATAAGACAAAGTCTGCCTCGTTCTACTCATATTCTATTAACTCAATTTTTTTTTGAACCAGCCAACTCTATGATGAAGTAATGAATCTGTTTTAACAAGTTATTCTGTCCATTTTATATACAATATAAAAATATAAATGTATGAGCATAAAATTAAAAGTAAATTTTGTACTCTTTCTCTCTCTATACATATATCTCTCTATCTCAATTTATGACCTTATCATCATCATAATCAAAATTGTCACATAAATCCTGGCAACAACATAAACACATATACATACACACACTAAATAGAAATATAAAATATTTTAACATCTTTACGTAAAACCATGACTGGGTTGCACATGATACTTGTATTAAACCATACACGAACACACACACATATGTGTATATAACTCCAAAGCTAGCGTGAAATAGTTTTGTAAAATATTTTGATATCAGCAGAAGTGTTTTTATGTGGCTTTCAAGTTTACACACACACACACACACACACACACACACACACACACATACACACACACACACACACACACATACATACGTACACTTTACTATGAAAACCATGGTAACAACTAAAAGGAAACAGTTGGAAAGGAAGGCACACAGAGAGAGAAAGAGAGTGCATACCAGTAACCAATCATAAATTGTACACATAGTTGTAATAAATGCTGCTTAAAAGGCATGAATATATGAGCAACAACAACAACAACAACAACAACAACAACAACTGCAATAATAAGTTACATAAAACCCCTGCCAAGAAGTAAAATTCGGTTAAGAATCATCTAAATGCATATAAATCTAAATGTCATGTCTATGATAATAATTTTATAACCATGTATGAAGGGTATATGAATGTGTATGTGTGCATGCATATGTGTACATGTCTGTGTAGACACATCCGCATATTTAATACAGCACAAATGCATTTATTGTTCAGCTTTCTTTTCTATTTTATTATCATTTTGATTCTTTACTTTTAAGTCTCTACGGGATTGACTTTCTTTCTTCCCTTTATATGTATGTATGCCGTAATACCAGTTACATTTGTCACACCATGAAAAGATGAAAATCTCATAAAGTTTTATAAATTCTTTATCTTCTGTTAGATTGCAAAAGACGAAACAGAAGATGATGAAGGATAAGAAGAAACAGAAAAAAAGAAAATAGATGAAATTTCTAAGTATGACGAATGAAAAGATGGCTTAAGTATCAACTTTGTGTAAAAGCATATGGTATCCGTCCGTCAGTCCGTCAAGTCATATTTAACTTAATGCGCCATATAGTTATGGCTTATTGTCAAAATGCAGTTGTATTAATATAAATTGAATGGAAAAGGTGCAAGAAGAATACAATAAATAAGAAACAATATTGGAAAATGTTCACATTCATAAACTGTGCACAGAACTCGCACAAAAGATTAAAAAACTGCAGAGGCCCTGTACCGATTTTTAAATCTAAACACATTTCAGAAAAGTGGGTGTATCGTTAAGCACGATTTTGACAACTTTTAATATTGGTTTGATGTTGCCGATAACATATTATTACTATGTAGCACCACAAAAGGACGCATTATCGTCTTCTCCAAAAGTTAGTGAAGTGACATTATAATAAATCCAATATAGCAGCCGAGCCAATATGTTCAATTTCTAATCTTTCTAATGCCAATCAATATGGGGGTCTGTCGAAAGGGCTTGATGCTACAAATTATTAAGCCCAATATAACGGCCGACGAAAATATTATTTTAAAATTTTTTTTGATAAAGGTTCGGCAGGCTCATTACAGGCAGGTTTAGCATAGTGGAAGGGTTAACCCTGAAGCGAAATAACATTTTACTAAAGTGGGCGCCCTTTTATATGTAATGATTTTTCACAATGTATTCAATATTGGTATCAAATGAAAGAGTTCAACGAGTAGAATGCATTAAGCTATTAGCAGTCGTTGCAAATCAAACATGATACATGCTGCCATAAAAAAATCAGTGTTTTTTAATCTTTAGAATGACACACTTGTTCAATTTAAAGGCTTAAAGGATCTCGTTTCAACTTGTTTGCAGCCGTTTTATCTTTAATGGTATTATTGTATATTAAGGTGTGTTGTGAATGTTTTTTGTATTGTTGTCATTCAGGTTTGCGTGCTTCTGCAAATTCGTTGATGCTTTTTAAATAAGAAACATCTCACATAAGTCTGTGTGAAACAAATTAAAAGTTCTCCTTTACTTATAAACCTCCGGCACCTCTCTTGTGGCGCAGAATAACCACATATTCAGTTTGTGCAAACGATTGTCCTTTTTTAAATATTATATAATAATAAAAATTAATTATTGAGTCGAAACAAAATGGTCGCACGCATCCGTTTGAGCGCTTGTCCGTATATGTGTTTGTTCATGCATCTCTGTATTTAACTTAAAGGTCGAATATATATGTTTTATATCCATTTAATTAAAATGGTGTCGAAACAAACCATTTTCTGATATAAATACATTTTAAGGACATAGTTGTGAATTTATTAATATTTTTACACTAAATTTAATCTTCATTATGTCTTAAGGCAGTGTTACATAATCGTTCTTAACCGACTTTAATATTTTCACTTTGGTTTGAATTTTCATTTTAGTTTCAAACCATAGTGCGACATGTTTGAGTGTCTCCTCATATAGTATTTATTGGTTACTGACGGCGCTCAGCATAAAATGCTGCTTAAAAGTATTTTCTCATCATAATACCAACAGATTTAAATGCACATACATGTTTCAGGCATAATGGTTATATGCCGATGATGACGATGAATATTAAATGCAATTTAATAATTTTTTTTAATATTTTTTAATATTTTTTTATTAAAGCAGACACATGCTTTCATTAAAATGCTTATATTGGCAGACATAGAAGAGAAAGCATATAAATCCGTACGGGGTATGAATGGATAAATTCGCACTGTTATTGATTTCAATTAAAAAGTGAACAAAAGTGTGTTCAGATTCATTTAAAAAGGAATCATTTGGATTAGACCAAATCTTAAATACCCTTCACAAGTACATATAAAGAGTGGGCGTGACAGGCATGCTATACGCATCAGCTATATATTTTTTGCAAATTTTGAACACCTTCCGGGTGTTGCAAATGGAATGACAAACTTATTATACCCATACATTTTATGTGGAGGGTATAAAAATTCATCATTATTAATATTATACTAAAATTTAAATTTACATACATATGTAACATGTCTATTTCCAGTTACATATTGTAACTGTATTGGAAGAGGGATTATATTACAAAATATATTTTTATATTTTTTTTTGTTTTTGTGTGTGCAAAGTGAGAATTATTTCCCCGTTTTTGTTTGTTAACTTGTTTGCGTATTAATTCAGTTAAATATGAAATATATTGAAAAATATTGTGTTTATCTAATAGATTTTGCACTAATACACACCTGCTACCATGTAGTGCTCCTCTGTACCACCGAATATTGATTTATGTAATGCTGACTATTAAAAGTTGGCGCTGTTGCCGTCATGATCATTTTCAATATTTACTTTACATACACATTTTATGGTATTTATTGGTATTAAGTATTACATATCCGCACATATGTTGACCGCAATACAAAGTGTATATATTTATGTAAATTATTAATTTTTATGCAAATTACAATAAATTTTGAACTTAATTTTAACACATGATACACGATAGCACACATTTACTTGATACTTTCTTCTATAACTTTGTTTTAATTACTTTACGGGAGTAAGTGTTTCACAATGTTCATGTAATTTCATTTTTTAAAAATAATTATTCGTCATAATGGATTCAGAATAAATATACTTGGCTTAGCATGAACTGCTCATCAATTCTTTCTTTAACTGGGAATCGGCCGTCTTGTCGTAACCTTCAATTTGAGCAAACTGTGTTTGTATTTTTTTAATTTAAATATAATCATATATATGTATAATTATTTGCAATTGATCACCTTCTGACGGACACCATATGTGATGCAGTAAAGCTCTATTTTATTATAACCATCATCAGAATGATGTGCGGGTGTACTGTTTTGGTTCAGATGTTTGTAAGTACCAGAAGCGAGCGAGCCGAGTATATATATTCTTGATCAACATCAACAAAAAAGTTGATTTAGGCAATCTGTCCGTCAACGTTTTTAACTTTCTTGTTGTTTCCCATTGCAATTCGACAAAATCGGGCAAAGGATACGCCCACAATGACGTCCTAAACCTAGCACCCAAACCTTTAAGCACTCTCACAGTCACAAATTTTTAGATATCGAGCTGATATGTGATCCACATATTCTTCGTCAACGTTGAAAGCACCCTGTTAAAAATGAGCAAAATCATATTGAATGGATTGTGATTAAAAAAAATGCAACACATTAGCTACCACATTGGATTAAGTGTGAAACCATTTAGTTAATCTATTGTACTTTTGATATCTTTATTATTTTGTGAAAAACTGTAAAGCAACCACTTTGGGCCGCCGTCATATTGTGTGTACATGTATAGCTTTTAACATTTTACTTATCAAAAGATTTCGTTTGCTACCGCTCTTGAATAATTATGGTATTGTACTTATCGAGACCTCGATATATTGGCTTTATAATTCACTTCTCCAGCCTTTTCATTTGATACTTAAGATTAATGAATTGGGAAGAATAGTAAACTAAGGCCTTCAAGCGGCCGCCGTATTGGATTTAGAATTATTTTATAGGGCTCTTCGCCTTCTACACTAAACACTCCTTACAACGTAGACGTTAAAGAGTCAACTTTTCGATTTTTTTTAATCCAAAACCAATTTCAATTGTTTTATATTTTTATGGGAGAATGCCTCTCCCTCTGCTTATGTTCATAACTTTCAAGTTAAAATGTTTGCTGTTCATCTTCTGTTGCATTTTTTTTATTTTGTATTTTTGTAGAATCTACTCTTGTTTCACTGCCATGCTGGCTAATGCGTTGTTTGTATCTATGTGTAGACTAAAAACTTTTAATAAGTCTTCTCATTAGACGAAATGTTAAAAGCCACAAAAAAAAAAACTTTTTAGAAACTGTTGGCGGAGACAGTAAAAACTTTCTAACATGCTTACCAACAAAAAGTATTTGGCCACTGGCTATAATTGTAACAAGTGCATACAAGTGCACAGAGAATGATATGCTTTGCTGGGCCTTTTGAAAATGCCATCAAGTGTAGGATAAACATAATTGGAAAGATCGTTATGTTTTTCAACATGGTTGTGGGGTTTATATGGGGTTAGCTTGAAGCGAATTAAACCGAACTATTCATTTAGGGCAAACGTAGACCAACCAACTGTTAACCTGAATGATTTCTTTTTATACAACTTATTAAAATAAATCTTAAATGATGTGAATAATACTTGAAAGTTTCTGCTCCCTTTATATAGGTATTTATGGTTTGAAAATTATTATCTAATTAGAACGATTTCAAGTACTTTGTATAACTTATTACAGTTTTATTGCACTTGAAAAACGGAAATTATTCAACAGGTTAGGACCACCAAGAGGAAGTTCCAAATGTCAAATATGAAGCATGTACTGGTATACAAAATAGAGATGACAGTTTATGATATTTGTGGGTGGAAAGGGGTGAAAAGCTACGTAACAACACCATGAGATTTTAACATATACGTCTAAGAGTTTTTCCCCCAAAGAAACTCTGACGGCCACAAAAATTGAGGTGTTAAGCTAATATTTAATGCAGGCTTTCTTAGCCAGCAGTTTTCTATTTGAAGTTAAAAAATTTGTATAACCGCCAAGCCTATTATAGACAAACTTTTGGTGCTACAAAAAGTAGGAAAAAAGTTTTAATTAGAATGATGTAAATGTAGAGAAAGTAGGCGGGGTCAAATAGTATACACGCCCACAAATAAAAAATTTAGTTTTTGCTGCTTAAGTTGGATTTGTTACCCCGAGGGTGCACGTGAATACATGCCACGCCCACAAGCTGTGTGCAACTTTGGTGGACTTCCAAGATTCGCCCTCTCAACTTCACAAATAGAGCCATAAAATTTAATTTAAATATAATTTGGGAAAAGGTGTGCCATGCCCACTTTCATAAACAAATTTTTTTTCCGAATTCAGCTGCTTAGGCAAAATACATAGAACATCTTAGTTAAAAAGGTGCACGCCCAAAATTTCGCATATATGTGACTTTGACTTGCTATTGTTATTTTACAGATATTCTACAACAACAATAACAAATAGAATAATAATATCGACTGAATACAAATCCAACAAAAAGGAAAGAAAATCATAAAATTTGTTTCATGAAAATTAAAAAATGCATTGAGCTGTAAATTCAGTTTTTTTCTTCACCTTAATACAAAAGCAAAAAATCCATTTCAACGAAAACAACATCTCTCACGGGGGAGAATTTTTAATTATTACAAAAAATATGTAGCAATACAAAGAAAGAACACAACCTGTACATACAAGTATTTATCCAAAAATGGTTCATTAAACGTTAAAGAATGCAAGCCCTCTACAGAGACATTCGCAAATCTTCAGGGTATGACAGCAAGGGGCGGTCTTTCTTTAACAAGAACTTGAATTTTTGTGTTTGTTTAATGATTTTCCTCATTTTAAGTTTAAAGTTATCGTTTATTTATAAGTGTCCATCCGTTGGAGTTGTTTGCTCTGAGCTCATCTGTTTATTTTCATATAAAACTTTTTCCGGGCACATCTTAAAGTAACCAACGAGCATTACAAGTTTTTCATTTATGATAATAATTCTTTTCCGGTTTTTTCATTTACAACTGCAAACAGAATAAAAATATATGTATACCCACTACCTCAGGAAGGATAAGAATGTATTCACTTTGTGAAAACGTTTGCAACGTTTAATAAAAGAAGGTTCCTCCGCTATGGTTTGTAGTAATATTTTTGATAACTGTTTGATTTAATTTTTATGTGTGTGTTTATTTAATGATTTGTCCATCTGTCCGTCTTGTAAACACTACCTTTCAACGTAAAGGAAATAATCGCAGTCTTAGCAGTTGAAGTTTGCATTATATAGTATAGAAACGTGTAAAGTTGTCACATGATATATAGTAGCGCGGCTCGTTCGAACCCGTGTGTAGAGAGTCTTATTAATTTTTCTCCATTGGAGGGTAATTTCTCTATCTGCACCAAATATTTTTAATAATCCCATTTAACGGTGTGCCAAAAAGGGGCGGGGTTGGATAACAGATACATCCAAAATTTATAAAAATATACATTCAGTGCATTATTGTTTTTAGCCACCGTTTGTAGGTACAGGTGGAGGGTATTTAAGTTTTGTTATTTGTTTCCTTTATTATTATTATTATTATTGCTGTTCTTGTCGTTGTTGCTGTTGTAGTTATGCTAGACACAGAAAGTGGTCATTTGTGTGCTAGAATGCAGTTTGGGGTTCGTTCGTTTGGTCCAGGGTTCCTCTGGCCAACCGGTAAGTGTGTTTATAAGCCATAAATATTTCTGCAACTGCTGATACTAACAACCAGTCATCCAGCCAGCTAGCCAACAACACTAGCGAAACAAACTTTAAAATAATAACAACTACAATGCAACGCAAGCACAACAAATGAAATAGTAGTAGTAACCAGTAAACCACCCCACACGGGCAATGGTTGTCATATTTTTGTTGTTCCTTTTTTCTTTTTTGTACAAATAGTCATTCCTATTGTGCTTCGTTTGGTCTAGTAGACTCTCTAACTGGCTTTCGTATGACGGTTGGCATTAGCTGCTAGTTCTGCGTTATTCTCGTCTGCTCTGTTTAACAACACAGTTAAGCTGTTAAAGTAAAAATGTACAATTCCGCCATAAGTTTGGGTGTTGTCTGTGTGTGTGTGTGTGTTGGTATTTTGGTGACTTTATGTTTAGGTTTAAATTTAAAATTCACTTGGGCATCATCAACAGTAACTCGCGACTTTAGTTCTTTAGCTGCGGGTTTCCAGTTTTAACAGACGACGTGTACATGAATTTTACATTTTATAAACGTGCAAATGTATGTATTTATATGTACGTGCATGAAATTTATGTTTTGTGTATTTCTCACTCCCTCTTTCTCCCTGCCACACTCTCTCTCTCTCTCTCTCTCTCTGTCAATTCCTTCCTTGCATGCAATGTCTCGTGCTTAGGTTACCTAACATTTTTATATGCTTGGAAAGTATTTTCATTCATTAAAAGCATCTGAGCGAATACGAGAATTCTCTCCAGTCATAGAACATACACCCATAAATAAACTTTTATATGCATTCTTGATTAACTTTATTTCATTATACGTACTGGTATGCAGGTGCCAGTTGTATACTAATATATTTATGTTCATACTGACAATCATTCTCGGCGATAATGATGTTGAATTGATCAGTTGTAGGTATTTGCCGGGTTCTACTACGCTTGAGTTTTTCATAATTTTATGGAGAATTTTTTCAAGTTTCTGTTTTGTTTATGCTTTTTAGAAACCTTATGGGGGCATATTGTTATTGTTGTTTTTCCCAGTTTTATTGTATTCCCACATCTATATTTTCACTTATTCTTGTTGTTGTTATAGTTGTTATTATTATTATTGCAGCTGACATTGTTTTATGGGAAATAATTCTCCACAAATTTTTCAAATATTGCACCAAAGATTTTCTTTCTATTTAGAAACTTTTTTTCTTTTGCTGGAGATGTGTTTTTATCACACAAACTTTACAGTACAAAATACCGCTTGGGTTTCTTCTTTTTCAATAAAAATCCATAACTTTTTTTTTTTGTATTTACAGGGTGTGATTTTATGCCTTATTAAATACTTTCTAGTTTTTCCAATTGTTCTCATTTCCTATATATATATAAAGTAGGTAATGAAATAGTAATGAGTAGGCGCAAAACTTGACATAAACTAAAAGCTAATGTTTTTTACAAGTTTACTTACACCAACTAAAACAATTTGTGAAAATTTGAAACAAAATAGGCCAAATCGTTTGAGTGCCACGCCCACAACATGCATATAAAAATCAGTTACAATTGTTTCATAAATTGATATGTAATACATTTATTTAGGAATGCTGAAAATGAGAGATTAGGATAACAGACCCCATAAAAATGTATATTCGGTAAACAATTGAACTCTTACAGTAATATGTAACAACGTAGTTTTGTAATTAATAAAAGAAAATGCGCTTGTGTACATGCCACGCCCAATTATTATATGTACATACGCGTAACATTTTGTTTAATACAAATTTAGCTTTTAAATAGTAGGTAACTTAATCAAGGGCCACGCCTACAGTGACAAAAATCTATGCATCAGTTACAAATATTTATTTATGAAAAAAAACACGAATTATGTTTAATAAATCTATTGGTGCGTAAAAAATGGGCATGGTCATGGTTACAATTGATGCGGAAACTCACTTGCAAGTTGAAGCATAATTCAAACATCGCCACAGGGTATAATCCACATTGCCACGCCTGCTGTTTGTATATAAAAGTGACAGGTATGTATGTAGCATGCAATGTATTATTACACATGTGCAGTGTTTTCTTAAAACCAAAATCGTAAGTATGTACTCGTTATACTTATAATGTATCCTATTAAGTTTCAAAGCTAAATTATGCTTGTACTATATTTGCACTTGTTTATGGGGGCAGGCCTAATGTACACAATGCATAGCATTAAATAAATTAAATACACATATTATAAATTCCAATTTATTAATTAATTTTGTGGCAAACACTTGATAGAGACTTGAGTGTTAATTGTTTAAGGAACGAATGCCTGAAACTAAAGTAAAAGAAAGTTGGAAAGCTATTGCTGGCATAATGTTGTAAAAGAAAACTGCTCCCAAGCAGACTAAAATTTATTAATATACAAATTGCCCAAAGTCATTGAAAATTTATTTTAATTAAATCATTGCATACTTCAATTACAAAATGGTCATGGAATGCATCGATGAATCAATCAATCAATGTTTTAGTAAAAGTTATTCATCTAAGCATAATGTTGTTGTTATAACAGAGTGCAGAGTGCGTTTATTAAGTTCTTTATTCTGTCTAAGGCGCTGTAGATTCTATAAAAAATGTGACAGGTAGATAAGGCGATGGAGAAACAACGTTAATAGATAGTACGCACAAGATAGGCGACACCAGCCGACAAGCAGGACAAAGTGCTTATTTCTGGCAATAAAAAATTATCTTTCACTTTTGTTTTTTATTTAAAACCAAAGAATACATGAACATGGAAATGAATAACATATTGGGATCTATATGTGTGTGTATGTATGAGGGTTTGTTCGAATTTTTTGCAAAGAAAATCATTTTAAAATCTGTAACATTGATACCGGCTTTGGCGCTTGTACTTCCTGTTTTCCAGGTTAATCGTTTATAGCCATTAGTAGGTAGAGAGCTCTGATCATTCCTATATATATTGGATAACTTGTGAGTGTGTTGATTATATTTTTACGTAAAATTTTGCTGTTTTATATCTCGCATTCTTTATAATGCCTATTATTAAATTTGTCTGGTTTGAAACTATTTAAAGAGTGAATTATTTTCAAAAAATAACAACAAATGCGGAAAAACGTTTTGTATATATTCCTTGTCCGTATGTCCGTCTCCCACTTTTTTCAAAACATTAAAACGACTTAAATTAAATTGAGACTGGTAGGGTATTTACTAGTCTAGGTAGATTCTAATAGCACATGTTTTATCAATAATTGTTGTTTTTGTCATCACTTATGTTTGGGGTTTAAATGGTTTTATGTTATTGGGTATCACTGCCTGTCGCTCCGTGTGTTAAAACATCAATTCATGTTTATTGTTAAAATCATACAATCAGTTACACAAACAAACAGGCAAGCAAACGACATGGCCACATTCTGACGATATGCGTGGAGTGTTTTTTATTTTAAGCAAAAATTTTATGCCATCACATTTATTGACGTTATTTGCGGTTTTAACTATAAAAGCTATCAGCCGTGCCACAACAACTAGGTGCCCGTAGCATCATTACATTATACATCGTGTGTATATTTATTGAAATATATACATAAATATATATGGCGTATACAAAAGAAACAATGGACGGCGGTTTTCTTTAACAACTCCATAAACAAACTGGCAATTAAAATTTTATAATATGCTACAAACAAACGGCAGTGCTCCCACTCCCAAATTTACAATTTGTTGTTATTGTATTTTAACCCTGTTGCCATTGTTTTGGAAAAGTAAGTAAGCCAACCCACTCACATTCTACCCAACATTTCATATTCAATGAAAGCATTCAAAGAGATATGCGTGTGCGAGTGTGTGTGATCGGTGTAACCATGAATTTATATTATAGCAACGAACCTTCATGAATTCCAAATTATTTGTAAATTTATTCAAACAAAAGAACAGCAACAACAACAACAACAACAATAAACAATAACAACAATTACTACAACAACAACTGAAACAATGGATATCGCACAAATTTTATTTGTCCCCGTATATTCATAAAATTCATATATAACGGTGCTGTTTCGTTTTCACAGCTTGGCATTCCAAACAAAAGGTGCAGAACGCAGGAAGAGGACAACAATTACAAAAGCATACGTTTACAAATAGTGCAAATAAAAAATTGAAAGGATAAAATCTTACACTTCGTTTGCATCTATAAATTATGATTTAATTAATTTTTAGGTATGGAGGTATGGAGGTACGGAGGTATAGACGTATGGACAAACAACGCTTCTCCATAATAATTGTCCGTTTTTATGACAAATATTATTTTAATTATATTATTTGATTTGAAAACAACAATTTTGGATCTAGGTTACAATTTTAAATGTTGTGAATAACTGCATGGTTAAATTTGGGATACATACTAAGTTAGCTAATCCGTTGGAGTCTATATGAAGTGTAAATATTCTTGATCAGCACGCACCTAAGTCTTCTCTAGACATGTTCATCCGTGCGTTTGTCTGACGGTCGTCAATTTTGAGAGTTTAAGTTGAAGTTTGGTGCAGACACTTGTCTTTTTTTATACACAGGTTGATATGTGGGCACAATCGGTCAAGCCCACAATCGACCAAACGTAATCTATCAGCCACAAAACTTTAGCTATGAAAATGAAATTGGTGCGTCTATTTTTAAAAGCAAATTTATCGATGTGCCAAAATTGGGAGTAATCGGATAACAAAATACGTTCCAATTTAGGACAAACTTTATTGAAAGACAAGGGTTTTTAGTTTTCGGCTCCAGGACGGTTATTTGATTCGATCATTCTTCAAGTGCCACGCCCCAAATCGACAAAAATCTAACTATTACTAGAAATGATTTAAGAATGAATGAAATTTGGTATTATTTATAATTAGTGCATGTACCGTTAAGGCCGTGGTAGGGCTCCTAGACTTTATAAAACTATACTTGACACGGAATCCACCTAAAAAAGTAAGCGCGTAATACTTATACTACTGAGAAAGGTGTAAGAGGATATTTGTATATACTTTCTCTGTTCATAAATGTACACTTAAGAAGTTTCCATTTTTTACCTTTTCTTAGTCACCCAAATTTGTAACTTTTCCTCGTTACGACTTCAAAAGAAATTTTACTTTTTGCGGTAACATTAATATTTTAATTATCGCAATCTTTTTGAGGTTATTTGTTTGAGGAATATAGAGAGTATACCACTGATTTGAAAATGGATACAGAGTCAACCTTGAGTTTTATTAATCAAAACTGGACAGAGTGTTGCCTTTAGAGAGTGGCAGCTGCATAATGTTGATGAATAATGTAATTTCAATAAAAACAGATAGAAAATTGTTCACGAGAAGATGTAGCAGAGACTGCGAGTTACAACTGCACTTACTGGACACAGTTTTAGAACGCTTAAGGAAGTGAAAAGTCATTAAAATGCAACACAATACTGAAAATGAATATTTATTCTTCCCATCTCTCTCTCTCTCTCTCTTTAACTATCTTTCTTTGCTATCCTTTCTATTGTTGTTTGTTAATTTTCTGGTTTTGTTACAATATTGCAACCAAAGTTGTAACATTTCAACTGGAGAAAAGTTATCATTAAAAAAATTGTAATAAAATCACCAGCGAAAAATGCTTTAGAACTAATACAGTTGAAAATATATTTATGGAAAAAGTGCGATTAGAATTATTATCAAGTAGTTTACAAAAGACAAGTCAAACCATGAGAACTCATTTCTGACTCGTTATAAACGAACTCCGCAGAGTACAATGCCTAATTTATTTATTTAAGCATTTCTGTGGCAATCTTCAGTTTCTTTTTCTAATCTTCACAAATGCAACTTCTTATACAAGTTTGTATAAAATTATTGTAGCCACATGACTTTACAATTTTTGTTAAGAATGATTTTGCTCAGTCGGCAAAATTATTTTCTCATTCATGCTCTACTGTGAAGATCGTAACCTATAAATTGGGTTGAATGAGGTTTTTCACTCTATTAGCAACACACATAAGGATATTTCAAAGATTCTATAAAAATGGGATTTCTAGCGATATCATTATTAAATGATTCTGGGATGTATGTCCGTACGTCCGTTTATTGTTGAAGTGACTTCAATAGGAAAAATCTACGCAATTAACTCGGAATCTTTTTCTTTAAAGTAAAATAATAAAAAATGACTCTTAAACCACACAAAATTGATTGAAGAAATTCCTGTCGTAAAATTTCAAGTTTTAAGTAAAAATTTAAAACTCAACCAAGAAACCGCAAAAAGCAACAGCCAGCATGTAACACGCCCCCTCATTTCGCAAATTACTAACACATTAATAAGCAGGGCATTCATCGAGTGTCTATATGATGACAGCAATTTTTTTGCTCTATTTCTTATCATTTATAAGTTACATTACAGACGAAGTTTTCATTCACAAAGAGATGGATGAGACTTTTCTCTATATTCAACATCATTATCGTCGTTCATCTAACTACATGAATGCAGCTTTTTTGGTCAATGCAGTAGCAAATCATTTACAACTTCATGACCAACGTAAAAATTACTTTTCCAACATATGCTGTAAAATGCGGTTAAGAAAATATTTTCAATCCCTCAACCGAACTTAACTCATCACCCCCCTTCTATAAACCACATACCATACCATACCTACAGCTAATAAACAACACATGTCTGCAGTAATAACAGTAAATGGACTAATTTGTACATTCTGTGTAGAATATTAACCCATTATAGATTGTGAGCTGTATGCTAGTATTAGAGGAAATGATTGGAGGGTAAATGTTCAATTGCATCGTTTAAGGCGCTTACATGTATGTATAAATGTGTGTTGCACTTACAACATAATTTGCAGAATATTTATTAACTGCTTCATTGAAAACTAATATACTTTACACATGGTTTTCAACAATTTAAAAGTAATGTCTTCACCTCTCTCTCTCTGTAGTTCATTTATAAAGCTTTCCATTCATTCGAAATTATTTTGTAATTACATGAGAAAAATTCTTCTTTTTGAAACTCAGCACGTCATTAGAAATAGAATTGTAACTTAAATGAAAAGAAATACTTTTCGACACTTTAAATTGTCATTGTCAGTCCAGTTTTTACTATTTACACACCACTGTTGTGTTAAAGGCATATTATATTAGTGCAGATGTTTCAACTCCTAAAAGGTAATTGTCACACTCACCTTAAATTATTTCGAACCGAAATGGGTAATTTTTAAAACCCCTCCCCATGTAAGGACCTATTATAAGGAAATGTTCGCATATCTTAATATTATTTGACAAAAGTTTGTAGAGAATACTTTATTGTATGAATAATTGGTTAAGGCAAATATGGACCCCATCGGATCATTTTTAGAACACCTTTCCATAAAACGATATTTCACAAAGTGGCAATACCTCACGTTTACTGACACAACTAAACTAACTTGTGGAACTAAGAGTATCAAATAATAGGATTGGCCGATCGTAACATTTTCACTTGTTTTTTCTTATTTTCAATTAATCTAAATCACTTGTTCCATGTATTATATGTGACGACATAGCTTAGTAAACGATTCAATTGACTGTAAACACTTTTTTATTGGTTTTTCCATAAACATTTAAGTAGCTCATCTAGTAACTGTTCTGTTCTCCCTTGTTGATATATTGAATAATGAAATTATAGTTTACCATTTAATTTGAGTGGTTTCTTAACTATACATCCATGGGTGCATACTATATATCTGCAAAAATTGCTATATAGAAACTTGGGATGCAATCTTAGTCCACCTCCCTCGATAGCTAAATTACTACTTAAAACGATGCAACAGCCACCTCCATAATTAATTACTAGCTATAAATATTGAAACGTGAAGTTGTAGTTTATATTCTTCATGCAGATCGCTATTTAAAATGGGTAAAATCAGTCAAGATCCACGCCCACAATCGATAAAAATCTATATATCTGCCACAAAAATTTACCTATGATCTTAAAATTTGGTGCGCGTATCAATAGTTACACCATTCACCGATATGCCAAAAATGGGCATGGTTGGATAACAAATATGCCCACATTTTGTAAAAAAAATGTACAAGTCGACTTTTAATAATAATATACTACACTATTATAGAGCTAAATATAATTGTAATGCCCAACCCTGTGGCCTAAGCCGAATTTGGTTTTCTTCCTTGCTACATCTGATTCTGCACTACATTTACTTATTATTATGTTATTATTATAATGTATGCATATTAAATAGATGGAAACCTTGCGGAGTGTGTGTGGTTTGTGAATTGCATTACATTCATATGTGCAAAAAGTGTATGTATAGTTTATTGTATAACGAAACTACTAAAACTAAAAGTTAATGTTACTCATATATATGCCGTCATGACACATTCATACACATTGTTAAGCATCTATTTTCATATACGATACATAATGTAATCAAAGCCATTGTATCGGATGAGAGTGCGTTAAATTAAATGATAACGCTTGATCCATATAACACGCACTCTGTCTTCTTCAGCCATTGTATCTTGCACACACAATACCATACAAAAACACTTACTGCACTTCAGTTGTGCATGCGCAAGTGTGTGTACATGGATATATTGTAAATAAATGGAACGTTCAGCGATGTTGAATGTTGTGGCGCTGATGGTTACTTTTAGTTGAGTTGACGATAATGGAATTATTGAATGTCTTTATGGAGCAAGAAAAGTTATTAAAGTCTTCAATTTGTTATTATGTACATACATACTTCAAGTGCTGTGCACAAACTAAGTATCATACAAACTAGATAAAGTTGCATGAGAAATAATATCGAAGAAAAAGTTGTTTAAATTTTTTGAGTTTGTAATCCTTGCAATTGGGTCCTTTGACCTATTTTATACATTTTCAACTTTATAGAGGATATTTGTACCTGGCTCTACAGCCAGGCATGGTTACATTGAACTGTGAAGCATTTCTCTACATTCAGACAAATCCATACATTTGTACTAAGCTGAATGGGTCTCTATGGCCCAAACATATTTGTGGCTCCTCCTCAACAAAGCCTTATTAGACTTGATGTTGTAAATACTTATATTAGATAGTTATGATGGTAATAACACTTCTGTGCTTTCTGTTAATAGCCTTTTTATGACCAACAAGCACACACTCGCTGTACATATGCCAACTAAAGCGTAAATGTTGATAGTTCCGTTTCCCACTCATGTGTACGAGAGAGTGTTTTCAAAATCCTGGCCGATAGCATCCCACTTACAAAAGCTTTCATGTTACAATAAAAGGAAAATATTTCATTAAATGCTCTATATGGTATCTATGCGAAGAGATTGTCGTCGTTTTTTAGATTTCTCCAAAAAAATTTTATTTGTTAGTTATTGGCGCACAACTTTGCTCTATAAACCATAAATTTCAGAATAATAAGTGAAGGGATTGTTGCCAAAAATGTCAGCGTTTATCAATGTTTTTATGTAAGAAGAAAAAAGAAGAAAATGAGGAAAAAACATGCAAACACATATTTATTCAAGAGCCGGTATCCTTGATGTAAAATATCTACAGTAAGAGTGGGCTCTTATGAAAGAGGACGTTTTTTCGATTTCTTTAATCAAAGGAATAAAAAAATATGTATAAGCTCATAAAAGTTTTGTTGGACTCTTTTCCATATAAATATATTTTTATATTCTTTTAAGAAATTATTTATGAGGCGATTATACGAGTAGGATTTTTTAATTTTTTTATAACTTGAATACTTCTTTAATATTATATCCTCCCCATAGCATTTGGGTTATAATAGGTTTATAATTTCGGTTGCAATACATAGAAGGAGACGTCTGAGACCCAAAAAATTAATTATGAGTTATTATAATCATGTCCGTCCGTGTGTTCTTGCACCAAAAACTGAGTCGATCCAGACATGTATGCCCAGGTGTCCGTGTTTTTGTGTTCGTCTGTTGTTGTGACTCTCACGCCCACCATTATAGATGTAGAGGGTATTTAAGATTTGACCCTATCTAATTTTTTCTTACTTGTCACCCTCTCAGAAGATTATTTATTAATAATAACAATAAAAGAAACACCATGAGAGATTCATTAAAGCGAGTACGAGTAATCCTTCTATAAATTATCATCAATAACAAAGTTAGAAGTGCAATACACAACAAAAAAATAAACAGGATAACTCCTCGTTAGTGTAAACAGTGCATATCAGATTGTAAAAATGCAATTATTGTACAATATTTTCATGGACAGAGAGTAGCAAAGGTATACCCTCGGTCTTACATTTCATGACAGCCTCCCACTCACTGCAATTGGTAGATTTCGAAACCATTAAAATTGAATAATGTTTGCGTAGAACATTTCATTTTTCTTATGGATACTATATTTCCAGCACTATCTACGTTCGGTTTATATGCTTAGCAGGTGAGTATGTTTGAGGCGTAAGTGTGGGCGAACGGCAAAGTAAAAATAAACCGCATAAGTAAACAATAACTGTATAAAAATATTTGTATAATAAAGAGATATTCTTAGCCAAGAAAGGAAACGTTTTAAAATAAATGCAATGCTGCCATGTTCGGATCATACTGGTGATACCATATATCCGTATAAGTAAGTAGATGTTGTAATAAACAAATTGATTATTCTTGTTGTATAAATTGTATCCGGAATCTTCTTTTCATTTATAAAGAAACACTCAAGATGGCTACCAAATGTAATACTTTATAAAAACCGTTATGATGATTAATCATATTTTTTGCTTGTGATGCCCTCCACATAAGGTAGAGCTATACTAAGTTTGTCATTTCATTTGAAACACCCACAAGGAGGTGTCAGAAACCCGATCTTGACATGTATATTTGGTACACATGATTATAATTGAGGAGCTAAAAATGGGCGTAATTGGACAACTGCCACGCGCACAATTTACAAAAACTCATACTTATCGTAAAACTCGACTTGACACTTGATAGGTATTATTTACATTATTGCAGGGCGCATTCAGCAGCAGGCAACGCCCACTTTTTGCATGTAATATGGAGAATATTAAAAATTTGGGCTAAGCCACAATTTAGTTTTTTTTACATGTTTTCAAATTAGTTTAGTGTGCAGTGCAGTGCATTCAATACATTTTCACAAAGATGAAAAGTATTCTTAAAAAGCGTACCAATATATTATCATACCTCATGCAATGCAAACTGGGTTTAACGTACAATACGTAGGTACGTGTGTATAATGAGAAACATTATCAACATCATTAATAATACTGGTAGCAAAAGCTTAGTAATGTAAATAGAATAGAATAGAATTTATACCAGCTCTCCTCTGCTCTTTCTCACGGCACATAATTGTTTTTATTTCCCAATGAAATTCATTTATATTCCAACACAATGCCATTCAATTCAATTCTCAATTTTACTTTAGCATTAGCATTAATTTAGAACATCTGTGTATACACTTAACGACGAACCTTAAACCGTACTGTTGTCATTGATGTTTCAGGTAAAAATTACCGAAACTCTCTAGAGAAACGCACACACGCGCCCGTTAGTTAATTGGTATGCAATAATAATATTGATTATTGTGCATACGTACAGATGTTATTTATGTATAGATACGTATGGATACTTTGTAAGTTACTCTATATCTCTCTCTTTGTCTGGGTTAATCGATTTTATGTCCTTATGGATTGGTTGTTAAATTATCATTTGTACGTTTAAATAATTTACATGTGTTGTGGTTGCTATCTAATTAGAATTTGTGGTTGTTTTTACTTGTGGTGCTATATCGTGTTAATTGTTGTTATTTGTTGGAATTGTCGTTTTCGTTACAATATTTTGTTAAATGTTGTAATTTTTGTTGTTTTTTTATAATTTTTTAATCCAAGGACGCGTTTCTTCGTAAGCGTTCATTAATGAAAGGTGACCAAATTAATTGCAGGCATTGTTTAAACGCAACCAGGCAACCTCTCAATCACCCCCCGCTTTAGTCATTTGTGTTCAGCTTTGTTTAGCAAAACTTCGTGGAAAGACAAGGCAGTTGCGTAACGTATAGAAAGTGTTTAAATCTTTTACAAAAACAAGAAAGGAAAGTAAACTAGGCTTAGGCCAAACCTTAAATACCCTCCTAATCTACAACGGTGGGCAAGTATGTGGCAAATATATATATATTGCGTCCTCTAATATTGTATAGATTAAGTATCAGCTTGCAAGTTGTACACCGATGAATTGGACATTTTAAGTTCATAGGTAAATTTTTGTGAGAGATAAATCGATTTTTATTGATTGTGGGCGTGGCTCTTAACCAATTTTGCCCCTTTTAAATAGCGATCAGCGTATAAAAAACTAAAAGTCTTTGTGCAAAATTTCAACTCAATATCTCGAAATTTGCGAACGACAGATGGACACACGGACGTACATGCTTAGATTAGATTAGTTTTCGAGGCTGATCAAGAATATATATACTTTGTAGGATATTTGAGATCTCCTTTTGGGTGTTGCAGACGGAATAGCAAAGTGAAGGTAAAATGCAGATCATATTGGTACCCTATGTTACAAACAGTTTCGTTTTTATTTCAAATTAATAATATTGTACATATATCTGTAATGTGATCATCCTTTATATAAATAAATAAACAATATTTATTGCATTAATGGCCCTAATCCATTGTGTTGTATAATGAATGAAATTTGATTGTTCATCGAGTTTGATTTCATAGAAACGGATCGATTCACGAGTATTTACAATTATTAATTTTTAACGTGTGACCATCCGCATCTGTTAGTGTGCTGTATAAAATTGAATAAATTATCAACTGGCAATAAACTTGTGTGTGGTGTAGTGGGCATAAATAAATAATGAGCAGCAATGATAAAATGTATGTGATGATATTTATAAAACACTTCATCCAGTGTCGGTTGGAAGGCTTGTTTGTACAGCGGTTGAAATTTAATTATCAATTATGTCGTCATGCGATATGTTAATGACAAATCTTTCATCCATATCGCAAATGCCAATTGGTGACTGACAAAACTTCAGCGATTGCATGAAAGTGAATTTGAAATTAATAATAAAAGTGCGGAAAATACCTTTGCATCCACAAATATGATATGAGCCGAGACCTCTAATAATGTTCAAATTACACAGAGTGTCCTAGACGTGATCTGAGTCAAACATAAGCTTTTTCTCTTTTTATACTACACACTAGCTGGTGAAAAGCATTATATTCCGTAGGAAAGGAAAGTCGCATACACATCATACGAGTATATATATACAGCAACAAGTCTGCTTTAGAAAAATACGGCAAGCGGTTAAAAGTAAGACGCACATCGCAATAAAAATAAAGTACAGGAATCTTTATGCATATACTAAAACACTCCTTTTATGATAATTACGGAAGAAAATATATTTTGAAAAAAACTTTTCGCTTAAATTTTATTGCTACTGGGTTTGCCACAATCTCAACATCTCCCTAAAAAACTGTTGAGTTGCTTTTCTTATCTGAGCCAGCATTTTGGCCTTTGTTTGTATTCACATTTAAACATTCGGACATTTCACGCCTAAGCATAATTTATGGTTCTATTAAAATGATTGCCAACGTACACTACGCGTCATGTTCTAGGTCGGTTTAGCTGTGTAATGAGGTAAAAAGTAAATACTCACAGGGAAGGATACTTTTCCCTCCATTACATGTTTTATTCACAGATGTGAAAATTTTATTTAATGATGTCTCTCTGGGAGTTGAAAGGGGGAAAAACATTTCTCTTTCTGTTTGCTTAAATAAGACGCAGAAAGGACAATAAATACTTTAAATTAAACAAATGAAAATACTGTAATCGAATCACCCCATTATTCAATACCCTACAGCACCTAGTTCCATAACATAGTTGCAAAAGAAAACGGTAGTCCTTGCCATTACTTATTCAGTTTAGACCAAACAGTAACAATTACAATTTTATACCTACAAGTATACAAAAAGTGGGCGTGGCAAGTATCTAATTACGATCCTCCCTAAAATAAAATCTGTTATATGCCAAGTCGAACTTTACGCTAAGGATTTTCTTTGTAAAATTTTGAGCGTATCGCCTTTTTTAGGAAAATCGATGGAAGCAGTAAATAAAAATAAGCATCCCCAAATTTTACGATAAACAAGATTGGGGACCTGTTTATTTTCACACCCTGCCCATCTTTAATACTTTAATTAAAAATAAATCCTTATGGAATAATATTCGTGACGAATAGACAGATTTTTGTCGGTTGTGGGCGTGGCACTTGATCGAAAAGTTATGGCCTAAATGTTTTACATTGAGAAAGAAACTTAACATACCCACTTGTCCCCTTCTTAAAGGGAAAGCATTAAAAAAAAAAGAAAACTTGTCTGAGTAATTTTTACTTGTTCCAGTTTTCTTAGTGCTTCATAGACTAACTCCATTTCAGCATTATTTTTGGTATAGCACAAATGATATAATATAAAGCACATTATGTTTGCATGTATGTGAACAATATAATTCTCTATGATCAAAACATAATGTTGCTCAATATATATCAGTGCCCTTAAACTGATTTTAAAGCTTAACGGGCTGTAAACCGCACTATCGCCGTTATCATCATTAAAGAGATTTCACAGAGTTAACATATAAATTATGTATTAAGCATGCGTTGGTGGGATATGTACAAATGTACAAATGCATCCAACTACAACATATTTGAAGTAGATTTGTTTATGTTTTCTTTACCTGCAGTAAAGCAATCCAACCGAAAAATAACCATAAACAGCACAACTTTCTATCTCTGCCTAAGTGTAAAGATGGTTGCGTATGTGTTTTGTACATATTACATACATTTTGTACTAATAAACGAATGCATAACGCACAAGCTCTTACGTTATACATACATTAGCCAAAAACCCTAAATGAAGCGGTTGAATAAATATAAACGAGCATGCTTTTCACTTTGGCTGAGTGTGCGCTTAGTTTTAAGTGCTACAAATTACGCATTCACGTAGCATAGTAAAGCGATTATCATTAGCGTTAAATATCTTCCCTCTCACCCCCACATGTTACATGAACACAAAGTCAAAGGAATCGAAATAAAATATTATTATTTTTTTAAATTTCCGAATGTACAATTGTGTGATATTTATCCACTTAACCATTGTACAGCAGTTACTTTTCTGTTTAAATAAAAAAAGAATATATATAAGAATATTAAATTTTTTTTGTTTGTACTAGAACATCAGAAATACAAAAAACTATATATAGAAGAATATTTATCACCGCTTTTCACGGCTATACTTGGGTAACTCATACATACTTGATAACATTTTTCTTTTAATTGTAGATGAGTTGTTGTTTTTGTTGTTGTTTTCTAGATATGACCTCTTTACTTTTTAATGGAGGTGTACATGCATGTATACAAGTTAATGCATAACAACATTTCATTGTAATCAAACTGCATATATGCTGGACATGCAGCAATGCTGCCGCTTTTGTTAAATTACAAAAATTATTTGGAATGCATGAAGCCTATATGTAGCATACAATAAAAATGCATGGTGGGACATAAAGTAAGCCATCCTATGTGCAATATACATATGTGAGCATGTGTGTGTGAATACATTTAATTATAAACAACATGGCACGGTGACTGTTCGCTGCTATTTTGGGTTCATTTTAAACAAAGTCAAACAACTTTTGGTACTCGTAGCTTCAACGTGATGATAACAATGTATGTATACTTGTATGCATTTATGCCCACTTACGTACATGTATTGTGTCTACTTTCATATTAATAAATGGACAGAGTGCTTGTTTGCATATTTATTCCATTGTATGTATTTGTAAAAACCCCACAAAAAGACTATACATTCTGCGTCAGCATTAAAATCTTAATTGATGAGATTGAGCTTTGTCCGTCCTTGCGTCTGTCCGTTGTTCGGACTTTTATGTTCGTAAATTTTGTCACAATGAGCTGAGATTTTAAGTTTCTGTACACACAGTCCCATCTAAAATTAGGCAAAATCGTTCATATGCCACGCCCATAATTAAATCAAAATTTATCTATCTGTCACACGTATGTATCTATGAAGTCCAAATTTGGTACACATATTGATATAATAAAAGTGGGCGTAGTCTGATAACACACACGCCCACTATTTAATGTACAATTCGACTAGATAGCTGTTAGTAAGTACATATATGATATAAGGCGTACGATACGCCCACCTTTGCTTTAAATGCATGTAAATTTTTATTTGCTTTTCTTTCTTCTATTGTCACGGCTGATGTATGCTTTTGGTCATGTTTGGATGAAGACGTTTACTTACTGCCTTTTTTTTTCTGCGAAATATGGGATAAAAGAAGAACTGCCCTATGGAGTATATTGAAAAGAGTATAAACGGCTCAGGTTACGTGGTAAAAATGCTACACTTCGACTCTAACTCATGTTAATTGTGGGCGGGAATATTTCTTAGTTAATAATCTTGAAAAAAAAGTCTCAGAATGAACACATACTCGTATATCATACCTTTATAAATGACTCTTTACGCTCGCATAAAGGAACCGTTTTACTTACACATTCTTTGGCCATTTTTAAACAATGCGATAAATTTCTAGTGCATGTACACTTCGCTTATCATGAGAACTGGAATACTACGGAAAAAAGTATTTTTTTAAGCCGACTGGTGGTCTTTAAATGTTGTTGTTGTTGTTGTTGTTGTTGTTACATATGGAAATTGATGCAGTACATATGTTACGTGGTCGGCTGGATTTGGCTCCGTTGGCGAAATGTGTTTTTGATAGTTACAAATACACTAACAGCGTACGATACAAATTGTTTTCAGTTTTTTTCTTTTTTTTTCTTTTCACTCCTTTACATTTGTTATGGTTACACAAGTGAAGCTAATTTTTTAAGATTCATGTGTTTCCTCAATTGGCCGCATACAGGTTGGTAGTGGTATATGGTTAAAAAAAAAACAGTTAAAGAAAACCATAAAAAACAAGAAAAATTTATTTTCGGATAGAAACTGAGACTCAAATCTCAAATCTTCGTCAGATGCGTTCTTTACTTCATTTACTAATTGATTTATTGATGAAATATCACCATTAAGGCTTTAATTTTAAAAATTACTGCATTTGTGGTGAATGTTTAAAATGCTTTATCACGAAAAAACTATTCAAACATTTATTGACCACCACTGAGTGCTTAAGTTCAGTTGAGTTTAAAAGTAAAGTAACGAGTAAAAAAGCAAAATTGGCTTAAGCCCAATCTTAAATACTCTCTACACGTATATAGAAACTGTGGGCATGGCAAGTACCTCATTACCTCCTTTGACACTGTACTAACACGTCACGAATACTTTTTTTCAAATTGTGGACCATGCCCATTTTTAGCATATCCATCAAAGCGGTTATTTTAAATATGTATGTTTACGAAAGGTCATCTCAATTCATGTGTTATGTGTCAACAGCAAACGGACACCCGTACGGATATGTCTAGATCGATTCAGATTTTGATACTGTTACTGATACACTTGCAGGGTCTCTAAAGGCGCATTCTGAGTGTTGTAAGCAGACACACTTAGTATCCTTCCCCCATGTAATGTGAAGAGAAATATGTTTTACAGTCGATTTTCACATTTATGAATATTTTACAAATAATTCTCGTAAAAATATACTTCAAACTATTTAGAGAACATTTCAATGGAAACGCCGGAAAAACAGAAACTCTCAACAGCCATGAATAATTGAAAGTAGAAAATTATGGAAAGTGCAGGAATTTGTTCAGATTATGTTCAAGTTGGAAACGGTTTTTCTAAAAAAATTATTAAATATTTTACTGTAACTAAATGCATACTGATGAAGGTTTTGTTACCTCGAACTCCTTTTCCTATACGACTAATGATTATGGACCGAGTTGCAGTTAAAAGCTAACATCCTTGCTGCACCAGCAATAATTACAATATAAAGATTTATCTATAAACACCCATACATCCACTAGTATATATGTGTGTGTTATTTGCTCTGTACCGGAATTATATGCAAACACATGAATTATAGACTTCATTGTCTACCAGTTAAAAGGTATTATAATTAAAAATCCATTAGGCCCTGATAACTCCCTCTCCAATGAATCTTTAATTGGAATGAATGCATACTGAATAGCTTAAAAGGAGAGGTGCGTGTATAGTGAGGGAAGCCAAGGACAATATTAACAATACAGATAAAATATAACTTTTCCATAATCAACATGTGAACACGTACGAACGAACAGGGAAGGCTTTTGTAAATCGAAATGTAAAGCACAAGTTGCTTATGAATTAGTGCGTAAGCATCTCGTTTATATTATATAAACACTTATGTTACTAACAAATTTAAAATTGTTGTACTCTGCAGTACTTGTGGTGGCTTGCATTGTTTTAAAATGGATTCTGCCTTTCAAACATCAATCAATTTGGAGTTATTTTAAAACTTGACTCATTGTCCGTCCATTATATTTATGATTAACTGTATACTGAAGATTCCCACTTGAAAGTTCGGGGGTATGTTCACTTTTTCTAAACGTATACTTCTATCTGTCTGTCGGCTGGCATTCTTTTAGTCGTAAAAAATGTGACATTGACTTCAAATTTGGCAGAAATTCTCATACGCGGGCGGATACTAAAATTTCACCAAACACATCGATCAGCGCACGCCCACAATTAAAGAAATAAAATGAAAAAAGGAATTATTTTACAAGTTTTCTTTTAATAGTTATCCGCTGTTTCGTTGCATTAAGACCACGCCCATGTGACTTATAATCATAGTCATAATTATACCGTCCACATTTTTGTATATGCAGTGGGTGGAGCAAGGTTTTCTATGCCCCTACCGGTTTATGTACCATGTTAAAACTTGCTAGTCGCTTTCTACACCAAGTAAGGTATTTGTGAATTGTGGGCGTTCTTGTCATCTCATCACGCCCTTTATTGTAACGTCGTTAGATATATAAGTGTACCAAATTTTAACTTTATAGGCACATATATATATGATGACGAATATATGCATTTCGTTCAATCTCTAGGTGTTGTCAACCGGCAACAAACTACAAACTCAGTGTACGCCCACGAGAACGTGGAGGGTATAATAGAAAAATGGTCGAACTTGACCGATTTTATTTTTTAACTTTAGTTTAATTTCATTTTTACATTTTCTTTGAAAATATGTAGATTTCTGCTAACAATTTTTAGTGACATTTTACATGTTCCAGGGCACACATACTATACCGCCCCCATACCATACATGCCTCCCCCATATGTATTATTATCAAAGCGAAAGCATGACATGTACAAAATGTATACACGTCCCAGTCGCCGCCATTACTCTGGCCAACAAAATGATAAACAAACGTATAAATAAACGTGTATGTTCATCCATTCATTTGTTCGTTTTGTACGTTAAGGAATTTGTGTTATTTTGTAAACGGTTTTTGTTGTTTTTCTTTTTTCTTTTTTTCTCTTTGTTTTCTTTGTTTGTTGTTTATTGTTGTTACAGTTGTGTTCTCATAAACTGTGCTGGCGGATTTTTAGTGTTATTGCACGTTACGATTGCCATCTGCATATGGCAATTGTTCATGAATGTGCGTATATATATAAGTATATGTTATATATATATACGTGTGTGTGTGTGTGTGTGTGTGTGTGTGTGCAAAAAGTATCATAAATCTATTCACCATACAAAACGGAAACATTTTACATTTTACAATTGTGCATTGTAAGCTAATGTTATGATGCACATGCATTGTTGCTGTTGCCAACAATTACATTAACAATTGCTGCTCTACCCCCATACGCACGCACCAAATGTGTGTTTGCTGCGAAAGCCAAATGAAATTAAATGAAATGACACAACCACTGCACCAACAACAATAATAAACAAAGTGTGTGTATGTGTGCCTGTGTGTATGTGAAAAGCAAGTGAGTTATTATTCTAAAATAAAACTAATTAAAGATCGTTTTATAACCACTTTTAAAATCCATTTCAATTAAAGCTGATTTGGAAACTTTTACAGCATTCACAAGAGAAAGCTTAATTTTTTTTAACGAGGTCGTAAAGATCTGATGAAATGAAAAGAAATTAATGAAAAAAATAAGTAAGAAAACTAAATTTGTCTTAAGCGAAATTTTTAATAGCCTCCACATCTACAATGGTGGACGTGATAAATATATATTTTACGCTCTCTGTATGTAGTGTGTGTGTCAGCTGGCAAGTCTAGTTTTACGTTGAGTAAAACTAAGGTGGAGGTTATAACAACTTATCGCTTAAGTTATGTACAATTTTTATTTAAAGTCAAAGTCTTACATGAAGAATTAATAAAAAGTGTTTCTACTAGAAAGTGATCTATAAATAATTTCCTTTGAAAGTGACATAAACTCCGGTCTATGCCGAATGAATGTCTTTATAATAAATGACAATTATCGATTTTATTGTAATTTTTAATTTTCTCTCAATTACATGCTCTTCATTTGTTAGATTGTGATAAAATTCTTTTTACATTACTTCTTTTTTATTTCGATTATAACATCTTTTCTCCTTGTTTGGCTAAAGTCCAACATTTTAATATAGTTTCCTTTTTATATGCTTTTCCTTGTTTTCTCTTTGTCGATGACAAAAAAAGGTCAATTGATAGTTTCATCTATTACTTCATGGATTTTTTTGTCACTTTGTTCTTTAACAGTTGATCTTTTGAGGGTCTGCATGGCAAAGTAAACTGGAAAGAAAAAAATTTTATGAAACTTTATTAACGTGCTTGGCATCGTCCAAAGTATTGATAATTAATATCTAAGGCAATAGAATGATGATGATAAGAAAGAGCAACAATTGTATAAAATTCTTAAGTTGACAAAACCAAACGTTAAAAAGTTAAAAAATCTGTTGCTTATTAAGTTTTTAACATAAAAAGTCATCAAATAAAATAAAATGCAGTTAAATCGTGTTCGTTCGTTCTTATTATTATTACTGTGTTTGATACTGTTATTATTGTTGCTGTTGTTGTTCCTGCTGCTGTTGTAACTGAGCGTTATTGTTGTATAAATGCTTAGTCCATGTCTACAACCACGTGCTGATTCCAACCATATAATCTGCCTTCTCATATCATCACAAAAAATTGTTTTATGAAATTGATATATGGTACGAATGTTAAAGAGATTAGTGAGCGTAGTCGTATAACAAACACACCCACTATTTAGAAACAAATTTATTTGGCGCAAATTTCCTCCCATTACTTGATATGTAATATGTACAAACTCTGCCACATCTAAATGAGAAGGCGTTGCGAAAATCGAAAATTATTATTAATCATTTATCTCACCATTCCAGGCCATACATTTAGTGTTTAAGGGGAACTTTTATAGTTTTATCTTAATAAATTGCTTTTATGTTGATTCATGTAAAACATTGTTTGTTTGAATAGATAGCCAAGATGTTTATCAGGAGCCGTAAAGAGATGAAGAATAATTGACTGAAATATTGAAGAAACACGACAAGAACAGCAACAAAACCCAGAGTACTCGATGCAAAATACCAAGAAAAGCACTTTTAAAGTTTTTTAAAAAACAAACGCATCTGCACTACAGAATATACCGCACTTATCTAAAGTGAGTACATATAGTAAGTGTTTGAACAAAAGTAACAGTTCGAAGCGATTCAAGGAGAAGAACAACTCAACTTTTAATTCGATTACTTCAAATACGTTCTTTTGCTAAATTGTTCAATTTATCTGCATTTTCAATTTTCATTTCAATCAAAGGACATTGATGCTAATTGTACTTCTATTGAAAGTGGCTTTACATTGTAAAAATTGAGTTCAACAATCCATCCTATACATCTTTACAATATATTGGTTGTGCCAAAGTCTTATTATTCCAGTTTCATATATTTCATATATAGTTGCTCGCAGTTTATCATATGATCAGCTCACCTATTACGTAAAGGTGAGCTGTGCATACACTTCCTTATATAAACAATCACAAATGTGTTCATGAAATATTTCAAAACACTGTTGACCTGCATGCCAGCTGCTTTAAACAACATTGAAAACGTAAAGAACGCCATAGACTACATCAGTTGCTGCTCCCTCAAGAGCATTATTTAATTATAGCATATAACAGAGTATATATATATATATATATAATACCAACAACAACAATAAAGCAAAACAAAAGCTTAATTTGGCTTCAAATTCAAAATTTAATATTTGTATGTAAATTGTGGGCGTGGGCTATCCGTAATTGACAACTATTAAAATATTATATAATATGAATTCAACACGAAGATTGCGTGCTGGATAGAGTTTTGTGGAAATTATGGACGTGGCTCAGTTTTGAGTTAAGCACATCGAGATAAGTCATCGTCATTATATATAATGAGGCTTCATTTTTAAGCTATTGAAAGTTATTTGGTTATTGTGGCGTTTTTTACAAGAACTAAGATTTGAAGCATACAATTTCCCTAAACAGATGGACAGACTACAAATTTAATTTGAATAGAAGTTTTCAACTTGAAATTTGAACATTTATGAAGAACTATAATTGACAAAATAGATCGATCGAGGCTTCATTTGATTCATGCTTCCCTTTTTGCTGGAAATGAACCTATGTAATGGTTATAACAATGAAATCATTACATCATCTATAAAAGGAAATTATGACTGTTTTCTCGCTTGCTGTTCCAAAAAAAACAAAAAAATATTCCACTTGTTAGTTATCGATGCTTCACCTTACTCTAAAAACCATACCATTTTAGAATAATAAGTGAAAAGATTGTTGCCAAAAATTCAGCATTTATCAATGTTATCATATAGGAGGAGAATACAAAAAGAAGAAGACGAAGAACAAGTAAGCATAATAGCACATGGGGAATTATTTCTTTTAATAGGAGACGTTCTGCTGTTCTGCTGTGTTTACAATTATGCTGTATAGCCAATGTAGACGCTTTAGTATGAGGGTGAGAGAGAGAGGGAGGTTACATTTCTGTTCTACATGTTTTTTTTTCCATTATATAATTGCAATAAAAGAATGAATATATGCATGTAAAGTATAATACGGAGGGAAAGTCGTGGCTAAGTTTGGTAGACTGTTTTCATGTGAAGAAAAACTAGAATGAACAATGGCTTTACTCACGAATTAAGAAATTTTACTTTATGGTTTTGTAAATTGGGTAGGCGTGTTTAATTCTCTGCAATCCAACCCTTTCTGCAACAAATTTTTACCTAAGTGTCACAAAATTTACGATCCTAAAGGTTCCAAAAGCAAACGTATTGCGGACGGACATCACTGAAGATATTCATATTTTGATTGTAATCAAAAATAATTACGCTTTTTAGGGTGTCATACGCCTCCTACTGCAGTGCTTCAGTGTGGGGAGCACATAATAACAGCCTGCGGTGCAATACAATTGAAATGGAGCGTCATGTTGATAGGATATCCTGCACTACTTACTATTACAACAGATGCTCTTTGTTTCTATTTTGATAATTAGTTTATGCCTTTATGTAGGCTTGGTATCAAGGTAACATCAAGAATAGAAAAGATGATGCTAAAGAACATAGTATTATGGGTTCTTGTCGTCCTCGTTCACTGAGTTGTCATTACGAGCAATCAAATCTGTACAATAAACAAATACAAGTTGTTGCTTTTGTACCAAATTAGGCTTTTGCATAGTCAGCCAATTGTAATACTGGAAGATGCGTTAAGCATTTGTATTATCTCTGCCATGTCCTCTTTAGGTCTAAATATTTCTTTTCCTTTTCACTTCAATCCTTTCTACGCATTGTTCGTAATATCATCACATGTGCAAGTTAAAGAAATGTGTTTGAATTTGTATAAATTTCAATCATTTGAAAAGGCACTTGGTGCATTATTGGTCTGCACAACGATTAGTTCAAAGGGTGCCTGAGAACGTTTGCTCTTTTTGTATTTTATCACACAATACATTGTTTGTTGGTTTTTAATGGCACTCTCTATTATAAACGTTACTTTATTGTAAATGCTATAATAATTAAAAATCCATTAGTCGGAGATTGTTTTGTTTACCATTTTATTTTATATAAAAAGCACAGATAAAACTCTTGTATTATTCTCAGATAAAATAGCTCATGCAAGATTTAGTTGCTCAAGATACATTTTGAAGCAACCAATCCATTGTATTACTCTGTTGGTGTTGAGTAAGTCTTCTCATATGTTTTCAATGAAATTGTTTTTCAATGAAATACTGCAGTAGAGATATTAACGCTGATGTAATTTTATAGCAATATAGGCAGTTGTGCTTTTGGGATAAACACTGTAGCGCATCAGGAGGAGGTTTGTGTTTCTTCTTCTTCATTGAGATGGAATGGTCATAAAATAAGGAACACGGAATATCAAAGCACCCATGCTTTCAAAGCTATATATTTATATATGCATATATGTATGTATATGTGTGCATATATGAATAAGTCATTCTTCCGTAAGGTTATCCCAAAGTTGTACAAACCAAGTCAGATCTTAAATATCCTCTACATTCATATTCAAAAAGTGGGCATGGCAGATATTTGATTACACCCTTTATTAACAATTTTCATTACATCGATGGTCTAGCCAACTTTAAGCATATGTATGCATCAAATTTCAACATTGTTGTGATGGTTTAATATAAATAACTAGAGAAAACAGAAATGTTTGTACAAGCTTTCAGTTCAACATATCAAAATTCACTGTTTCAACAACAGCCATTCTTGCACAGACATATCTAGATCAGTGTAATCAGTGTAAAGCCTCTCTGTACTCTTTTCTGGCAGTTTCAAACGGAACTTCAAATTAAGAATACCCGCCTCTCCTGTACAATACATATGTATGTATGTGCAATATGTCTCCTGTGCTAATGTGTTTACATTATTCAGCATCACAAAGTTAATGTAATTCATGTGATCAATAAAAATTGTATAATATTTCAATTTATCAATAGTCAGTCTGCTTGGGTTGGCGTGCACGCCCATGCTATCACGCAAGTAAATTTATTTCAATTTGCAGTTTAAATTAAGAAATAATATTGTACAATATAAATGAGTTCTTGACCGCTTATAAGTTTATTTTCTTCTCTCTGTTTCTATTTAGCCACAAACAAATGAAAGAAAAACGTAATATTTCATTGTGGTTTATATCAGCTATTCGAGCTCGGCAGAGCAATAACAGCTTTTGTAACTGTCGCAACACACTGTTATACAAATCGTATATTAATAATGTGAAAAATGTGATTTTAATAACATTTTGCAATTTCGCAATTGCTGCCAGCAACACAATACCGACATAGAGATAAAGAGAGAGAGAGAGAGATAAAGGGAGGAAAAAGACGTGTAATACGGACGCAGGATTATAAGATAAAATTGGATTTTTTTCGCAGTAAACACAAACAAAAACTTTAGCACAACTGTGCCATTGTTGAAAACGTCAAACTGTTTATATTAGTGTTTCGCTTTGCTGTTCCTTTTTCCTTTTTTGGGACGAAGATGAATAATCTTAAGTGGATTTTAATTATTATTTATATTCACGATGTGTTTAATATTACACTTGAATGGGAGACAATTTTGAATTCTTACATGCAGTAGTAAAGGGCAGGATCCTGGTCCGTGACGACTGTCTTTTGTTGGCACTGTTATCAAGGTTGGTGGAAAAATAATAACGAATTTAAATCTGTAAACAAATAGAGAATGGGTCAAGTGCCACGCCCTCAAACAATAAAAACCGTTCGCAGCTGCAACCAATGTAAGCGAAAGTTTTAACAATTTTTAAAATTGGGTGCCGATCGATATACCTACTTTGCTATTTCGAAAAGTTGACATCACCCTCATAATTTGATATTCTTAGTTTGTAAAACTAAACTAAAGTTTATAGGGCCTCTTAGTAGCTGTGACTTATCTTAGTCTGTATTGCCGCCATTCCTGTACGCTCACTACTCAACTATAAATTCAACAGCTTTGGCTTAATCAACCGCACACTCTTTTTCAGAATTTATTATAGAAAGTTGAATACAAAGTGAACGCTATGCAATATTATTTATAACCATTTTTTTACATGCTTTATGAGAAACTGCTACGTAGCAATAGTGTGCAAGAAATAGTAAAACTAACAAATAACTAACAACCAAAAATATGAGTTACGCCCTTAAGGTATTATTTCTACGTTAGTAGCACATAAAAAAATTCAAAAAATTCCACTTAAATTTTTATTCAAAAGCGTCATTTGAGCAAAGGAAATGATCAATAAAACGGAAAGTGCTTGATTAGTTTTTCATCACACTTAAATGTATTCAAGCGGAGGGTACTCCAAGTTAGTCACTACATTTATAATATCCCTACAAAGTATATTTATATTGTACAATATAGTCTCGGTGAGCGAAATCAAATTTTGTACCGATTTAACAAAGTCCTTGTGTCCGTGCGAATGTTCGGCGGCGTAGAATTACTCATATTCACACAAAAATTCAGACATAGAGCTTAAGTTTTATACAGACTTTATTAGTCGATGTTGCTAGGCTAAAACGGTTCCTTAAATATAAAAAGGAAATTTCGTACACATATGTAATGCAATGCATTAAATTATACGTCAAAAATAGACGTGGGTACACATAATTTTAAAAATTGGGTCAGAATCCAACTCTTTAGTTAAAACGTCGGAAATAAATAAAAAAAAGTATATTTACTACTAAAAGGCGTAATCTGCTACTTGCCACGTCCATTCTTTCTATATAGATGCGGAGGATATTTAAGATTTAAAATAAAAGGCCTCCAAAATGTGTTTATTTGTCACCGTATGAAAGATTGCTTTCTATTAAAGTTTAGTTAATAGCCACGCTTACAATGGACACAAATTTCACCCAGTTCCTATAAGTGGGTTACAAAAAATGAATTTTGAAAAACTTTATCCTTCAATACATTTTAAATTTCAAGGGAAACGAAATAGCGAACTCTCCCATACAATTTTTAGAAGAGAAAAACTCTCTCACTCAGTGCGTTTAGACAGTTTAATACTCTTATTACCTCTTTTTCATTGAAATAACACACAAACGTTTAAAACTAATTAATTCATTAAAATTAAAATTTTAACATTTTCTTATAAATGATGGCGAAGGTGGCAGAGACAGACAGTATTTATGTAAGTACGTGTATGATAGTAAACGAAAGTGTATACATACGCTTTATCTAATAGGATGTTGGTGGAGAGAACCAAGAGAGGAAATGTATTAAATTCTGCTTAGGGTGCTGTCGGTAAGCTGAGATAATAATAACTGTTAACAGAACATACGCGTAGATTGCACGCACTTTTCCTAAAAAACTATTCATTAAATTCATTCACAGTATTAGTTAGTGCAGTTGTTGTTGTTGTTTGTCAATTACAACAACAATAACTTCCTATGTAACTATTTCATTTGAACAACAATAAATTTATAAATTTATGTAATGTGATAAAATATTCAGGCGTTGTGTTGAAAACCCAGAAAAATATTCTACTTGTGCATCCGTGCATGATGGCGGGTAAAGATCTTTTTTTTTTTCTTTTAAAGAAAAAGCAAATTTAATTAATTTGATGCAAAAATATTGTGATTTTACATCACAACAACAACAACAACCGCTGGCATACATTAAATATATTTGTGTTATGCTAAGCACGCATTATACGCTTTACACACTCTCAACACAAATACGCACGTGAAACTTGCAAAGTCAATAGAAGCTTGAGATGCGTATAATGCTCAGCATCATTATGCAAGATGCTTCTCCCTTTTGGCATAACACTAATTCAATTAATGTGTGGAATCTTTTACTCACGCCACTACATCTCCTTTGCACACACACACCCACATACGCACACAACACAACACTTGTAAACGCGCAAAATGCATATCATTCAGCTTTGGTAGAGAAAATTCAATTAAAATTCTGTTGCAGCTATCAAAGAATGTCTAAAATTGTATAGACTGCATATTCATACATGCATGTACCACATACGAGTAGACATGGAGTATGTGTATGTTTAGAAATATAAGGTTGCTGCCTTTGTGTCAATCATGTAAACAGAGCACATCTCCATTTCACAAATTCCACTTCTTTTGTCTCTCCAACTTTTTTTGCTTTTTTGGATGATGTTCTGCATAGTCATTCCTCTAATATTGAGCATGACATCTTACGTGTAGTATTAATGCTCGTTATTCATTACATTTCTCATATAAACACAGCAAAAGGAAATAATATACGTTCGAAATGTTAACTTTACAAATTCTTCTTTCGATCTGACAACTTTAAACCACAACGTGATGTAATGGTTTAAGTATTTGTACTGAACTCCTAAACTACAAATACCACAACCGCCCTTAATATACTGATCGGTTCAGAGTAAAAATTTGCAGGTAATCGTACTAGTTGTCGATCCGTGTATATCTAGTAAGCAATCTATAGTAATTGGTAATTTTATACCCTCCACTTAAGGTATACTCAGTTTGTCATTCCATTTGCAACTCCCAGAAGGAGGCGTCAGAGACTCTCCAAATACTTGATTAGATGTTGCCACTTTCACGGTCGCAAAATTTTGAAATGTTGAGTTAAAATTTCAAACGGTCATAGCGACCAAGAACCGTGCCCACAATCGCCAAAAATGTATTAATCTGCTATGGAAATTGAGCTATGAAGTTGAAATTTGTCCATCCATCTATGCGATGAAAAAGAGGCGTGGCCTACAATTTACTCAAGGTAAAACTCTACTTGCAAATTGATACGTAATATTACTACTCTTAGACGGTCTAATCATGTAATTGCCACGCTCGCAGTTTGTATGTTGGTGGGGAGGGTAAATAAGATTTGGCCTAATCCAAATTAATTCAAGAACACTCAATATTGAAACTGGTTTTGATATTTGTCCATTTTTAGGAAGCCATATTTTAAAAAGTAAAAATAACTTAAATACCCTCTACGACTACGTCTACGGTTTATATAAACTAATGTTTTTTTTTTTAATTGTAGGCGTGTATATTATCCGATCACGTCCATTCTTTGGCACGTCATTGCATAAGTTAATAATAAACAAGTGCATATAATTTCAATTGGATGGATGGATAGATTAAGTAGATGGATTTTTATGGACATGGGCGTGGCCACTCTCAACCGATTTGGCCCAACTTGAATAGAAGACTGCGTACGGAAACTATAAATTTAGCTTATTTTTTCAGGTTATTTTATCAAATTTTCCTTAAATTATTTCAATAATGCAGTGCAAACATAAGGCGGACAAACATGTTTAAACATGTTTCAAATTTTGATGCGGATCAATAATATATTCTGCCTCATTTATAAGATCTTTGGCACCTTGTTTGACTGTTGCAATTCCTCCTGTTATGGGGGAGAGTTTAAAACAAAATTTATATGACGAAAATTTTCATTTTTTTAATTTATGTTGCACTAAAATTTTCGTGACGAATAGTTATTTAGCTTAATTCTTGATTGTACCAAATTGCATCAGATCGGACCACTTTTTGAGCGCTCTTCCAAATACCGCTTATTCGACAATAACTCGCGTTTACTGGTACAACTAAACCCATCATAGTACAAATTTTGAAACTGTGAACATGTCGCGCTTGTCCGTCTGTAAAATCTTACGTTTTTTGGGGGGAAAATGGTTTACCATTAACAATTTACATTAGTTTCCCACACCGTACAGATTTGTTTTATTGATCAGCTACCGCAAAACACATACATTTTGTATGAAATACTGAGGCGCACATATCCATCTATGAAGAGAATATATCACTAAATGTCACGTTTTACAGACAGGAGAGGATGTTGTTCATTTTTCGAGCTCGGGCTTTCCTCACATAGCACAAGGTTGTTTATTCAACCACACATCATTGCATAGCACACATACAAGTGTTATACATGTGTTGTGTCAAAATATATAAACGTATAAAAGAGACGAGAATGTTCAAAACAAAATTAAAAAACTCTTTAACTATAAGATGAAATGAAAATTGAAAAAAAAAATCCTTAAAATATAAATAATAATTTTTGAATTGTCTATGCAAACGAACCAATAAATTACTGAAACTAAATTACAGCCTACCTAATAATTTGACACCTTTTAACCATGTAATCACTTGCTAACTAACCAACTTAGAAAACCTAAAAAATTCTGTGAATCCAAACGTTTGTGTAAAAGCAAAAAGTATCCTAAACTTTAAGTTGAATTTTTATTATCCGCCCATTGCTTCTCTATTATCAATTAGGCTGAACAAAGAAAATTTAACAACTCTTCAATAGCAACAAGTTTGTAGAATATTTTGCAAAATACCTTACAGAGAACTTTCCCTTTCTAGGCAATTCTCACCTGTGAGAAAACTACTTACGTACAAACAAAAGTTAGGAAACGAAAATTAAATTTAAGGTCTCTGCTTAACCTGAGACACAAAACACACATTCTACCCTATGTGGCTGCAGGTGCAGGAACCTGTGCGTTTCCACATTAGTGAGAAGAAAAAACTTTAAATTAATTAAAAATTTATTTTTACTGCTGCTTACTCTTAAACTCTTAAGCATAAATAGAAAATGCTGGGGTGAAGAGCTGGCCCCGGAAAAGATATTACTTTCATTAAACGTGTGATAACATAAACTTTCAATGAATTTATTAATTAAACACATAAAACCTAAACGAAGAGATGGCAAACTAACGATGAATTGAAAATGTGATGAAAACGAAAAAAGAAACAATAATACAAAGGAAATTAAATTCTTTTACTTTTCACTTAGTCATCGCTGTTGTTATACTTGTTTATTAAGTTTCTGTTGCCCGCCGATGGCACGGAACCTCATTAAAAGGAAAGTAAATCTTTAGATTTGTGATAAGAAGCGTTACTTCTCTACTACATTATTGTGTATAACTCAACATGACTCTGTGCGATATGTAATAGCGCTGATAAGTTAGGAAATATGAAAAACAAATACAATAAACAGTGTAAGAAACTATGAAAAGGGGTGTTTATGATTACATTAAAATCAAAAATGATGAGTTTTGATTTTATGAGAGAAACATAAAAGGGATTTTACGATAGTTTACGATAGGGCGATGATGGTTTTGAAGTGTTGAAGTGTTCAACAACTAAGCTGTTAAATGATCGATTACTCGGTAGTTTATCGATTATTAATACGTGTTACTTACTACGTATTATGAAGTATATTGAACTCGATATACGCACAAACCGTTTTTTGTGCGGTGGATAGGGACTGCATAAAAGAAAACACAGGAATATAATTCGCACAAAACTTCACGAGTAGCCATCAACATTTTATAATATATATTTATATATATTGAAAATTTTCAATCGATAAAATCCGAAAGAATTAATTGACAAATTGGCGAGTAAGCTTTATATCGATGAATAATGGATTAATTTATAATTATTTTCTATTTTGAATTCCCCATTATTTGCAATCGACATAAATTCGAGTAATTTATCGTATAATCGATAAGCCATAGAGTAATTATATTCGATAAATCAAAATTTAATTATGGAGTAAATAGAATTTGATAAAGAGGCCTTGAGTAGTTGAGTAGCTGGGTTTAATTTTTCATGCTGTAGGGGACACGGGTTTCAGCTGAGGTAAAAGGTTTAAAGGTTTTTTCAGCTGTAATTTCATCCTAAAGGATCCTATGTTCTAACTGAGCCTTTACGATCTAAAGTGGCGAATTTATCTGTCGTTAGTTCTCTGAGCTTTAATTTAAAGAAATTAAAATAAAAAAAGGATTTGATAAAGTCGTAGTTAAAATCGATAAATTATCGGTTAATTAATGTTAAAAAATATCATTTAATAAACAATCGATTAATTATTAAACATATTTAATCAATAAACTATGGTTTCTACACGCAAAGTCAGTCAACAGTCACGCCCACAATGGACAAAACATATATCTATTAGCAACCAAATTGTATCCGTAGAATGAAATATACAGGAGATGGCCAAAATATGAACCGCTGACATATACTCAACATTTATTTATCAATAAGATGCTTTTAGAGCTATAATTCTTCGCGAAGTGCCTGAATATCTCTGCTGTCACTTATGCCGCAGTAGTCTTATGTTCGTCGGTCTGTATCAGTTAACCTTGAGTTTCGCCCACTCTTTCTTTTCGTCGATGATGTTTCACCATGTTTTGTGTGTTCCGCCATAACCGTGGATACTATCGCTCGTGAAACGTTAAATAATTAAGCTATTTGCCCTCTTTTGAAGTTTAAGAGATCACACTTTTCAGCGATGGCTTGTTTCAACGGCGGCACAACACGGACAACGGCGGCCGCATAATACACGGAAATACAACCTTCTAGACTTGCCATGTAAACTGTGCAATACATACGTTAAGCATTATTTACACGGAAGCAGTGTTGCCAACAGGCAACAAGATGTACTATATTGCATGGTTTTCTTATTCCTTTGTTCATCCCCCTTATATAATAACAGATACGAGCCCATAATGTACGAAAATCTCTTATTTGACTCAGGAAATACGTAACACATGAACTATTGACACCGTGATTAGATATAATAATATACGCATAATACGCCCACGGTGTGCATTTAAATTGCGTCCCACTTTTTTTTACTTTTTGAATATAAGGAAGTAACTGAACTTATAAGCAGTCATTCGAATCGGCGGTGGTGGAGTGTGTCAACAATTTCTTGCATTACTTTACGTAGTGAAACACTTTTTCATACAATACAAACTCATAACATAATTATATCAATTAATTTCATTAATATTATATTAATGAAAATTTATGGCCTGGTGTACAATACTACGGATACTTCTCTGTAGTGTGGTGTCAGTATGTGCGTAAAAATGGTGCATCTAGGTGAATACAACTATTGTATAAATGCTGGTATTTTGTATTCGTTCATTTAAGAGGTAATAATAATAATAACAATAATAATAACAACAACAATTATTGCATTGTTGTATTATTTTCATTAAAACCATTGCCCACATAAATGCATAAATTTTTCATTATTAATATATATATAATGGCTCTAAAGCAAAGCCAGCATAGTGTGTGTATGTGTATGGGCGCAAACAAACGAATTTATATAAATGTAATGTTGTGATGGCAATGTAAATACTTTTATAGTGGTCGGCTTATGAAATTTATTCCATAAGTGCAGCCGTAAATATAGTTAAAAAGCTATAGACGTACACGCACAAATAAAATGCAACAAAATGAATGGTTAACATTATAAATTGCCTTAAGATGAAAAAAATTATAAAAATAATAAAAAAAAAATAATTTCAATAGTTTGTAAAGTTATATCCCTCCTTAATAAATTTGCTTCATATTCAAAATGCAGGAAACGTTTATAGAGGCATGGGCGGATCGAATAGGCAAACGCCAAATCCAGGATACCCACCATCATTATCTAACCCACGATCATACCCATACGTTATGTTGTTTTTATGTCATGTTATGTTGTCAGTACGTGCGTGCTTTTCTTTCATTAATTACAAATTTAAAATCAAAGGATAAGTATTTTCTTTTTAATACAATACCCGGATAGCTTGTTTAATTTCCTTTATTCTTATACCGTTGAAATGTCCAGTAGAGGGTCTAATTTTAATTTTTTATACTCTCCACATAAGATGGGATGTACACTAAGTTTATCATTTCATTTGCAACACCCAGAAGGAGGCGTCAAAAACTGAGTCAACCTAGACAAGTGCATATGTCCTTGTCTCAGTGTGTATACTTTTTGTTGATATTCTCACGGTCATAATTTTGATATGTTTAACTGAAATTTTATACAGACACACGGAGAACAGAAGGGTAATCGACTCAAAATTCGTTGCTTAATAAGAATTTATACATGCTGGTACAAACGTAAAAACAACTCAATATGAAGGACATATAATTGGTTTGATGATGGTGAGAGGGCTACAAGCACTGCTGCTGATAATTAAAATGTTTATATAAATTGCTGAAAGAAATTAATAAAAATTTGTTACTGCGTGCACTTAATTAATATGAGGGATAATCACTGAAGGCAGAGGCGCTTTGGTGGAGAACCTCCAAGGCTCCAAAGTGGATAACTGTTGACATTTTTGTACAAGGCCCAAAAATTATCATTGTCGCCACTTTTGAGCAACCTTAATACGCCCTTAATTAAAAGATAAACTTTTTTTGCTTTCATCTGATGTAGTAGCGTTGCTTCATTGTTGCATTGCTTTGATATTGATGATGATTATAATTATTATTATTTATTGTTATTATACATCATTGTTGTTCTATTATTAAAACAATACTGGCAAAGGCTTTTGTTATTGTTGTTGCTGCTGCTGCAATGTGTTTCATTTCATTGTGAATTATGTTTAACGGCATATTGTTGTCATCATTACTATTAACAGCCATGTTATTAAGTTTGCTATCTATGGAAAAGCATTCAACCAAACAAAAACAACAAACCAAACATAATATAGTTGATTACATACAACTACTTAATAACTACTTGGTTGCACAATCTATATTATAATTAAAGTTATTGTCATTGAAACGTCAACGTTATATGGAAACAAGTCCTGGAGAGGCTGCGATCGGATTCAAAATTGGCACAGTTAGACGTTAGGCTATCTGCGATTATTTACCAAATTTTTTTTTTAATTAATTTTTATCATATAAAATTTTAATTTCCCTAAAATAGATCATCTAGGTTTTTCTTCAAATTGGGACTTTTCTGGGCTCAAAAGATGTTTCTGTGACAAATTTAATTAAAATGTATCAAAATCGTGCAACCTTAAGGTGAACGAAAGAAATACAAGATCGTATATAATGGGATTACAATAAAAAATTGTAATTTGGTCCCATAAATACTTAATTTTCAAATTATAGCCTTATATGGGGAGGAGTTTTAAAAGTAGACCGCTTAAATCCATTTTCTCCAGTGGTCAGTGCTTGGTCTCAAAAATATCTGTGTGCCTTATATGATCAATATTGCAAAGTTTTTTAAAAATCTTATGTGGACGGACATGGAAAAATACTTTCACATAATTTATTAACTTTCACATAATTAAAGTTGAGTGTGGCATTTACCGTTTTGAAAATACAAACATTATATTATCAAATGGTGGTGTAGGGTATAATAAGCAGCTACAGTGTATACACCATACTTTCGTTTAGAACTACACATATATATATATATATATATATATATATTATATATATATATGTCAACCACAAAAACAATTTTCTCCAATTGTTCTCGGTCGTGGTCTCGGTTTGGCGGAATGCTTACATCAAATATTGTATTTTTTCCAGACATGTTTTGTTGTAGTTGTTTTGGTTGTTGTTATTGTTGTTAGTTGGCTATTTAATCTTTATATTGCTGTGTAGTGGTGTGCACGCAATGTGGTTTTTCCACCATAATGGAGTGTAGTGGAATTTATTTTTGTCACTTTGCTTACAACAACTACAAAAACGGAAAGCTCCTTCAAGAGTTTATATAGAGTACAAATATTCTTGAACAAAACCATATTACCACCTATTCATCTATAATATGGATTAATATCTGATTCGATTATGGCAAATAGCAACTATCTACGTAAGGAACAACTTTAACTATAACTTGTGCGTGCATCGTTTTCGTTTTCGAAGAACTTATGAACAAAAATTTTAAATACAATTTTTTAGCTGTTCTCCATGAACATTAACAGTTAACAAGATGACTGGTTATGCTTTGATTGAACATTTATACACAGAGTGGAAGATTACCCTGCCTTATGAAATGTTTCGAATGAAAAATTCACTTTTTTTTTTTGATGTTTTTATATCATCTTCAATCTTATTCACTATGTAAGGGTAGCAAGTGAATACTTTTACATAATAATTCATAAAATTAATCTGCTGCTTTACCCATTGGTATGCACGTTGCTATAGCACTAAACATATACAAAATAGGTAGCTTGGGTATAATGCACTATATTATGTAATTCCCAAAACCGAAAAATCGAATATTGAATATTTGCATAAATATGCAACGATACCCACAAGTATACAAAACGGAATAACTACCACCACCCACACTCACACCCACAACCATGCAGCTATTGCAAAATATAGATTACGTTGTGCAGCTGGGGAAATAAGTAAATTTTATACAATAACAACAATAACAATACAACATATCGTAATAACCAGCTATGCTGCATATATTCCGGCAATTATTAGTAAGAGTTTTATGTGATTTTAAAATGCCATTTAAGAATGTCCATCTGTCCATTCACATGTTTCTCGTAATCAACCTACTTATAAAAGAAATTTATTAAATAATTTAAGGTTGAGAAATATAAGTCATTGAAAATCCATTGGAAATGTAAATGATCGGTGTATTTTCAGAACCTCTTCTCATATTTTCAAAAAGGCTAAAGGGAAATCCTATTCAAAATGAAACGAATCGGACATTGCTAGAACCCCTCCTCATATAATGGAAGTCTTTATATAGCAAAGAATTGCACTTTTTAATATTTTTTGAGAAAAATTACTAAATAATAGTTAATTAGTTTAATATGTGTCTGGGACAAATTTACACTTTTAGAACCCCTCTCCGCGAAGTAACTTATGCAGCAGGGTCTCGCTTAAACAGATACAACTAAACTGTACCAAATTTAAAAAGTCAAGTGGCGTAGAGCATTAAATGGCCGTGGTTGGCCGACTATAACATTTTTACTTGTTCTTATTATAAAACATTACAAGGTACATCGTCATCGTTCAAAACTAAATTGAAATATTCTGGACGTATGGACAACCATATTAAAATACTATCTTTACGATAATACTTGGATGAATAAGTAGCTCTAAGGTGGGCGCTTAAAACGATGCAAATATAATTTTGAGCAAATTAATTACTTTGTTACGAAAAACCGATAAGCGGTAAAAGCATATGATTTTTCATATGAGCTGACACTTCTGGCAAATATCCAGAAAATAATTTATGTTTTTTTTTAAATTACATTAAAATTAATTTATCGAAGTTTTAATGAGTTATGAAATATAAAAAGTGTGTTAAAGGGATAAAATAAATTGTAGTAAACTTACTAGAGTTACTTTGTGTAGTATGTGCACCTTATAAGACCGCATTATCACTTATGTGTATGTGAGAAGCAGATTTTCTCATATGTATTAAAGCGCACTAAAGATCTTAAACTATGTGTATTATGTATGTATAATAAAGAGGGAGCTAAGTGAAAAGGTGCAGGCTAAATGTTCTCCCTCCCTCACGTCGCTTGTTACACAACACAGCTTTGTTAGTTTCAATTTGAAACAGAGAAAAAAGGAATAATCATTTTATCGAGTTTTTAATTATGTAGAAAAGTAGACCAACTATATGTTAGTACATACACACGCAATGTCGTGTATTTGTAGTGAAATTCTGTGGCTTCAAGTCAAAGCTTTAAAGAATAAAAACAATTAAAAGTTAATTTTCTAAACGACTCTGCTGTTCGTTTATTTTACTCTCTTCCTCAATCCCTCTTACTTTAGTTAATGGTTTTTATATGGATATACACACATATTTACTGAAAGGGTTTTAATAATGTTTAAGAACCACTTACATTCTTATTAAATGTAGTCAAATGAGAAACAAAAACAAAAACAAACTGTAACTGAATGCAAATAGTTTGAAAAATATTACACTTTTCTTCCTCCACATCATTTCATTCCATTTGCAACACTCAGGCAAAGCGTCAGACTTCCTACCAAGTTCATATATTCTTGAAGAGTATCAAAAATTGAGTCCCTTTACCCGTGTGTCTGTCTGTTGTTGGCTTTTTTTTTTTTTTTGTAATCTTGTACAGACATTTATAGTTTGCGTTCGCAAATCTCTATTTAAATTGGGACCCCATCGGTTAAGAGACACGCCCACAATCACCAGAAATTTATTCATTTGCTACATTGAACTAAAAAGTTAAAGTTCTGTACACATGACAGACATAACAGAAGCGACTGCAATTTGCCGTTTTCCAAAAAAAAACTTAATTTTGAGATGACACGTAATAGAGGACGTAGTCATATAGTTGCCACGCCCACTCCTTATATGTGAAGGGTATAAAAAATTTGGCCAAAGTCAAATTTAGTTTTCTGCTTTGTTTTTTTTTTTTTTTGGGTTACGTTATATACATATTCGTACACCGTAGAGTAAGAAATTTTCACAAAAGCGAAAACTGCAATTTCATTTATTTTATTTTCACATCCGTCATATTGTAAATGCCAACCACACACGTATGTTGCTGCTCCTCTCATGCATAAACAAACGTCTTGTTCGTATACTCTTCAAATAGCATTCCGCTCTATTTGCTGGCGGCGCTGTAAAATAAAGGAAAATGCAAATATTCGTGCGTATGAAGAACTACAGAAATGCTTGAAATTATTACGCACATATTTAGACAGTTATGTTATGATATGAATGTGTGACTGGAGGTGGGTACAAATGCGTTCTCTCTACCCCACGTAATATATTGCAGTTTATTTACAAACGATTTGAAGCTTTCATGCCACCGTACATACGAACACATAACATAGACAAAAGAAGCAGAAGATGAAGTAGAAGAAGATGATGAAAAAGATATTAACCCTTCATATAGGTGGCTTATCTGATCATATAATAGCTTGATCGTACAGCATTATATGAGGAATTTATTTTGATTTGGATTTACTAGATAAAGGAAAAACAACAACATATTAATCCTTAATATGTCTTGCTTACCTTATCAAGCGAAACAAATATTACTAACTTTCTATTAAACTATTAAACCATTAATTTTTAGAGTGTTCCAAGTCTGCTTTTTCAAACACATTAACGGAATAAATAAATTCAAGATAAACAGGTAAAAATATTAAATTTGGTTCGGCCTAAATTTTAAATACCCTCAACATAACCATGCACAAATTGGGGCCGTGTCAGGCTTTTAATAGTGTTTTTAATACATATTAGATTTTGTATAAATATACACTTTTTGTGATTTTAATGATGATCCCGACAGCATTGCCCTTAATGGACAAAACTGTACTAATCAGCCACATAAACTGAGCTCGAAATTCAAATTTATTACACTTATGTATAATATCCAGCGATGTGCCAGACACGCCCATGATTTACCAAAAAAACTCTTTATTTAGAACAGAATTCAAGCAAAGGGCACCATAGGTACCAATGCAGATGTATTTGTTCTTCTTTCCCTTTTTGTACTAATAAAATTAAAGGGGCTGCAATATTAAATGAATGAGATTTTCTGTAAATGATTAAATGATCAGCAACAAGAGAAGAGTAGATTATAAAACCCTCTCTCAATACGGTTCATTAGTTAAATTTTACGTTACATGGCCATCACAGTGTTCGGTTACAGGTGCAGCAATATACAACTCGCGTTAGCTTAGCTTAACGTTTATGGAGCTGTCATGTCACTTCTACCTCGAAATTATATTATATTACGAAAATGGGAGCAGCAGCACTAGCAGCGCCAACTCTTCTTTAACTCTCTCTCTCACATCATTAAAACAACAAAACGGAAAAGACAAAAGCTTCTAATACCTTACGTTAGCACGGTGGCACAGTACGCGTCATTTATTATTTTGTGACTGCCCATAAAAATGTAAACGACAAGCTGTACAACGCATAGGACAAAATGTTTGGTACAGTAAACAATATAAAATTTGTTGTTAAGCGTCTAAAGTATATTTACAGGTGCGAGATGCTGCAGTATATACCCACTCTGGCTTACTATTCATAACATGCATAAAATACTAATAACAAATGTTTGGATGCGGATGTATGTGGAGTGTTTAGTGGTGGCATATACTTGAGCCCGCCATGTTGTTGCGTAAAAGTTCCGTTATCTCTCGTTCTCGTTCAATTTGTTGTACAATCGTTTCGTTATAATTTGATGTGTATATGAATGTGTGTGTGTGTGTGTGTGTGTGTGTGTGTGTGTGTGTGTGTGTGTTTAGTTGGATGGCATACTCGAAAAAGTTAATGTTTTTGTAAAACGTTTAATTGGTTCTAAAAGCCTTTAAGCTGTATAACCATGTTAAGCACGTATAAACGTACACTCGTTCATATTATATTAAAACGCTCTTACCGGAATATGTTGCATTTATAGTTTGTTGATTTTATTACGAGTGCCATCACCGGAGAGAGATGTGGTATGAAACCATGGAGTGTTTACGTTCAACCCCAGCTATGTTGCATAACTTTGTCGCGTTTTTTTAAAAACCATTGAAAAGTTGTGTAAAATCCCATTTGAATGTTTTGGAGTTTTAGAATGTTGTGTGCGTTATTTTTATTTTTGTTTTATGTGAGACATGAATTATGAAATTCATTTCTTTTTTAATTTAAGCTTTCATAAGCAGTTTCTAAAAAAACTTGCTTGACCACATAATCTGTGTGAGCCATTACCATATAACCAGCAATAGCTTTGAACTCATCTCTTGTAAAATAACATTTTTTTTCAAACAAGCACGTTCTAAATATATAAGTATTGTAACGTTACGTGACTTATTTTGTGCAGTTCAGTTGGTTACTACATTTGGCTGTCTGTATGAAAACTCGTTCATGTTCAATGAATAAAGTTTCTGGAGTCAAATGCTTAAAACGGAGTTCAATTTTTATTATACTATTGGAAATATTTTAGAAAGTTTGACTTTTTTTATATATATTTGACCCGTAGAACAGTGTATTTACAAATTTATATAGACACCCCGGCGGATGTAGCTCCATTCGAGTCGAAAGTGATTCTGTACCCATTGGTATAGTAAACGGTGTATGGGAGAATATATCACCTTTTAAAAATATTGGCCACGCGCAAAGGAGCTGTCAGAGACACCCCAAAATAAATATAATAAATACTGAATGATTCAGCCATAGCCTATCCAGTCAGTCTATCCGCGTGAGAGTGCCGTGTGGTGAATAGCGCGTCCTTTTCTGAGAAAATTTGAAAAGGGCTCCGCCCGCAACTGATAAATTAGAAATTATTGCGCTATGCATTATTTTTTTATTAGTAATGAGTCCTTCTATGTATGTACTTCGTTTTTATTGTGACCAGCTACTCAGTCAAACTATCAAAATTTAATGTGTAAATGAGTAGCTTTGGCTGGTTTTACTATGCAGATATTATACATAAATATATATGAGCGTGTGTTTTATATTAATTGATATAAATTATTGTTCATTTACATTGACAACCATGCTCATACACAATACATATGCCATTAAAAAAAAAAAGCAAATAAAGTGCTAAACTCTGTGTATTTAATTCAATTAATCGCCAACGTTTCTGATTTATCGCCATAATTAATAAAAATTGTAGAAATTATTAAAATGTTTTTTCATAAATTAATTTACAAATATTATCACATCACATTATGTACCCTAAACAGCACATTTCTGTTGTGTGCCAATACATTTTAGTAGCATATGTGGAAACCACCAGATGTGTGTTTAATTACGGCGCATATATAAAATAATAGCAAAGATTTCATACAATACAGTTACAGTTACACATACTGATGCTGCTGTACTGCATGTTTTCATAAATCCTTCTATTCAAGTCTTGACATAACTTTATTGTTATAGATGTAATACTGCTTGCTACTCTGCTGTTACTTATTTACTTATTTACTCTCGGTTTCACATACAACATAATGTGCAGTCGTAGATGCATTTGATTTCAGTGGGTATTTTCTGAGCCATACAATACATAATAATAAGCTTAAAATGTACGTTTGCGTAGTCACTAATACATATTTAATAACGACGATTGGAAAAGAAAAGCCAGCATTTGCTCTCTTTCACTATTGCCCAGTTCATCCGCAGGTATCAAATATTGTACTTGTACGGGTAGATGCGTATAAATATTAGTTTAATTAAAGTCACGACCACACAGACTTTAGCTGAGTGAAATATTGGGTTGTTGGTAAAGTCTTGAAGCACTGCGCCACAACACATTGTCAAGCTGGGCGGAATATTATGTTTTTTTTTCCGTTTGAAACAGTCGGAAACTTACGTGTCTGTACGTGTATCCGTCTGTAATGATAGCTTCCACGTTTTGCAAACATTTTTAGAATCTGGGTTCTTAGTTATCGAAAGTAGATGAAGTCACATAATTGACCAAAAAGTCCTCTTATAGTTACGAAACTTAAACCACAATAAAGAAATTTTTAATTATATGGCCCACCCATCAAGATGTGGAAAATGGGCGAGATTATATACCAGCCCTTCACACAATTTGACAAAGAAGTCTCTGGTGTTCAACCTTTGAGTTGGACAGTAGCAGGTGCTTCAAAAGTCACGCCCACAGTTTAAATATGAAGTTTATCTAACATTTAAACACAACTTTAATGCAAAAGCAACAACAACAACAACAACAACAACAACAAGGTATTATACAAAAATTACGAAAAAGGCAAATACCGCTTCGTTTATGTATAACCTAAAGGCCTGTCATGCATGAGTTTTTTATACCCTGCGCTACTTGTGGCAAAGGGTATATTAAGTTTTGTGCGGATATTTGTAACTCCTAAAATGCAACAATGCGACATCCACATTCAATTATACCGATCGATTCAAAATCAAAATCTGAATCGATTTAATCATGCCCGTCTGTCCATCCATGCTTCTGTGTATCCATGTAAATTTGTGCGCAAGCTACAGATCGCATTTTGCAAGACATTTCGATGAAAGTTGATACGAATACATGTATTGGCTTAAAGATGATTAAGGATGGACTGGATCGGACCATTTTTATAACCCCTCCCCATATAAGGACCTACTATAATGGCAGTCTTTATATGATTAAAAATTCTTAATATTTGTGGACGTGATTTTAAAAAATGTTCTTCGAAACTGTAGGCGGGGCTAATACTTCAATAATAATAATTTAAGTGTTAACTATTCCTTATAATGTGTTCTTTTGTTTTTATACCCTCCACCTTAGGGAAGAGGGTATATTCACTTTGATCATCCGTTTACAACACATTGAAGGAAGCGCGGGGGACCCCACAAACCATATATATTCGTAATCAGCATGAAAAGAGAAATCGTTTGAGACATGTCCGTCCGTGTGTCCGTGTGTCCGTCTGTTTTTGGCACTCTCACGGTCGTAATTTTTGAGATATAAAGTTGAAACTTTGTATACGTATTCTTAGTTCAATTTCGCTGTTTCGTACTGAAACTGGGCAAAATCGGTTAATAGACACGCCCACAATAAACGAAAATCTCATCATACCTCGAAAAAATTGTATCTTTAAAAAATTATATATCGCACAATACTATGCCTATCAAGTTGAAATTTGGTGTATATATAAGTGGTACCGTTATCCAACACTGTGGCAAAAATGGGCGTGATTAATTAACGCAAACGCCTACAATTAAAAAAAAACCCTATTTGCGTAAGTACATGAAACAGTCATATACATAAATATGGCAATAGGAACTTATTTTTTAGAGGACCATTAAAGGTGGAGGGTATTTAAGCTTCGGTCTTAACCGAACTTTTCTAGCTTGTTTTTTTTTTTTTTTTGTTAATATTCCATTACAAACATAAAAAAATGGATTAAAGCTATATTTTGAAGCTTAGGTGAGTATAGAATATAAAGAAATGAATTTCCACCTGGCTCCAGCCATTTCCACTTAAAACCCTTGAAAATTTTAGCCATGAAACTTATTTACCCATCACGCATAACTTTTCACTCAAGATTTTTCATAAATATCTGTTTATGCATTGAAAATAAATTTCCAAAAGATTTATATATTTATTTTCATTTTTCTTCTTTTTTTTTTTTTGCAATAAAAATCTTTTTGAATAGTTCAACTTTAACTTTGGACCAACTGCGTGACTTGCATAACCAAAGCATCCAAGTTGCTATCAAAATGAAACTTTCGAGATGTAAAATGTGAACATGACTATAAATTTATCATTTATCAGTTGGAGAATAATTTACATTTGTTCAATTTTTCATATACAGTGAGAGAGAGAGAGAGATAGAGATGGAGAGAGAGTGGGGGGAATATGCTGCAGCAACTAACAACTTTTCTGAAGCAAATGAAAACTTTTACTTTTTACCCCCACACATGAAAAATGCGACAAAAAATGGAACAACAAGTGTAAAACAGGAAAATGATAAACTTCTAGTCGATATAAGCAAAAAACAAAAAACAAAAACAAGATAGAGAAGTTCGGTTAAGACCGAAGCTTAAATACCTTCCACCTTTTATAATCCTCTAAAAATAAGTTCCTATTGCCATATTTATGTATATGACTGTTTCATGTACTTACGCAAATAGTGTTTTTTTTTTAGTTAAAGGCGTTTGCGTTAATTAATCACGCCCATTTTTGGCACAGTGTTGGATAACGGTACCACTTATATATACACCAAATTTCAACTTGATAGGCATAGTATTGTGCGATATATAATTTTTTTAAGATACAATTTTTTCGAGGTATGATGAGATTTTCGTTTATTGTGGGCGTGTCTATTTACCGATTTTGCCCAGTTTCAATACGAAATAGGGAAATTGAACTAAGAATACGTATGCAAAGTTTTTAATTTGATATCTCAATAATTACGACCGTGAGAGTGCCAACAACAGACGGACACACGGACGGACATGTCTCAAACGATTTCTCTTTTCATGCTGATTAAGAATATATATGGTTTGTGGGGTCTCCAACGCTTCTTTCGACATGTTGTAAACGGATGATCAAAATGAATATATCCTCTTCCCTAAGGTGGAGGGTATAGAAAGTTTCGTTATGAAAATTGCTTGAAAGTAAAGTGGATTTCAAAATTAAATAAAAAGATTAATTTAACTTGAATTTTAAATTTTAATATATGATACATGTAAATGACTATTAGTTTGCTCAGATTTTTGTAATTCCTGAAGTTCGCGTCTTTAAGTATTTTCATATAATTTGATCATATATATGTCTGTCGGTCCGTATTATATTTTTTCGTATAATTTGACAGCATTTATGTCCACCCCTATGTATATATGTTTTGTTTTTGATCGCCATATCCTTCTCTTGTTCTTTCATTCATTTTAGTGTTTAATCATGTCCGTCCGTTGTACTTTCTTACATTTCAATCACTGTCATGCATGTCAGTGCGTACATTATTTATTCGTACATTGTCATTGCGTCTGTTCGTTTGTTATGTTTTCATTGGCATGTACAGCCTTCATTTCGTCACTAATAATTCTCACTCGATTTATGTATAAAAAGAAAATATTATACATTGTTACAATATTAAGATTTATTTTTAAAGTCTACCTAACACTAATAAACAACAAACAGAGCAAATGACGCGGAGCATTTTACTTACTTTTCCATATGCAAAGTTCAAATAAACAAAATAACTGTTTACGGGATTGTAGGATTTACGTACTTTAACCACAATTGTACGGACGCACATAAATTATAAGTGTGCTGCAGTGTCCCGCCGTTAACAGCCACTATAATTAAAAACCCATTAGACTAAATTTATCTTTCCTTAACGCAAGAGTTTGAAAGGAATTCAATAGTCGAGAAATATGTGAAACCGGCAGACTACTATTGACAGTGATAATGAAGTACGAGTATGTAAATGAAGCAAATGAAGCAGCAGCTTAAAGTACAGTTAAGTTTTAAGTGATTTAAAATGTGCAAACGACTGCACCCTGCAATACTTTAACTGCCAGCACATTGTTCTTTGGCAATAATCGTATACATATTAATGGAATAAAATCTGATTTTAATAACACATTATAGTTTTGCGGTTTGCTGCCAGCCAACCAGTAAAAAGGTGATAATCGCATAATAATAGATAACACAGCAGATATTTAGAGATGAAGAAGAGAGAATTGTTTTCTTTTGTATGCAGTTTGCTTTGCTTTGCTGTTTTGTTATTTTTTGTTTTTCAAAGCCAACACAATTACATAGATGGAGTGAGGGAGACAGGGAGATAGAAAAAGTTTGGTAATAATGCTAAGTAACGTTTAATTATTACATATTTATATATACACACCTCTGTTCATTTAACAACAACAAAAACAATATTCATGGTGATGGTATGTAGCGTAACATTAAAGGTGAGATAGCTGCATTAGTTGTTTGTCTCGGCTACATACATAATGTGAAAAGTTGTTATAATTACTTAAACGTACGCAGACCAACTAATTACCAAACTTTGTGTGGATGTGTGGGTAGGGTAATACCAAAGCATTCTAACGAATTAAAGTTCAAAAAATAGTATTCTAGTAAATGTTTTTTAGAACAACTACGTGACTACGAAATTTGCACTGTTACCTACATGTTGTTGTTGTTTTCAGTTTACGGTTAAAGTTAGGTGGTTGGTACGGTATATGGGCGAAATGCGACAAAGTTTGCTTTTTTTGTGTTTTTTTTATTAATTTTGTTTTGCTTCGCTTTGTTGCATTGTGTTGCGTTGGGTTTTTCTCTAATATTGTTAAACGGTTTTTAATATTTTGTTCAAATTGGTTTAAAACTTAGCTGAAACTAGCGAAATTTCTCAACAATTTTGTTAATCCCACAGCAGCGTGTAATAGCAAAAAACCGTCACCATCACATATCATTATAATAATACTTTGAGAATTCCATATAATTGCGTGATAATTAGAGTTTGTTAAAATAAAGTTTGAAGACACCTTAAATACCCGCTACTTCTGGTAACAAATGGTTCAAGTTTTTGCAATTAAGACAAGTGAGAGAAAATGCAATAAAATAAAATAAAACGAAACAGGGAGGGGGGAGTATATTGCAAAAATATAAAAAAATAACAAAAACTTGACAAATCTTGTAAAATCTCTCCCGTGTCATGAGCAGTGCAACACAAGCGAATTATGTAAATTGTGCGTTATATGTACATGGGGTACAAAACAAATCTGTGTGTGGTGTGAATTGAACAATAACAAAAAATTGCATTTTTATGGAAATGATTTTTCAACAACTAAAGGAAATGCTCAGCTGACAATGTTACCAGTTAACAAGAAATACTTACCTACACACATGCACGCACGTGTACTTACTTATGCACCAGTCTTGTATAATGCGAGCACAGTATAATACAATATAAGAGAATAACGGATATAGAAGTTGAGTTGATTCGGTTTGTGTTTTGGGCAAGTGTGAGCAATGATTAGTTTTTCGTTTTGTGTGTGAGTTTGTTAAACAAGTGAGTGGCACTTGTAACAAGTCATTGGACATGGTGCAGCAAATACAATTTATAATAAAATGTAATAAAGAAATATATTTATTTATTCGTTTGTATGTGTCGGCGTTCGTGTTCGCACAAACAACAATTCACAAATTAGTTTTAGGAAAGTTGTACAGACAGCCAGAGTGACATGTTGAATTTTTATTTTATAGTTGTGTGTGCAGTACAAGCATCTGCAACCGTACTGGCATTCAAAGTAGACAACACCCCTAGCTAGATTGAGGAGACAGCAACCGAGGGGTGAGTAAATGAACATTTTCACTCATTTACTTCGTTCCTATCTATTGCCATTTTAAATGCAATTTCTCGTGTTGCTGCTTGATGAGTTATTATAATTATGTTTTTTTTTTTTGTTCTTTTGAATAACTTAACAACAACAGCAAGGATTTTTGTTTAAAGTTTTTGTGAAAATTGATTCCTTCCGACATATTTATTATTTATGGATGACTGTTATGTGCAAATGTTGACGTGAAATGTTTTACCAACTGACGGTTCATGAAACAGATGTTGCTGCTGCTGCTGGATGTATAAAAATCAATTGCTATCAATTAAAATCCTTTTACTCAAGCGGACACATGAAATTAATCAGTAGCGTTTTCATTGTACGTAATGTATGTCATGAATCTGTTATATATGTATCATTAATTGTTATTGTTGTTGTTGTTTTTGAAAAACACTTCATTTTTTGGTTAAAAACCTATACAAAAACTTGCTTTTCATGTTTTTATGTAATGGGCGTGGCACCTTCTTACATGAAGTTACCTACAATTTGTCTCACATTTCATTTAAAAAATGATATTTAAGCATATTACAGTTGTCTTGTTACCTGCCCACTTTTTTGGCATCTCTAGATTATAAAAATACATTTGTTTAATATTAATTCTGTAGTTTTAATCTTTAGGCTGAAGTGGTTATTTTCAATTGTAGGCGTGGCTGTTATCTAGTTTCGCTTATTTCCTATATGAAAGCTACTGACATGAATTATGAATACCTGCATCGATTCTATTTAAATTTTTGCTATTGTGAGCGATTCAACAAACGACGGACCGACGGACAAGGTTGAATACATTAAAAATTAAGAAATCAAATTCAAGAATATACTAAAATTTCTATAAGGTGTCGCTGAGACCTTCTTCTTGAAACTGCTCAACTACATTTTTCCCGAAAAGGCTTCGTTTCTACGAAGTACCCTGCCTGCACTTTCTAACTACTAAAATTAAATTCATATTGACTACCAGGTTATTAAACGCTTCATTCGCTTAACAAATTAAGAGCTTTTGAAGTGTTTTATAATAAATTGCAGGAAAACAAATCAGGTCTTAGTTGTAGCAACCGCTACAACTGCCAAAACAAATTCTATCTTCAATTTTAATACCCTCCACCTTAGGGAAGAGGGTATATTCACTTTGATCATCCGTTTACAACACATCGAAGGAAGCGTCGGAGACCGCACAAACCATATATATTCTTAATCAGCATGAAAAGAGAAATCGTTTGAGACATGTCCGTCCGTGTGTCCGTGTGTCCGTCTGTTGTTGGCACTCTCACGGTCGTAATTTTTGAGATATCAAATTGAAACTTTGCATACGTATTCTTAGTTCAATTTCGCTGTTCCGTATTGAAATTGGGCAAAATCGGTAAATAGACACGCCCACAATAAACGAAAATCTCATCATACCTCGAAAAAATTGTATCTTTAAAAAATTATATATCGCACAATACTATGCCTATCAAGTTTAAATTTGGTATATATATAAAGGGTACCGTTATCCAACACTTTGCCAAAAATGGACGTGATTGAATAACGCAAACGCCTATAATTTAAAAAAAAAACACTATTTGCGTAAGTACATGAAATACATAAATATGGCAATAGGAGCTTATTTTTTAATTAAGGTGGAGGGTATTTAAGCTTCGGTCTTAACCGAACTTTTCTATCTTGTTAAATATATTTTTACTTACGCGTGTATGCATATATATATATATGTACATATGTACATGTGTGCGTGCAGAAAATTACCTTTTTTATTGTCAATTTATTTTGTATTGTTTTTGTTTTTGTTCAATTTTTTTATGTCTTGATTGCTTTCGTTTCACTTAAAATGATATTTTGATTTCATTTAATATTGTTGTTGTTGTTATTGTTATTATTCTAATAAAATTTTCCGATTTACCTTTTATATAACAGATAATAAAAAAATAAAAATAAAAATAAAATCAAAACGATAAGAAAAGAGTCGAACAGGTTCCCAGTAGCAATGATAATACAAAATAATTTGATTTTTCTATTCTCACAATACAACAATAAAAACAATCAAGAAATAGAAATAGATAATAGAAATAAATAGTTTTGTAAGTGTGCAGTAAAATTGGCATCATTTCATAACATTGGACATCATTCTATATTACACTTAATAGGACTGAAGTATACACTCACTAGCCAAAGTGTTTGTACAGCTGCAACATTTAAGATATTTAATACGTAACTTATTGAGTAGCATTGTGCATCACTAACTAGAAACCTAGAAATTAATAACGATTTAATTATTGGATCATTTTTTAGAATTCTTTTATTTCTCCACTAACATCGAACTAAAGGTGTTGAATTGTAGAACGACGGACATGTTAAATGCACTTTAAATGAAATAGGAAAAAAATTGTTGATCCAAACTCCTTGTGCTTAGGTAACTACAATAATATATGTATAATTTGTTCTTTCTTACGCTGAAACTAATTCTTAAATACTCTACTAAGATATACTTACATATGCAGGAGTGGCATTTAGATATTACGCCTTATTTTAGCAACTCTTAAGGTTACTTGAAATTCTTATTTTGAACCCAAGAATTTTTTTTTACAAATATAAGGGGCGTGTCTCTTACTCGATTACTGGCCATTTTCAGTTTATTAATAGAAGCGGTACACGTAGGTAAACTTTTTTACTTAACGGACTACTTTAGGCTGTAAGTAATTAAGTGAGCGTGGATGTCGGTTTTTGCACGTTTTAAATAAATTAAGCTAATAAGCTTAAAGTCTAAATTTTTGTACACGTGAAGTTCAAAAATTGACATACCACCGGCCATGCTATATGTTGCGCTTATAGTTTTTTAAATATAATCCTAATTCACATTTTCCACAAAATATAAAAATTTTAAAATTCATAGGGATATGTGTCTGTTAAAAAATAGTTCATTCGATGTGTTTGAAAAGTAGACTTAGGCCAATTTCTTTATAAGTGTGCATGTCGTGTCATATTTTAGGGGATTTTTGAAGCCTCCTTCTAATTTTATAGTTGCATACGTAATAACAAACTTAGTAGAGTTTTCATTATAAAGTTGGAGGGTATAAAAACAGCAACAACAACAACAATATTAACTTTTATATAAACACGTGTTTCCTAGATTGTCTATCTCATGTAAAATCTCTTTCAAGCAATTTCCTTATATTCCGACTAATATGGTTGTTGTTGTAATGACAAAAAACTTCTTATGAAAAAAAAAAACCTGAAACTTTTTCAATTGGTTAGAATTTGTTGTATGTTACAATACCATCTGCCATTGTTGTTGTTATACACCGTGCGCTAAACTTTGTAACCAAAGAGAAGTAACGTTGTTGTTGTTTTTGTTGTTGCTGCTGTTATTTTTGCTTCTGTTGTTGTTGCTGCTTTAGTTAAAAGAAAATAACACGATTTTCTATTGTTGTTAAAAATGTAAATTTTTTGGAAATAGTCCTGGCTACTGATGTATATAAAAAGTCCATGTATTGCAGGCTTCCAAGTCAGCCTTATTACGGAATCCCTTACAAATTTAGAATTCTCGATGTCATTGAATACGTTATGCTAATTGTTAAGGAACGGAGTTGGAATAACCATCTGTTGATAAATATAAGTAAAATTGGTAATATAAAGACATGTTTATATATAATATATACTTTGTTTGTACGTCCATGCTTTAAGTTTTGAATGTGATTTCATCTGTACCTTAATCCACTGTCTAACATTTAAGAGTAGTCTCTGTCGAAAATATCTACCGCTTAATTCTTGGCTGTGTGCCCATCTTCAAGAATATCTGCCTCAGTCCGGTTCTAAGATTTGTGTAAGTATAAACTTTGATGTACATGGTTTTTGCTGTAATTTTGACTACGGTCTGTTGTAATTCTTAAATAAAGTAGACGTCCGTCAGTCCATTCTTTCATTTTACATTTTGTCTGAACATTGAGTGCGCGCATTTTCATTTTAATTCTTGATCATGCCTACATCTATGTTTTAAGTGAAGAATGCAGCCGTCCCTCAGTCTATTCTTGCAAACAACGTTAAACGACTTGTTTTATTATTTTTGATTTTGTTTTTAAAACTTTAATGTTGAAAAGATAAATAACTACCATATAGTTGCTCACTTTTCTGATTATGAACACACATGTTTGTTAAAAAATATGACTTTTTTAACAATTTCTGCCGAAACGTGTCGATACGATTCGCTAACTGTATTTAGCAATCACTCTAAGTGTCAAAAAAAAAAAGGAAAAAATTATATATTTTTTTTATTTTTTCTACCCTGTACCCTGTTTGTGTCTTTTATTTATCTATACCCATCTTTCAAAATCCTCTTTAGATAAAGCCACATAATTGACTCTACTGTCATTTCATACACTCGTGGTGGGTCACATATATGCGCAATATATATGATAATTAGAGTATGGCGGCGTCAAAGAGGAATTATAATTGTTAGTGTTGTTGGTCTTATTTTGTCTACTTCATCTTAATTACGAGTACAAATGTGGTTGCAAAAGTTAAGTGCAAACACTTGTTGGTTTGTACGAACATACACATAAATAAACAAGAAACGTAACCTCACATATATATATATATGTGTGTGTGAGTTTTTTTAAATAAATAAAATAACAACTATTAGCCATCATGTCAACGCATTCACCACTGCCAGAGCTTACATAACATACAAAAGAAAAAACATGTAAAAAACGAAATTTGGCTTAAGCCAAATCTGCAATATCCTCCACCATCTCCTCTACGGTGGGCATGGAATTTTCGTTAACATATAAGAACAATTATGTCCCAAGTTATGCGGTGCCCATCGATGAAAAAGCTAAATGTTAATATTTTAATTTTCACAGTTCAATTTTTGTGGCTAAAGGATAGATTTTTTGTAGGTAATGGCGATGTTCCATTTTGTCCAATTCAAATGTGCCATCTCCGTGCAGAGATTAGAAATGTATGTACAAAATTTCAGCTTAAAATTTGCGACTGTGGAAGCCAACCCCAGACGGTAGATGTCTAGATCGACTCAGATTTTGATGTTGCTCCCGAATAAATATAATATGTGAGGTTTTTTCTGGGTTTCCTAAACGAAATAGTAAACTTAGTATACATCACTAAGGAGAAGGGTATAATTAGGGAAAAGAGAACAAAGCAATACAGGCTAATGATCAGATAGGGCGCTTAAATATGAAAGGGCGGCAATCTTTCGTGCTCCTTCTCCAACATAATCATGGAGAAGGCATTGTAGAATGTTTAAGTTAAAAGTTGTTGCCACAATTTATAAGTCGTTCTTTTTCTCGCTACGCCGACGTCATTCACATTACTGGTCGGTATCGAGAGGGAATCGGCAAAGATGGGTGAAGCAGTGATTGAAAGAAAAACGAAGTGATATGGGGCCCCTTGAGTCACTTGCATGTTGCGGCCGATATAATTTCGAGGAAGTTAAGGAATTTTTATACCTAGATACAGCCGTAAATACTTCCAATAATATCAGCATTGAAATTAAACGAAGAATTATGACTGCTAGCAGGTGCCACTAAGAACTAATTAAGCAATTCAACAACAAATTCCCCTCTCGATGTACAAAGCTTACATTGTATAACACCCTCATCACCCCTGTACTTTTCTATGGCGCTAAACTATGGACGCTAAAGCAAAGTGTTGAGAACTTCCAGGGGATGAGCTGTGTAAGCTTTATGCCGACACATTATTATTATTTAAAAAAAATAATTATTCAAAGAAATTTTTTTTCTTATTTCCAATTCGTGTACTATCGTGTAACGCTATGAACTGCTTTCATTGGAAACAAATATCAATTCCAACCGCTATTAGCTTCAATTTATACCACATTTTTAGATAAATATTTTTTTTTCATTTCAAAATTCAAATTTCTCTTTGTTTTGTTTTCTTTTGTTAATGCCAAAGGAAGATAATGTAAAAACAAAAGACAATAGGTGGTAAATTGAAATGTTGTCCTTCCTTCCTTCCTTCCTTCTTTCTGTCTTATCTCATTTATTGCTTATTTCGAGGTGTTGTCTTTCACATTGTGAGCGACAATAAAAACGAAAATTGTGCACAGCACTATTAAAGTCAACGCATAAAACCAAAGAAACGATATGAAACCGCATAAAAAGCTAAAAGTGCAGCAGTTACGTCTTTAGAAAAATTCAGCGAATTTTTCTTCTTTCTGTCGGGAAGGAACATTAAACAAGATGGGATCCACCCACTTAACTTATGTAGTCATTTGTTTTATGTTTATCTTTATGTGTTTCACCAAACATTTCTTTCTTATTATTATTTTATATCTTTTGTTTTGTTAGATCATCCCGGTGAAGTGGGGAGGGAAAAAATATGCCACATGTAGGGCATTAAAGTTTGTAGTTTTTAAGTTGTAATAAATCACAAAACATGCATAAGATGAAGAGCGCAGACATATCCACCACCATTATTCTTTCTACTCGATTCACTTGATATCATTGCATAAAGAACTAAGCACGTAGAGACGCAAACTAATTACGTGTATATTTTTAACTAGATACTTAACTCTCATTAAAGAATGAAAAACATTCCTGATGATAAATTTTATTTTCACGTAACAAACGGTTAGATAACCAAATCTTGGCCAAAACCAAAAAGCCAAATTTGTTTAAACCTACCGCCCACCCACAGGTGGGTGGTTAAAGTAACGAAAGTGAAGGTAAGAGTCTTGTTGTTGGCTTTACGTTTCAAATGTTTGATAATTATGAATGGCAAACAAGTTCAACACTCTTGACATGCTCACGCTTATAACCTTGACGACACATTCATTATGCAGCCACCAACTAATAATTTACGCACACACACACACACATACATATAAAATCAAATTGCACAAATAAAACAAAAGAAACAAAAACATCTGAAAATAACACCAAGGTGAGTGTGAAGTTTTCCATGCGTACTCTTCCAACTTAACTTAACACAAACTGCAACCACTAGCAACGAAACTTTTATTTGTACAACGCACGTACCCGTCCCAACATGCATATACAAGTGCATACATATATTTCTGTACATGGGGGATGGAAGAGTTGTAATGTTTAGGTAAGGGTGTGGGTGTTTGTTTTTAGTTAACATGAAAAATGTTCACATTGCAGTTGTTGTTTTTTTCTTTTATGCAATGGCATGCAGTGATGATGATGACTTGTTGGGAACATATGTGTTGTGCTAGTGGCAGGTAATATTATGTTCTGCTGCTGCATGCATTCAATCTATGTCTATACAACAGTAGTTCTCAAACTTTTCACAAAAATTGTGTCATTTGGTTCAGTAGGTACCGAATTTTTTTCATTAAAATGTGTAAAATTACTAAACAGCCATAATGCACAAAAATTTATTTAATAACCAAAAAAAATTAGGCGTTAGACTATTCGACGACATGTCGTCCTTCGAAAAACGTCCATGTAGATGCCATAATACGGGCGTGATCCGAAAGCAGACATTCTTACGATTTATAAAAATATAAAAATCTATACGTAACCAAGAATTCGATTTGTAAATTAAAACATTATACACACACAATAAGAATACGCAGTAGGATACCTGCCATCGCACCCATTATTTGTAAATATGTACATATGGAGGTATTTAGCATTCATACTATGCCTGATCTAAGTTCGGTTCTCTTGCTTGTTTTTAATTAACATTACGCTACAACCAAAATACGAATCATCAATTTATATTATTATTTATCTGACACAGTTACTCTATTGTTAGCAGTAAAATATTTCACATTTTTTAATGTCTCATGTGTCACAATTTGTTTAATAAAATTTCATATCGCATAACAAACGAAAATAAAGGAAAAGTTTCATATTTTCAAATCATTTATCCGCGATGTTTGTTTTTCATTATATGATAAATAAAGTGCGTTTTATGATTATTATCCAAAAATTTACAACGTGAATGATTTATTAACAAAATTGAAATTTGTTGTTTACAACATATTGGAATAAAACACAAACAACAATACATTTAGGAAAGAATTGAACATTTTTGAAAATATGCCAAAAAAAAAAAAGTTTAAAAATGTTTTATGTGGAAATTCTCTGGTTGGTCAAGATCGACCATGTAATACCCTAAACTATTGTGTGACAATCCAATTATGGACGTAAGGACAAAAATTTAATTTTTTGTACAGAATATCTTTTAAACAAATGACTTTTAACCAAGAATACATCTTTTTCAACTTTCACAATCACATCTAACTTTTAAAAAGGTCATATTCTAAGAATCACTCATAATTATCAAAAGCAATCTTAACGTGAAATTCTAAAACACTTGTACATTCTTTAAGAAGAAATCTTCATGGTTAAAGAAATTAATATTCCTCACTCAATATTTCTTTTAGGAAATTACATCAATATTGTTTTATTGGTTGAGAGAGAGTGAGAGAGAGAGAGAGAGAGAGGGAAAGGCTTTTGAAGTAAAGTGCCATTACATTAATGAAGATGAAGTAAGAATCACTAGTATGAAGCAAACACACACACGCAGACACACATAAGCGTATATACGAGTATGTGCTGAATCAAAAAGGTTACTAAATAAAAGCGAAAGGAGTGAAGTAAAATTTTTTCACTTTCACTAATGAACTTAAGCCATTATCTTGTCGCTACATTAAGTTTAAGGATGGCATGGATGGGAGTAGTAACACTTCTTTGCGTTAACATTATACGGATTCATGAGAACAACAACAATTAAACTATAAAATATATATCGAGTGTAACATTAAATTTAGCAGTAATGGATTTAATTTATTTTATCTTCTCTTATTACACCCTGCACCTCTAAATGTATATTAAGTTTGTAGGGATGTTTGTAACTACCAAGTGAAACGAACTACAAATCGATTAAATTGAATCAAAATCTCTCAAAGAGAAATCCTAAGGGACAGAATCGAATCATTTTTAGAAAACCCACCTCTTAAAAAAGACGGCCCTATATGGCACAAAATCGCAGTATCGGATTAATTGCAGTTAATTAGCTTAAAAATTGGCGGTGTCATATTTGGACTCCATCGGAAGAACCCCTTTATATAAAACAATATACCACGAAGTGACGTAAGTTGTAACGCCCCACGTTTACTTGTACAACGAAACTAATTGTAGCATAATATGTGGTGGTGTAAAGTATTAAATAAACAGGCTTTCGCATCTATAACCTTTTTTTTTTTGTTTGCACAAAAACTGAAGCTCCTGTTGAAAAAATAGCAAGTCACTGTTTCATAATAACATTTATTAACTGGGAGCATGTTTTTTTCTTAATTTTTTATTCATTATTTTATAGTGTAGAGTGAATAGTTTAACAATGTTTTCTTTTTCTTACTATTATCAAAGTTCTTTAGTTGCAGGATCATGCCTTCAGAAGATATAATAAAACCGCATAGAAATGGTATCATTTACAATATTATAGAGGCACCCTTGCATCCTTACATATACACATATGTAATATATATATTTGTATGTGATTCTCTCTTCTCCTATTGTATGTCTGTAGTTTAGTACCTAAGTCAATATAAAACTTGATGGGTCATATCACTCATTTGTGTGTACAGTAAATTATAAATATTTGCCAACAGTTTGCATGGCATTGTTGTATTTTGTCCAGTATTTAACATCCAATTAACATTTAATTAAATTATTTGCTTATCACTGTTGACACAAAAAAGGGCCTTTGTACTCTTGTTTGAAATAAATGTGCTGCCACAAGAGATTTTCTAATTTTTACAGCATAAATACTGGTTGGATAAAATAACGTATCGCGCAGAGGGTTTTATACTTCTAACAAATTGATCTCGGGTAACCTACGGGTATGTAAGTAACTATGTAATTAGGGGTTCATATTTTTGATTATATAAAAATGGCGTACATTTCCGGTTACATGCATGCGCTGATGAGCTTCCAACTCAAGTTATTAGGACTTTTGATTTATATTTTTTATGCATAAATATGTGTAACTAATATTCACTCTGCATAAAAAATTTTTTGGGCGTGGCAGGCACCTGATACGCATTATCGTACAGAAAGGTTTTTTATACCCATCAAGTTTGTCATTCCATTTGCAACACCTAGAAGAGAACATTAGAGGCCATACAAAGCTTATATTACATATTCTTGAACTGAGTCGATTTAGATATGTATGTCTTTTTGTCTATCTGTTATTAACATTTTCACGGGCGCATGTTTTGTAAGAACACTTTTAGTTTTTGCACGCAGTCTTCTATTTCAAATGGACAAAATTGGTCAAGAGCCACGCCCTAAATTAACAAAAATCTATTTAACTTCCACAAAATGTAAGCTATTAAGTTGAAATGTGTATGTTAAGTTATCCATTAATATTCCAAAAATGGGCAGGTTCTTGTAACAGATACGCCCACAATCGATATATATATATATATATATTTAAGCCACAAAAATTAACCTATGAACTCTTATTTGTTCGGCATATCTATGGTTATCTAATCCATCGATGTGCCAAAAAAGGGCATTGTCAGATAATAAACACGCCCACAATTTATAGAAAACCATATTCCACGTAAAACTCGACATGAAAATTGGTACGTAATAGATACACTATTAGAGGGCGTAATAATTAACCTGCCACACCCACCATTATAAATTTGGGGGTATTTAAGATTTTTTTTAGTTTCCTTACTTGTTAACAATATAATTAGCTTATCTATCAAAGTGTTCAATATGGGCATAGTGGTATAACGGACACGCCTACAATTTATAAAAAACTTTTCTTAGTAACGTCAATCAACTCGAGACTTCACACGTAATGCAATAAAAGAATTTTAATAGAATTCGTTATCGGATACTTGCCACGCCCATACTACATGGCCACAACCAAATTCAGTTTTATTCCACATTACAAAGTGTATTTATTTCACTTACACCAAGAAATGTGACAAACTTACTTGTCTAAAGCCTCTTCACTATATAGTTGTTCTAAAATATTTTTCGTTTCTTTGTTTCTTTATCCTACTTGGGACAATCTTTAGAGCGCGCTAACACTTTAACAATAAATCCACCACAATACGGAATAATGTATAACATATAACATATCCATTCAGTTCTTTGTCATCATCTCCTACATAGAACTCTTCCTCTCCGCCCCCTCTCTTTTTCTCACGGTGTCATCTTTCTATTCTTATGACGTAAAATAATAAATATTATTCTTTTCCATTACCGAGTGAATGTATTATTGCATGCATACACATACAGTAGATGTTTTTTGTGTTTTTTTTTTTATGTAAAAATGAAATGCAATATTTTACGTGGCTGTACTGTCATACACACACTCAGGCACATAAACACTTCAACACAAATGTCTATTGTAGTTTATAATCTGATCTGATCTATGCAAGGAAGCGTATGAATGCGCACTTATATGTTGGTAACAAAACACAACAACAACAACAACAACAGCAGCAACAAAAACAGAATTTTGAAATGAAACGAAATCAAGTCTTGCAAATTTCTTTTTCCGCCTTTAGCAAGAATGCATAAGTGGAATACGACAACAGTATATACGTATATATACGATGCATGCTTATATACACATAATACATGTTTACGTATGTTTATTATGAATTGTGTGCTGAGCTGACGTTTGGTTATGACAAGTTGCGTTTGAGCAAAATAGAAAAAATCATAACTATTGTACTTTTTTGCTCTGTACACTGGTGTGTGTTAATATTCTTATACAAATTTCATTAAAAATTTGTTATGAAATGCATACGCATGTATGTGCATGCGTTGGTTTATAATCAAATTTTATGCCTGGAGAATGAAATCAAGTAAAAAATTATTTTACTTTGAATCTCACATTACCCGTTGAGAATGAATTTTTTTGGTTTTTTGAATTCTCTTAATATAAAAACACGTATATATTGTTTGTATGTGTGTGTGGGTCAATGGATGTGCGATGTGTTTTTAAAGAGGGTTTTCATTAAATTTTATATAAAGTGCAGTCCCACATAAGTACGGACGTATGGACTAGTGTTGTTTTGAAGCGAAGTATTGATTATTGGTCACTTACTTACATCTTTAAAGTATTTTATTAAAGCAATAACAATCACACACACATCACTTGTAAATCGCAACAATTTCTTCAATTTTAACTTTTCATAAAAACATAAATATTAACAATAAAAAAAGCATTTTACAACAACTATTTCGTGAATTCTTTCTTTCCTTTCTTGGCGTTTTTTTTTAGTTTCGTTTATTTAGTAACGTAATAAACTTTTATAACGACACAAAAACACGCTCGCTCACCTCTGGCTTTAGTATTGTTTGTTTGTTTGTTTGTTTGTGTGTTTGTGTGTTTATTCAAGGTACAATAGCATTTTGATTGCTTGTTTATTGTATTTACTCGTACTGCTCTGTGCCATATATAGACTTATTTACACATCTATATTTACACACACATATATACATATATATATATATAAACAGCTAAACATTGATACAATCATCTCATCTTTACACTGTAATGTGTTGCGCTTGTTATGCAACTGTCATCACTTTTGCGAGAAAATTTAATCAAGTTATTTATCTAACAAACTAAACAAATTGTTCTGGTATTGTGCATGCAATTGTGCGTATGCGTGTGTGTGAGTGAGTGTTTGTGTGTAAAATGGTGGAGAGTACAATTTGATTGTGAAGTAAACCGAGGAGGAGAGTGTTTATGAATTTTCAATTGTGTGCAATTGATACTAATAATAATAACAACAACAAAAACAACAATAATTATATTTATACCCTCAACAACTATATATAAAATTAGCGCACGTCAGGTATCTGATTATCCCTTTTTATTATGTATTAGCCACGAAAGCGATTTCACAAGCGTTTCCACAATATACCCCCATACATTATGACGATAGGTATAATAATAATACTAACAGCAGCAACAATATGAACAATAACAAATTTAAGTAAAGTTTTCTTCATAAACAGAAACAGTTACTTTTGTTATTCAACATTACAAATGTGCATATGTACTAACACATAAACGTAATGGCATATATGCACATACATACACAATTAATATGATTTCTTATTACAAAAGACACTTAATTATGCTGCCAGCTTACTCTAATTTATTATAACTCACTCTTGCAACAATTCTCACACTTGCACATCTTCTCTAATTTTCACTTTATTCATTATGTTGTACAGCTATTTCAATCGATACAAAAACAATTTAATTTGTAACGCAATTACACATGTTGCGTACAAACATTTTAGTTGCACATAAGCTCGATTTTCATTAATAATGTCTAATAATAGCAAATGGATGCATGGACAATTATTCCAATTCAGGTGCTTGGTATGTTTGTGTGCGTATCATGTATTATCAAACGAATAATATTTAATAAGCATTGAAAGGCAAAAGTACATAAAAAAAATTTAATTATTTTAAAAGGAGTAATAAATGTGTAGGCTTGTGTATGTACCATAGATGTACATATCATATGATAACTGAACAAAATTCATTATACCCAACACTACAAAATGGTTTTAGTGGGTTACGGCAAATTTACTACTTAGTGAGAATGTACGTCTGTGAATTCTCACTAAGTAGTAAATTTGTGAATTCCTTCATTAATAATTGGATCCATTCGGACCATTTTTATAACCTTTTTCCATATGTTGCTTTTCCACTAAAGTGACTTTTATATGTAATTATAGCATCGATTGTTATACCATAAAGGTGCGGGGCAGCGTTTCACAAAGTGTGCTCCGCGGAAATCTGTCGCTCCATGAGCCAACCGCAAATATCATAAATAAATGATCGGCTAACTTTAGTTTTAAGAAACTTTCAACTTGAAACACAATTATTACACACAATTTGTCCGTAGCTCAAAAAGTTTAAGAACCGCTGGTGTACGGTAATAGATTTGCAATATTTATCTTTTTTTTGTTATTACAAGTCACTATTAATAAAAATAATGATTTGGCTTAAAAAACATTATAATTAAATTAGAAGAAGTTTAATAAAACTAAAAACTATTTCGTTTTAGTAACAATTAAAAAAATACGTGTATAATTATCCACCAAAAATCGCCAGCTACTCCAGAATCCCCATAAACAAATGTTGCAGGGTAATTGGTGTCATGAATAACAATTTAATATAAAACTATTTTTAAATGTTTGCTTTGCGGGTTTTTATGTTTGTATACATACTCTGCATAAGATGAGTGATATACTAAATTTGTTATTCCATTGGTTGTATTCATGAGGAGGCGTGAGACACCCCGCAAAGTTATCTTTCTTGATTAGAACCATAAATGCCTGTCCGCATTTCACAATCACCTATTGGTGTTGTTTTAGCAACCACTAACTTTATAGATGTAGCAATCACATTTGTATCTGTCTCTTTGTTATTATTCCCCACCTTAATATCTTGTTTTTTGATGATTTTAATGATTTTTTTCTCAGCATGTATAAATGATAGAAATTAAGTGAAGTTAGACCAAACATTAAATACATCCCACCATCTTCTCGTAGTGGGGGTGGCATGTACATGATTGTAGTCTCTAAATTTCTTGACATACAAAATCAAATTTTACGCAAGAAGTGGTTTTTAGTATAATGTGTGCATGGCTGTTATCCGACCAGGCCCATCTTTGGTACGTCGATAGATGGGGTAATCATTTATACTTCATACCCCAATAGATATGGCTCATAAAAACAGTTTTGTAGATTGTGAACGTAGCTATCGACCGATTTTGCTCAACTTAACTAGCGCTCTGCGAGCAGAAGTTTTTGTACAAAATTTCAATTTAATATCTAATAATTTCCAACCGTAAGAGTGCCAGACACACGGATGAACATGGCTATGTCGACAAAATTTTGATGCTGTTCAAATGTGTATATGTTTCGTAAGGTTTTAGCCGTCTCCTTCTGGGTGTTGCAAATCGAATAGCAAACTTAGTGTGTAAACCTTGATCACTAAGGTGGAGGGTAACCTGAATGTATGTAAATATATTTGGCACAAAAATTGTCATTATAATGTACGTTCATAAAATTTGTGAAATCCAACTAAAATTAGAGCCAACAATTAAAAAAAATAAAAAAAAAATGAGAAAATCTTTAGATAAAAAGCATTTTTAGTTAACAATTTCAAAAATATTTTGTACTGAAACCAACACAAATGACTTGATACAAATAAACTGAATAAAAAGGAATCACGTTTTCGGACGAAGTGGTAGCCTATTGAAAATGGATCGAATTTGACCATTTTTAGAATTCCATTCCATATACCGTCCTTATGAAAAGGACGTTTTTTTATGGTGAAACGTTTGCAATTCTTAATGTTTTTTGTAAGAAATTGAATCACTGGTTGCGCCAAAATTGGTTCTCATCGGACCGGCAGAACCCCTCTCAATACAGCCATATTTCATTAAGTGACTCCTACATCATAATGCCTCGCGTTTATAACATAATTTGTGGAACGAAAAGGTGTAGGGTATTAAATGGTCGGGCTTATAACGTTGGCTTGTTTTGTATTGTTGACATTGTGTAGTAGAAGTGTAGCCGAATTACTGTGTTTGTGTTCATGACTTAATAAAATCTAACAACAACAACATATAACTACACATGCATAACCAATGTTTGCTTTATAACATAATTTAATTGCCTTTTATTCTTTAACCGAAGATGAGTGACCCGAGGCATAGAAATCAAATTTTATTTAAGAATTTTATAGTTATTGTTATTGCCAATTGCCCTTTGGCTATTACTTAATTGCACTACATACGTATGCATATGTGCTGATCCATACAAAATCACACTTTCCAAAACTTTAATGCTCTTATTGTATTCGAGTTAAACCGATATGTAGTTAAATGTGACCTACGGATGTTTGAGAATTGTTTTTGTAATATTCAATGCATACGTAAACGTGTACGTGTGTAACAAAATTAAATGTTTATAAATAAACAATTGGCTATAGTTTCAGTACTTGAATAAAACTTCAAAACACAGCAACTGTTCAAGTACACGCTTTAAATGTGTAAATGTTTCAGTGGACACAATTCGTCAAAACAATTTCATACTTATCATATTCATCCACATCATGCATGTATCATAAGCCAAAGTATGTACTTGAAAATTAATAGATTTCGTGTTTAATGTCGACACGACAATCGCATTACATGGCATTAAAAATAACACCTTAAGTTATTGTGCCAGGTAGTTGTGGTTCAAATATTGATAATTGCAAAGTAGAAGCTCTATTGTCATTTGCTATTATTGTCAGATTAGTAAACGTATTGTAAATACTATTACTCCGGGAGAGGACTCGGCAAGAGAATAATTATGGATTATGGAAGCCCTGCATAAATGTATGTGTAATCTAGAAATGAAAATGTAGAAAATGTTTTGTAAATCGTAAAACTACATGTTTGCTATCTGACCAAGGACGTGCCACCATCAGTATAACAAATTTCCACTTAATAGCCCAATTTTGGGGCCAAATAAATAGTTTTTTGTGGCTCTTGACCGATTTTACGCAATTTATATAACGATCTGCACGAAAAATCTAAAAAAATGTGTCTGTACCAAATTTCAGTTCAATATCTCAAAATGTACGGCCGTACAAACAACATAAGCACACCCAGACATACATACATTTTGTGGAATCGCTTCTGGGTGTTGCAAATAAATTGACAAACTTAGTGTGCCTCCATATTAGGTGGAGGATGTAATAAATGAATCAGTTTTTATGCTCCCTGGCAACTAATAGACAAATATTTCTGTCAACCAACCAATATTTTAAAAGCAAGCAACAACTACAACAACAGTGCTTTTTATATATACAATAAATATTATTCAAATCCATTTCAATAACAATAACAAAAAATATTTAAAAAAAATAGTTCGCATCACTTAACACCGCTTTAAAAATAAACAATTGCATTTAGAGATAATAAATATTTTGACGTACGCGCAAGTGTAGCATACCAGCACAAAAAACCTGAAACAATTATGCAAAAAGTATCATTTTTGTGAGGTTGTATTATATTTGTATGTGCATGTGCATGTGTATGTGTTTGTACTGTATAAATTGAAAAGTAATCACAAAGAAATATTATTGTACGAAAATAAAAAAAAATTCGCAAAATTTCAATTAAAACGCATTCAAATGAAATGCATTAAGTTGCAGTTATTAACGCGGTGTTTGTGTTGAAAGCATAAATTGAATTCTATTGATATTCAATTTCAACTTGGTTGTGTTTAACTTTTTACTTTTAATTTTCTTTTTGTGGAGTTGTTTTTATTATTAAGTGTATAAATGAAGTTTTATGTAAAGTTTTTCATGTTGGGATCACAAAAAACTCGAATTTAATTAAAATGTTATCGAATAAGAAAAACTAACTTTGGTCAAAAACTAAATTTAGGTCACACCTTAAGTACCCTCTGCATTTATAAATAAACTGCGGGTATGGCAGATACCTCACAACCTACGCTATTTAGTCATTGCACGAGTAAGTCGGATTGTGTTCTGGAGAAAGACTTCTTGGAAAGTATGAGCGTTCCTATTAGCGGAACAGTCAAATTTTTAGTACATCGACGCAGAGGGGCGTTGTAAGTATAAGCTCAAAATTTGAACTTGAAATAGATAAAATTTTGTATCTGATAATAAGCATGGTTGTTAATCAATTTTGGCCAATTTATAAATTATAAGCTAAGACAAAATGGAGCTGAAAAGTTTAAATACATCCAGGAATGGGCGGAATAACACCAACGCTCACAATTTATATTTTTTCTGCAGAAATCCTTCGTTCGCGATATTTTACTTTAACATTTGTTAAAAGAGGACAGTATGCCACGCCCTCTGTTTGCAAATACATTTTCATGATGATTCATATCCATCATCGCATGTATACTCTTATGTACTTTTTCAAAATGTTTGCAACGCTCAGAAGAAGGAGTCGGAGTATATTTACATATTTGATCTTGTTTTCAGAAGCACGTTGTCATGGATATTGGGCAAGGACAGTCAAGGAACACGCCGACAGCACATACAAAACAAGAGCAATTTTTTAAAGAAATTTTTAAGGGCACATATATTTCCTAGATTTTTGGTGCATCGATGGTGCGCGTACAAGATTTGGCGGCAGCCAAGCATAGCTTCTTCGCTTGGTTAAATCTACGTTTCATGTTTTATCTTCTCGCTTTATATTTGCTTTTTTAATTGTATTAATTTAATTTTGCTTTGTTATTATTATTTTGCATGTAAATTTGTCACTTTTATCACTTTTGAAATAAGTGCAATTTTCTAACTTGTGTGTGAATAGCTGGTGATTTGGCAACTAATTATTGTGAGCGAATCCATTATTCCATTATTGCACATGTTGTTCTCTGTTTGTTTGTTTTTAATTAGTTTATTTAAATGAACTCTTTATTACATTGCATTGTGTGTTTTTGTTTTATTTTAAATTATGCTTCTGCTTTATTTCAGTTAATGATTCATTAAGCGTTTGCCGTGATTTTTAAATGAGATCAAATTAAAAATTTTTAAACTCTCCACATAAAAAGAGGGAGTATGCCAAGTATGTCATTTCATTTGTAACATCCAGAAGGAGACATCAGAGACCCTACAAGGTATATTTATATAGCATATTTTTGTGCATGGACATACATGTCCATGTGTCCGTCTTCACTTGGAAGTTGATACGTTATATATATACTATTAGAAGGCGGAAACGTCAACCTGCCACTCCCATCAGTTTGGTCTGAAACCAAATTCAGTTTTATTCCTTGCTGTATATACAGTTAAATACTTTTATTTTCTCTTTTTGTTCTCTTATGAATTCGTTTCCAATGAAATCGAGATACTTTAATCACTCTAAAGAAAGAACTGTCTATTATTTAGCCACTAGCAATTGACTTAATTGACTGTTGGTAGGAAAGCACTTGAAAAAAATCTTATTGTATTTTAATTAAGTCATTATTTCGCACCATGAATGAATCAACAAGGGAAGGTGTTGAAAGGAAAAACATCTTATGTGGAGGGTACAAAAGTCACGTGTAATATGTAGATTAGGGGAAGAAGAAAAGCAGATAATTTGCATTGCTAAGGTGGTTAATGGATAATAAATGCAAATAGTTACGTGCAAACATACATACATCTACTAGCGCTACACATACTTATGTATTCCACATTAAAACTCTTGTGCCTGTAACATGTTTTATCTATGGCAGCCATTATCATTAGTCAATGCCTACCGCTCCCACTCCTGTTTTTGTTCTACCGCACACTACTGCACCTAAAAAGATCATGAAGTTGGTGTAAATAATTGCAAATCTCCTTTCTCTTGATAATAATTAATTGAAAATCGTTAATTTTATAATAAATGTCCGTCTGTCCATTTTAATATTTCAAATTGTGTAATAAGCGCATCTCCTGACATCTAAAGATGTTTAAAAAAAGTGCAAAACTGCATTGTTTTTATGCTTAACCTAGCAAATGACTTTTGTACAGATTTCTGAGTTACTTTACTGAATGTTTGTTGAAACACTTTGTTGGCGAAATGTAAACATAAGTATTTGTAGCCCTTTAAAGGTATTCATATGTTATTAACTGGCATTGTTACTATAAACACAATTTGTGTGTATGGTGGCTGTAATTTTTAGTCAAAGTGTTGGCGCATACAAATTATTAAATGTCAAAGCAAACATCACTTTTGTTTACATATTTTTTAAGTACAAACGCACATATTTGTGTACACACGTATTCGCATATTATCCATTTCATTTTCATCCTTACGACACAAGTTTCTCTCTCACCCTCGCTTTTCTCTGTAGGTAAATATTAGATTTACTTTGTTTTTGCTTAAAGCATTGCGTTTTCTTCCTCTTTTCCATTTCAGTTTCTTTGTTATAATGGAAACTATGTAAAGTTCGTCACACCGTATGAAACCCAAACCGTGACGGCGAAATTAACCTCACAAGGCATGTATATCTTTCCAGCCACTCCCACAACTAACCTATCAAAGTATGTAAGGTGGAAATTGAACACCCGTTGTTATGGTTGGTGTGTAAAGACGTAGGCGTAGCCAGTCCGTTACCCGAAACGCGCCCAATTTAATTTATAAGTTAATGTATAAAATATAAAACATTCACAGAGTGCATAATCAGGTATCCGCCATTGGCACTTTAGCTATTATTTGTTTTAAGCCAAATGAAATATTTATTTACCCTGCACCACTTGTGGCAAAGGGTATTTTAAGTCTGGGCGGATGTTTGTAACTCCTTAAGGGAAAATGCCCCACCCTCATTCAATTATACCGATTGATTCAGAATCATAAACTGAATCGATTTAATCATATCTGTCTATCCGTCCGCCTGTCTGCCCATGTAAATTTTGTGCGCAAGCTACAGGTCGCATTTTTTGAGATATTTTGATCCAATTTGGTACAAAGAGGAACCATATTGGAAATGGATCGGATTGAATGATTTTAGCACATATGTAGGATAATAAAGGGTCTGGTTTGACCGCCTATAACCTTTTTAGTTGTTTTGTAAGTACTTGTTTCATTCACCAACATCTTTCATCATCAAAGATGCATAGACAACCAAAGGAATTGTGTGTGGCATGCCATTGGCAAACTCTAAGGTGGCCAAGCTCCTGCTACGTCGACTGCCATTTTTAAAATGCAAATGATATTTAGTGTTGTCTTAAGAATATGCTCTATGTACTTAAGGCCTCTCTCTCTCTCTCTCTCTCTCTCTCTCCCTCTATTCATAGCCATTTTATTGCATTGCTTCTAGCTTGGCGATGCAACGATTGAAAAAACGGAGAGAAGAAGAGAGATGTTGGAGGTTACTACACTATTTTGTTTGACTTGTGCGTAAGTACAGGGTCTTTTCTCATTTTTCTTTTTGCTACACACAACTGTCAGTTTTTCACACCAAAAAAAAAAAAAAAAACAACAACATTGTTCGCTCCACATATTCTAGGTCCGACTGAGGGTAAAAAAAAATAATTCAACAGCACAAAATGAGCAAAACTGACACTTGAATGAACTATGTGTGCGTTTGTTAGTTGTGCGTGTGTGAATGTGTGTAGTGGGGCTCTCTGATGACATTGAATGATGCATACAATACAAACATATTTCTCACGTGCAGGTGCTTTGAATTGCAGTTTAAGAAAATTATGCTTGTGTTCGGAACAAGTGGGCGATTGTGAGTTTAATGTTTCACGAATTCTTAAAAAAACAAAGTTAAAACCATTCATTTTCAAAATGTATATAATTTGTGTCAGGTTGCACACAATGGGCGTGCCATGTGTGCAGGTACGCCTGCTTATAAAGACTTTTAAAGAATTAAACTAACTAAGATTTGTTGCAAATTGAAGGTGCGTCCGTTTTCCGATCACGTCCACTTTTTAAATCGTTGGAAAAGTAACTTAAAATATATAAAAAAAATTATA